>OZ022329.1:46243853-46943853 GCA_963989225.1 Dromius quadrimaculatus
AAATTATCTGCAGCAGCATAAAGATTTGGAAACAGTGTTGCAGAATCATCAGCTTCTGAATAACACACCTTTGAAATCACGAGACGCTCTTTATGGCGGAAGAACCGGAAATACTGTTCTATATAAAAAAGCAGATAACCCTCAGAAAATAAAATATGTCGACGTATGCTCTATTCACCCTTACATCTGTAAATATGGAAAATACCCAATTGGACATCCTGAAATTTTTGTCGGCGCAGAATGCGAAACAATCTGCCCAAATAATCATACAGATCGTGTGAAAGGTTTGATAAAGTGTACTGTACTCCCGCCTGGCGATCTTTCTCACCTGCTATTACCACGAAAAGCTCATGGTAAACTCATGTTCGTCCTATGTAGAAAATGTTGCGATACGCTAGAAACACAAGACTGTACACACTCTGATAGTGAGAGGCAGTTTGTTGGCACGTGGGTGTCGGTTAAAGTGCAGACGGCTGTACGTCATGGTTATAAAATACTGGAAGTTCATGAAGTATGGCAATACAAGACTATGGAATACAACAAAGCGTCAAAAACGGGCGGTATATTTGCGAAATATATAGACACTTTCTTGAAGATAAAACAGGAGTCATCTGGCTATCCAGAAGAATGTACCTCTGATGAGTCAAAAGATGCGTATATCAGGATTTTTCTAGAGAGAGAAGGGATCCAGTTGGATGCAGATTCAATTACAAAGAATTCGGGTAGACGCGCTGTCGCAAAAATTTGTCTGAACTCTTTATGGGGTGAGTTAGTTATGCAACACATTTTTATCGTGCTAGGGACTAACAAATGATTTTATGCTGACAGGTTAATTTGCCCAGGCTGGAAATAGACCGCGCACTACAACAGTTGCAGCCCCTGCTGAGCTTTATGAACTGCTGGCTAATCTGGCCATTATTGTAAGTAAAATAATACCCGCTGGACAACAGTTGATGTACGTTAATTGGCAGTATCGTGACGAGTCAGTGGAGCTTCTTCCTACAGTGAATGTCGTTATTGCCGCTTACACAGCAGCACTCGCCCGACTTGAACTTTACCGCCACCTGGACGATAATAAAGATATTCAATTCGTAATTATGATTTTATTATTGTTCACTAGTGCCTCTAGTCTCACCTCCATCATATTAAACATAAATTTTATCAGTACATCATTTTCATAGGGATCAGACTTACAAAATAATCAAATAAAGTCATCATGATTATAATTATTTATTCTAAATATTAAATACAACCGACAATAGTTTCCACAGACGTCTGTAGCGTAATCTTGCAAAATAGTACTGTTGTATGTCCATGTTCGGGTATTTCGATTCAAAAAGTTCTCATGACTTTCAACGAGTGGCCGTCTTCCGTATGAGTCGAAATAAGTGCCGTGGCCTTTGCGATCAATAAATATCCCAATCCAATGAGCCCCGGGTTTGGTGTCCAGATCGGTATTTGCAATTATCTTGCATGGATAGTTTACTCGCTGCGGTAGTCTATTTAATGCATAAACTCCAAAGTAGGCTGAATTTTAAAAATATTCGTGAAATACGACTTCTATTTGAGCGGCGTTCATTGTGGTTATTCTGAGCTAGCCACTGTTTGAGAAGATTCACATTTCTCACGGCACATGCTTTCCCTTCGTGCGATTGTGGTATCATGCAGCTGAGGACGTTGTAATCTTTAGATAACACTCTTAAAGAAGGACACCCTAACTCTGATAGGTCAATTAGATCGTCTCGACCCAAGACTCTCTCGATGAAGCTCTTTTTATCATCTCTTTTAATATTAATTCTATCAGCGGTCCCAAAAATGTTCTCCAATATACCGAATAATTGATCATATTCTGTATAACCATCCACGCATGCAAAGCCATGAAGATCATCTCTCAACCAATGAGTCTGCTTTTGGAATTTCTCACTCAATTCGCTCAAGTGGACTGGTGCTTTGAATACATAATGCTGTGAATATAACCTATCTAAAGAAATAACAGCAAGTTCCTTGATGATATATTCCGCTGCATTTCCATAAAAATCCTGAACATCAATTATATAACTTGTCATAGCAAATGCTCGCAAAGTACTGATGAATTTAGGAGTTACTTCTTTCTTATAATATATTTATGTCGTGTCTTTAGGGTCAGGTATTTATTCAAGATTTGAATTAAAATTAATCATTCCGCAAGACAGTTTATTTATTTCATCAGTACATAAAGCTAGATATATACTTAACTACCATAATCTACAAATACATTTCTATTCTTATCTATTTCAATGATATTATCAAATTCAGCGTGAATAACACAATTTAATGCTTGCACGAGAGCTGTTTTGAACCCTACTTCAATTCTTAATGAACCGTGGCGTGTTAAATTCCAGGAAAGCATTGAATTTGCTGCTAAATCGGGTCTCAAGTCGAACGCTGATAGACAGTAGCCCCCTGAGTAATCGTCCCTGCTTATTTCGTTACCTGTGTTACCGAAATTTATACCTGTCCCTAAGAACAGCGTATTGAACATCTGTGTATAGGTCTTCTTGTCAGTGAAGGATGGCTGCAGGGGTTTTGTGGGTATTTGTTGTTCATTCTCAAATAAAGACAAATAATTTATTTTGAAATGCTCAAAATTTAAGGGATTCTTTGTATAATCTCCATTAAAGGCTTGATTTGATACAAATCCTATGATACAGCGTTTTGGAAGCTGACCCAAAAATATATTATTCAATGATTTTCCTTGTACCCCCGAAGGAATGGTTATCGCTTTTACTTCTGAGCGTGTTATTGAATATTTAGCAGTACTTATTTCCAAGGCCTCACTATGGGCAAGCAGAATGCTAGGATTCAATTTTACCCGACGCACATATAGGGTAGCCTCAGTTATTTGAACTTTATAAGTGTTTGCGGTTGAGAGAAGATTGAAACTATCACGAGAACGTACCATACGAAGACGAATTTTTACCCCATTTAGGAGGAATTTCTCTAGATTGAATAAATCCACATGTAAATGCCCTATCATATCAATATTTTGACTCCGGGCAGTATATTTCTGGCGTTTGTTATATCCTGAATTCCCTCCCACATCTGTATTGTTCATTTTTCCAGCGTCATCAGAATACCACAACGACGAGTTGAGATAAGATTTTTTCGCATCACTTCCGTAATTCAGTAATGTTTCCAGATAAGCTTGATAAGCATAAGTATCATTGGGTGGCGATACCAGTTTTTGATTCAAGCAAACATCCACTTGACTGAATAGTGAGTGCAGCCAGTTATTAATGAAGGCTACATTATCCGTATCGGTTAGCTGTGTGCCGTCAGATTTTATAATTTTTGCATTTATATATAACATAGTTTGAGATGAGTCTATGTACTCTTCGCAGTTTCCTGGAACCACGAATTCAATGGGACCATCTTCAGTGATTGATGATAGAGGCTTGTAATTGATCCATTGTCCGTTCTCAATACTTGTTTGGGTTGGAGATAAAGCGAATAAGTCTAATTCTGTTTTAACGCATTCACACGACTGAGAGTGAAGGAACGCCATTTCAACCAAAAATATCTGACTGTTTCAAGCGTCTAGTCCTCTGCCTCTTGTTCACTCTACCAGGTGACGCTTTCAAATGAGTAGTTTTAGATACCAAACGTTTCTTTTTATAACCACCGCCATTTATCAATTGATTTACTTTTGATTCGGCTTTTCGCTTCAGATTTTCTCCAGCCTCTACTACACGCTGTTGAAATGATTCCCTTACAGGTTGAGTTTCACTCAAATCTCCCAGAAATAGCATTCCTGTGTTGAGTGCTTGTTTACCAACTGCTCCAACACCCCGTCTGATCAACTGCATAATATTTTGAAACAGGCCGCTGAAGGAACTCCCGATCCCGTGTCCCCTCTGAAATTGACTCCCCCTATATTCAACACTGATACCACTGCCTGCTTGCAGGTTACAATATTGCTGGTAGGGACAAGCCTTCATCATGCGAGTCATTTAAAGTGAAGTTTAACACATAAAACAACAAATAAGAATAGAGCCGCAGATCCACTGCTGTCCCTTATATCAATTTCTATATTTGTAAACTCTCTTCTTAGAACTGGGATAAAATATGGTTGGTGGAATGAAATCATCTGACTGAATCCAAGAATATATTCCTCGGTGTTTATTGGGACTATTCTTAATAATTGTGTAAAGACATCTCCAATCACTTGTGGTTCGATGATATCACAATAGATATATAGTTGAGTAGGTATGCCCAGCAGCAGATTTGTGAAGGTTAATCGCTACTCTGTCATTGTATAAATCAATAAAGGGGTTGAATCCCAGCTGGAGCGCCAATTTCGAAGACAGTTTCAAAGATGAGACGCTGGTATCTTTAATTTTCACTTCTACGCGATTTTTCTTCTTGCTGAATGTGAAAGCTATATATTTATTGATTATAGAATTATTAAACATCTCATGTGAAATTTTATCAACATTTTCATAATTTTTAGTTGGAATCTTTCCCCGATGATGCTGTATGGTAGTATGTCTGTTTTTTTTTGTAGTTTGCACTCTATTTGTCACGATATTCCCTTCATTCCCTTGATCGTTAACATTGTAGAAAGTACATGGCAAAATTATTTCAGTTAGCGCAACTTGCCACGTACCCTCCAATTTAACATTTTTAAGGAGTTGAGTAGAAAAATTAGACGTCTCATTATTAACAAAGTACTTCATAGAGCTATTACTTGGTGATGTAATAAGAAACTCTCTTTCATTCATCATTATTCTATTGATTTCGCTTCGTTTCCTTTGATCCAGGAGTTAAATTTGTCGTTATAACCTACCCAGCGGACAAACAATTCCTGTCTGCTTCCTCTTCCTCTTTCAGCTGGAATTTTATCAATTTTATATGTCTTATCGGGGGTAGCATTCACTTTTTGCAGTTCGTGTTCGCAGAATGTTCCTTCAATCATCTCGCCATTCAAATCTTTCAATCTATAAACAACAATCGTTCGTTTTGCAATAGCATAAAGTCTAAGCGTTTCCTTGCTCCAGCTAGCTTCATACCCCTTAGCAAATATATGTTTGTACTTTGAAATCCGTACCAAATCGTTTATTGCATATTTTGGCTGTCTGTATTTTGAGTTTGCCGTAGTTTCGTACTGATTCTTCCATACCTGCAAAACATTTTTGTCATTCACATCACGAGGCGCTGATTTTATCACACGATGTCTTGCTTTGTTATAGCTAGCAACGAGATTTTGAAGTACATCAATATATCTGTATGTGTTTTTATAAGTGAAATATTTATAAATTTTATTTTTCAGAGTTCTATCGATCTCTCAACGAGGCTGGCTTTTATGTTAGGATTTTGTGTCACATAATGTTTGGCCTCATTTTGTTTCAAGAATGCTGTAACAGGTCGGATAAGATATTCTCCGCCTTTGTCAGTTTCTAAATGAATTGGGGTGCTATCCTTGAATACAATTCTAAGCGCTGCGATGACCGACAAAGATTTTTTGTCTCGGAGAGGCACCGCCCAAGCGTATCTGCTAAACACATCGATAACTGTCAAAATATATTTGTAGCTATTATTATAACGACTAAGGGATCTTATATCATTTAGATCGGCTTGGAAAAGGTCATTTATATTAGAAACTCTGTACTTGTTTCTAGGAGAACGTTTTCTTGCTGGCTTATGTAGTGTTTATGTATCTTGCGAGCTCAGCCAGTTACGTTCTTCCTTCTTATTATACAGACCTTGCACAGCTTTGCTTACTTTATCAGCACCCGAAAAACCCGCTGGCTGTGAAGCATCAAAATAAATCTTAGTTAATTTTTCTTTTATCTCTTTCTGTCCCTCTCTCTCTCTTTATAATGTAAATCGTTTCCAATGAGTTTTTTGGACTTTTGGAAGCCCCTCTTCGTCGCTATCCGAATCGTTCTCCGTACTGAAATCTAGCTGTCTCTTATTTTCAGGAGTTTTTCTGATGAACGGCTGTGAGATTTCGCTCAATTGTCATTCTTTTTTTGGTGGAGTGTCTGCGTAAGGTTGAGAAAGAAAAAATCTCCTCCGTCGCAGATTATTTATCAATTCTAAAGGTATATTTACTGTTTTTAACGCTTTGATTAAATGCTCCCACCCCGTTGGATCACTGTATTTTCTATGTCTGACAGCATCGGCAATAAGATCTGATATATTCGAATTTGGTATTTGCTTATCATTTATAGATACTAAGCCTTTAGCATCCCATTAGATTGTTTTATCACTCTTCAGCAAATCCACTAGTATACGAGCTTTATCTTGATGTGTTTTAGGCAGAACTCTCACGATATTGTCAACCTCGTTCACCATCGTGGAGCTGCTCTCGGATGGTTCTCTATTTTCTTGTGATTCTATAGGGAGTTGAATAGGCTCTCTGTTCTTTTTTTGGAAATGGAGTTATCTTTATAGGGTTTCCTGATACAAGGCCCATTTCTCAGATTCAGTCAATTTTGAACTTATGATTTTTTTCTTAACTTCATCGAGCTGTGTAGTTACATTATCTTTATGAGAATTGCTTTGTTGCAAACGACTCGGATTTTCTGGTGATATTAACACCATCTTTTCAGTATGCTCCATTCTTAGCTTCTAAATAGAGAGCCTAGTACTCCACTTAATAAAGGGGCTAGCAGTAAAGGTAAGAAAGCACCACCAGATTGAACTAAAACGCGCTTTTTTTTCTGCCAAGTGTCGCCACGCCTAATAAGATTTCTTGATACCTTTCTATGTCGCCCAAGAGCTGTACGCTGCTTGCTACTGAGAGGCACGTTACCATGTAAAATATTATCTACGCACTCGCAGATACATTTGACTGATTCGGGATCTGCATTCTTCAAAATAGCTAACCTATATTTTGGTTTAAGTTTATGTGAGGCTCTTAATAATTCTGCATTGTTGCCGATAGTTGAACTCATTTTCACGATATGACTTTGGGAATGCTTTTACTACAGTATTTATACTTTTTCTCAGGTAAATAAACAAAAGTCAACTCCTCGCGACATGTGCGAAAGCGCAGCCAATCAGGTGTATTCTGTTTTAAATCAAATATTATGTAGCCATGGAGTTTGAATGTAGCGTCTTCATATGCTTCTCGAATAAATTTTGTATTTTCCGGGCAGATTTGCCTCTAGAGATGCGAGATCTGAGCTCTGTCGCGAGGATTTTTGAAATAGATTATGTAATTTGCATTCAAGGATATGTCTCTCTGTCCGCGCCCTTGATGGAACAAATTTTAAGTTGGGAGAAATACGGATAAATTCTTATGGTGAGACCATTCAGTAAAAATATCTACAACGCGTTCATCAGCCTCTCTCATAAGATCGTTGATAATTATCAACTGAGGATCTTTTCCACCTAAATTTTCCACATCAGGTAGTCCTTCAACGAAACTAGCTCCCTGAATTTTGTCATAAAGATCTTGCCAGGTGCCGTAATGCCAAGAAAACTTACGGAATGGCGTATCCCACATGCTATTAATATTTGAAATGAAATTATTGACGTAATATGACTTTCCACAACCTGAAGGGCCTGCAATTAATGCAGAAAACGGATGTTTGAGTTTTGAACACATCTCTACTTCTCAAGACCACGCCATGAACTAAATACAACGCTTTACACAGCAACTGACGTCAGAGGAAAGATTTTCGAATAAATTAGAATAGGTATATTTCCAGTCATTCATTTATAGATTAGTATGATGTATACAATATGTATAGGAATAACTTTTTGTTTTTAACAAACTCTACTGAGGGTGTTTGGCTTCCGGCGCCGATGTCTTGTAGTCCTGTGCATTTGATACTCCATTGCTGAACAGTCTGTTGTAAGTTCTGAATCTGGTCCTCTGTTAACGGATCGAGTCGACTTGGCAGGTGCAGAATGAATTTTTCACACTCCACGATAATTTTTCCACCAAACTTTGTTTTCACACTTTTAATGTCGCATAATTCATACATTTTATTCAGCTCCAACTCCTGGGCTCTAATATTTGGCTTGATGTTCTTCAACTGACCGATGGCACAAAGCATGACGAAATCCATTTTGCTAAACATGAAATAATAATATTGAGATTCAAAATTATCTAAGACGAATATTTTCTTACCTCAGAATACGATGATGGCACAGACGTTGTTACCTGTTTTGCTGCAGCTTCTTTAGATGTGAAACACGCTTCGTTCGGAACATATTTATATCCCCCGCCAATAGATACGAAATACTTGCACCTGCTTCACCCCTTCCGAATATCCACCTACGATTCATTTTGTATGAGATCTTGATTAATTATATAATCACGCCAGACGCTCTATCTCCAAAAAAATCAAATCTATTTAGTGACGCGTATTCCAATAGACCCGCTTACATATAAAAACCCTTTCATCTGCTAGCCTTACACCTGCCGCAATCATCAAAGTATACCTATAATCAAAACACCCCATTTCTTTCAAGTGAACACCTGCCTACCATTAATCACATCCCCCTTTGCACAAATGCCGCCCAATCAATCAACCCTTTCAAATCTAATTACTTCTCGCATCTAATTAAATATGACCTTAAGTCTGTCTGGGAAGCGGTCACACTTACTACTAACCATTATGTAGCTGTGGAAACTATATTCAAGCTGATGATGTGTGGGCTACTATCCGAAACATCCCCATAGCAACATTGAATAAGAAACTGGACTACTATACCTACATATTTCATTCAATATATTTCCTGGATTCTTCAAATTCTATCAATTAGCTTGATCATCTTAAAATAGCCCTCACCTACTCCACTGTTAACTGTCCAGACCGGAGCTGATCCAGGATAAGAGAAGTTGCGCCCTGGATTCCTAGGATTTTGTGAGGTATAAGCTATTACAAGATTAAACTGTGTCAGTGATATATTGAGGTTAAATCTCTGTAGGGCTTACTGCACCAAGAACCACTTGAGATCCTCTTTGTCAATGTCTAACTTATTGCTCGAGTGTAAATAGGTTTAGTTTGTGATATTTGAAGTCTTCAATCTTTGAATCTCGAATAACGAATTCAAACTTTTCTCTAACATTCAGGCAATAATATGTGTAGTACCTATTTCGAGTCCTGGCATTCAGTAGATGAATACGTTTGCATTATGATACTATTGTAAATAATTCCATTTGAAGTTTCTCTGGGTATCGACACCCTGAAACCTCGGGTTCATATAGGACTGTAACAATGACATTAGTTCAGTGAATTACGTTTTTCATACTAAGCTTGTAACTTTTTTGCGAGTATGCCAATTACTTGAGAGTTAGCATAGGATTTGCCAAGATTGAGAAAAGATTCTTGAACTGTTTCAATAATGCAATAATTCATTCAAAAAGTTATCGACGCCTATAAAAGATTATATCTCTGTTTGAATCGAGTCTTCTCAAAGTTGTGGAAGACTGGAAGAGCAAATAAAATTGGATTGAAATTGGATTCAGGGTATCACCTCGTTAAAAATCTATCTCAAGTGAACAATTATTAAATTTTTCCGCAGAGAGCATTCGACTCTACAGCCTTCAAAATATGTTGTACATTTTTTCGTTTACTTGAATAAGTTATCAAGTTCCAGATCCTATACTGGTCTTAGAAAGTGATTAGACTACCGGAACCAGTCGCTTACTATTATTGCTTTGGCATTGAATTAGAATCAAGAGAAAGACGTCTAATCTACCCGTAATATCAATCTTCTTTATAGAGGACTATCAACTTCCCAAACATTTATTAAGTTGAAACAATCATGTTGGTATTAGTATATTAGGATTGGCATCATTAATTTCAGTAAACGAACATCTATTTCGACAGTTGAAAATTTAAACAGCTGCATCTATAAATCTCATAAATAAATATCAATATCCGTGGACAGCAATAACAAGTACTATATTTGTGAATACTACAGCATCAAAACTTGAGGTTTAGAAGCTACCAGTGTTAATTCTGTGCAAATCATAACTTTTCGAGTACACGTGCAATGAAAGGTAAATCAGACAAAGTCCTAGGAAAATTAAATACGCTGGCCGAGATAAAGAACGAGATCTTGAACACAAACACAAAAGTAAATTCTCTCGTCAAATCCATGAATAAAAATATGAAAACAATGGACCAATCGAATTATAATATAGATGTCCAAGCTAATCGCATTGATTTCTTCGAGGAAAAAAAGAAGAAACTTGATACTGAATGGACTGGCAGAAACCAAGAGGGATAAAAATCAGCTGGAAATATATATAACCAACATTTTAATCAACAACCTTGGAGTTGATATTTTGGCGAATGATATAGAAAGCACTTACAGACCGAGTAAACAACAGGAAACTACTAGACCAGTGTTTACCAAATTCCGTTCAGAAAAAACTAGAAATATTAAAAGAAATCTTTTAATGAAGTCAAAATACTTGCTTAATGAAGATCTAACCAAGCAAGAATATGAGTTGCGTGAAGAACTCAAATCCCAAAAGAAACAACTACGTGCGGAAAGTAGAAAAGTTCATATTTTTGGTAATAAAATTGTATTCGACCAGAACACAAGACAGGGACGTCAATCTTCAGAGGAAGTATTTCTAGGTTAACAACAAGAAACAAAAAATATCAAATTGTCACTAACACCAGCAGGCAACCCAATGAACATACATAAGGACGCAGCTGCAGAATCTTTTTCTGGACCAAGCCTAACTCCAAGCATCTTAAACTTGACTCACAAGGCCATAACACCTCCCATGACGTAGAACTAACACAAAGAACTATTCCGGCCGTTGAGGAGAGTAAACCAAATACAATTGATTATAATCACAAATATAGATCACAGTTCTGTATTGTTTTTTGGAACATAAACGGAATCAACAATCTATTCACCTTAGATGAAGAAATAATGCCACCATAATTACAAGGAACCGTGATCTGTATTTGCGAAACCTGGTAGCAGTATGATTCTCTTTGTTCACCTATGTTTTTGTCTTGATATAAAATTCTTTGTTCCATCAAAGCAATTAAACAGAAAAGTGTCGGTCGTCCAAGCGGAGGTCTCACTGTTTTTATCAGGCAAAACTTCTTTGTTGAGAGTAATATAATTGAAAGTTCAGAATTGAACTAATCTTGCACGAACGCAAATATATTATATTATTTACTCACTCAAAACCAAGCCTTCCAACATATTGCATTGATCTTCTCCACGATGCACTGGAAGACATTGAAGTTACATACAGATTTCACGATATTGCTGTGATAGGAGACCTCAATGCACATATTGGACAGCTGAATAATTTGTACAGTGACTCATTTCTCTTTCCAAATGTTAACCCTTTGTTAGTGTTGTGGGGTATGTCATACCCCATTAACTCAATTTTTAATCGTAAAATCAATTTAAGACAAACAAGTGATTTCTTTTTCTCAGTAGCTTAGGATTATACTTGAACAAAGAGAACAGACTCATATACAACTATGTATAAACTTTCAATTGAGCATCAGACTTGCTGGAAGTTGGTTGGGGTATGATATACTTTGGTACACTTTTAGAGTAACTCCTTATGTATACTCATTCTGAAGGTAAAATTTAAAATTATATTATGTTATACAATAAGCTATTCCATATTCTGGTATTTTTTAAGGCCAATATAGCCAAATGACAAAAGACAAGCAGAAGATGTTCTGTTTGTCCTAGTAACGAAGATAGAATAGTAAATTGTGCAACAAGTGCGATAAGTTGTCGATTGTCCACGAAAGCGAAGTTGGGCGTACGAACAAAGCAAATGTGTTCATTCGCTCAAGTGGGTAATTGACAACACCGCACGAGTTGCAGATACTATTTTTTATTACGAATGCGGGATAAGTACCATTTTGCGCTTATTTTTCTAAGCGGTAAATGATTTGCGTGCGACAAGATTACTTGTCACACGCTAATTATACTTGGCGCACTCAAAAGCCAAAGAGCCATTTACTGCCCAGAAAAATGTGCGCAAAATAGTGCTTATGTATTCAAAAGACATTTAATGCTTGTAAGCGATGTAGAATTCCACTGTGCTTCGAACATGCAATTTTGAGTTGCAAAAACTGTACCCAGTTTGAGGAGCAATCACTTTTTTTCCTTTGATGATACTTGGGTAATTTTTTCTTGCCTTACTTATTTGATCCTTCTTCTCGAGAAATACTGTGAGATCTTTGACGTGTGATGATATTAGAAGTATTTATGAGCGATAATAATGATGTATGTTTCTTCCAAGGCAGGCTTGCTGTTATTTTGATTTATCTTTTATATTCTTACAATAAATATAGCTGGATACATTTTGTTCAGTTTATATCACTTGGTAATAAGTTGTAGAACATGTGCAAACAGAAAAATTATCATATTTCAGAATTTAAAATAGCTTGAGAGGACTTTCATATGGGGTATGACATACCCCACAACACCAACCGTGAAACTTTTTTCGAGAACACTAACGAAGGGTTAATGACCCTAGACAACCGTTATACTGAGATGAAAATGCAAGAGGGATGAAGTTAGTCGACACTATGGGAAATTTTGTACTTTACACCCTCAATGGCAGGACAAATATTGATATTGTGCAATCGAAGAAGCAGCGAGTAACTGAGGCATGTTAAAAGTATTTAACCCTGGGAAAAATTTAAAAACAAACCGTTGTTTGATAGAACATGTTTTCAATTGGAACAAAAAAATAGAACAAATTTGAAAAAGCTCCATCAAAATTTTCCAGAAACTGATCTAGACATTTACATCATCGATAAAAAAAAATATATTAACCTTGTTAAAAGAAATCAAGTGAGTGTAGTCGGAGTGAGAACATGCGCTTCTAGTCAGCCAATAATAAACTTGTTTTTTTGGGACTTATCACTTAAACTGAGAGTGATACAAGCACACAGTGAAGTTCAAGTGTTGGAGGTGACGTGCAGAATAAACAGAACTATATCTGTTATAAAATACAAATAAATAATAGATAAAACAGAATCTTTCAATATCCGCTGGCTACTGACAGCTATTCAAGGGGACTTGAGTCCGATAGTGGCGAGCGACTGTGACGTACTAACAAATATCAGTGGCGTATTGAAAATTGTGTCCAAGTTCAAGAATCTAAAAATAATAAAAATATGAAGGAAGGGTGGTGATTTGGGAATGAGTAGAAGATCAAGAAGTAGAGAAGAGCAGGAAGGCAAAAAAATTTTCAGAGAAAGTAAAAAGGTAATTAGATCACCAGAACAAAGAGAGCGGGGGAAAACTGAGAAAGACCTTAAAAATCATGACAAAAACACTGCAATAGACGAAGACAAAGAAAAGATGAAAGAATTGAAGAAGATTATACAAAAAATTATGAATATAATGGAAGAAGATTAAAAAGAATTAAAACAAGAGATGAAAAATATTAAGACAGAAATGATGAAGAAGGAAGAGGAATGGAGAAAAGAGAGGAGGATGTTACTTCGCAGAATAGAAGACCTTGAGACAGAAACCGAGTTAAAGGAGACATACAAGAAGAAAAATGATATAGTGATAAAAGGATAGAGACTGGAACAAATCACAGAAAAAGAATTAGAAAAGTGGATCTCAATCAAATTGAAGATACATGCAGACGTGAATAAAGTAATAATCCTGAACCAAAATACAGAGGAAGGAATTATTGGAGTAGAAATGCTTGATTGGGAGCAGAAACAGAAGGTATGGAGCACTAGAAGTATAAATGGTAAGTAAATAGAATTAGTAGAAGAGTTTGAAAGAGTTA
Source organism: Dromius quadrimaculatus (assembly GCA_963989225.1). Classification (NCBI taxonomy): domain Eukaryota; kingdom Metazoa; phylum Arthropoda; class Insecta; order Coleoptera; family Carabidae; genus Dromius; species Dromius quadrimaculatus. Next base: position 46,257,607 of record OZ022329.1, read on the forward strand.
ACTTAGACTTATTGGCTATAACGGAAACGAAAACAGAAGGACAGGGTATAGAAAATCAAATGACAAACATATCTTAATATATAGTGGAGTGGGAATAGAAGACAGAGCAAAAGGCGGCGTAGGTTGCATATTACACAAAAGCATAGAACAAACTTTGAAGGACTGGAAATGTGTAAATGAAAGATTATTGATTGTTAAGACTGAGGATACCAACAAAGCAATAATGAATTCTATAATAATCTATGATCCAAATGATGATGATGATAAATCAGCGAAAGATGAGTTCTGGGACACGATATAATCAGAATATGAAACACTAAAAGAATCAATATACTTAGTGGAGGATTTCAATGCATAAAGGGGTATTATGAATAAAGGAATAGAAGAAATAATAGGAGAATATGGTGAGAAAACTTAAAATAACAACAGAAAAAGAATAATCGATTTCTGCATGACAAATAACCTAAGAATATTGAATACATATTTCCAGAGCCAAGACATACATAAATATAACCAAGAAGTGAGAAGAAGGAGTGAGACATCAATAATAGATTATTTTATCACAAATAAAACGCAAATCAAAAACATGAATAATGTTAAAGTCAAGAAAGGTAGTAAAACCGAAAGTGACCATTTCCCAACAGTAGCGAAAATGGAAATAAAACAAGAAGAAACCCAAACAAGAAAAGAAATCGGAAAAGAAATAAACACGGTTGAATTAAAGACAGATAAACTGAACAATGGAGAAGTAAGGAGGTAATACCAAGATAAAATTGGCGAATTGATAGTGAAAGTACCAATTCCAAATCAAGAAAATATAGAAGAAATCTGGAAAACATTCGAGAAAATAATACAGGAGGCAACAAAAAAAACATGCCGAACTGATGAAAACACAAAAACATCACACGGGCACACTAGTAGAATGAAGGAATCAAAGAAGTGATACAATGAAAAAACAAATATGGAGAATATATTCAAGTACAAAAAGGGAGGAAGACAACGTAGAGTATAAAATACGAAGAACAAAGGTAAAACAAACAATAGAATAATCCAAGCTAGAGGCATAGGAAGAGTTCGGAGAAGCAATGGAAGTAAACTACAAGGAGAATCAGAAACTATTCTTCAAAACATTTAAAACAAGCAAAAAACGAAAACAAGTTATACTAGAACAAATACAAGATAAAGAGGTAAACATATCCAAAGAATATGAGCTAATAATGGGAAGATGGAAAGAACACTTCCAAGAGCTATTAGATGAAGATCAAGTCATAAACGCAAGAGATCATTAAGAATCAAACAACGAAATCAATAACAAAACAGAAAATATCACGTATGACGAAATGAGGACAATATTATAGGAACTTAGAAACGGTATAGCTCGCGGTCACGACATGATAGAGGCAGAACAGCTGAAGTATATAGGGGAATATGGAGAGCAAATATTATAATTCATGCTCAACAATATATGGGGAACACAGAAAAACTTGATAGCAAGAAATGTAACAATTATAGAGGAATAATACTCCTATGCACAGCGGCTAGACTTCAATTATCCATATTGGAAAACATATTGAGAAGAAAAATAGAATTAAACATCGAACCCGCGCAATGTGGCTTCAGAAACTGACTCTCAAACCAAGATCATATCTTTACTATCGGAACACCGACAGAAATAGTAATAAAACAAAATGAAAGGCTATACGTAACATTTGTCGACTTAGGAAAACCTCCGATAGAGTCCCTAGAAAAAAAAAAGGGGAAAATATTAAGGAAGAGAGGAATAAGCGAGGAGATCACAAATTCAATAAAAAGTATACATAGTAATACCTCAAATTATATAAGGACAGGAAAGAAGACCTCAACAGAATTTATCACGCAAGGGCTCCCCTGAGCCCTATATTATTCATAATTTTCCTAGACAATAAAATGAAGAACATAAAGAGATGCGCTTTTGCAGATGATCTGGCAATTCTGGCAGAAAACGAAAACGACATGCAACACAAGCTGAATGTGTAAAATGAAGAACTAACAAAGTACAACATGAAAGTGAACATGGAAAAACAGAACTTATGGTGATAGCAAAAGAAGACATAGAAGCGAACGTAACAATGAACGGGAAAAAGATAGAACAAGTGGAAACATCCACATACCTTGGTGCAGTTATACATAATAGAGGAGGAATTGAAGAAGAAATGAACCTAAGAATACTCAACGCGAATAAAAACTATTACTCAATGAACAAAACAATATTGAACAATAAACAGATATCCAAGGGAACTAGGATGACACTTCACAAAACATTGTATAGACCAACATTAATGTGGATGTGAGTCATGGAAGATGAATAATAGACTTAAGAGTAGAATATAAGGGAGTGGAATGAGATTCCTGGGAAAAGTAGGGAGGGTTACAAGGATGGACAAAATCATATATGAACATGTAAGAGCTAGTCTACAAATTAAAGATATACAAACCGCCATTGAAAAGAAACAAGCTGCATGGCACGGTCATATAATAAGAATGCCAAAAACTTGACAAACCAAACAATAAGAAAACTTCAAAATGGTGAAGGAAAAACAAAGAGGAAGACCAGCCAAAACAATATTAGCATCCAAGAGGCAAAGATAATGGCAAAAATCGAAAAGAGTAGAAAGACTTTGTGAACAATATGAACTTAAATCAATAGTCAATCCTAACACACGTGAGGGTATTGGAGGATTTAAGATGATGATGATAATAAAAGAGATTGAAATAATTATTATGAAGAACTAAAACAAATATTAAAAAATATAATCAACAGTCAGGAATTTTGGCAGGTAGTTAGATCCCTGCATGAAAAACCAGTCTTTGTTAATGAAATTAGAATATATAGTTGAGAAACTTTCTTTAGACATATATTTGAGAAGGATACAAGATCTTATATTCAATTCTTTGATTATACACATCCATATTTGATACACCGTTCACTTTAAACGAATTACATATGAGTTTACATAGAGTCAAAATAAATCAAGTAGCAGGTTTGGATTCTCTTTTAAATGAATTTTATGAAATCCTTACTCCACAATGGCAACATTATGTATTGAACTTATTTAACACGATTCTTGCAACTGAGGAAATACCGGCTTCGTGGCATGATATTTATAGTTCTCTTTTATTCAAGAAAGGCTCTCCCACAGAATTCCTGAATTATAATGGGGATAGCCGTGCTATACTATACGTAAGCTTTTCACCCAAATAATTCATCACAGACTGCAACTATGGTGTAAAATGAACGATACAATAAACGAAGGTCTTAGAAGAAACAAGGTAACAAAGAATAATATTTTTATCCTAGCTTTATCTATTCAGCTGAGTTTGCGCCTTAAAAGTAACAATGTATACGCGATATTCGTTGATTTCAGACGAGCTTTTGATTGTATCAATCAATCTATTTTATGGCACAAATTATTATCTCCGGTATTTCAAGTAAGGTACTAAGAGTTCTATAAAATCTTTACAATGACGCAGGTATACAAACAAAATTGAAACATGAATATTCAAATCCTACACCGGTAACTCAGGGCGTCCTTAAAGGTGAAATATTTCTCCCTTAATGATTGCAATTTTCATAAATGATATATAGGATCACATCAGCCAAGCTGAGTCAGAGGGCTTGAACATTGATGGTAATAATGATGTCTCTATACAAGCTTAGCTTATGCCGACGACTTGGTGATTTTGAGCAAATCGACAGTAGACGTAAAGAAAAAATCAACGATTTTAAATCAATACCGCGTAGAAAATCATTTTGAAGTATATATCAATGGAGTTGAAACTGTACAGTTTTTCAAGAGGCATCCAAAAAAAAAAATGGTGCATTTCGACTTAATAATGAGCCCATTGACACAGTAAATAGTTACAATTATTTAGGTACCCTTTTTTTATCTTCTGGTGAATTTAAAAATGCAGCTGAATGTACTTATAAGAAATCAGTTATTACATCCTAAAAAGTTGAAAGTATACTGAGTAAAAGAAAATCCGTGGACTGCTCAGAGAAAAATAAACTTGTTACTTTCATAGTACACGCTACATCTCTCTACGCGGTAAAAATTTGGGGGCCACAACATGAGAACATGATAGAAAAAATTGAAGTATATTGCTCAAATAGTTATTTGTGTATCAAGGCCGTGAAGGTTATCTTTTTTGGTCGAATCTGTTGTTTGCGGCCAAAGCGTAGCTGAGGCTGCAATTCAGGTGAGACCAAAAAAGAACTGTAGGCCGAGGTGCACACAACGTTTTTCAGGCGATCATTACGAAATAATTCGAATTCACATCATTTTATCTATTTATTTCTAAAACATTGCAATTGTGAATCTTAGTTGCCGTTGGAATTGTTTTATTTTATTGTCTTCTATCAAGTTGACATTTAACAGAAAATGCGTATTCATTTTTTGAATTGCAAGAACTACAGAGGTTGAAGGAAGAATATGTACTATTTAAGCGAAAACTGTTTCTTAAAGTGTTCATAAAGCTGCCCATATAGGTAAATATGAAGTTTTTTTGGAATATTTTTTGACAGATCAGTCCCAAAAAAGTAATATTTGACAGATCAGTCCCAAAAAGTGGAATTTGACAGATCAGTCCCAAAAAGTGAAACTTCACGGCCGTAAAAAGGGCCATAAAAACACCTTTTTTGTCATGATCGCCTGAAAAAGTATCTTAAGATTATCAAAGAATACTCCAAACTATTTTATCAGCTTAGAGACAGGGGGAAACCATTTGATGATAGAAATGTGGAGAAGGATATTAAGTTGGTGGTCAACCATCCTGAAAATGTCAGACGGTCGTCTCTCTAGAATAATATATAACGGACATAAGAATTCTGATAAATATGAATACAATGAAGAAAGCCTCAACTGGTGCTTACAAATTAGAGTTTTTCTTGATGAACAAGGATACCAATATATTTGGAATGAGCAACAGGTATCTTGTATGAAATTAGATCAAATATTTTCTGCACACGCCAATACATTAAAACAGAGAGACTAAAACTGACATCTTTTAATTCACTGTATATGTAGTTGAAAAATTACTCAAACTCAGCGTTGTATCTAGATATAAAGTCGCCCATTTTAACACATTATTGGCCAAATTAGACTAAGCTGGAATCAAGGTTTGAAGATTTTCTATGATGACATAAAATACGAGACAAATAGTGAAAAACTATGTACAATTTGTAACCTGGATAAAAATATTTTATATATATATATATATATATATATATATATATATATATATATATATATATATATATATATATATAATCATTTATACTCTTTTATATAGCCTCCTTTATATGTATGTTCTGTTTTACTGTATATCTATTACATAATCAGATGAGCTGAAATCTCTTTAAATTCAAGTTTTGTCAATATTCTGAAATCATTAACTCAATAGTAAATATTTGCTGTTTCTTTATTCACTTTCGTTATTCTATTACGCTGTTATTTATATAGCATTGCTCTACAAATTATTCGTTAATGCATGCATAATGAATAGATATTGTCAATCATTTGTATGGATCTTGTGCCCAAAGACAAATTAAATAAATGATGATAATAATTAGTATATAAATATCTTATTAATCTGCTGAGTCAAATCTTTTCAGTCAAAGTCTTCTGTTTTTTCAAAGACCAGATTAGGTTTCAGATATTATGTTATCGTTTCCTGTTCAGAATTATAAACTTGTATGCAAGATTTGCGTAAAAATTCTATATAGTTCACTTCAGTGATATAACAATAATCTTCTGATGATTTTTTCAAGCGAATAAAGATAGATAAGATAGTTTCGTTCTCATATATGTAGTTATGTTGTCTGATCACATTTACAGTAAACTAATGCTACGAAATCTTACTCACATGACTGATTTTATCGATCGATATTACATTATGTTCTTCACATTTTCTATGCTAGTACGTTCACAGTAAATGTAAGAGCTGTAACGAACACATTCTTAAATACAGTTTTTCTCAAAATATCAATCTGACATAGAACAATGGAATGAAAAAGTACTAACAGCATCCATGATCCAAAATTATCAATTTTTTCCCCTCAGCAGGAAATGATTGACAATTAATTGTCTGTCAACAGAGAATCAATGATAATTGTTTGCATGGTTTGGAATTAAGAATATTCGAAGCAGTTAAAATTGATGAATGAATATCAATCACGCCTTTCACCTGCTAGGAGTGTGGCAGACACTTGAAGTGCAGACGTACGGTGCGGTTACCAGTCGTCAAGCTACAGGTATTTCTAGTTTTTGTGGAGAATACTCCACAGAGTACATTATAATTCAGTGAAAATCTAACTGACTTTTTTGTTCGTCGGTGGAATTCCATCCTGCGACCTTCTGATTACAAAGCCAGCATATTTGCACTGAGCTATGAAGCAGCCCAGCTCAGTTATATGTACTTTCGGTGCATGTGTTGAAAGAAAATATGTATTGTGGTATTCAAAAAGAGAAATTATTCCAAATGTAGCTTTGGCGCCACTAAAATGGAAAAATGTTGAACATAATTCTCTTATATATTTCATAATATTGTAGTTCAATATAAAGTGGAATTTTCGTAAGTAGCGGAGTATGTAACATGTCTAGCAGTGACTATCATTTTCATGCGGCTTAAGATAAATTGTTACGTGCCAGTTTGGCTTTTGGTCACTTTTTTTGCTTGGTTAAATTCTGAAATTTAATTTGGGTTATTTGGGTTTAATTTCATTCACTTATGTACTTACTTTTGGTTTAAAATACTTTTAGTTTTCAATTTAATAATTTCATTCATATTTCAATCTTTAGTTCAGTTTCTTTTCTTTTCTTTAAGCTCAGTTTTTTGGTTATATTAAACGCGTGTTTTTGTTTACTTTCATTAATTAATTTTAGTTCATGATTTTTGTTTTAAATTGTCGCTGTTGTAATGCGCGCGCTGCAGGCAGTGACGTTACGTTTTATTTTTTTGAATCTTAGTACTGAGGCGCCCGCTAGGTTTTTTTTTAATGGAAAACGGTTTATTTTCAATTGAGTCAAACCGACCAGATTTGACTTAATTGAAGATAGTCAGCCTCAAGTCCTGGTGTAGGACAGACGTACGTTTATTTATTTCCGTTTTTTTACCACTACAATTTTGTGGGCTTATTCCAAAGTTTTTTTTTTGCGTGTGCAAGCCCAAGTTGGGGATTCGTTTGGGATAAGCTGTGCTCCGGCCGAATATTTGGGGCAGTTTGGCCATTTGTTTTGTTCGGCGGAGCAGCCCACGTGTTGGGGATTATTTTAAATTGTGAGTGGTCGTTTTGCTTAAAATCGCTTACCATCAGCGATAAAACGTCGTCCGTACCAAGGCACATACTGTGGAAGTACCTCACTTCCACCCTGGTTTTCCCGACTACCTGGAATCCAGCCAATTAGATCCGAGGCCGAGATCCAGACGCCAGGCAGACGAGTCAATAGGATCTCCAGTGGGGTCGCCAGCTAAGTGGTTTATTTTTAGTCATTTGTTATTCAGACTTTGTTTTGTTGGGTGCTTATTTGCCTAATTAGGCACCCCGTGGCTTTACCACAATTTTGTTCATTTTTTTGGTATTGTGTAATTTTGCGGTGGGCATTCGTTGTCGCCTTTTTCTTTTTTATGCTTTTTCTGGTTACGTTATAAACGCTACGTCCGATTGTGAACCAGGTTGATCAATCTCGGGCCTGATTTCCATAATTTTGTACTTTTCCTGGAGTAGGTTTATAGACGTATTTGTTCAGTTGAGACTTGTTGAAGTCTGCGTGGGGACGCGAATCGCCGCCATTTTGTTTCACCTTTTTTGTTATTCTACTTTTGTTAATACGTTAATTTTGCTGATTGAGCTTACTTTATTTTCATTTTGTTATATATATATATTCTTTGAATTAACGTAATTAAATATTGACTTTTTTGGGTAAATTTTAATTCATTTATTTTGCAAAAAAAAGTACCTACCACTTTAGTTTTCAGAGAGTGATTTTATTAAGTGTTTTTTTTACAGCTGGTATAAGTATCACTGTTTGAGATATTGTTTTATTTTATGTTCTGCGGCATCTTGATCGACGCCAAAAGATCTAATTATCCTACAACCCAATATTCTACCCGTCCATCCTACCATCTTTTCTTTTACAGGTATTTTCGCAGTTGTGTGCCTGAGGACGGAAAAATTAACAATTGCGTGGCGCCCTTATTTTCTGTTTTATCTAGAGTTAGCTTACGTAGCGTCCAGTAGATTTGTTTTCAGTAAAGTTTGTATTTTTGGAAAGCTAACCTCACAACTACCCAGTCTGGCCCTGGGATTATTTTGATTATTATTATTTTTTGGTTACTGAGGTAGTCAGTTTTGAAGGGTAGGGTCGCTACCCTAGTTTTGAATGTATTAAATTGATGTTACCCTTAGTATAGTGTACAATACTACCCATATTCATGTTTTCAAAAATGAGATATAGGCTGTATTGAGTCATTTCAAATGAATCAGAATTCAAGCAAATTGATTACGCTTGCAAAGAGGATGCACTTCGATCCTCCCTCGACTTCTTTATTGAATTTGAAAAAGCTATATGTAAGTGAATAGGGTTATTCAAGATTTTGGAATTAACTCTGCTTTGAAAATACTTTTGAGTTTTGGCGATTTCTCCAAAAGTTCTCAAATCATTTGCAAACAAATAAGCTTGTTTTCAACCGAATTATTCTTTCATCCACTGCTAAAATCTCCATCATCGTATAATCAAATATCCCAAACTTTATATCTACTTGTTATTCTTAATCGAATGATACCTTGATATCCCCAAGTTTTTGATTACTTTACAGGACTATGAGCTGGTTGTATTACAATAATCAACCTATTGCTAGTTAAGACGTTGTAGCTCAAGTTCAGAGTGAACTGAACAGGAAGAATTGATTGTGGAATGAGCATTTCAAGCTGTATCGATTATTAAATCATAGATGAAAATATCACAATTTGTATCTGAATATACCAAAAAAATCGGTTGTCTGTGAAGTTGGTTTACTGACGATAGTTTAACGTGACAACGTCATGAGAAAATACTGATGGAGTGGTTGCATTTTTGAAAAGGAAATTCCAATTATATTGGTTTGATAGATATTTTGTATCGATATAGAGAAGGAGGTAAATGGAAATCAGGAATTGAATTGATCAAGTTACATTTATTTGTACGCATAAATACAATTATGTCAATTCTCTTTATTTTTTATTTTGTATCAACATTATTTCTTTCAGCAAGTAAACTGAATGAAAGTTGTTGTTCAATTAATTACTCAATAATTTTCGCAAATTTAATCGTTACTTGTTGTGGAAAAGTGATAATCTGGAATAATTTATCATAAGAATAAACTGTGATTAAATTATTGTTCATAAATCCTAAATTTGAAATTTCAAATCTGGAAACATGATTAAATTTTTTGTAACTCTAGCTTTTAAAAAGCACGCCTCAATGTGTTTGATATAGGAGAAAATTGTTCCCTTTGACGGCTGGCTGATCCAATCTGTCATTTCAGACACGTTGTTATGATATGTGGAAGATTTAACATTTATGTTTTCATTTTTTGAAATCATAGCTACTCTCGATAATTATTTCGATCAAATAGTGAAGCCATTGATTCTTTACTCATCGTGAAATAGTTCTGGGTAAGAGTGCCTAATAGGTCACTATGACATTCCGCACAATTTTAAAGAGATGGTGATACTGGCGTCTCTGCAGTAAAAACAAATTCTGTCAGTGGCACTAAAACAGTGTTCTTGTGTAACAATGGCTGTAGGTTAGCTCGCTACGCTCGCGGCTTTAACAAGCATCCCTGAATATTACCGCACTTGCGCTGCGCGCGCCTGTGGGACTGAACTTGAGAGGAAACCACCTCGAAGGGTGAACCAAACTTCTCCATGTTGGACCGAAATAATGAAACTTTCACATGTCATGGTTGAGGACTACTGCTTAGCTACCACTAACTCTGTACACATGTATTTCAAGCGCAAGCGCATTATCATAGTGACCTATTATTCACTTTATCCTAGTTCTGTTAACTTATTGTTATAGTTTTGTCAATTATAGCATAACCTACAATCGCTGCACTAGCGGACCGATGCTATTCATTTTATTGATGAAAGCACGAATATTCGCAATATATCACTGAACATATATCTAATATCGAAAGTATCAACACCTTTATCGCCGCAATTATCTTTGCTATAAACAATAGACACCACATTCACTATTCACTGCACTTCATACTTGACGAAAACATGTAAATGTATTATTGTATAGCAGCTGTCCACGCGGACGCATCGCTCACTCAAGTGGGAGAGAGACAGATGTCGAACGCTGCCGAACGCGTAGGCCGATTGTGCCTCTTTGTCGCTCGTTCCGCGCTCTCGCTTGCACTTCAAGCCTTAAATAGAACGTCTCAGAGCGAGGTACATTGATCTCTATTATATAACTGGATAAAGTATCCTGTAGTTGAGAAATGAAAGAATTTGAAACATACGCCAGCGCCACCAAATGTGTGCCTAGAACTAAACTCCATTGATCTCTAAATAAGTGGACGGAGGATCCATATAGCGTGAAAAAAAAAATCCAGTATTTCTGAATATTATCATTTGATTGGTGCAGACAATAATTTAATTTTTGTTTGTGAGTGAATATTTCAAATTTTCACTGTGGAATTTAATAAGCGTACTTTACTACTTCTAATAGAATGCTTTATCCAGTTATATAGAGATCATTGGTTTGGCACCCTACCGCTTCTGACGCGCAAGTGCTTATTTGCTGTATTTAGTTACTAGTCACTCATTCTATGGCGCTAATGTATGCTTCAATAAGAGACACTTTTTAAATTTTTTGCCATATGGATCGTCTATTCAGTTATATATAGAGATCAGTGGCGAGGTAACGCCGCATGAATCATATTTTTTCGTGCGTGCAGCCGGCTCCATTAGATTATGAGACGTTGTAACGTCAAAAACAAATATATTCCAATCGAATGAATCTTTTCATTACTTCGTTGCACCTGAAATCGTGTTTCACGTCCGTCCCATATAAAATATTTAACACAACTGTCGTATCTTAACATATTATAGTAGTACATCATAATCTTATTAATTACTTATCTAATTTTTCCTTATTGATAAATAATCATTGGCATTTGAGATGACGTAATGGAACGCCTCAGAGCGAGCGAGGTAACGTTGTATGAGTCATGTTTTTTCGTGCGTGCAGCCAGCTCTATCGAATTATAAGACGTTATCACGTCTATAATCATTGGCATTTGTGATGACGTAATGGAACGCCTCAGAGCGAGCGAGGTAACGCCGTATGAGTCATGTTTTTTCGTGCGTGCAGCCAGCTCTATCGAATTATAAGACGTTATCACGTCAAAAGTTTGGAGACACATGAAAAGATATTTGACACTGTGATCAAAGTTAACAATGATTGATTCAACCGGCCAATCAAGTCACAGTGCTTTGATAAGGGAATTGTTCCGGAACTTCTAAAGCAAAGAGCCAACACAGAAGTTCTGTGTCACAATTAGAACTACTTTGTTAAAAATAAATACAAATGAAAACAGATGAATTGATATTTTAGTGGACTTGGTAGGTCCTCATTTTATTTTATTTTGATAATATGATTTGAAACTCATTTGATTCAGTCCATAATCTTTACTCAAATCGTGTAGTGATATATTATGAGGCTCATAGAAGTTGATGAAACTGTTCTTCTCGTGCTTCTATTCCCAATTTTGTTGAAAAATAATTGGCCATGTCAAATGAAGTAAGGATCAGCGCAAAAAGAAATGAATGTTATATTATGATGCTATAGAGATACACGAGAAGTATTCGATTTTTCACGTTATTGCAAATACGATTTGAGTCTCATACATAGTCCAGTCAATTTAGACAAAGAATTAATCAATCTACCATATATATGATACTGTTTTTTATGTGAGAATATCTTAGATTTAGCGTGTACAATGAGCGTGCAAAAATTGAATTGTCAAATCATGGTGCTTAAGAAAATATCAGAGGTTTAAGATAAAAGACCTCGTTTTTGAGAAGTTCCTCGCAAATATCTTATTTTCGAACAGTTGTTGAACATTTAGGGTCAGAAGTAGAAATTAAATATACATTCCTCTACTAAAAAGGTTATGACTTATTTGCGTAACTATAACCAAAATGAGATACCACGCGTACGACTAGGGCTGTCAACTTTTTCTTATAAAAATCGGTTGTCTGTAAAGTCGGTTTACTGACGAAAGTTTAACGTGACAACGTCATGAGAAAATACTGATGGAGTGGTTGCATTTTTTAAAAGAAAATTCCAATTTTATCGGTTTGATAGATATTTTGTATGGATATAGAGAAGGAGGTAAATGAAAATCAGGAATTGAATTGATCAAGTTACATTTATTTGTACGCATAAATACAATTATGTCAATTTTTTTTATTTTTTATTTTGTATCAACATTATATCTTCCAGCAAGTAAACTGAATAAAAGTTGTTGTTCAATTAGTGACTCAATTATTTTCGCAAATTTTATCGTAACTTGTTGTGAAAAAGTGATAATCTTGAATAATTCATTATAAGAATAAACAGTGATTGAATTATTGTTCATAAATCCTGAATTTAAAATTTTAAATCTAGAAACATCATTGAAATTTTTGTAACTCTAGCTTTTGGAAAGCCCGCCTCAATGTGTTTGATATGAGAGAGAATTGTTCCCTTTGACGGCTGGCTGATCCAACCTGTCATTTCAGACACGTTGTTTTGATATGTGGAAGATTTAACATTTATGTTCTAATTTTTTGAAATCATAGCTACGCTCGATAATTATTTCGATCGAATAGTGAAGCAATTGATTCTTTACTTATCGTGAAATAGTTCTGGGTAAGAGTGACTAATAGGTCACTATGACATTTCGCACAATTTTAAAGAGATGGCGATACTGGCGTCTCTGCAGTAAAAACAAATTCTGTCAGTGGCACTAAAACAGTGTTCATGTGTAACAATGGTTGTGGGTTAGCTCGCTTCGCTCGCGGCTTTAACAAACATGCCTGAATATTACCGCACTTGCGCTGCGCGCGCCTGTGGGACTGAACTTGAGAGGAAACCACCTCGAAGGGTGAACCAAACTTCTCCATGTTGGACTGAAATAAAGAAACTTTCACATGTCATGTTTGAGGACTACTGCTTAGCTACCACTTACTCTGTACACATGTATTTCGAGCGCAAGCGCATTATCATAGTGACCTATCATTCACTTTATCCTAGTTCTGTTAACTTGTTGTTATAGTATTGTCAATTATAGCATAACCTACAATCGCTGCACTAGCGGACCGATGCTATTCATTTTATTGATGAAAGCACGAATATTCGCAATATATCACTGAACATATATCTAATATCGAAAGTATCATTACCTTTATCGCCGCAATTATCTTTGCTATAAACAATAGACACCACATTCACTATTCACTGCACTTCATACTTGACGAAAACATGTAAATGTATTATTGTATAGCAGCTGTCCACGCGGACGCATCGCTCACTCAAGTGGGAGAGAGACAGATGTCGAACGCTGCCGAACGCGTAGGCCGATTGTGCCTCTTTGTCGCTCGTTCCGCGCTCTCGCTTGCACTTCAAGCCTTAAATAGAACGCCTCAGAGCGAGGTAACGCCGCATGAATCATGTTTTTTCGTGCGTGCAGCCGGCTTCATTGAATTATAAGACGTTGTCACGTCAAAAACAAATATATCCCAATTAAATGAATCTTTTCATTACTTCGTTGCACCTGAAATCGTGTTTCACGTCCGTCCCATATAAAATCTTTAACACAACTGTCGTCTCTCAACATAATACAGTAGTACATCATAATCTCATTAATTACTTATTTAATTCATTCTTATTGATGAATAATCATTGGCATTTGTGATGACGTAATGGAACGCCTCAGAGCGAGCGAGGTAACGCCGTATGAGTCATGTTTTTTCGTGCGTGCAGCCAGCTCTATCGAATTATAAGACGTTATCACGTCAAAAATAACGTATCACATTCTTAAAGTAGAGAGAAAAATTTAGTATTCAAACTGAAGAAATAATGTTTTCCGATTATTTTTTTTTGCAAACTGTCAATAAAAGTGGACATTGCCATGGCAACTAGAAACATGCGGAATTATTGTTTTCTTCACAGGACGGACGAGAAGGATTTCGCATCCTGCTATAGAATAATCTGTATTGGTATCATAGCAATATTAAATGTCACATTGATTGATTCTAAATGTAAAAATTCTCTCTTTACAATTTTATTAAACCCGGTATGGGACTACTGGAAATATATGGAGAAGAGATCCTTGATGCATTATATTTCTGTTGAATCGATATTCTGTTGGTTTTATTTGAAACAGCAGCTATATTCCATTCAAAATAATCTGACCATATTTTGTGTGTTGAATGATCTGAAGAATGAAATTATGTACGGTGAATCTACTGTAAAAACAAAGACGCAATAATAATCATTCGTCGCAAACGTAGATTTTCTGCCAGACATCTCCATTTTTCTCTCGACATTTTAACGGTTATTTCTGGCTTCGTACGCGTATCGAAAACATCTGCTAATTCAATCAAGCATCGTGTGAAGTCAACATCGCATATCACCCATCACAACGTCTAGCGGCGCAGCAAGCTAGGAATCCATCAGCGAAAACAAGCATGCAATCCAGCAGCAAAAAAAGAGTCGTGTGACGCGAGCTTGAATAACGTATTGTCTGGAAACATCATGAGGAAGAATGTCGAGTGGTGTATTTATCAAGCAGTACGCGTCAAACTTCGAGAATTTCATATTGTCGAGTGGTATATGGCTTAACCATATCTTGAATCATGGTATTCTATTCATGAACCAAGGTATTAAATATCAAAGATAGATTACATGCGGACAAATGTCAAAATTAATATTTTTCTGTATCCAGGGGATCTATTCTAATTCATAGAGACAGTCTTTTGACGTCATTTCAGAATCACACGATACATGAACCACCTAGCGGACAGTTGCAGGAATGATTTCATGACGTCATCGTTGCAGATAGTACTTTGAACGGAAGAGACTGGGCCTAGATCCAGACAATCTCTTCTATATGATGTTTTTTTCTCAAAGATGTTTTGTTGACTGTTAAGCAGTAGTTTTTAGGTAAGAATAATCGTAGCATGTTATTTGATTCCATTTGAAGCTTTTTCATCACATTCAAGGAGCCTATTCATCAAAAGTAAGTATCGTAGCTATGAATATTTACTGGTATATAATCCTGACTATTCCATTCGTAGTATTTATGACAAGGTTAACAATGCTAATTCGTCATAGAAACAGTGCATATCAGTGAGTATTTGGACGTGTAGAAATTCTATCGGGTATTACACTAGTGGTCAAAGTGAGTATTTCACTTAAATACCACTCGTGCTGCACACTCGTGGTATTCAAACGCAAGCACAATAAACATCCGTGATAGCACCACAAAAATAATCGATAATACTTAAACTATTTATGGTATAATATATGTAAAACAGATACATTTCGATTTGAATATTGAAAAATATCGAGGGTATAATCCAGTGGTTTTCTGTTTTTATCTGCTAATTTAGTAGCAGTATAAATTAAATTTGATGATAATTCTGACATCTACTCATTACCAACACAAATTTTCAGATCATATCGCCTGCACCAACACGCAATATGAAAGTCCCTATAAATGTAGCTATGTCATGACGTCATCGACAAAGAGATTGCAGTCTATCTCCAAACCGTCTTTATGAATTGGAATAGAGGGCTGCGTGAAGTAGGCAGGCCAACATTGAGTAGAAATGTACATACTTTCATATACGTTAGTGCTTCGTTAGTGCTCTTTACTGCTTTCAAAATTTTTGGAAAGTCACTGAGAAAATTCACAAATAGAAACTACCTGATCACATCACGCCAGCAGGCCATACATATATTTTTGACAAAAAAACAAATATAATTTGTTTGTGCTTTTCTAGTGCTCTTTCCAGCTTCTCATTGTTTTTCAATTTGTGTACTCCAACTGGCATTAGAAAAAAGACAAAGATATTCTGATAGAAAACTGCATTCATATATAAAATAAAAAATATATTATGATTCATAACATGAAGCGTACTAAGATATATGTAAAATTAAATGTAATGATACGATAATAATACGGAGCAATTCCAGTTCATTGGATTATTATCAAACAGTCATCCATTCAATTACTGTTTCTTGATTCTGTACGAGAATTTTAGATCTGCTGCCTTGGATCTGACAGACCCATTGAATGGTTGAATGTTACCAGCTTGAATTTAGTTAAAAATTTAGCAACGTCGCCAACCTGAAAACCACCATGTCTTTACTGTTACTCTCATTTGCGCCATCTATATTGTATTATGAACACTAACACTAGTTTCATCTATGAGTATATATTTTCAATAAATATGTTTTATTGGGTATAAGTTCTGTAATTTATTAGAAACACAACGTTTCAACAGCAAAGTGCTGCCTTTTTCAAGTGAAAAGAAATATAAATACTTGAAAAAGGCAGCACTTTGCTGTTGGAACGTTGTGTTTCTAATAAATTACAGTACTTATACCCAATAAAACATATTTATTTAAAAATGAGTTCTGAAAAGTTTTTTCCTTCATATTTTTTCAAATTTTTTTTTCATCTAATCTTATTTGCAACTGGCCCAGGAGTCAACGAGCAAATCTGATGTGTGTATGTGTGGCAAGAGAGGAGTCGTCTCCCAATGATGATTCTCCGATGTCTTATTTCATTTGGATGACCAGGATTCGATTCACATTGGATCCAGAGGTTTCTTTCTCTGCCATCTCCTCATCTTGTCCCCATTGTTTAGGAGATTTAGAGCAAGATCGCTTGGGTGATGGTTGATTCTTCTTCCATATCTAGATGCAAATTGCTTGATTTTTTCGTTGACATATTCTATTTTCAGGTCTCTGTGTAGGGTCTCGTTGGTGAAATACCAAGGTGCTTGGGCTATCATACGTAGTGTTTTGTTTTGGTCATGTTGAATTATATCGATATTAGATTTTTTGCGCAGCCCCAGAGCTGAATTCCGTGAGTCCAGATTGGTATTAGAGTCATTTTATACAGGAGGAGTTAATTTTCGAGCTATATTTTTGAATTGCGACCTAGAAGCCAGTACATTTTCTTTGTTCTGATGTCGAGCAGTCTACGCTTTGTTGTTGAATATTTTTTCCATGTTTGTTGTTTCGCTAGGTGCATTCCTAAATATCTAGCGTCTTCTTTCTGTTTTATTACTTTGTTGTTCATTAGTATTTCGGGGCACGTTATGTATTTTGTGGTGAAGGTTACATGGGCGGATTTTTCTTTGTTCATTTTTATGCGCCATTTTTCAGCTCATACGCTTATTTTGTCAATATGTTTTTGAAGTATCTTTGTTGTTTCAACTGGATTTTCATGTGATGTTAGGATTGCCGTGTCATCAGCGTAGGTAGCTGTTGGGGTGTCTTCTTGGCATGGCAAGTCTGCAGTGTATATTTGGTACAGGACTGGGCCTAAGACACTCCCTTAGGGTACTCCTGCGGCTATTCTATAGAATTGAGATTTAGAGTTTTGATGTACAACTTGATAGTATCTATTTTGCAAATACGACTTGAATATTAAGAAGTATTGGTAGGGAAGAGTGGAATTGATTTTGTAGAGTAAGCCTGTATGCCAGACGCGGTCGAAGGCTTGACTCACGTCTAAGAACACACCTGAGCAGATTTTCTTTTCTTCAATGTCTTTTTCTATTTTATCGACTACTCTATGTACTTGTTCGATCGTTGAATGTTGGCTTCTGAATCCAAACTGGTGATCTGGAATCAGTTTGTTTTCCTCAATATGGGGCATTAGTCTCTTTAAGAGTAATTTTTCGAATATTTTTGACAGAGTAGGTGAGAGCGAGATTGGTTTGTATGAAGTGACATGCTGTGGAGGTTTGTCAGGCTTTTTGATCAGAATTATTTGAGCAAATTCCCATTGTATTGGATGATACTCTATTCTTATCATTGCGTTGTATATTTGGGTTAAGGCGGCTACGGCTTTCTCTGGCATTTGTTTTAGGACAACATTTTTTATTGTTAAGATGTCTTATTTCTGTTCTTATTTCTTGAGGTGTGAAATGCTTTATTGGTAGCGATAGCTGGTAGGGAGTTCTTAAGGACTCTAAAATGTCGTTAAGTTCTTTATTTGTCGCTTGTAAGGGATTTGGTTGAAACACGTTTTCTAGGTGTCTTGCGAACACTTCTGCCTTTTCGTTGTCATCTCTGGCCCATATGCCGTCGTCTTTTTTGATTGGCGGTATTGCTTGGGTTGGATGTTTGATTTTTCTTGTAGCCTTCCATGAAGTATAATTGTCTTGTGGACGAGCTAATAGATTCTGCAAGAAGTTCGGGAAGCTTTCTTCTTTTAGTTCTCGCAGTAGCTGTTTTAAGTTTTAAGACAGTCTGTTTAGTGTAGTTTTATCATGTGGATGTCTAGAGTTTTGCCATCTCCTCCGAGCTGCTCGTTTCTCTTTGATTAGTTTCTTTATATGAAAAGTATAGTTGACAATGTTAACATTTCGTCATTCATGTTCAGGGGTAGAGGTCCATGCTGCTTATTTATACGTTTTTTGTAAAGTTTTCTACAGCGTTTTCCATATCTACATCTGTTTCTAGAGGAATTTGTATTAGGATGTTTCTGTTGGGGTGTTTGCAAAACATTTGCCAGTCAGTTCTTCCGTTTGTTACAAATACTTCACTTGGTCTTGAAATTATGGAGCTACTTATGTTTGCAATGACTGCGGAATGATCGGATGATAGGTCAAAGCAGGATTTAGCATCTATGTAGTTCGAAGAGATTCCCTTTGATACGTAAAAGTCCAGGAGGTCAAGGATTTTGTTTGGGTCGGTTGGCCAATATGTAGGTTCTCCAGTACTTATAAATTCGTAGTTATTTTTTATCATAGTGTTCTGAAGCTCTCTTCCTCTTGGATTTGTCAGCCTCGAGCCCCAACGGGGATGCTTGGCATTGTAGTCGCCTCCGGCAATAAATCTGTTTCCGAGTGGTTTGAAATAATCGTTGAACTCATTTTGTCTCATTGAGTGTTTTGGTGGACAGTAGACCAGTGCTATGGTAAGGAAGCCATTTGTTTCTCTAATTTTATTATTAGTAGCTTGTAAGTGGTCTTTTACGTATTTTTCAATTTCGGAATGGTCTATTTTTTCGCTGATAAGTATTGCAGTACCTCCGTGTGCAGTGTTGTCGGGGTGTTTAGTGTGGTAGGTTCGTAGTTGTTTATTTTGAAGTAGTGTCTGTCTGTGAAGTGCGTTTGAGATATTAAGAGGATGTCAATGTTTTGAGTGTTGATGAAGCATTCAACTTTGTTTCCGTGTTGAACGAGCCCGTTTGCGTTCCAGAGAACTATCCTCAAAGGCTTATTACCCATTTAATTTATTTGAGTTGTAGATGACGGTGGCAAGTAGGTTAATTATCATACTGTTTTGGTTTAGAAGTTGATTGAACAATGGTTCAAGTCTGTTTATAAATAGTGTGAACGAGTTATCATCCTCTTGGGCTGTTGTTGGGGGCTGATTATGATCTGGTAGTAGTGAGAATTGCGTTATTTGGGAATAGGTTAGTTGTTTGTTTGTAGTTCGGGGCTAATTATGATCTAGTAGTGGTGGGAATTGCGTTATTTGGGAATAGGTTGGTTGTTTGCTTGTAGTTGCTTGGAAGTAGTTCAGATTTTTGTGTGATACAGGGGATTGGTTTTCATTTGTATCATTTGGGATTTGTCTGTTAGAATCGTGTCTGGCCTTCTGTTGTTCCTTGCACACATTACAACCTTTGTAATTGACTTAGTGGGGACCACTGCAGAGCGCACATTTTGTTGAAGTATCTGGACTTTTCTTACAACTACTTGTTGGGTGGTCCTCCCCACATTTGACACAATAATGGGGTTTATTGCAGTAGGACTTGGTATGACCATACTGTTAGCATCTCATGCACTGTGGGATACCCTTTCTTTTCCGTGGGGGTTATACTTCGATTTTTATTCCCAATAGATGTTTTATTTCGAATATTTTTTTTCATTATTTTCATCAGGCTCTTGGTCATCGAAGAATTATGGCAAAGGTTGTTCAGTTTTCTAGCTACGGATGTTAGTTATATTTCTGATTCTCAAGCCTTTGCTTGTTAGTTCTGTGTGTACCTCTTCTGTTGTTACTGAGGGGTGTAAATTTTTTATGGCTGCTCTGTACGCTTGTTCTTGTCTTGGCTGATATGTGTGGCATGCTATGTTGTTAACTTTCAAAAAGTGTGTTAGTATTCGATATGAGTTAGAAGTTGTAGTATTGATCTTAATGGTGTTATTCGAGAAGGTTTTGCGAAGGAATTCGTTCAATTTCTGAATTGTCTGTATGCTTGCTTTCATACCTGGATATTTCTCGACGTCTTGGATGAAGATAGGATGTGGCTTGCTGATAGCGGAATTTGTTGAGTCAACTTGAGTAATGTTTCCGACAGTTCCTTCGTCGCGTGCTAGTACGGAGTATCGGTTTTCATTATTGATAGTACTAATTTCTAGGTTGTTACGTTCTGCTTGTTGTTCTAAGGCATTGTTATCTTCTTCGCGATATCTCTTTGTATACTTTTTTAGCTCTTGGGTTTTTGACTACTTGCCACGGCAAGCTTTTTGTCGATAGAGTTGATATGTTGCTTGTTATTGTTTGGCTCGTTCCTACCTGCGGATGCAAGTGAGTTTGTCTGGACTAGATATGACCATTGGAGAAGTTATTGTGCTTGTTAATGAGTACCTAGTTGTATTAGTCATACATGTGGGTATAGTTGTTGTTACCATTGATGTTATTGTTAAGCTCTCTGTATGACAGAGAGTTCCTCCACTAGTTTCTGGCATGGCGTATCACTATATGTTTATAAACAAACTCTTTCACTACTATAGAAGTTGGATAATGCTGTATTGAATAATTAAATAAGTAATTTAGTTTGTAGGTAATTAAACGATCACTTTTATGTATTTCACTTTTAGCTCTCTAACACGTCTGCTTGCATCGAATGTCTGCACACAACTGTAATGAGTATATGAATGGGTTATATTGTGTCCGATAAATATGTGACAGCATATAGAGATTAATTATTATCTTACTTTGAATAATATGATGTTGAAATTCTTTAGCAGTGAGTTTGTTGATACATTAATTTGATGGAATTAATTTGATATATTCTGGATTATATAATGCATAATTTCATGGTTTTTGCATTCTATAGATTTGAATTTTCTAGATTTGAGTAATATGGTTTCGTATTCTGTGGGACATAGGTATATTATTGGATATTATGGATTCGAGCTTGCTCATATCTCATAGGACTGCGTAGAAAAAGGTTCTAGTCCTTAGATTTCAATGGCCACCTATAGCCAAAAAATCAGAGTTTCAAAGATCTACGAGTATTGATTGTAATTTTTGAAGTCTTGGGCCGCTAAAGGACAAGCAACGTCTGATCAAATAAGGAATTTTATTCTATTCCGTTTTGAATAAGAATAAGCATATCGCTTCTCTTTGAACTATAAATTACTTACACTTGAATATAGAATTTAAAATAAAAAATTTATCAACAATGCTTAAGGATTTGATTAAGATTTCATATAGATTTCACATTGTTTATACAAGACAAGCAACCAATCTTGAACCAATACGTATCAAGTCAGAGAGGAAATTTTTATTCTATTTCTGCAGAATACGGAGTCGAATTTGAAAGCTATTGTTAAAAAATTTCGTCTGACGTTTTTTTTTTGTACAATTGTTTTCCCATTGCATACCCATGTCGCCATCTATGTAGCAGATTCGCACTAATTTTGTAGAATAGTACGTTCGGATGACACTTGATTGAAGCGCTAACTTGGGGAGTCGGCGCGTCTGGTTCTTCCTCGCTCTCTTGCGTCGGAGCTATTGTTGCAGACGGTTGTTTTTGAGTAGTCTTGTGATTTTTCTTGTTGTTCTAAATTTGGTGATTATTTTATTTAATTAAAATCAGTGTTATGATCTTGTAAGTATTTCGTTTATTATTTTTATTCACGTTATTCCAAATTTAGTATTATTTTTCTAGTGATTTCGTTTGAGGCGACCCGCGTGGTTAACCTTTTGTTTTCCAAATTTATTTCTTTCATCCTTAATTATTTGTTAGTTTTTTGTGCTCAACACCTTTTTACTACCTTGAAACTTTTATACCAAATTAATATTTTTGTTCTAAATTTATTTTTTTCTAAATTTCATATGTACACTCGAAGTAATAAAACCTACGAGATTTGTGGCTATCTTCGTTCCTCCCTTTACCTTTCCTCACCTAAGTATGTGTGCTGTATGAATGATTAGTGAAAGTGGTTGATAATACATAATTTAACTATATTTTGGATCCAACGCGTTGCGGATTTGTCATTCAAGAACTCGTAGTTCAGTTTCTTATGTTGTTTTTGTAGTTTTTTTTGTTTCCAAAGCTTAAAATATTTTGTTGTGGGCTTTAGTTCCCGTTTTTAAGCTGGAAAATCCTACGAGTTTGTGAAGATTGATCCAATTTTTTTGTAACGAACCACGTTCGTAAATTTATCGACTTGTCGCTAATAAATCCTTTTTCTTGTCCTGCTAGACTTTGTATTTTCTGTGTTTTTTCTTCTCTTTAATGCTCAGCGTAGTTTTTTTACTTTGCAAATTTTTAGTGCACTATTTCAAATCAGACAAATAAATAGCTTACTGATTATTTTATTTAACTTTTACTAAATTTACAGTTTATTCGTTTTTTAATTGAATCTAAATTTATTCGTTCAAGTTTAACGCTTCACGTTTGAAGAGAGCTCTCCAATTTCTGTATAGGAACCTCCTGTTCCAGTTGAATTGGATACTGGTTGGGTTGTTTGTTTTCAGTGTAAACTGCTAGGAATCTTAGGGACCAGTGGCCACTTGAGACTAGTTTTTGACCAACTTCAAATTAAGAAAAACATCAACACGTCTACGAATTTAAGAAGAACATTAATATCTCCCGAAGTTGACGACCAAGCGCACGGCCAACCTTAACACCTTCAAGGACCGTTGGGTATTTATCAAAGCCCTATAAGACGCAAGATCAACTTTACTTAATTCAGGGAACGTTCTTGTCTGACGTTGTTTTTGTGGCTATCAATTCGACATCTATCTTCTCTGCCGATACTAGTCTTGAGTTCCGCCTGAAGAGGACATTTAGCTAGTTTTTGTAACGTAATTTTGAACGTCTGTGACGTGCTCTCCAGTTCCCTTTTGGCTGTTGCAGTGAGATTTTTTTTGTATAATAGCTTCAATCATTTTCGTAAGTTACAAATTTTTTGAATTATAATTTTGGAATCCTTTGCTTTAAATTAATAATATTTTTATTTATAATTGATTTCGACGTCTATGCTTTATTTCTTTTTTGCTGTCGCTATTGTCTCCCAGAATAGTACCTTTTTCTCCTTAGATCATTTCCTGGGAGTGGCGCCTATTTCCTATTTTTCAGGTAAAATATTTCTGGTGCCCTTATTAATAGCTAGCCTGGGTCTTCACTATCAAGGTAGGATATTCCATCACTTAAATTTAGTGTCAATCAGCAGTACATTAAGTTTTTGCTACCAAATAGTGAAAAAACATTACCTTTTTTAATTTCCTACTGCCACCTTGGAAATAGGAAAAGGTACACTATATACAGCAGTAAACGACACTAACGAAGTACTAACGAAATAAGTGATTTATATATTTGAATTTAAATATTTTCTTGGCCGGGTAGCGTGAAGTTGACAGGCCAAGTAGAATATTTTTTTATTACTCAATTGCATTGCTGAATATGAGAACTATCAACAGCAGCAAAGAGCACTAACGAAGCATTGATGAACCATGATAATTTTCTCTTAAAAAGCGCGTTTGTGACCTGCTGGCGTGAAGTTAGCAGGCCAAGTCAAAACATTTTTTAATGCCAGTTAAAATACACGAATTGAAGAATAATAAGACGCAAAAAAAGGCACTAACAAATTATATCTGTATTTTGGCCAAAAATCTATGAATGACTGCTGGCGTGAAGTGAGCAGGTAATTTTCATTTGTGAATTTTCCCAGTGACTATTGAGTTTTTTTCAAAAATTTTGGAAATAGTAAAGAGCATTAACGAAGCACTCACGTATATGAAAATATCTACATTTCTGCTCAATATTGGCCTGCCAACTTCACGCAGCCGGAATAGAGATCCTGAGAGATGATCATTTAATGTTTCGTCTTTAATTTGACCTAAGTATCAAATAGAAGTATTAGATGATGCTGACTGTTACGTGAAATGAAGGAAACGATGTACGGGAATTCAGTCACAAGTTTATTATTTCTATCCTACTCTACAGTTTCGGTCCCACCTGGACCATCTTCAGGAGTGAATAGAATTAATGTTTGTGTATGTTGTCATCTGTAGTGTTAATATAAATATTTTGTTTCCTTTTATAAGTCCATGTAATAAAAATGAGAAAAAACAAACATTGTATTTGTATTGTATAAAAAAAAAATTTAAAATATGAAAACTAAGCGTGGCAACAAATGACTGTTATGAAAGCCAGTGGGACCGAAACTATAGAGTAGGATAGAAATAATAAACTTGTGACGGAATTCCCGTACATCGTTTCCTTCACTAAGTATTAAAAATGACTTGTTTTGGGAATATTAGATAAAATGGTAGAAAATGATGAACCGTTCAATACAGTGTAAGCTGAAGAATACTTGTAGCGTCAATTTGAACAATTTCGTCAAGAACGAAGTTATCAGTTAAGTATGGAAACATCAAATGGAACACAAATTTATATGATTCGGCGTACAATATGAAGAGAAACGAAGGTGAGGAATATAAATTGTGGTAGAAACAATTTTGAATGTAACAGCTTTATTGTTACAACATAAATATTTAGAAGACCTCAATAGATCTATTGATCTATTCAAAGCATTGTATTAAAAAACGAAGTACAAGAAAATGCAAAACAAACAGTCTTTCAAGCTATTCCAGAAAGAGTGGAAACAGTGCTGTAGCCTTGAATTCTAAAGATATTCATGGAGTACTCAATACATAAAAAATATGAGCTTGCTGCATTGCAACGTGAACTCTACCATATTGCAGCAGTTGAACTGGGTTGATGTGATGGCGAAGTATTATCGTGTGTTTTAGATTATTTGGAAGAAGAAACTAATAATAACGGTATGAGAACAGGACGAGTTAAGCTTAGTACTGTATTTTCGCAAACCACGCAAGAAGGAAATAAGCGAACTGTTAACAATAAATGGTTGACGCTGAATACATAAATCTTAATTATTGTCCTGTCAGACTTTGAAACAAAATGATTTCAAAACAGAGCAAAAATATAACAACAAAGCGCTAATTTCCAACAGTGAATAGAGATTGATATGAATATCAAAACGGTGTATTATAAAAATATACCGCTTGGGAGAAACAAAATGAATAAATGGACGGAATGAGGTGCAGAAACTGTTGAGTTACATACAAAAATGATCAAAATAACATACTGTTCTAACAGAGTAAGTACAGTAAGCGAATAATCAAGTGTAGGAACTAGTATTCAAGAAATTATCAAGATTACGGGGCATAAGTACATCGGCAAATTAAATACAGTTATCTTTACAGTTGAATGAAGCTTATAACAGACGAGTAATTTCTAATTTCAGGAACGATGAAAGTGAAGAGTCATCAACCACTACTCCAACTTTGGCTTCAGGAAATGACAGAAGTTCTTATCGACCACTCCCTCAACTTTGACATCAGGAAATGTTCATAACAATTGTACATTCAATATAAATAATTACTGAATCTACTCAGCTAATATCAATGAAATTTGTTATTTTCTTATTGATCAATGATTATTAAATCTGTGGAGTTCATGAATATGAATAAGAATAGAAGCGGAGATCACAAACATATCTATTCTATCCAAAATTGACAAGTTTTATTACTCATGCGATGTCAGCGAGTATACAAAGGCTTGTACCATCGATAATACAAAGATTTGTATAATCGATATTGTCATGGTAACTGCAAAAAGCATCTGTAATACATGGAAACCACCGACATTCATGCATTGATATTGGTTATTAAATAGATGAGGGATATATTCGATTATTAGCCGAACTGTTCGGAGTATATCTTTGCCTGTGAAGTAAATAGCTTTTTCCACAGATGATCACTCATGTGTGATTATTCCTTTATGGATAGCCACCAACATTGATTAAAAAGCTAGTAATCAGTGGATTCATGCACCTAGGTTCAATTCAAACGCCCTAAAGTCAAATCAATCCAATCGCTTGGAAATCATCTCTTCAAATGAATTATCTCTGTATTATCTTTGATGAGGAGATCGAAATGTCAAAAGCTAACTAAATATACGATATATAGATCGAAAGATCATTTTCTCATTTTTGAATTCAAAGGATATTATAAATATTATCTTCAAGGACCGTTTGACACAATGCATCAAACGATGAATTTTTCTCTGTATTTGATTGCTGTATTTTGATAGATAGAAAAGTGCACAGTGTCATATATAAAAACAGAGCTCAATGTAAAAAATTTTGTGTATGGTGGTGCATTTGTCCTTACAACAAAATATGAAATTGAAATGCGGAGCAGAATGCAGCAATTGATACATTGTGTTGAACGAGCCTTAGAGATATAATTATGTGTGCTCTGAAGAAGATAGCAATCAGAGAAATAGCGAATAATTATTTTGTTCATCGAATCTTTAGAAAATAGTTGCTCTCAAGAGTTTGGACCCTTTTGATATCAGAATATCATTTTTGATACATTTAAAAATGTTTTAGAAATCAAAGTTACCTTTGGGAAGATTTGGTTGAGTCACTAGATTATTGTAGAGAGTACATTCAAGGTACTATCTTAAACTCCTGTTGCTGGAACCAGAACATACTAAATTATTATTTATATGAAAAGAGTAAGAAGATGATCATATAGCGTCGTGCCTAGGCTTTTATTCTTGTAACATTCTACACTAGTACAATAAATTACTTTTCTCAAGAGATCAATTTGATAGATAATAATCAAAGAACACAAACATACAGCATAAATGAATTTCTTGATGAGAAATCGTGTTGAATACATACGTTTGCATTCCTAACTATAAGTGATGTTTTTAGGATAATATGAGGCCAATAATTCCATTCATGTATATGTTTGATGAACTGACTAGCAGTTAAACTTGCGGCTTCGCTCGCATATATTTATATATATATATATATATATATATATATATATATATATATATATATATATATACTGAATGTAAATCTAGTTGGCGAATCCGTAATAAGCCAGACGGTTGAATGAAAGTAAATTACAAGACTTTTTCAAAAATTAATTCACTTTTATATATATATATATATATATATATATATATATATATATATATATATATATATATATATATATATATATATATATATATATATTTATATATATATATATAAGACATGGATTAATCGCGACTGCAATTAGTTGAGGTAACAGATGTTTCGTGAGCGTTTGCAGTCAATGGAAAGTTGCCAAATAAAAGATCACTTTTTTAAAATATTAGTCAAGCTTTCGCCTGATTTTTAGGCTTCCTCAGGACACTAAAAAGTTTATTATTCATCAGATTAATTCACAAAAATATTAATAAGCATGAAAGCTAATTGTGAATCATACAATAAAGACTTACATTTTTGTACGAGTTAAATAAATAAAATTCCATCAGTAAGACAGTCGAATGAATTTTCTTTCTAGATCGTTTACATTTGGTGTTCAAAAAACACTGTATTTGAAGATTAACATTGGTGTAGAATTTCCAAAACCCTATCAGGCTTTGTACACTTTTAATTTTGGAAAAAAAAAAAAATTCTAGTCAATGTTATAAAATATTGGTAAAAAGTTACACTTTTTTTATTAGAATGTACATTATAAACACTTTTAAGATTTCACTTTTTTTATTCCTAACGCAGTAAAATCATGACTAAAGCATTTTATATCACAGGCGCAAAATGGAGTAATTTTTTGAACAAGCTTAAACAGAATTAAATTTTAAAAGGTCTTCCATGCGACCAATTTTAGAACTAGTTTGACGTTTGATGTTAATCAAACAAAAGCGCGCGAAATCAAAATGTACAGAAAATGAACAGTAAACTGAACCATATCGTATCTGAAGGTCAGCTATTATTTTGTGATTGCCGAATATTGACACCCGAATGTTTATTAGACAACTTTGAAAGGTAAACATATATATTGCTTAAGTTATCAATATCTGTTTTTTCATTGATCGAATTCTCATTGTTCTTAATAAATATCATTTCAAGGAATGATCGCTTAAATAAATTTCTTTCTACATCAAGTATTGTTACATTAGAATAGTCAATTTGGTGTTTAGTTTGGTTATGATGTATTGCCAAAGCTGTTGACATAGGTTTCAATTTGTTATCACTCTTGTGTGATGTTATTCTAGATTTGAGGTTACGTGAGGTTTGTCCTACGTAAACAGCCGGACATTCCTGACAAGGAATGTTGTAAATGACATTTGATTGGTAGTGCATTGGTGTTTTATCTTTAGGCTTTGTGAAAATTTGTCTTATGGTCACACAATTTTTTGTAGCAATCTTGATGTTATCATTTTTCAAGATTTCAAGTATTTTGGGTGTCAACGTTGGGATGAAAGATATGGAAGCAAGTTCTATACTTGGAGGATCTGACAGTAGATCTTGACTTTGTGGATTCATTGGAGTGGTATCCACCCTTGGTACATTAAATAGCAAGCTGTTGATAAGTTTTACTGGATATGAATTCCTTATCAAAATATCTTTCAATCTGAGTAAGTTTTTCTGTTGGTAATTTGGGTGTGAAATACTGAGTACTCTGTTTTTTGAACCTAGTACTACATTTATTTTCATTTGCTCAGGTTGTTGGGACAAGTAATGCATATACCGTTGAGAAGCAATGGACTTTGGTACTAATCCAGTTGTTCCTGAATCATCCCTTATCATTAAGGTGTCCAAGAAAGGGAGGCTTTTTTGGTCCTCTCACTCGATGGTCAACTGGAGGTACGTATTGAAGCCATTAAAAGCTGTTAAAATATTATTTGTTTTATTTGCAGGTGCAGCAGTTACTATGTCGTCAACGAATTTCTTTATAAATGGTGGTTTGAAATTCAGTTTTGGCATGCACTCATCAAGGAGCAGGTCCATAACATACTGAGCTATTATCGGACTGATAATTGCCCCCATTGAACAACCAATCAGCTATTTGTGGTAATTATTCTCATAAATGCAGTAGCTTGTGTCAAAAACAAATTTCAGTTATTGCAAAAAATTATTTAAAGATAACGGAGTGAATTCTTGTATTGAGTTCCATTTTTTATTGATGCTATCAACAACTGTGTCTATGGTTATATTACTTAATAGTGACACAACATCCAGGCTTATCAAAATATAATTTTCTGGTATTTTAAAATTGTTAATAAATGATGCAAACGCAAACGAATCTTTGGTATAGTAAATGTTATTTTTATCGTAAGCAATAGTTAACACATCAGTAAGATACTTTGCTATCTTACTATTTGGAGCATCAATGGATGCTCTAATGGGTCGTAGAGCAAGGTTTTGTTTATGGATCTTTGGTTGACCATAATATTTAGGTGGAATAGCATCATATATCATTAAAGATTTAGCTAACTCTGCTGGTAACAAATAAGAATTTTTTAAGTTAGAGATAAGTTTGTTCGCTTTTTGTTGGTAAGTGGATGTTGGGTCACTCCTTAGTAGTCTGTAATTATTTTGGTCTATCAACATATCCAAGGATAACTCCTGATATTTTTGCTTATCCATTATACACGTGACACCACCCTTATCTGATTGTGTGACTATAAGATTCGGATTAGTTTTGAGAAATCTTTTAGTGGTGAAGAAAAGATGATGTATATAGTCAAATTCATCGTTTTTGTTTGAAAAATTAGTAATAATATTTGTAGCTTGGGCTCTACACATGTTTTTTTTATTTTCATCAAAATTGTTTATGGTGTATTCAATGTCACTTAGTAACTTTCGTACGCAAATCTGGTCACTCAACATTTAGATACAAAAAGGACCAAGACTAAGTAATGTTTGAACATCATTAGGTATAGTGACAGAAGAAATATTTTTGAACCAGGATGTTTGTGTGCGAAATTTATTGCGTTCATCGTTGATCAGAGTTTTCAATTTATTTTGATTTTATTGAAAAGTTTTTCACTTGTAAGTTTTTGTTTTCGGATGAAGTTGTCAACAATACATCTAGGCACCAAGTTTAGCATCTCAGATTCAAGAGTTATTGATTTAGATTTAATACAAATGACATGTTTTACCGTACTGTCAATTTCAATATTGAGCGTCTGTTCCCTTAACCTGTAGTAAATGTTGTCCAGTTTGGAAATATTGCTTGAGTCATCTGTCTGTAGTCTTGCTGGATGTTGTGGATGTCATTCGTGATGTATTTTGGAAACACTCTATGTTGTCCACATTTTAGTAGTAAAATTCTTCGGTTGGTCGCTGATGTCATTTTGATGTTGGTTATGGCCCATGTTTTGAAGGTTCGAACTGATTGTAAGCCGTATTGGCATCTTAGTAATTGGAAAAAACCCATTCCTGTATAGTAAGATAAGGATTGATCGCGACTGCAATTAGTTAAGGTAACAGATGTTTCGTGGGCGTTTGCAGTCAATGGAAATTGGCCAAATAAAAGATCACTCTTTTAAAATATTAGTCAAGCTTTCGCCTAATTTTCAGGCTTCCTCAGGACACTAAAAAGTTTATTATTCATCAGATTATTTCACAAAAATATTAATGAGCATGAAAGCTAATTGTGAATAATACAATAAAGACTTTCATTTTTGTACTAGTTAAATAAATAAAATTCCATCAGTGAGACAGTCGAATTAATTCTCTTTCTGGATCGTTTACATTTGGTGTTCTAAAAACACTGTATTTGAAGATTAACATTGGTGAAATATACGACATGGTTTAGTCTACTGTTCATTTTCTGTACATTTTGATTTCGCGCGCTTTTGTTTGACGAACATCAAACGTCAAACCAGTTCTAAAATTGGCCGCATGAAAGACCTTTTAAAATTTAATTCTGTTTAGACTTGTTCAAAAAATTACTCCATTTTGCGCCTGTGATAAAAAATGCTTTAGTTATGATTTTACTGCGTTAAGAATAAGAAGTGAAATCTTCAAAATGTTTATATTATACATTCCAATAAAATAGTGTAACTTTGTACCAATATTTTATAATACTAACTAGAAAAAAATTTTTTTCCAAAATTAAAAGTGTACAAAGCCTGATATGGTTTTTGGAAATTTCACAACAATGTTAATTCTCAAATACAGTGTTTTTGAAACACCAAATATAAACGATCTAGAAAGAAAATTCATTCGACTGTCTTACTGATGGAATTTTATTTATTTAACTCGTACAAAAATGTAAGTCTTTATTGTATCATTCACAATTAGCTTTCATGCTCATTGATATTTTTGTAAATTAATCTGATGAATAATAAACTTTTTAGTGTCCTGAGGAAGCCTGAAAATCAGGCAAAAGCTTGACTAATATTTTAAAAAAGTGATCTTTTATTTGGCCAATTTCCATTCACTGCAAACGCCCACGAAACATCTGTCACCTCATATATATATATATATATATATATATATATATATATATATATATATATATATATATATAAATATATATATATATATATATATATATATATATATATATATATATATATATATATATATTTTTTCAAATCTATGGAAAAGCTATAATAACGTCTCAACGTTAATCAAGCTTGCTACACTCGCATGATGGCCTACCGTTCACCAAGCTTGTTCTGCTCACACGGCAGCCTACAGTTAACCAAACTTGCTTTCGGTGAAAAAAGTATAATAGTGTGTTGACGTTGACCAAGCTCACTTCGCTTGCACATGGCCTACAGTTGATCTAGCTTGTTTCGCTAGCACGGCAGCTTACAATTAACCGAACTGGTCCTGCTCGATTAGCAGCCTATTATCAAAGATACCCAACGTTTTAGAGAAATCATATATTAACACTTCTTGTGTATAAGTACCTAACAAATGATCGAAACTATTTCAATGATATTTTTGACAACTTAATTTTGAAAAATTTGAGTGTGAGCTCATACTTGGTAGAAGTAAAACTTTGTATTCTGGTTTTGGAACGTGTGCAGTCTGAGGATGCAGTAAGCACACTACAGCACACCGGCCATCGTCTCATTCTGGTTCAATTTTCCGTTACAATTTTTAGTTTCATAAACGTCCAAAATGAAGCTTCATGCCAAAATTAAATATCCAATATTTACTAATCAAATGTCCTGAATATGTGTACAAAATTTTGAGATGATCGGTTGAGTAGTTCACGCGTTAAAAAGTGAAAAACAAACAATCAAACAACCTCACATTCTCATTTATAATATTACTTACATTGTGAGCCTATTCGAAGTATACCCGAATACTGACTCGATTCTTCAGAGTACTCAAATAGATTGTGTATTGAAGTTTCGGAAATCGAATAAGTTGATTCAAACATAGTATGTATATAGACATTTACCAATCGATAAACGGTCCAGTGACCAAAAATAAGTTTCTTTTTGTCACGTGGTCAGCGAATCATTATAAATATTGAGGAATAAGTCGAAACAAATACCAAAAAATCAAAAGAGTGGGCAGGAAGACTCATATATATACGGCAGTGTTTTGTTCAATGAATTACCAGATAATTCAAACATACATGATGCATATACATGTAAAATAAACTAATTATGAGCTATATATCAAAATATATATGTGATATCGAATCATTACTTACTTCAAGTAATTTCTCTGATAAATACTACAAGACTCTTGGTGTTGTCACATAGCCCTAAGAGGTTACATATACAGATATTAGTTTATATTATAAGTTTTCTCTGTGATCATTTTTTGCACTGTTTTGAACTGCATTCAGATGCTGTTTGCCTCTCTGCAGATATATTCATATAATTTATTATTCTATTATGTATCATACCGTAACTTTGTAGCACTCAGGTGAATATATGTTATGAAATGAAATCAAATTGAATTCTCCTATTATAATATTCAAGTTCTGATTGAATAAAAATTGACGTACTTTGTCGTTTCTATTGTTTCCATGAGATACGATTCATTGCCATGTGCAAGTTTGATGATAATAGGGAATAAAATGAAAAATGTTACTCTTACCCATCGATGAGAGGCATCTCATGGAGAATCCTGCTGATAACATCAAGTCTTGCTTCCAGAGGAAGGCAGCTTCCAGCCTGAACTGCCACAAGCACCAGCATAGGCAACATAGCCTGAAAATAGGATAGATTCAAATGAAAGTTATTCAATATCTCGGTCAGCACATATGGAACCTTTCGGCATCTCCAGCATTTGAAAAGCTCTTAATATGAAGGAACAAATTATTATATATCATGTACTGTCAGGTTGTCTTATATAGTTTCTTCAAACTTGAAATGAGGATGAGATATAAAATTATACAATTATGGATATTATGAATATTGACGTGTGTTATTATGAATGGATCCAATAATTTTCCATCGAATATTCATAGGAACATATAAAGTGTTTGTTGATTTCTAGAGGAATAAAAATGTTAGGAGATATCAAAAATCAGTTATTCTATTTCTGGTTGAATACAATGTACTTATTCCTGTTACATTCTGTATGTTCAATAATTTCCAATCATACTCAACATCTTATTCGTTTGAAAAAGATGACCAAGAAAAAGTTTAAAATTTGTGCAAGAATACAAACAATGTCAAGTTTGAGAAAACAATCTTCTTCTACTATTGAGTGTATTCAGCCAACCACAAATATTTGAGTGATAACTGAGGCGTTGAGTGCGAAAGTGGTCAAACCCACAGAATTGGTCAAAAGTTACTATTAAATATAACAGTATCTTAACAAGTCAAATTTCTATGTGCAAAGGTGGCTCATCCTTAGTTTACCCCTCTACCCAAAGATTGCCACGTGAATGCACTTTTGCATGCAGAATATACAGAAATTTTCTGAAGCAACACTGGCCTTACCACATAGCCACTTTTGCGCTTACACATTTGAATACTTCGGCGCAGCCGTTTTCTACAAGCATTTCTGTGGCGAATTTTACTGAGTGAAAAAGGAAAGGAAGCAGGAGCAAAATGGAACGTGAAGGGGTGATCTTACTGAAAATTATGCCGGTGGGTATCTTTATTAATATCCTTCCTTGATTTGTACTATTCTGTTTAATATTTGGTTCGAATAAGTGTATGTTCAATCAGCTGAAACTGAAAAGATCTGCTCACAAACTGGTGCCTGTTTCAGATCTGGAAGACCTTTTTGAAGATTTGGGATCTGAATATCAACCTAGTGGAACTACTTCTAATAAATCTGACAATAATCAGATAACTGATCAAAAAGAAAAAAAAAACGCCGGTAAGAAACCCCCTCAAAAAAGAGAGACATCTGAAGAAGATTGGAAGAGAAATATTAGAAAAAGATGATGAGCTGTTGAAGAAGAGTACATAAAAGTTAAAGGAAATGTTGTTTAAAGTAAGGCTTTCGTAGCTAAAGTCTGTATCTGCCCAAAAAAGTGTCATCTCAACATTTGTAAAGAATGTCATGAAGCTTCGCTCAGAAACTTTTACTTGCTAGGGTCATATACTCGGCAAACAGCCTACATTTTTGGGCATGTGAAGGTTCAAGTAGAAACAAAGGTCTTATAGTCAGCAGAAAATCAAAAGGAAAGAGAACACAAGGCTCTATTAACAGATGAGAAAAGAGAGGAGAAAAAATGTTTGCAAAGAGTTCTTTGAAAAAACATTAAGCGTTTTGGATGACCGCAGTACTAGGGCACTCGCGACAAAAACGACATCTGGAATACATGAATTCAACCAATGTTGAAAAGCATCATTAGCAAATATAACTCCTCTTTCAAAAATTGAGGAAGTAAAAAATTTCATATACTTATGAATCTCATTATTTCAGAACAAGAAAATCCATATCAGAATTATCTTTCTTCAGTTTTGAATATAGCGAAGATGTACAGATTGTACCAATTGAATGTACACGAGCCTGTCTCAATGTTGGTTGCCGTCGGACTTTCAACTCTAATTTAAATCTGAAACTTCACGCGCCAGTAAGCGACAGTTGTTGTAGATGTGATACTGTGATACATTTGACATCAAAATCAAAGCAGCGGAAGCCGATGGACAGGACTGTCAAGTGATCAAGATGGAACAAGAGTTGCACCACAGGAAAGCGGAAGCTGCACGATTGGGGATGAAAAGAAATGCCGAAACGGCAAAGTCTTACTATCATTTCCTTTGACTTGATAAAAACTCTAACAGCACCGATCATTTCGACAGGTGTTGCATATTATAAATGGCAGCTGTAGACATTTTGCTTCGGGATTCATAATTTGGGAGCTGATGTTACATACATGTACATGTGGGATGAAAGTGTTGCCTTACTCCTCCAAGAAATTGGATCAAGCCTATTACATTTTTCAAGAAAAATGTTCTCTCACGAAACTTGATAATGTATAGAGATCAATGCGGTGGCCAAAATCGCAATTTCAAGATGGCGGATTTTTGTACTTAATTAATCACCTCTGATAACTTCAAAGTGGAAAGTATCGATCACAAATTTTTAGTGTCCGGACATTTTTATTTGCCAAACGATCAAGATTTTTGTATTATTGAGAAAAACAAAAAACAGTACAGAAATATTTACGTTCTCAATGATTGTATGAAGAAGTCACAATTAAATGTCAATTTAACAATTTCTTCTTCAAATTTTGATTGTTTCATTCCCTAAATTCATCAAAATGAATTGGATCAAGAATATTTTTCAAAATACAGAAAATTATATTCGAAAACCATGTTGTGAGTACTGCGAATTATTCTCTTGCGTTCTTCTCATTATGTTATTTCATGGACTTGGGCTATTTTTGCGCTCAATGCCTCAATTTATGTCACATGATATAGAATTTGAATTGTCTGTGAATTGATCAGATAAATGAAGAGCTCTAGAGTTCTTCTCATATTTATCCACTCAAGTGGAACAAATAGAGTTACTTCTTGCTCATATCCTATATTCCCGATAATTCTAGTTTATTCAAATTAATATTTCTTCATACAATTGCTGATGATTATCATTTGCAATCAGTTTAGAGTGCTCATTATAGCTTCTCCCATTGAATTATTTTGTATCTTAGTTTCTCATTGGAGATTGTGACCTAGCGATTGCTTCTCCACTATTTTTATTCGACAGATGTCCTGATGTATCCAAAGCTCTTGTAATCATTGGAAGGTATTAAAACTATGTTATCATCAGGAAAATCGATTTATCAGGTTGATATTGTACTTGGAAATAATTAGACCATGAAAAGAGACTCTTCTCTTTTGCGCTGTTTCAGTCTATGCTTCTCTTCACAACTTGCCGATTGATAGCTGATCACAAGGTAATTCTGCAATGATCTGGAAAACTCAATTTCATTCAACAATTCACCAACGCCGTTTTGGAACCGCAATTGACATCATAGAAATACATTTAAGTGATCGACTTCAGTCCGCTACCTACGAGTCCAGAACACGAGTCTTGCAAAAGGTTATTTATGATTCACTTTCTGCAGAGTCAGGAAAAAAGTGGTTCTGCGGATTATACATTAACGAGGGTGTTGTGGACTGTTTTGTTAGCACATCAGATTGGAGACTTGCGCACTACTGTTCGCCTAATCCACAGATAAGATCTGGTTCCATCTCCACTTAGCAAGCTTGACAAAACTTCCTCGCCATTTTTTGTCTAATCCTAAGAATTTGTCCAGATCTTGCTCACATTTCACAAACTTTGCTGCAACCGCTGATATTGATCCTGTCTTGATCAATTCCGACCAGTTTTTGGTAACTTGCTAGGCCAAACTGCCGCTGTCGCTGATATTATTCTTGTAGATTGATACTGGCCCGTTCTCGCTAGCCTGTTTGGCTCAACTTTTCCTGTCGATGAAATCAATTCAATAGAATAGCCCGACATGTTCACTCTAGCTACGTTGGCCCAGTTATATCATTTGTTCGTGCTTTCATGCATTTCATTTACATTGATTGCTATATATAATCTCACTTACTTGTACAATGTATAAGAGAGTGTTGTAGAACCGACAAAATTCACATATCAAGATTTTGAAAGATACATCCGTTTTGAGCATCCCTGAATCCATTTTGACTATCTTCGGCTTGAAATCGGTAAGTATGTGCGTAGCTCGCGAATCTCAGAACTTGTCAATCGTATTGTTAGGTTTATTGGTCGAAAGGAAATAGTTTATAATAAGATGAAAATCACTATTTGATAATTGAGAATGCGATAAGAGTAGTATTCTTCTGGATATTACTAACGAACACTATATTATCTATTTATTACTCACTACTCTCTTGAACAAGGCCGCAGATATTTATTTTCAACTATTTATATACCCTGATTACTTCACTATTTAATATTCACTGCTCTATTGCTCATCATATTCACTATCTTTCAAGTTGTTTGCTTGCTTTTATATACAGATTTCTATTTTTCGAGATGTTCTCGTCTAGTCTAGAATATTGCTAGAACTTTCCACCATACCAGCGGTGTGGTGGGGTACGAAATGATACAACAAGGACGAAAGGCTCTGCTCAGACAAGACCAGATCAAAGCCTACGCCACTTCTACGAATTCTCATTTTCTTGCACGTTACAGTATAATGCTGAAATTTTGTATTTGAGACTGGTATAGGGTCTTGATGTGCACCTTGCATTACGGTTGCAGTCGTCTGTATCAAAATTGCACTTCACTTGTAACTTTTTCTGAATTCTTCACATAAATCTGGAAGTATTAGCCGTAGGATACCCAAATTCAGTATTTCAAATTGCTGTACCATCCAAATGGTCGTCCTTTATTTTTGTACCAATCGACTCCACCTGAAGCGCACTTTATATGACAAAATTTTAAATTTTCCTAATAAATTCAATACAATAGGTCGTAGAATATTCAAATTTCGTATTTTGCACTTCATAACATCTGATCGAACACCTTGCATTATGATTGCAATTGGTTGCATCGAAAGTGCAATCTACTTGGGAGATGTCTGGAATTTTTCGCATAAATCCAAAACGATTGATTGTAGAATCTTAGAATTCAGTATTTGAGACAATAGTACCTTCCAAATGCTCAGCTTTCTGCATAAATGCGAAACGATTCGCTATAGAGTACTGAAATTCATCATCTCAGTCTGCTGTAGCATCTTGATGATCATCGTTGATTCCCATAGCAATAGACTGCACCGGAAGTGCACAAAATTATGACCTATTATCTCCATAGCAACCGACTGGGTCAAAAACGCATTTTACTTGACAGTTTTTTGAACTTTTTCAGATAAATCCAAAACGAATAGCCGTGGAACGACGGAATTTTGTGTTCGATTATCGTATAATTATACGCAAAAAATATATCCAATTATGTACAAGTGAGTCACGTGATGTCCATGTCAGATTTATTATCGTGTTCTTGTTATATGAATTCTCCCGCCATCTACCTTGGTGGTCGGAGCTGTTTTGTAGCAATGTTGCATCTTGTTATTCGCAAATAGCTTGTAGAAACATTTCATTTGGATTTGAAATTATAACCAATGTATTAACCATAGTGGTAAGTGTGACCGCTCCCCAGACAGACTTAAGGTCATATTTAACTAGATGCGAGGGGTAATTAGATTTGAAAGGGTTGATTGATGGGCGGTTGGAGGTTTGCTTAACAAAGGTGGTTGTAATTAATGGGGTGGGCGGGTGTTCATTGGATAGGAATTTTTTGATTAAAGGGTTCTACAATTACTGAAATAATACACATGACTTGCTAGCACCCCTAAGAAATGAAAATGATACGCCGCTGGAAGATGAGATACAAGCTTGGGTCAAGAGCCGTTCTACCTGGGCTTGGGGATGAATGGTTCCTATTTAAAATCTCACAGGCAGGTGCCTCGTTCATATATTTTGAAACTTCGGGAATTGTTAACAATAGAAGACAATTCTAAAGTTTTTAAGGGCATGTCTTGGGATATTTATGTTTAGCGAAGATCAACTGATGCTGTAATTATACAGTTTAATAAATTATTGAAGAGGCAAGGCATTCAGATTGGATGCAGCGGTTTCTTTTGAGAAATCAGGGCTATTTCAGATTACCGTTAGAACGCGGCGACTATTTATTGAATTTATGTTTACGTTTACCGTGAGAAGAAGATGATGGTAAGCTATCTTGATTAGCAATCAGCCCTTGCCAGTGTTTAGATTGAAAATTTGATTATTTGGGGTGGCTTATGAAATTCCATTATTATGTAGTTTAAGGTTTCTGTGGGAACGGAATTTCAACTTTGAAATCGTTTTTTCATCCGAAGCCACATATTCCAACTTTTGAATTTAAACAAAGGCTCCATTACAATCTTTGCGAAAAATTTCGGACCTCAAATAGGGTGGAAATATTTTTTATCAGGTGGAGAGTGATAGTTTGCATCCCTTCGAGAGCCCTGTGACGTCACCAAATGCTACTTTAAAAATTGAATGGACCCATAGAAATCTTCAGTTATAGTTTTCACCCGTAGAATACTAAGGTAAGTTTGCGAATTTTACAAGTGTTATTTGTGAACATATGTTGTGTTGTGGATACGAAATTTCTAAGTGTTTGCGTGTTGCTGTTTCAGTGAAATGAGCGACAAGTTTGAATGAGCATTCGAGGAGGTAGCCGAGCTTCCCCAACAGCGTAACATGGAGCCGTACCTAGTATCGGCATCTGAAAATTGGGATGATTTTAATTATGAGTCGTCCGTACAGCTCCAGAGGTTGTTGGTGGAGAAGAAGCTAGAATGGGAGCGCGCAAAGAAAGATGAACAAGGTAACAGTAATCAATAATACATGTTTGTGGTTTTTATATTATTTTGTGTGACTTAAGACGCAGCCCAAAAACAAATGGGCTGTGTGAAGAGGCGCCGGACGTAGATTAGTTTCAATTTCATTTTTCTTGTAGTTAAGTTAATTTTAATTTCCATTTTATATTTGTTCAGTTTATATCAGTTTTTAATGTAATTGTTCAGTTCATATTAGTTTTGAATGTAGTTGGAGTTTATATAAAAAATATAAACAACTTGTTCACTTTAATTTAAAAGAGGTCCTATCTCCATGATATTACGTTAGAGAGTCATTTATCCATCTCGAAACAGTTTGAAATAAATTAATGAATATATATATATATATATATATATATATATATATATATATATATATATATATATATATATATATATATATATATATATATATATATATATATATATATATATATATATATATATATATATATATATATATATATATATATATATATATATATATATATATATGAATGAATTTAGTTGAGTGTTCCGGGTAAAAACAGATCATCGCAGGCTGGCGGACTTTCAGCAAGCGATCATGTGATGCGTGACGTCATTCTATGGGGCCGAATATAAAAGCGTTCGGTAGGGGTGGGTGAAGTACTAGTCTGTTTCGTATAGCCTGCTGCTCAAGACTCCAGAATGAATTTTAAAGATAGCTTCCCACGAGAGAAACGGTAAGTTTTTGGTTTGAATGCTAATTTAATCAATTTATTATTGTTTAATAAATTTTTATAGGCCATCAATGCCTCTCTTGTCATCCCCGGAGAATTCGACTTCGTCGCAAACGTCATCAACAACTACAAGATCGCTCCAGGGCGAAGCTGTGCAGCAGGCTACATCGCCTGCTATATCAATTTATGACCGCGATTCCGAAAGTCATGTTATCAAAAACCTGCAGAAGAAGAAAGTTTCGATGAGTGTGGCCAACGCTGGTCCAAAGATATAAAAGTGCCCTCGGCGAACCACCAAGAAGTAGAGAAGATATTCAATGAGGACGAACTCCATGGGAACATCATCTGGATATCTTATTGGGATCAATAGAGAGCATATGGTTCCAACTTCCCAATAACCGGGACTATCGAGACAATTGGGATCGTTTGCTGGTGTGTAAAATTGTTCCCCTGGATATGACGTATAACCGTTATATAGCTATTGGACTAAATGCTTATAATTATTTGAAAGTGACCGTCCGCCTGTTTGGAAGTGCGCGCCAGAAACTATAATTAGATATACCGGACTTCACTTATAAATCACTCATTAATCACACAAAATAAATGGAATAGATCTGAATTCATTACCAAAAGAGCAGTTACAGTGTAGTTCGGGAGGCGTGTTTCTGGCACTGAATAATTTGAATATTGAAAGTCTTATCTGCTTAGGAAAGAGCATATTCGCGAATTTCCGGCATTACAATAAATTATATGATGATATTTACGAACAGTATAAAAACAATCTGAAATATACTGTAGTCAATAAGTTGTGATATAATTTACCAATGAATTTAAGTTTATTCAGATATTTCATTACCGGAAACATTCATTTAAGAGACGTTTTTGTAGACATGTATATTTATCACAATAATAAAATGAGAAAGGAATTAGATTATGTTCATACTCTTATGAGAGAAAATTATATGTAAAATAAAATGTTGTGCATTTCTTGATTTTGAACATTATGTGTATACTTTTATGACAAAAAAATATTTGTAAAATAAAATGTGAACTTGTTTCCATCCAAAAGCTTCCTTTATTCAAAATAAAATCAAACACAAAAAATGAATAATGTGGAATACGGTGATGTTGTTGTTGTATTCTTTTTCATAAGAAAACCTTCCTGAGCAAATATAAAACTCTGACAATAAACGTGAAATATTATTTTTAACCTTTTTATTGATATGAAAATATTCTGATGAAGTATTAAATCTCTAATTTGATATAGAAAAATATAATGTGAACTTTTTTCAATTAAAATCAAACACAGAAAATGAATAATATCAGATACGGTACTGATGTATTTCATTCATATGAAGCAAACATAGATTTGAATTCAGGAAATAAATGTAAAATATATTTATTGATATAAAAATCTCTAATTGAGTATACAATTTCTAATTAGATATAAGAACTGAGAATTCTAATTCTTCCAAACTGTTTCATGGAGGAATACGTAATAACTATCACTTTTTAGTCACAAAGTGACACACTGATCCTCCAATCATTTTAAATTCTCATAGGTCTTTGAAAAATCAAATTCAGAACAAAGCTAGCTATTTTCTCAAACCGCCAGCGATTGTGGATGGTAAAAAGAACCTGTTTATAAAAGGGTGAGAGAGTCTCGAATTTGCTTCAGTGTGTAGAAACCTTGTTTACAGTCAAAGTTAAAATAAGCTATCAACAAAATTCTGATTCTCTCTTCAAGATTTGTGAGAATCTTATTGATTCAGCTCTTATGAATGACGAGTCAACAGAAAATACCAATCATGAAGACTTAATCTGTCATAATATCGGTGAAAACAACGAAACAGAGACAGA
This sequence comes from Dromius quadrimaculatus, assembly GCA_963989225.1. Taxonomy (NCBI): domain Eukaryota; kingdom Metazoa; phylum Arthropoda; class Insecta; order Coleoptera; family Carabidae; genus Dromius; species Dromius quadrimaculatus. The sequence continues at coordinate 46,300,343 of OZ022329.1, forward strand.
TGACACTAGATCATCTGAAACGTGTCCACAGCGGAATTTTGATTTTTTTTTCGAGTTATGTGAAAATATTATCGATTCAGCTCTCACCGAAGAAGATGTGAATTCAATTGTAAGTGAAATTGGAGTGTCAGTGATTCCTGGTTCAGACATTCAAGACGGTCGAGGGGCTATTAAACGTTATGAAATCATAGAAAATAGAGAGTATCACGTAAAAAGATTCGCGATGCGTGGATTTCGAACGGTCTTCCACCTGACGGACCCGCCTTCTGGAGAAAATCCTATCAAATGGTTCTATGGAAGCATTGAACAAGTACAAGTATTCTCATGGTTGTAATTATGCTGATATATTCAATGTTAAAATTTCTCAGGTATTGACCGATATGTTGAACGACATGAATCCTGCAGATTTTGTCGGGTTCACATTCTACACTCCTCACATGGAGCATGGGCCAGCATGGATGTTGTTTCGAAGAAGGGACCAAGTTCACGTTGACGTCATATGGGCCGCTATTGAAAGAATTCTTCAGAGCAACGCTGAGCTATTTTCCGACGGAGATGACACACATAGCCATGCCTGTAGGAAACGGAAGACATCTAAACGGTCACGGGCTCAGCTACGCGGAATTATGTCGCAGGAAACACGGTATCATAGAGATTAACAACGTCGATAATCTTTGCCTACCTAGAGCTTCAGTTGTCGCTGAAGCATTCGATACGAAAGATGATATTTTTGAGAATATTAGAAAAGACGGCCACATTGATCAACAGACACGCGTAAACAAGTTATTATGCGATACCGGTATTAAAATAGGTAAGGGCGGAGCCGGTATACCTGAATTGAAGGGGTCTCAAAATTTTTATAAGCAGTACAACATATGTGTATACGCGTGTAATACGCGCGGTGACCTTATTTTCGAAGGAGCACCTGATGGAAACTTTCCACGACTGAACCTTTTACATTATCAAAATCATTATTCGGTCATAAAGAGTTTAACAGCTGCCTTTACATGCAAGTATTTCTGCAAACCTTGTCATACAGGGTACAACAGGCTATTAGCACACACTTGTCAAATTATCTGCATTTTTTGTGAAGAATCTCCAGCGTGTGCTTGTACACTGCAATTGAAAAAATGCCCGGACTGTAACAGAAATTTTCGAGGACAGATTTGTAAGGATAATCACAAAAGAAAGAATGTTTGTGGTCTGCTGAAAACCTGTAAACAGTGTTTGAAAACTTATAACTGTCAAAAATAAGAATCATATTTGCGGTGAAATTTTTTGCAAAATCTGTGATTGTTATAGGAAACCCAACCATAAATGCTTCATGAAACCGGATAAAAATAAATTGAAAGACAATACTTCATTCATTTATGACGATCTAGAGACACGACAAGAATATTTTCTTGACAAACAGGGATTACATGAAGTTGACTCATGCGTAGTTCAACAATCATGCACCGCATGCTGTAATATAGATGATTTAAGATCTTTTTGCTCCTCGTGCATGGTTCGACAGCAGGTATTCAAGAGAAATTCAATTGTAAATTTTCTCTTGTATGCCTTAGCTCCGCGAATATCATTTTCTTTTGTAACATGTATTGCACATAATGCTAAGTCATTTGACGTTCAGTTCGTTTTAAAATATCTTGTAGAGAAAATGAGCCTAAAACCAAACATAATTTTGAACGGTAACAATATTTTGTTAATCGAGATCAATAGCAAAATAAGATTGATAGATTCCTTGAGTTACATGGGTATGCCTTTAGCGTCTTCACCTGAAGCCATGAGTCCGGCAGGTACTGTAAAAAAAGAGTATTTTCCGCATCTGTTTAATACTTCAGAGAATGCTGAATATTTTGGACCTCTGCCAGCTATTGAATATCAGTGCGCGGACAGTATGAGAACTTTAGAAAAACAAAAATTTCTGGCTTGGTATAATCAACAAATTGAAAATGGTGTAATGTTTGATTTGCAAAGAGAGATTAAATAGTACTGTATATCGGATGTAGATATTTTACGTCGGTCTTGTATCAAATTTTGACAAACTTTTATAAATGATTGTCGTGTTTGCCCATTTTCAGAAAACCAGTCCAAGATAGCGTTACAATGGCTGCTATTACAAGAGGATCAACGAGACATTTGTATTAAATATGCAGCGCGTGGTGGTGAAATCGATCTCGCGAACAATTTGAAAGTTGACGGGTTTTACGCGCCCGATAAGTTGGTATTCGAATTTTGGTGTTGCTTCTGGCACGGGTGCCCATCATGCTATAGAACATTTAGGAATAAACAAATTTACACTTCGACAAAAGAAACTATGGAATTTAGATACCAGCGTACTCTTGATAAATCAGAGAAAATAAAAAAATTAGGCTAAAATTTGATATCCATATGTGAATGCAGATTCAGAAATTATCTGCAGCAGCATAAAGATTTGGAAACAGTGTTGCAGAATCATCAGCTTCTGAATAACACACCTTTGAAATCACGAGACGCTCTTTATGGCGGAAGAACCGGAAATACTGTTCTATATAAAAAAGCAGATAACCCTCAGAAAATAAAATATGTCGACGTATGCTCTATTCACCCTTACATCTGTAAATATGGAAAATACCCAATTGGACATCCTGAAATTTTTGTCGGCGCAGAATGCGAAACAATCTGCCCAAATAATCATACAGATCGTGTGAAAGGTTTGATAAAGTGTACTGTACTCCCGCCTGGCGATCTTTCTCACCTGCTATTACCACGAAAAGCTCATGGTAAACTCATGTTCGTCCTATGTAGAAAATGTTGCGATACGCTAGAAACACAAGACTGTACACACTCTGATAGTGAGAGGCAGTTTGTTGGCACGTGGGTGTCGGTTAAAGTGCAGACGGCTGTACGTCATGGTTATAAAATACTGGAAGTTCATGAAGTATGGCAATACAAGACTATGGAATACAACAAAGCGTCAAAAACGGGCGGTATATTTGCGAAATATATAGACACTTTCTTGAAGATAAAACAGGAGTCATCTGGCTATCCAGAAGAATGTACCTCTGATGAGTCAAAAGATGCGTATATCAGGATTTTTCTAGAGAGAGAAGGGATCCAGTTGGATGCAGATTCAATTACAAAGAATTCGGGTAGACGCGCTGTCGCAAAAATTTGTCTGAACTCTTTATGGGGTGAGTTAGTTATGCAACACATTTTTATCGTGCTAGGGACTAACAAATGATTTTATGCTGACAGGTTAATTTGCCCAGGCTGGAAATAGACCGCGCACTACAACAGTTGCAGCCCCTGCTGAGCTTTATGAACTGCTGGCTAATCTGGCCATTATTGTAAGTAAAATAATACCCGCTGGACAACAGTTGATGTACGTTAATTGGCAGTATCGTGACGAGTCAGTGGAGCTTCTTCCTACAGTGAATGTCGTTATTGCCGCTTACACAGCAGCACTCGCCCGACTTGAACTTTACCGCCACCTGGACGATAATAAAGATATTCAATTCGTAATTATGATTTTATTATTGTTCACTAGTGCCTCTAGTCTCACCTCCATCATATTAAACATAAATTTTATCAGTACATCATTTTCATAGGGATCAGACTTACAAAATAATCAAATAAAGTCATCATGATTATAATTATTTATTCTAAATATTAAATACAACCGACAATAGTTTCCACAGACGTCTGTAGCGTAATCTTGCAAAATAGTACTGTTGTATGTCCATGTTCGGGTATTTCGATTCAAAAAGTTCTCATGACTTTCAACGAGTGGCCGTCTTCCGTATGAGTCGAAATAAGTGCCGTGGCCTTTGCGATCAATAAATATCCCAATCCAATGAGCCCCGGGTTTGGTGTCCAGATCGGTATTTGCAATTATCTTGCATGGATAGTTTACTCGCTGCGGTAGTCTATTTAATGCATAAACTCCAAAGTAGGCTGAATTTTAAAAATATTCGTGAAATACGACTTCTATTTGAGCGGCGTTCATTGTGGTTATTCTGAGCTAGCCACTGTTTGAGAAGATTCACATTTCTCACGGCACATGCTTTCCCTTCGTGCGATTGTGGTATCATGCAGCTGAGGACGTTGTAATCTTTAGATAACACTCTTAAAGAAGGACACCCTAACTCTGATAGGTCAATTAGATCGTCTCGACCCAAGACTCTCTCGATGAAGCTCTTTTTATCATCTCTTTTAATATTAATTCTATCAGCGGTCCCAAAAATGTTCTCCAATATACCGAATAATTGATCATATTCTGTATAACCATCCACGCATGCAAAGCCATGAAGATCATCTCTCAACCAATGAGTCTGCTTTTGGAATTTCTCACTCAATTCGCTCAAGTGGACTGGTGCTTTGAATACATAATGCTGTGAATATAACCTATCTAAAGAAATAACAGCAAGTTCCTTGATGATATATTCCGCTGCATTTCCATAAAAATCCTGAACATCAATTATATAACTTGTCATAGCAAATGCTCGCAAAGTACTGATGAATTTAGGAGTTACTTCTTTCTTATAATATATTTATGTCGTGTCTTTAGGGTCAGGTATTTATTCAAGATTTGAATTAAAATTAATCATTCCGCAAGACAGTTTATTTATTTCATCAGTACATAAAGCTAGATATATACTTAACTACCATAATCTACAAATACATTTCTATTCTTATCTATTTCAATGATATTATCAAATTCAGCGTGAATAACACAATTTAATGCTTGCACGAGAGCTGTTTTGAACCCTACTTCAATTCTTAATGAACCGTGGCGTGTTAAATTCCAGGAAAGCATTGAATTTGCTGCTAAATCGGGTCTCAAGTCGAACGCTGATAGACAGTAGCCCCCTGAGTAATCGTCCCTGCTTATTTCGTTACCTGTGTTACCGAAATTTATACCTGTCCCTAAGAACAGCGTATTGAACATCTGTGTATAGGTCTTCTTGTCAGTGAAGGATGGCTGCAGGGGTTTTGTGGGTATTTGTTGTTCATTCTCAAATAAAGACAAATAATTTATTTTGAAATGCTCAAAATTTAAGGGATTCTTTGTATAATCTCCATTAAAGGCTTGATTTGATACAAATCCTATGATACAGCGTTTTGGAAGCTGACCCAAAAATATATTATTCAATGATTTTCCTTGTACCCCCGAAGGAATGGTTATCGCTTTTACTTCTGAGCGTGTTATTGAATATTTAGCAGTACTTATTTCCAAGGCCTCACTATGGGCAAGCAGAATGCTAGGATTCAATTTTACCCGACGCACATATAGGGTAGCCTCAGTTATTTGAACTTTATAAGTGTTTGCGGTTGAGAGAAGATTGAAACTATCACGAGAACGTACCATACGAAGACGAATTTTTACCCCATTTAGGAGGAATTTCTCTAGATTGAATAAATCCACATGTAAATGCCCTATCATATCAATATTTTGACTCCGGGCAGTATATTTCTGGCGTTTGTTATATCCTGAATTCCCTCCCACATCTGTATTGTTCATTTTTCCAGCGTCATCAGAATACCACAACGACGAGTTGAGATAAGATTTTTTCGCATCACTTCCGTAATTCAGTAATGTTTCCAGATAAGCTTGATAAGCATAAGTATCATTGGGTGGCGATACCAGTTTTTGATTCAAGCAAACATCCACTTGACTGAATAGTGAGTGCAGCCAGTTATTAATGAAGGCTACATTATCCGTATCGGTTAGCTGTGTGCCGTCAGATTTTATAATTTTTGCATTTATATATAACATAGTTTGAGATGAGTCTATGTACTCTTCGCAGTTTCCTGGAACCACGAATTCAATGGGACCATCTTCAGTGATTGATGATAGAGGCTTGTAATTGATCCATTGTCCGTTCTCAATACTTGTTTGGGTTGGAGATAAAGCGAATAAGTCTAATTCTGTTTTAACGCATTCACACGACTGAGAGTGAAGGAACGCCATTTCAACCAAAAATATCTGACTGTTTCAAGCGTCTAGTCCTCTGCCTCTTGTTCACTCTACCAGGTGACGCTTTCAAATGAGTAGTTTTAGATACCAAACGTTTCTTTTTATAACCACCGCCATTTATCAATTGATTTACTTTTGATTCGGCTTTTCGCTTCAGATTTTCTCCAGCCTCTACTACACGCTGTTGAAATGATTCCCTTACAGGTTGAGTTTCACTCAAATCTCCCAGAAATAGCATTCCTGTGTTGAGTGCTTGTTTACCAACTGCTCCAACACCCCGTCTGATCAACTGCATAATATTTTGAAACAGGCCGCTGAAGGAACTCCCGATCCCGTGTCCCCTCTGAAATTGACTCCCCCTATATTCAACACTGATACCACTGCCTGCTTGCAGGTTACAATATTGCTGGTAGGGACAAGCCTTCATCATGCGAGTCATTTAAAGTGAAGTTTAACACATAAAACAACAAATAAGAATAGAGCCGCAGATCCACTGCTGTCCCTTATATCAATTTCTATATTTGTAAACTCTCTTCTTAGAACTGGGATAAAATATGGTTGGTGGAATGAAATCATCTGACTGAATCCAAGAATATATTCCTCGGTGTTTATTGGGACTATTCTTAATAATTGTGTAAAGACATCTCCAATCACTTGTGGTTCGATGATATCACAATAGATATATAGTTGAGTAGGTATGCCCAGCAGCAGATTTGTGAAGGTTAATCGCTACTCTGTCATTGTATAAATCAATAAAGGGGTTGAATCCCAGCTGGAGCGCCAATTTCGAAGACAGTTTCAAAGATGAGACGCTGGTATCTTTAATTTTCACTTCTACGCGATTTTTCTTCTTGCTGAATGTGAAAGCTATATATTTATTGATTATAGAATTATTAAACATCTCATGTGAAATTTTATCAACATTTTCATAATTTTTAGTTGGAATCTTTCCCCGATGATGCTGTATGGTAGTATGTCTGTTTTTTTTTGTAGTTTGCACTCTATTTGTCACGATATTCCCTTCATTCCCTTGATCGTTAACATTGTAGAAAGTACATGGCAAAATTATTTCAGTTAGCGCAACTTGCCACGTACCCTCCAATTTAACATTTTTAAGGAGTTGAGTAGAAAAATTAGACGTCTCATTATTAACAAAGTACTTCATAGAGCTATTACTTGGTGATGTAATAAGAAACTCTCTTTCATTCATCATTATTCTATTGATTTCGCTTCGTTTCCTTTGATCCAGGAGTTAAATTTGTCGTTATAACCTACCCAGCGGACAAACAATTCCTGTCTGCTTCCTCTTCCTCTTTCAGCTGGAATTTTATCAATTTTATATGTCTTATCGGGGGTAGCATTCACTTTTTGCAGTTCGTGTTCGCAGAATGTTCCTTCAATCATCTCGCCATTCAAATCTTTCAATCTATAAACAACAATCGTTCGTTTTGCAATAGCATAAAGTCTAAGCGTTTCCTTGCTCCAGCTAGCTTCATACCCCTTAGCAAATATATGTTTGTACTTTGAAATCCGTACCAAATCGTTTATTGCATATTTTGGCTGTCTGTATTTTGAGTTTGCCGTAGTTTCGTACTGATTCTTCCATACCTGCAAAACATTTTTGTCATTCACATCACGAGGCGCTGATTTTATCACACGATGTCTTGCTTTGTTATAGCTAGCAACGAGATTTTGAAGTACATCAATATATCTGTATGTGTTTTTATAAGTGAAATATTTATGAATTTTATTTTTCAGAGTTCTATCGATCTCTCAACGAGGCTGGCTTTTATGTTAGGATTTTGTGTCACATAATGTTTGGCCTCATTTTGTTTCAAGAATGCTGTAACAGGTCGGATAAGATATTCTCCGCCTTTGTCAGTTTCTAAATGAATTGGGGTGCTATCCTTGAATACAATTCTAAGCGCTGCGATGACCGACAAAGATTTTTTGTCTCGGAGAGGCACCGCCCAAGCGTATCTGCTAAACACATCGATAACTGTCAAAATATATTTGTAGCTATTATTATAACGACTAAGGGATCTTATATCATTTAGATCGGCTTGGAAAAGGTCATTTATATTAGAAACTCTGTACTTGTTTCTAGGAGAACGTTTTCTTGCTGGCTTATGTAGTGTTTATGTATCTTGCGAGCTCAGCCAGTTACGTTCTTCCTTCTTATTATACAGACCTTGCACAGCTTTGCTTACTTTATCAGCACCCGAAAAACCCGCTGGCTGTGAAGCATCAAAATAAATCTTAGTTAATTTTTCTTTTATCTCTTTCTGTCCCTCTCTCTCTCTTTATAATGTAAATCGTTTCCAATGAGTTTTTTGGACTTTTGGAAGCCCCTCTTCGTCGCTATCCGAATCGTTCTCCGTACTGAAATCTAGCTGTCTCTTATTTTCAGGAGTTTTTCTGATGAACGGCTGTGAGATTTCGCTCAATTGTCATTCTTTTTTTGGTGGAGTGTCTGCGTAAGGTTGAGAAAGAAAAAATCTCCTCCGTCGCAGATTATTTATCAATTCTAAAGGTATATTTACTGTTTTTAACGCTTTGATTAAATGCTCCCACCCCGTTGGATCACTGTATTTTCTATGTCTGACAGCATCGGCAATAAGATCTGATATATTCGAATTTGGTATTTGCTTATCATTTATAGATACTAAGCCTTTAGCATCCCATTAGATTGTTTTATCACTCTTCAGCAAATCCACTAGTATACGAGCTTTATCTTGATGTGTTTTAGGCAGAACTCTCACGATATTGTCAACCTCGTTCACCATCGTGGAGCTGCTCTCGGATGGTTCTCTATTTTCTTGTGATTCTATAGGGAGTTGAATAGGCTCTCTGTTCTTTTTTTGGAAATGGAGTTATCTTTATAGGGTTTCCTGATACAAGGCCCATTTCTCAGATTCAGTCAATTTTGAACTTATGATTTTTTTCTTAACTTCATCGAGCTGTGTAGTTACATTATCTTTATGAGAATTGCTTTGTTGCAAACGACTCGGATTTTCTGGTGATATTAACACCATCTTTTCAGTATGCTCCATTCTTAGCTTCTAAATAGAGAGCCTAGTACTCCACTTAATAAAGGGGCTAGCAGTAAAGGTAAGAAAGCACCACCAGATTGAACTAAAACGCGCTTTTTTTTCTGCCAAGTGTCGCCACGCCTAATAAGATTTCTTGATACCTTTCTATGTCGCCCAAGAGCTGTACGCTGCTTGCTACTGAGAGGCACGTTACCATGTAAAATATTATCTACGCACTCGCAGATACATTTGACTGATTCGGGATCTGCATTCTTCAAAATAGCTAACCTATATTTTGGTTTAAGTTTATGTGAGGCTCTTAATAATTCTGCATTGTTGCCGATAGTTGAACTCATTTTCACGATATGACTTTGGGAATGCTTTTACTACAGTATTTATACTTTTTCTCAGGTAAATAAACAAAAGTCAACTCCTCGCGACATGTGCGAAAGCGCAGCCAATCAGGTGTATTCTGTTTTAAATCAAATATTATGTAGCCATGGAGTTTGAATGTAGCGTCTTCATATGCTTCTCGAATAAATTTTGTATTTTCCGGGCAGATTTGCCTCTAGAGATGCGAGATCTGAGCTCTGTCGCGAGGATTTTTGAAATAGATTATGTAATTTGCATTCAAGGATATGTCTCTCTGTCCGCGCCCTTGATGGAACAAATTTTAAGTTGGGAGAAATACGGATAAATTCTTATGGTGAGACCATTCAGTAAAAATATCTACAACGCGTTCATCAGCCTCTCTCATAAGATCGTTGATAATTATCAACTGAGGATCTTTTCCACCTAAATTTTCCACATCAGGTAGTCCTTCAACGAAACTAGCTCCCTGAATTTTGTCATAAAGATCTTGCCAGGTGCCGTAATGCCAAGAAAACTTACGGAATGGCGTATCCCACATGCTATTAATATTTGAAATGAAATTATTGACGTAATATGACTTTCCACAACCTGAAGGGCCTGCAATTAATGCAGAAAACGGATGTTTGAGTTTTGAACACATCTCTACTTCTCAAGACCACGCCATGAACTAAATACAACGCTTTACACAGCAACTGACGTCAGAGGAAAGATTTTCGAATAAATTAGAATAGGTATATTTCCAGTCATTCATTTATAGATTAGTATGATGTATACAATATGTATAGGAATAACTTTTTGTTTTTAACAAACTCTACTAAGGGTGTTTGGCTTCCGGCGCCGATGTCTTGTAGTCCTGTGCATTTGATACTCCATTGCTGAACAGTCTGTTGTAAGTTCTGAATCTGGTCCTCTGTTAACGGATCGAGTCGACTTGGCAGGTGCAGAATGAATTTTTCACACTCCACGATAATTTTTCCACCAAACTTTGTTTTCACACTTTTAATGTCGCATAATTCATACATTTTATTCAGCTCCAACTCCTGGGCTCTAATATTTGGCTTGATGTTCTTCAACTGACCGATGGCACAAAGCATGACGAAATCCATTTTGCTAAACATGAAATAATAATATTGAGATTCAAAATTATCTAAGACGAATATTTTCTTACCTCAGAATACGATGATGGCACAGACGTTGTTACCTGTTTTGCTGCAGCTTCTTTAGATGTGAAACACGCTTCGTTCGGAACATATTTATATCCCCCGCCAATAGATACGAAATACTTGCACCTGCTTCACCCCTTCCGAATATCCACCTACGATTCATTTTGTATGAGATCTTGATTAATTATATAATCACGCCAGACGCTCTATCTCCAAAAAAATCAAATCTATTTAGTGACGCGTATTCCAATAGACCCGCTTACATATAAAAACCCTTTCATCTGCTAGCCTTACACCTGCCGCAATCATCAAAGTATACCTATAATCAAAACACCCCATTTCTTTCAAGTGAACACCTGCCTACCATTAATCACATCCCCCTTTGCACAAATGCCGCCCAATCAATCAACCCTTTCAAATCTAATTACTTCTCGCATCTAATTAAATATGACCTTAAGTCTGTCTGGGAAGCGGTCACACTTACTACTAACCATTATGTAGCTGTGGAAACTATATTCAAGCTGATGATGTGTGGGCTACTATCCGAAACATCCCCATAGCAACATTGAATAAGAAACTGGACTACTATACCTACATATTTCATTCAATATATTTCCTGGATTCTTCAAATTCTATCAATTAGCTTGATCATCTTAAAATAGCCCTCACCTACTCCACTGTTAACTGTCCAGACCGGAGCTGATCCAGGATAAGAGAAGTTGCGCCCTGGATTCCTAGGATTTTGTGAGGTATAAGCTATTACAAGATTAAACTGTGTCAGTGATATATTGAGGTTAAATCTCTGTAGGGCTTACTGCACCAAGAACCACTTGAGATCCTCTTTGTCAATGTCTAACTTATTGCTCGAGTGTAAATAGGTTTAGTTTGTGATATTTGAAGTCTTCAATCTTTGAATCTCGAATAACGAATTCAAACTTTTCTCTAACATTCAGGCAATAATATGTGTAGTACCTATTTCGAGTCCTGGCATTCAGTAGATGAATACGTTTGCATTATGATACTATTGTAAATAATTCCATTTGAAGTTTCTCTGGGTATCGACACCCTGAAACCTCGGGTTCATATAGGACTGTAACAATGACATTAGTTCAGTGAATTACGTTTTTCATACTAAGCTTGTAACTTTTTTGCGAGTATGCCAATTACTTGAGAGTTAGCATAGGATTTGCCAAGATTGAGAAAAGATTCTTGAACTGTTTCAATAATGCAATAATTCATTCAAAAAGTTATCGACGCCTATAAAAGATTATATCTCTGTTTGAATCGAGTCTTCTCAAAGTTGTGGAAGACTGGAAGAGCAAATAAAATTGGATTGAAATTGGATTCAGGGTATCACCTCGTTAAAAATCTATCTCAAGTGAACAATTATTTGATTTTTCCGCAGAGAGCATTCGACTCTACAGCCTTCAAAATATGTTGTACATTTTTTCGTTTACTTGAATAAGTTATCAAGTTCCAGATCCTATACTGGTCTTAGAAAGTGATTAGACTACCGGAACCAGTCGCTTACTATTATTGCTTTGGCATTGAATTAGAATCAAGAGAAAGACGTCTAATCTACCCGTAATATCAATCTTCTTTATAGAGGACTATCAACTTCCCAAACATTTATTAAGTTGAAACAATCATGTTGGTATTAGTATATTAGGATTGGCATCATTAATTTCAGTAAACGAACATCTATTTCGACAGTTGAAAATTTAAACAGCTGCATCTATAAATCTCATAAATAAATATCAATATCCGTGGACAGCAATAACAAGTACTATATTTGTGAATACTACAGCATCAAAACTTGAGGTTTAGAAGCTACCAGTGTTAATTCTGTGCAAATCATAACTTTTCGAGTACACGTGCAATGAAAGGTAAATCAGACAAAGTCCTAGGAAAATTAAATACGCTGGCCGAGATAAAGAACGAGATCTTGAACACAAACACAAAAGTAAATTCTCTCGTCAAATCCATGAATAAAAATATGAAAACAATGGACCAATCGAATTATAATATAGATGTCCAAGCTAATCGCATTGATTTCTTCGAGGAAAAAAAGAAGAAACTTGATACTGAATGGACTGGCAGAAACCAAGAGGGATAAAAATCAGCTGGAAATATATATAACCAACATTTTAATCAACAACCTTGGAGTTGATATTTTGGCGAATGATATAGAAAGCACTTACAGACCGAGTAAACAACAGGAAACTACTAGACCAGTGTTTACCAAATTCCGTTCAGAAAAAACTAGAAATATTAAAAGAAATCTTTTAATGAAGTCAAAATACTTGCTTAATGAAGATCTAACCAAGCAAGAATATGAGTTGCGTGAAGAACTCAAATCCCAAAAGAAACAACTACGTGCGGAAAGTAGAAAAGTTCATATTTTTGGTAATAAAATTGTATTCGACCAGAACACAAGACAGGGACGTCAATCTTCAGAGGAAGTATTTCTAGGTTAACAACAAGAAACAAAAAATATCAAATTGTCACTAACACCAGCAGGCAACCCAATGAACATACATAAGGACGCAGCTGCAGAATCTTTTTCTGGACCAAGCCTAACTCCAAGCATCTTAAACTTGACTCACAAGGCCATAACACCTCCCATGACGTAGAACTAACACAAAGAACTATTCCGGCCGTTGAGGAGAGTAAACCAAATACAATTGATTATAATCACAAATATAGATCACAGTTCTGTATTGTTTTTTGGAACATAAACGGAATCAACAATCTATTCACCTTAGATGAAGAAATAATGCCACCATAATTACAAGGAACCGTGATCTGTATTTGCGAAACCTGGTAGCAGTATGATTCTCTTTGTTCACCTATGTTTTTGTCTTGATATAAAATTCTTTGTTCCATCAAAGCAATTAAACAGAAAAGTGTCGGTCGTCCAAGCGGAGGTCTCACTGTTTTTATCAGGCAAAACTTCTTTGTTGAGAGTAATATAATTGAAAGTTCAGAATTGAACTAATCTTGCACGAACGCAAATATATTATATTATTTACTCACTCAAAACCAAGCCTTCCAACATATTGCATTGATCTTCTCCACGATGCACTGGAAGACATTGAAGTTACATACAGATTTCACGATATTGCTGTGATAGGAGACCTCAATGCACATATTGGACAGCTGAATAATTTGTACAGTGACTCATTTCTCTTTCCAAATGTTAACCCTTTGTTAGTGTTGTGGGGTATGTCATACCCCATTAACTCAATTTTTAATCGTAAAATCAATTTAAGACAAACAAGTGATTTCTTTTTCTCAGTAGCTTAGGATTATACTTGAACAAAGAGAACAGACTCATATACAACTATGTATAAACTTTCAATTGAGCATCAGACTTGCTGGAAGTTGGTTGGGGTATGATATACTTTGGTACACTTTTAGAGTAACTCCTTATGTATACTCATTCTGAAGGTAAAATTTAAAATTATATTATGTTATACAATAAGCTATTCCATATTCTGGTATTTTTTAAGGCCAATATAGCCAAATGACAAAAGACAAGCAGAAGATGTTCTGTTTGTCCTAGTAACGAAGATAGAATAGTAAATTGTGCAACAAGTGCGATAAGTTGTCGATTGTCCACGAAAGCGAAGTTGGGCGTACGAACAAAGCAAATGTGTTCATTCGCTCAAGTGGGTAATTGACAACACCGCACGAGTTGCAGATACTATTTTTTATTACGAATGCGGGATAAGTACCATTTTGCGCTTATTTTTCTAAGCGGTAAATGATTTGCGTGCGACAAGATTACTTGTCACACGCTAATTATACTTGGCGCACTCAAAAGCCAAAGAGCCATTTACTGCCCAGAAAAATGTGCGCAAAATAGTGCTTATGTATTCAAAAGACATTTAATGCTTGTAAGCGATGTAGAATTCCACTGTGCTTCGAACATGCAATTTTGAGTTGCAAAAACTGTACCCAGTTTGAGGAGCAATCACTTTTTTTCCTTTGATGATACTTGGGTAATTTTTTCTTGCCTTACTTATTTGATCCTTCTTCTCGAGAAATACTGTGAGATCTTTGACGTGTGATGATATTAGAAGTATTTATGAGCGATAATAATGATGTATGTTTCTTCCAAGGCAGGCTTGCTGTTATTTTGATTTATCTTTTATATTCTTACAATAAATATAGCTGGATACATTTTGTTCAGTTTATATCACTTGGTAATAAGTTGTAGAACATGTGCAAACAGAAAAATTATCATATTTCAGAATTTAAAATAGCTTGAGAGGACTTTCATATGGGGTATGACATACCCCACAACACCAACCGTGAAACTTTTTTCGAGAACACTAACGAAGGGTTAATGACCCTAGACAACCGTTATACTGAGATGAAAATGCAAGAGGGATGAAGTTAGTCGACACTATGGGAAATTTTGTACTTTACACCCTCAATGGCAGGACAAATATTGATATTGTGCAATCGAAGAAGCAGCGAGTAACTGAGGCATGTTAAAAGTATTTAACCCTGGGAAAAATTTAAAAACAAACCGTTGTTTGATAGAACATGTTTTCAATTGGAACAAAAAAATAGAACAAATTTGAAAAAGCTCCATCAAAATTTTCCAGAAACTGATCTAGACATTTACATCATCGATAAAAAAAAATATATTAACCTTGTTAAAAGAAATCAAGTGAGTGTAGTCGGAGTGAGAACATGCGCTTCTAGTCAGCCAATAATAAACTTGTTTTTTTGGGACTTATCACTTAAACTGAGAGTGATACAAGCACACAGTGAAGTTCAAGTGTTGGAGGTGACGTGCAGAATAAACAGAACTATATCTGTTATAAAATACAAATAAATAATAGATAAAACAGAATCTTTCAATATCCGCTGGCTACTGACAGCTATTCAAGGGGACTTGAGTCCGATAGTGGCGAGCGACTGTGACGTACTAACAAATATCAGTGGCGTATTGAAAATTGTGTCCAAGTTCAAGAATCTAAAAATAATAAAAATATGAAGGAAGGGTGGTGATTTGGGAATGAGTAGAAGATCAAGAAGTAGAGAAGAGCAGGAAGGCAAAAAAATTTTCAGAGAAAGTAAAAAGGTAATTAGATCACCAGAACAAAGAGAGCGGGGGAAAACTGAGAAAGACCTTAAAAATCATGACAAAAACACTGCAATAGACGAAGACAAAGAAAAGATGAAAGAATTGAAGAAGATTATACAAAAAATTATGAATATAATGGAAGAAGATTAAAAAGAATTAAAACAAGAGATGAAAAATATTAAGACAGAAATGATGAAGAAGGAAGAGGAATGGAGAAAAGAGAGGAGGATGTTACTTCGCAGAATAGAAGACCTTGAGACAGAAACCGAGTTAAAGGAGACATACAAGAAGAAAAATGATATAGTGATAAAAGGATAGAGACTGGAACAAATCACAGAAAAAGAATTAGAAAAGTGGATCTCAATCAAATTGAAGATACATGCAGACGTGAATAAAGTAATAATCCTGAACCAAAATACAGAGGAAGGAATTATTGGAGTAGAAATGCTTGATTGGGAGCAGAAACAGAAGGTATGGAGCACTAGAAGTATAAATGGTAAGTAAATAGAATTAGTAGAAGAGTTTGAAAGAGTTAACTTAGACTTATTGGCTATAACGGAAACGAAAACAGAAGGACAGGGTATAGAAAATCAAATGACAAACATATCTTAATATATAGTGGAGTGGGAATAGAAGACAGAGCAAAAGGCGGCGTAGGTTGCATATTACACAAAAGCATAGAACAAACTTTGAAGGACTGGAAATGTGTAAATGAAAGATTATTGATTGTTAAGACTGAGGATACCAACAAAGCAATAATGAATTCTATAATAATCTATGATCCAAATGATGATGATGATAAATCAGCGAAAGATGAGTTCTGGGACACGATATAATCAGAATATGAAACACTAAAAGAATCAATATACTTAGTGGAGGATTTCAATGCATAAAGGGGTATTATGAATAAAGGAATAGAAGAAATAATAGGAGAATATGGTGAGAAAACTTAAAATAACAACAGAAAAAGAATAATCGATTTCTGCATGACAAATAACCTAAGAATATTGAATACATATTTCCAGAGCCAAGACATACATAAATATAACCAAGAAGTGAGAAGAAGGAGTGAGACATCAATAATAGATTATTTTATCACAAATAAAACGCAAATCAAAAACATGAATAATGTTAAAGTCAAGAAAGGTAGTAAAACCGAAAGTGACCATTTCCCAACAGTAGCGAAAATGGAAATAAAACAAGAAGAAACCCAAACAAGAAAAGAAATCGGAAAAGAAATAAACACGGTTGAATTAAAGACAGATAAACTGAACAATGGAGAAGTAAGGAGGTAATACCAAGATAAAATTGGCGAATTGATAGTGAAAGTACCAATTCCAAATCAAGAAAATATAGAAGAAATCTGGAAAACATTCGAGAAAATAATACAGGAGGCAACAAAAAAAACATGCCGAACTGATGAAAACACAAAAACATCACACGGGCACACTAGTAGAATGAAGGAATCAAAGAAGTGATACAATGAAAAAACAAATATGGAGAATATATTCAAGTACAAAAAGGGAGGAAGACAACGTAGAGTATAAAATACGAAGAACAAAGGTAAAACAAACAATAGAATAATCCAAGCTAGAGGCATAGGAAGAGTTCGGAGAAGCAATGGAAGTAAACTACAAGGAGAATCAGAAACTATTCTTCAAAACATTTAAAACAAGCAAAAAACGAAAACAAGTTATACTAGAACAAATACAAGATAAAGAGGTAAACATATCCAAAGAATATGAGCTAATAATGGGAAGATGGAAAGAACACTTCCAAGAGCTATTAGATGAAGATCAAGTCATAAACGCAAGAGATCATTAAGAATCAAACAACGAAATCAATAACAAAACAGAAAATATCACGTATGACGAAATGAGGACAATATTATAGGAACTTAGAAACGGTATAGCTCGCGGTCACGACATGATAGAGGCAGAACAGCTGAAGTATATAGGGGAATATGGAGAGCAAATATTATAATTCATGCTCAACAATATATGGGGAACACAGAAAAACTTGATAGCAAGAAATGTAACAATTATAGAGGAATAATACTCCTATGCACAGCGGCTAGACTTCAATTATCCATATTGGAAAACATATTGAGAAGAAAAATAGAATTAAACATCGAACCCGCGCAATGTGGCTTCAGAAACTGACTCTCAAACCAAGATCATATCTTTACTATCGGAACACCGACAGAAATAGTAATAAAACAAAATGAAAGGCTATACGTAACATTTGTCGACTTAGGAAAACCTCCGATAGAGTCCCTAGAAAAAAAAAAGGGGAAAATATTAAGGAAGAGAGGAATAAGCGAGGAGATCACAAATTCAATAAAAAGTATACATAGTAATACCTCAAATTATATAAGGACAGGAAAGAAGACCTCAACAGAATTTATCACGCAAGGGCTCCCCTGAGCCCTATATTATTCATAATTTTCCTAGACAATAAAATGAAGAACATAAAGAGATGCGCTTTTGCAGATGATCTGGCAATTCTGGCAGAAAACGAAAACGACATGCAACACAAGCTGAATGTGTAAAATGAAGAACTAACAAAGTACAACATGAAAGTGAACATGGAAAAACAGAACTTATGGTGATAGCAAAAGAAGACATAGAAGCGAACGTAACAATGAACGGGAAAAAGATAGAACAAGTGGAAACATCCACATACCTTGGTGCAGTTATACATAATAGAGGAGGAATTGAAGAAGAAATGAACCTAAGAATACTCAACGCGAATAAAAACTATTACTCAATGAACAAAACAATATTGAACAATAAACAGATATCCAAGGGAACTAGGATGACACTTCACAAAACATTGTATAGACCAACATTAATGTGGATGTGAGTCATGGAAGATGAATAATAGACTTAAGAGTAGAATATAAGGGAGTGGAATGAGATTCCTGGGAAAAGTAGGGAGGGTTACAAGGATGGACAAAATCATATATGAACATGTAAGAGCTAGTCTACAAATTAAAGATATACAAACCGCCATTGAAAAGAAACAAGCTGCATGGCACGGTCATATAATAAGAATGCCAAAAACTTGACAAACCAAACAATAAGAAAACTTCAAAATGGTGAAGGAAAAACAAAGAGGAAGACCAGCCAAAACAATATTAGCATCCAAGAGGCAAAGATAATGGCAAAAATCGAAAAGAGTAGAAAGACTTTGTGAACAATATGAACTTAAATCAATAGTCAATCCTAACACACGTGAGGGTATTGGAGGATTTAAGATGATGATGATAATAAAAGAGATTGAAATAATTATTATGAAGAACTAAAACAAATATTAAAAAATATAATCAACAGTCAGGAATTTTGGCAGGTAGTTAGATCCCTGCATGAAAAACCAGTCTTTGTTAATGAAATTAGAATATATAGTTGAGAAACTTTCTTTAGACATATATTTGAGAAGGATACAAGATCTTATATTCAATTCTTTGATTATACACATCCATATTTGATACACCGTTCACTTTAAACGAATTACATATGAGTTTACATAGAGTCAAAATAAATCAAGTAGCAGGTTTGGATTCTCTTTTAAATGAATTTTATGAAATCCTTACTCCACAATGGCAACATTATGTATTGAACTTATTTAACACGATTCTTGCAACTGAGGAAATACCGGCTTCGTGGCATGATATTTATAGTTCTCTTTTATTCAAGAAAGGCTCTCCCACAGAATTCCTGAATTATAATGGGGATAGCCGTGCTATACTATACGTAAGCTTTTCACCCAAATAATTCATCACAGACTGCAACTATGGTGTAAAATGAACGATACAATAAACGAAGGTCTTAGAAGAAACAAGGTAACAAAGAATAATATTTTTATCCTAGCTTTATCTATTCAGCTGAGTTTGCGCCTTAAAAGTAACAATGTATACGCGATATTCGTTGATTTCAGACGAGCTTTTGATTGTATCAATCAATCTATTTTATGGCACAAATTATTATCTCCGGTATTTCAAGTAAGGTACTAAGAGTTCTATAAAATCTTTACAATGACGCAGGTATACAAACAAAATTGAAACATGAATATTCAAATCCTACACCGGTAACTCAGGGCGTCCTTAAAGGTGAAATATTTCTCCCTTAATGATTGCAATTTTCATAAATGATATATAGGATCACATCAGCCAAGCTGAGTCAGAGGGCTTGAACATTGATGGTAATAATGATGTCTCTATACAAGCTTAGCTTATGCCGACGACTTGGTGATTTTGAGCAAATCGACAGTAGACGTAAAGAAAAAATCAACGATTTTAAATCAATACCGCGTAGAAAATCATTTTGAAGTATATATCAATGGAGTTGAAACTGTACAGTTTTTCAAGAGGCATCCAAAAAAAAAAATGGTGCATTTCGACTTAATAATGAGCCCATTGACACAGTAAATAGTTACAATTATTTAGGTACCCTTTTTTTATCTTCTGGTGAATTTAAAAATGCAGCTGAATGTACTTATAAGAAATCAGTTATTACATCCTAAAAAGTTGAAAGTATACTGAGTAAAAGAAAATCCGTGGACTGCTCAGAGAAAAATAAACTTGTTACTTTCATAGTACACGCTACATCTCTCTACGCGGTAAAAATTTGGGGGCCACAACATGAGAACATGATAGAAAAAATTGAAGTATATTGCTCAAATAGTTATTTGTGTATCAAGGCCGTGAAGGTTATCTTTTTTGGTCGAATCTGTTGTTTGCGGCCAAAGCGTAGCTGAGGCTGCAATTCAGGTGAGACCAAAAAAGAACTGTAGGCCGAGGTGCACACAACGTTTTTCAGGCGATCATTACGAAATAATTCGAATTCACATCATTTTATCTATTTATTTCTAAAACATTGCAATTGTGAATCTTAGTTGCCGTTGGAATTGTTTTATTTTATTGTCTTCTATCAAGTTGACATTTAACAGAAAATGCGTATTCATTTTTTGAATTGCAAGAACTACAGAGGTTGAAGGAAGAATATGTACTATTTAAGCGAAAACTGTTTCTTAAAGTGTTCATAAAGCTGCCCATATAGGTAAATATGAAGTTTTTTTGGAATATTTTTTGACAGATCAGTCCCAAAAAAGTAATATTTGACAGATCAGTCCCAAAAAGTGGAATTTGACAGATCAGTCCCAAAAAGTGAAACTTCACGGCCGTAAAAAGGGCCATAAAAACACCTTTTTTGTCATGATCGCCTGAAAAAGTATCTTAAGATTATCAAAGAATACTCCAAACTATTTTATCAGCTTAGAGACAGGGGGAAACCATTTGATGATAGAAATGTGGAGAAGGATATTAAGTTGGTGGTCAACCATCCTGAAAATGTCAGACGGTCGTCTCTCTAGAATAATATATAACGGACATAAGAATTCTGATAAATATGAATACAATGAAGAAAGCCTCAACTGGTGCTTACAAATTAGAGTTTTTCTTGATGAACAAGGATACCAATATATTTGGAATGAGCAACAGGTATCTTGTATGAAATTAGATCAAATATTTTCTGCACACGCCAATACATTAAAACAGAGAGACTAAAACTGACATCTTTTAATTCACTGTATATGTAGTTGAAAAATTACTCAAACTCAGCGTTGTATCTAGATATAAAGTCGCCCATTTTAACACATTATTGGCCAAATTAGACTAAGCTGGAATCAAGGTTTGAAGATTTTCTATGATGACATAAAATACGAGACAAATAGTGAAAAACTATGTACAATTTGTAACCTGGATAAAAATATTTTATATATATATATATATATATATATATATATATATATATATATATATATATATATATATATATATAATCATTTATACTCTTTTATATAGCCTCCTTTATATGTATGTTCTGTTTTACTGTATATCTATTACATAATCAGATGAGCTGAAATCTCTTTAAATTCAAGTTTTGTCAATATTCTGAAATCATTAACTCAATAGTAAATATTTGCTGTTTCTTTATTCACTTTCGTTATTCTATTACGCTGTTATTTATATAGCATTGCTCTACAAATTATTCGTTAATGCATGCATAATGAATAGATATTGTCAATCATTTGTATGGATCTTGTGCCCAAAGACAAATTAAATAAATGATGATAATAATTAGTATATAAATATCTTATTAATCTGCTGAGTCAAATCTTTTCAGTCAAAGTCTTCTGTTTTTTCAAAGACCAGATTAGGTTTCAGATATTATGTTATCGTTTCCTGTTCAGAATTATAAACTTGTATGCAAGATTTGCGTAAAAATTCTATATAGTTCACTTCAGTGATATAACAATAATCTTCTGATGATTTTTTCAAGCGAATAAAGATAGATAAGATAGTTTCGTTCTCATATATGTAGTTATGTTGTCTGATCACATTTACAGTAAACTAATGCTACGAAATCTTACTCACATGACTGATTTTATCGATCGATATTACATTATGTTCTTCACATTTTCTATGCTAGTACGTTCACAGTAAATGTAAGAGCTGTAACGAACACATTCTTAAATACAGTTTTTCTCAAAATATCAATCTGACATAGAACAATGGAATGAAAAAGTACTAACAGCATCCATGATCCAAAATTATCAATTTTTTCCCCTCAGCAGGAAATGATTGACAATTAATTGTCTGTCAACAGAGAATCAATGATAATTGTTTGCATGGTTTGGAATTAAGAATATTCGAAGCAGTTAAAATTGATGAATGAATATCAATCACGCCTTTCACCTGCTAGGAGTGTGGCAGACACTTGAAGTGCAGACGTACGGTGCGGTTACCAGTCGTCAAGCTACAGGTATTTCTAGTTTTTGTGGAGAATACTCCACAGAGTACATTATAATTCAGTGAAAATCTAACTGACTTTTTTGTTCGTCGGTGGAATTCCATCCTGCGACCTTCTGATTACAAAGCCAGCATATTTGCACTGAGCTATGAAGCAGCCCAGCTCAGTTATATGTACTTTCGGTGCATGTGTTGAAAGAAAATATGTATTGTGGTATTCAAAAAGAGAAATTATTCCAAATGTAGCTTTGGCGCCACTAAAATGGAAAAATGTTGAACATAATTCTCTTATATATTTCATAATATTGTAGTTCAATATAAAGTGGAATTTTCGTAAGTAGCGGAGTATGTAACATGTCTAGCAGTGACTATCATTTTCATGCGGCTTAAGATAAATTGTTACGTGCCAGTTTGGCTTTTGGTCACTTTTTTTGCTTGGTTAAATTCTGAAATTTAATTTGGGTTATTTGGGTTTAATTTCATTCACTTATGTACTTACTTTTGGTTTAAAATACTTTTAGTTTTCAATTTAATAATTTCATTCATATTTCAATCTTTAGTTCAGTTTCTTTTCTTTTCTTTAAGCTCAGTTTTTTGGTTATATTAAACGCGTGTTTTTGTTTACTTTCATTAATTAATTTTAGTTCATGATTTTTGTTTTAAATTGTCGCTGTTGTAATGCGCGCGCTGCAGGCAGTGACGTTACGTTTTATTTTTTTGAATCTTAGTACTGAGGCGCCCGCTAGGTTTTTTTTTAATGGAAAACGGTTTATTTTCAATTGAGTCAAACCGACCAGATTTGACTTAATTGAAGATAGTCAGCCTCAAGTCCTGGTGTAGGACAGACGTACGTTTATTTATTTCCGTTTTTTTACCACTACAATTTTGTGGGCTTATTCCAAAGTTTTTTTTTTGCGTGTGCAAGCCCAAGTTGGGGATTCGTTTGGGATAAGCTGTGCTCCGGCCGAATATTTGGGGCAGTTTGGCCATTTGTTTTGTTCGGCGGAGCAGCCCACGTGTTGGGGATTATTTTAAATTGTGAGTGGTCGTTTTGCTTAAAATCGCTTACCATCAGCGATAAAACGTCGTCCGTACCAAGGCACATACTGTGGAAGTACCTCACTTCCACCCTGGTTTTCCCGACTACCTGGAATCCAGCCAATTAGATCCGAGGCCGAGATCCAGACGCCAGGCAGACGAGTCAATAGGATCTCCAGTGGGGTCGCCAGCTAAGTGGTTTATTTTTAGTCATTTGTTATTCAGACTTTGTTTTGTTGGGTGCTTATTTGCCTAATTAGGCACCCCGTGGCTTTACCACAATTTTGTTCATTTTTTTGGTATTGTGTAATTTTGCGGTGGGCATTCGTTGTCGCCTTTTTCTTTTTTATGCTTTTTCTGGTTACGTTATAAACGCTACGTCCGATTGTGAACCAGGTTGATCAATCTCGGGCCTGATTTCCATAATTTTGTACTTTTCCTGGAGTAGGTTTATAGACGTATTTGTTCAGTTGAGACTTGTTGAAGTCTGCGTGGGGACGCGAATCGCCGCCATTTTGTTTCACCTTTTTTGTTATTCTACTTTTGTTAATACGTTAATTTTGCTGATTGAGCTTACTTTATTTTCATTTTGTTATATATATATATTCTTTGAATTAACGTAATTAAATATTGACTTTTTTGGGTAAATTTTAATTCATTTATTTTGCAAAAAAAAGTACCTACCACTTTAGTTTTCAGAGAGTGATTTTATTAAGTGTTTTTTTTACAGCTGGTATAAGTATCACTGTTTGAGATATTGTTTTATTTTATGTTCTGCGGCATCTTGATCGACGCCAAAAGATCTAATTATCCTACAACCCAATATTCTACCCGTCCATCCTACCATCTTTTCTTTTACAGGTATTTTCGCAGTTGTGTGCCTGAGGACGGAAAAATTAACAATTGCGTGGCGCCCTTATTTTCTGTTTTATCTAGAGTTAGCTTACGTAGCGTCCAGTAGATTTGTTTTCAGTAAAGTTTGTATTTTTGGAAAGCTAACCTCACAACTACCCAGTCTGGCCCTGGGATTATTTTGATTATTATTATTTTTTGGTTACTGAGGTAGTCAGTTTTGAAGGGTAGGGTCGCTACCCTAGTTTTGAATGTATTAAATTGGCGCCCAACGTGGGGCCGATTTGTTTTTGAATTCTGCGTGTAATAAAATGACACTTATAGTACAAATATACAGCATGACCTGTGTGTGCTACACTTGGAGATAAATAAAGAGGCATCATTAGCATATTTCTTGAGATAATAATAATAATAATCCATTTCCCAACAGTGGAACTAATTACAGAAGAATGGAATAAATGAAATATATTCTTGTGCAAAATGAAGAGAACAGAAAAAGAATATATTCATAGAAATTACATCCAGTGAAAAATGTCTTCGTATAGTCGGTCTACATTGTAAAATAGCGATCTCCGCAAAACATCCATACGTGAGGTTGATAAGTGAGAATTAGACTTGTCTCTGGCTGCTAGTCTGGGCACGCGTACTAAGATACATGCAACTAAAAAGAGACAATCGATTTTAGTGTTCAGCAATGACTACAAGAGGTTTGCGCTAGATAATTAATTTTGACAGATACTGAAGTGAGATTGTGCCGTTCAAAGAGTGAATTTTGGTCAAATCCTATAGGTGAATAAACCCTATTTATTTTGAAATACCTGTCTCTCATGTATGCGTTCAAGCGAGGCACATATGTGTAAGAAGGGAACCACACAAGTATAACATAATCCAGTCCACTTACTACCAGCGTAAAATTCAATATTTTAATCAAAAGCGTATTGGCTATTTGAATTTGGAGAAGAAACGAAAGATCAGAAGAACTTGGAGACAACTAAGCCCTGTTACATGAATTCAAATAAACTAACACTTGTGGAACAGGTATGTCAAATTGAACACAATGGTATCAAGAAAATATGAAATTTCCCAAAGCAACTGAGTATAATACCAAAAAAATACGGAGCGATAATTGCTGAGTCAATTGCACGTAAAGACGAAAGATGATAACTGAGCAATCTTGTTTCAATCTTGCCACGTCGGATTAACGACTCATTCTTATTGAAGAGTAAAATCGGTACAGACTATTTAGGGTTCGATATAATCTACACATTCACTCTTCATACACACAGAATAAATGTTTTCTGACCAGTTGCACCGCTGTCCCCCAAATTCTAAGTATCATTCAAATGAACAATATCGTATCAAAACCCAAAAGTCAAATATGACATGAACATTGCTGTCATTATTCTGATTCGATATTTTTTGTCAAGGTGTAGCTTGAAATTCAAGCCATAGCAGTGCAATTGGCCAAAAGCTTACTAAATCATGAGCGATTAGAAACACAATCATCGAGAACGGAGCTGTCTCTCACATTTAAAACAACAAAAATTGAGATGATAAAATATCATAAGTCAGAATTCAGTGATAGAATGGCATCAATTGAAATAATTGAAATGTACCATTAAAATTTTCATTAATTGTTGGTTGCAGATATGTTCGGAGCAATGTACTTGCACGAAGCATTATATACACAATAATTAATTGAATTCATTACATTACACAATCAACTTTTGAATTCACTTCTACTCTGTTCTACATTCAGAATATAGATTTTAGTTCGATTCCACTGGGATCTACTCTTATCCTAGTTGTTAGGATTGGATTGTAGGATGGTAACTATAATTACGATTGCATAAGCAATTATCAAGCATAATTCGCAATAATAGATACCAACATTAGACTTAATCCACACTAAAGTAACATTTACGAACCGGTCTTTATATGTCCCTGGTACGGTTGAAATGTTAAATCTGTTCATATCCACACGGCTAAGCCTGTCACAGTAATTTCTCGATTCGTTCAAATCTTATCATATCCATTGCTCTCTATGTTGTTGTCTACGTACTTCAATCTATCGATCACTGCGTATCAAGACAGATTCACCCACATTTAAAATGAGAAGACTAGAAGGTCATTCCACCTCAATCAAATTACAGTGAACTGGTTATAAGAACATGAAGTTAATGTTAACCTGTGGCCAGTAATGCAAGAAGTTTTCAAAACAATTTGTTTATTTTCAAATTATTCATAAATTGAAACTACTGTGACGTCAGTAGTATTTTTTTGAATTTTTGCCAGCAGACGTGCACAGAGCAAACATTTACTAACTATTAGCTTTCACTTCTATCTACTGCCATTTTGTTTGTTGTTGTTTTATCGTTTTCTGGTTGAAATTTATTATTTTGTAAGAAATATAATTTCATTTTCATCATTTTAGCTTATAAATTGCTGTTTTGAATCTTATATCTAGTGACAGCTCTCTACACAGAGCAAAAACTATTTGTTTGGCACATTAGCGCCACCTTGAACTTCATTTGTCAGAGGAATATTCTTTAATAATTACTCAAATTACTGTATTCCCTCACTTTTGTCGTGCAAATATTATAATATGGAATGTATAAATCAATACTATTTCAGTTTGATATAAATATTCAATTCCTTCGCGCTTCTTTCAGACGATAATCTGGAACAAAAAATGCCAGCACCACTGACGTCATACTCAAATTTTTGAAATTTAAGAGTTTATATCTCGCTAAATAAGTAAAATTTGGGAATAATTATTGTACATGTCATCTTAGATATTGATGGAGAATCTTGAAAAAAAATTGAAAAAGAACAGTGGAGGTACCTATTCAAATTTTCATTGCACAACCAAATTGAAGATTCAATGGTATATCTCAGATGCAAATACAAATTCTACAGTATGAAAGATATAAGAATAATGACATTTGTATTATGTTGTTATTTTTCACAGAGCTCTAGCTATTTGGGTCTTCTATGATGCAGAGATAATAAAAGACTATAGGTAGTATGCATCAGATGTACTGCAGATCGGTGTTGAATCGGAGTTGAGATTGGGAATATTCAATCCAAACTTGTTTCGCTTAATATTCTCTGAGAATAATCGATGCCAGGGTCCTATTGAACTGAGATCGTATTTTGAATGGTACTGTATCAATATTATGGATACGTCCATTGTTTCTTGTTGATAAATTTTTTATCGGATCGGAAGCGTACAAGACCTGACTGTGATCGGGACTGTAGTGTAATCTCTAACAGAACGTAACATAGACGAAGCGTTTCCTATGCTGCTCATGACCAATTGGAATACTATTTCTTGAATTTGGAGTGTCGCTTAACTGAAATATATCGTATCAAGATTCAAAAGTCGAATGTTATATTGACATTGCTGTTATTATTCCGATTCGATATTTTCTATCCGAGTAAAGCTTAAAATTTGAGCGAGAGCCATAAATGATTTGATTCAAAACCAAAACTTGCTTGAGTCAAGGGATGAGATAGAGCAAAAACGTTAGCTATCATCAAGGACCGGTATACCAGTTTTTCAATCGTAATAAGCGGAGTTCAATTACTCAAAAACAATTTTTCTAACAATCACTAGTAGTAGTATGGAATTAGAGCTACATTCAAGGTAAACCAAGGTCTAAAGTATGAAGCCTAAGCACTAACTGTTATAAACGTTGGAAAACCGTAAATAAAAGAAGTATCACACTGAAGGTTCTCACCCAATACTTCCATGAACTTCCTGTATCATTCACGAATGTCAAGCGCAACTGCGGTGATTTCTCTGTCCTCTTGAAACCGGTGTCAACAGTTCCAACACACATCAAACACTTATACACACTTTTTCCCTGTTGGAAACCTAGTCAGGATTACTACAATCCCAATGCCTGATCTTAGCCGTTGGTAATCTAGTAAGGGTCGTTACAGATCTGAGCTGCTCGATGCTCCGTTGGCGGCCAACCGCAGCACACTTTAGCCCGAAGCTGCTCGCTGAGCCGTCAGCAATCAACCACAGTCGCATCATACATGCCCGGCTTCAAGCCGCATCATAAATACACCATTCTCACACACACATACTCCTCTTTCGTTGGGTCCACGCCACTTGCTGAGTCATCGGTAGCTAGCCATAGTCGCTCAAGTAACTCAACTCACACTCCTAGTAACTCAGTTCACACACCTAGTAACTCAACTATTCAAGCACTAGTACTTTCATTTCACCAACTCTGTAATACCCACGCTAACTATCTGGACGATAGAACTAAATTGACGAAATAACTGGTAACTTCTCATCCAACAACTCTGGAAGACGTTCTCTGAATTAGTCATTGTCGGTTGTGGCAATTGACAAAAGAAAACTCCTCTATTGTTGCTATTTTATATTAGAATAGTTTTAAACCAATGTGTAAGTTCAATTCTATAAACAATAACTATTTTTGCTCCTGAGGATAGCTGAGGTGCAGTCGAAGCTGTGAGACAGAAAAGAAGTGGGATTGAATGATATGACTGGATCATCAAAGATTTTATTATCCACATTATCCACATATCCAATCAGCGTCAACCATTTTATCCAATAAAATAGTATATTGTGTGGCTAGGGACGAAACAAGACGATTTCAGCTGAGGGTGAGCGTTGCTTGCCCGAGCGAAGCGAGGGCCAGCATCACCCTCGGCTGAAATCGTGTTTTGTCCCGTGCCACACACTGTATTTTTCATAGAACCTGCATTGAAACCTTCCGTATCACAAATTTGTCATAACAAACTTAATATTTTTGCTTTGATTTTGCAGGTAACAAGTCGAGAGTAGCTGCTTGTGTCTTATCAATAAGATGTTGTGATTTACCTGAAATTGTCGTATTAATTCTTTTTGTCTTGAAAATAATCGTCTTTCCAATTTAATTTACAGTGACGAATATAACAACTGTCAAATTAACTGAGGTTATATGATTTTCATTCAGAGATTGACAATGAACAAATGCGACTCTGCCAAGGATAAAACGATGTAAAAAATTAATTCAGCGGGCAGAAACAAGCTTGTTTCTCCCCTCGGGCAGAAACAGGCCTGTTCCTGCCCGGTTACACTCGCATTTGTCTGCAATTGTCTTGTTTCGACTGACAAAACAGGCGTTGAAACGCGTTGTTTCAATGCAGGTATTATGAAAATGTATATTCCTTCACCAATAGGGTATAGTGATGAATCTATTTTATATTTTTGAATCACTTTTTGCACCGTTAGATCATAGTGAGAAATATAAATTATTCCTAGAAGTGCTGTAATCAAGTTCAAAAGAAAATTAAAAATTGAGAATAATTTTGAGCTGTTTAAACGCCGCCATTCTCGCGCGCTGAGTGGATGACGTGGAATGATGTCTAGTGACATTACAGATCATTGTTTACTACAGGTGCTTTCATTCTCAACTTATTTCAGCATTAAAAAAGGTAAAAAGTCAGTTTGTAAGTATTGCATTGTGCCTGAATGCAAAATACTATCAGAAATGTACCTGATAAAGTCTTTTTTCCAATCTAGACAGGTTTTAAAATACGTAAGAAATGATGTAAGGCTATCAGAAGAGATAAAGTGTCATAATAAACTTGACAGATCATGAATAACATGATATGTGATTAGTTTTAGCAAAAAAACTCAGTGTATATGCGGCTTCGTTTAGCATTTGCTCGTTTTAAAATCAACAAGAATTATCGATTATGTTCACTGCTCATCATATTTCGGATTGTGATTATCAAAAAAGCGTACATAATACTTCATTATTGAAGAGATATTTTGCAGTGTTCCCTCTTTGCACTTCAGCGGACGTAAAATTTGGATTTGAACGAGATTAAGACGATATCATGAATGAATCTATTCTTGACAGATCATCCGATTGTGCTTCCACAAAACCACTTCCTTGAATGATTTATAATCTTACTAGAATGCTAAAATTATACATAACAATAAATGAATTCACAACACACACGTTATTACTATGTTTTCTAATCAAAAGCCTGTAATTCCATACAAATGTAAGCCAGTGCGCACTTATTGGCATAGTATTTGACGTCACATTTCGCTTTAACCAATGGTATTACGTTTAGGAACTTTGAACTTCCCTAGCTAAATTTGCACTTCAATTTATTTATTTTAAGCAATTGAAAAGATATCAATACCAAAATGATGGTTTAGTACAAATGTTCGGCCAATAAAAATTCAAAATAAAAATATTTGAACAAATTTCATCCATATTTCCTATTAAAACGCATCAGAGAATTTCATTACAATGAACTGATAATAGTTCTATTCTCAGTCCAACACATTCAATATAGTCCACGAGAATGCTTACAAAATAGAACTGTCAATGTACAAATATCATTTTATTTGCTTTTTTATAAATAGAGAATTTGTTTAGACGTTTGTTGCGCCGTACCTTGATTAATACCGAGAAGAAGTTGACTCCAAAGCTGCTATATAGAAGCACATAGGAGATGCATCTCCTCAAGTTCTTATACCGTGTTTCGAATGTGTAATGATCTACTACACAATACCGTGCTATGATCGTGAAAGTGCAGATCGTGTAGTATGTGATGGTCTCGTACAACTCCATTCAAAGAATACTCCACCAGAAATATACAAAAAATGTGAGAACAGAGTCAAGTTCCGCTCAGAAGGAGACAAAATCAATTGGCTTCGCTCATATAATAATTAAGATTCAATTGGTTAATAAGTTCTACTGGAGCTCTTCCAAACTCACCTCCAGAGATGTGAAACATTGTGTGGATCGTGAGTAATACAATATGGAAATTCAGTCAATTATTTTGATATTATTTCTTCCCTGCTCCACAGTTTCAGCTGCGTAATATCAAAAAAATTGACTGAACTCCCATATTTCATTACTCACATTCACTTATCCAGTCAGCTTCAACCATTTTATTCAATTCTATGGATTGTTCGAAGAACTATGCACAAGCTGGTGTCACATATTTCCGACCAAAAATTGAGGAAAAAACTGTATCAGCCCACATCAATTCCAAAATTCAATGTTTTGGTTTTATTCACAGGATTTTTATATTCATGATGAAGCAGTACTAACAAAAATTTTTAATTCTGCTCCAAGCAAGCTCTTCCATTTCGTGACTCAGGTGCTGATGAGTTTTTGATTGAGAGTCAATTGGAAATGCTAGAAGAAAGCATGAGAATTAAATGATTTTATTGTCGATGTATCTTGTATCAGAAGTTTTGGAATGTAAATAGAATTAATAGAACAAGCCTCATTTACCTGACTGCTGCAGCGTTTAATGAGGACAAATTCTTGAAAATGGGGCCAAAAAATGCTTCTATATAATTTTATTGTGTCAGCCACTGGACAGGCAGCTTCCTCTATTTGTGAAAGACATTGGAAGAATAGTGGCTGAAATCTAAGATTCTGAGTTTTCATTGGTTGTCGTTCCTTAATAGTTATTTTTATAAGATTTTTGTCGCTTTCTAGGAAGTTTCAAGAACAATTTTGATGTCCTTTTCTTTTCTATTCCAAGTAATTGTTCAGCAAATCAATTTGAAATACAAATATTGGAGTGAAAAATTACGTAAGTGAGTTAAATGATTCCCATTACTTCCAGGCTTTGAACTAGGGATGCATCCGATTCGATACCAATACCGGTTAGTTTACGAAACGCGGTTATCAGAGTTTTCGGTTACTTTCTTGTAACCAAACTATCCGCTCAAGTTAAGAGGTGTAACGATAACCTCGCTGATGGTGGGGTGGTTAATTCTGGCGTCGCCGTTAAAACTGCCAACGGTATACTCGGGCGCCAATACGGTCGGTGATGCAGTTTCTGACGGTTGACGGCTAAGTAGCTCAGAGCAGAGGGTCAGGGTGTTTTTGGGAATAATATTCAGAATGCAAGTATAACTATGAGATTTATTTACACACAAAAATAGAACTGCTGTACACACATATACGTCGCAGGAATTTGCACTGAGATCGCTGGGCTGAAGGCTGACGACGACGATGCGGCGATTGCCCAGGACAATCAATATTCGCGGAATCGCGAAGTGACTTCTTGAACGGTGGATCAACTTTACTACTCGTTCTATGCGAGTGGAACCAAACTTGCTCCCTCGCAGTGATTCTACGTTAAGGCGGTTAGATACTGTGGAGTCACCAGATGACTCCTGCAGCAGTGATTCTATGCTAGGTATTTCAAACACTGTGAAGTCGACAATGACTTCGCCAGCGGTGCTTTTACGTTGAAATTAATCAAACGCTATGAAATCACGAAGACTTCTCCAGTGCTGCTTCTACGTTGAATCAATCTAACGCTTCGAAATCACGAAGACTTCTTCAGCGGTACTTATACGTTAAATCAATCAAACGCTGAGAAATCACGAAGACTTCTTCAGCGGTGCCTATGCGTTTAATCAATCTAACGCTTCGAAATCACGAAGACTTCTTCAGCGGTTCTTCTACGTTAAATCAATCAAACGCTTCGAAATCACGAAGACTTCTTCAGCGGTGCTTCTACGTCAAATCAATCGAACGCTTAGAAATCACAAAGACTTCTTCAGCGGTGCTTCAACGGTCAATCAATCAAACGCTTCGAAGTCACGAAGACTTCTTCAGCGGCGCTTCTACGTTAAATCAATCGAACGCTTTGAAATCACAAAGACTTTCTCAGCGGTGCTTCTACGTTATTCCAATGTTCGCGGAGCGGACGGCGGAAGTTAAACAAAATGACTCCAAGTTGTATCTTGCAAAAATATTCCAAGTTCAAAAATAGCGAAAATATTCTAAATGCAAAAACAGCAAGACAATTGAGAGATAGACTAAGTTCCTTTCATTGACTTAGAAAAAAATTTACAAAATAATCAAACTTACAGCTTTGCCTCACGCACTTACGGACTTAGCACGAAGACTTCGAACGGACGTTGAACGGTAGACACAGTATTGACTTTGGACGATGGCTCGGTGAACTAACTTACAAAAAAGTGACTTAAGTCGGCCAGAAGGCCTTATTTATACTCAAATTTCAATTAAACCTTACTTAACATGTTTTTAAATTGAATCCATATTAGCGCTAACAATAGTGTGAAGAAGACATACAGAAAAAAAGAAGAAGTAATTTCACAAATACAAATTTCAGTGCATAACAATTTCCTAATACTCTTCTGTCGGATACATCCTTTCCTGATTCTATTTTCTTAACATTAAAATTGTCCTAAATACTTTTTCAATCGGTCGGTAATATAGTTCATGACGGTAAGTTGAGACTGTCAAATGTCAGGTGATTTTATTCGTGTATTGTCAACGGTCACGAACAAAACATCATAAAATATACAATAAACAACATATTCACAGGACAACGGTGGATTACATTCAGATTTTATTACGGTGAGACAAGAGACATAAATACATATCATACGATATCAATTGCTTCTTATTTCAGGTGTTCTTAAACCCTAACTTTATTCCTCCACATGTGGAATATATTAAAACGTATTTGAAGCAGTTGAAAACTGATGAACCAACGGTAAGCGGTGTTGTATATTGAAGCAGAATTATTGGATTTGGAATTTACAGTGGGTGCAAGTGGTGAATTAGATTTTGATGTGCTCATAAGTTATTGACGGTAGCAGAAGGTTCTGGGATATGCGACAGTGACAGATTTTGGCGCCTAATTCGTCACAGAGGTTACGACGATTATTGTTAACATTCAGGGTGGTCACTTTGAAATATGCTGCGATACCTGACAATTCGTTTTTTTTTTTTTGATGAAGGTAATAGTGTCTATTATCTAGTATTTTAAAATATATGTTCACTTCAACGGAGGAAAAATCTTTTCAGAACTATTTCGATAAATATGTGAAGCAATTTTTCAATGAACCTCCAATGCTTTGAGGATGATCTAGAGTGTAGAAGAACACATCCATTACTTCAGCCTTAATATCAATCAACTCCACAAGGGATTATCAATTCCTTGAATTTTTTCATCAGGAATAAGTTCTGTACAAAAAATGATGAACACAACGTTTCAGTAGCAAAGCAAATGAAAAAAGTGAATATTAGTTTCTATTCTTCTGAACTGCTCTCACTTGGAACAAATTCATTGAAAAAGTAGTAGACCGCCATAGCTTTGAATTCTTTTGACAGGAAACATGAACGTTATAGAATGTTACTTTGGATCGTGCCGTATGCATATCGCAATTGGTTGAAAGCCGTGATTGAACCGTAAGCACATTCTTGGTTTGTTTTCAAAACATATTATTAATTTTATTCAGCAAGTAGCATGTTGTTAGTGGTTGCTTTAGGCGCGTAATGAAATGAATAATCGATTTCTCTGTGATAGTGATTTCTAAATGCGTTACTTCTTTTATTCATACAGTAGCTATGTGATCTGAACCCACAACTTTTTAGACATATTAAAACCTTTACTGTTCGTATCATTATCGGTATCGTCGATATTTCTTCATAAATATCGGTATCGATATCCAATCATTTACTTACATGATGAAGAAGAATACATTTATCAGTTTTTGTTTACTTTTATGAATATGAATTTTATCAAATGGCTTACTGCACCGTCGTTGCTCATCCTAAACATTAATTCAAGTAACGCTTGAATTTGTTGCCAAGTGCTACTCAAATATTTCAAGTCAAGCTCAAATCTCAGCTTTCAAGAGCAATTATTTAGCGAAGATTCAAATCAAATTGTGAGCTTGGATATTTGTCTTGATGTTACAGCTGCGCTCTATCTAGCTCTCTACCTTAAAAATATAGCAAAGCCTAATCTGCTGATCCCTTAATTCCTATTCCTAATTAGTACAATACTTGCATCTGTAGTTTTATTTATATATATATATATATATATATATATATATATATATATATATATATATATATATATATATATATTTTTTTTTTTTTATTCAACGAGTTATTTCTAACTCCCACTGAATTTTGCGACATTTTCATTTTGTATTTGAGAAACGTTGCTTCCAAGGATAGTGCAACCTCCGAAAATCAATATCTAGCTCTTAACACCAAAGTACAGTGTTTTGCTTCGCAAACAATAGCTTATTGGAAAAACAGTCCATCCCTGTAAAGTTGTCGGAACTCTGGCACATGACTACCAGGTCCAGTTAGCTTCAAACTGTCTCATGTGGAGCAAATTTTGTTTCATAATCTTTTGTTGTAGAATAACATTCTCCACTGCTATAACTGAACTCACTTGCTGTGAAATGTATTTTCGATTGCCATGAAACTAATTTAGCATCGCGAATCTACTTGCTGATCGACTGACAATGATTTCACTTTTGCATTGTATAGAATTTGCAGTCATTATTGAAACCTTGTAATTTGAAAATTCTAGTCTGACAAAGAGCACTTGGGAAACAAATGTAAAAAAAGGAAGAATACTACATATATTGAGACTACCATTTATTCACATGTATCATGAGTCCTGTTATCTTCAATCTCAAATAACTAAGTGAGGAGATAACAGCCTCCAAGCACAAATCAACTCTGCCTTGAAGATCAAATCAAACTTTTGGGTGCAGAGCTCAATCGCAGAGATGCTCCGATCAGTACAACTGTCGAGTCTGATCCGCTGAACTGATTGGACAAGACTCGATGTATTTTACATCTACTCACTCTTAAGCTACAACTTTAGCAGTCACCACACATACCACAGTCTTTGATCATACGCCCAGCAAGAAGAAAGTAGTCAAGCCTTCAAAAATTGGCATATCCATTACCGAAACCAACGACGATTTTACTTTGCAGCCCAGCAGTAGCAAATTTAAAATGGATCTAATGCAGCTCCAGCCAGTTTCACCTTCAGCAATTTGAATGAATACTACTTCTTTTGAAAGTGACCACAGTGCTACAGTCGCTCACGTCACTCTGAAAAATGTCTGTCGCGGTAATCTTCAAGCGAATGCACTGCAATAATGCATTGGATACATGTCAAAGTCCCTTTTTCTAGTTTTGACTCAATTTAACCATAGACTGGTGCCAAATTGATAAGAATACACCTAGGCCTAGTATTTCAGTTCTACGTTTAATATATAGATCAATTGAACTACAGATTATATTTGATCGTCGCTTATGATTATACGTGTATTTCAGTATCATTTGAACTGCAGATTAACAAAACTTTGGATTATGTCACTTTTGCTCATGTTGGCAATACAGAACAAACGTCATGTTGTATTTTAAATTTTTTATTTGGTTATGTTCTTACTAGCCAGTGACATATCCGCGCATATGATATTTTGATCTCGCGCCGTATTTGAAAATAATGGATAAGGTTGGTAGAATAGAAGCTTTATATTCTGGCATTCATATACAAAATTGTGATTTATGAAAAATTTTGATGGAGGATAAGAAGCTAGCCAATAACTTCTCACAAGAAGAAATTGATCTTCCACGAATGTTGGTAAAAAAATATTGGAAAATGGTAGAGAATGAAAAGTTAGTCAGATGTACCTGGAAGCAGAAAAATGATTGTTGGATCCAAATTGCCGACGAATTCAACAGCTCCAGTTGCAGCCTGAAGCCTCGATCATTTGAAATTTTGCATAGGAAGTGGGATAATATCAGAAAGTGAGTAATGAAAAGAAACATGTAAAGGATACAGGAGGAGGACCGCCAAAATCTACAAAATTAAATGAAAGTGAACATGAGATTCTCTCATTGTTTAATGTTCAAATGACGGGACATGACGCAGAGTTTGACTGCGATGCTTCTGAAGAGGCTCGTTATATGAGTATGAATTCATGATATGGGAACAAAATAATACCTGAATTAGTGTACTGTGAATCAAATGGTATTTTCCATTATTCAGGTCAAATTGAAGAACCAATTGCTTTTTTTGGATTGGGTAGCGATGGGTAACTTGATCATATGCACAATCAACATTTTCGTGGAATGATTATACGCCTCAAATGTTGGAAATGCCTCTATCGCAATCGCTAGTAGTACCTTCGGCCACTCCATTGAAAGTTCGAAGAATACTTCATTTCAATTCGATACATTCACGTTTTTGATATCTATTTTTGTTGCTTAAGGCCTTCAAAAATGGAAGTAGAGCCGTTATAAATGAAACTATAATCCCAGAAATCAAAGACTGTGCACCAAGTAATATAATTGTACCATGATAGAATGAATATACACCCATCATTCCAATTCTAGCGACATGCAAAAGAAAACGCTCAATCAATAATAAAGTAACAGGCTCAATGACAAATAAGAAATGTTGCAGATAAGAAGATGGAAATTTATTCATTACTAAAAGAATAGTAGATAGTAAAGAGATAAGAAAAGAACATGCGATGAAATTACCTTGGATGAAAAGAGAATATGAACAAAAACTCAAGTTCTTGGAATTAGAACATCAATTGAATACAGAAATTTCAAGAAAAGAATTGAATTCAAAAAATTGAGATGTTTCGCTGTTATGTTCATCATATCTTGTACATTTCGTTCAACATAAATTTCAAATGTCAATTAGGTTCCCAATATGATTTTAATAGTAGAATACAAAGTTTTATCAATTGTTTATTTGTAGAAATATACTATAAATTTCCAAAATATCTGATGTACGGCGATCTGATGGTATTACGGTGGTCTCCTGCCATTGCGAAATATTATTCACAGAATCAATTGCTTCTTGTAGCTCATTGGTAAGTGGAGAAGGTTCGATATCATTGTTTAATACGGCTATTTTGTGCAGAACAGCAGCACTTATTATGAGTGCCTTTGTTCTCCTCATACTCAATCTAATTCTTGTTGATAGAATAGGAAAATGTCGTTTTCATACTCTGAAAGCTCTTTCAATAGGACTTTTAGTTCTTATTTGTGCTTCATTGGGAAGATTCTCTCCTATACTCACTTCCTGCACTGGGTTTATGCAATATTTTTTTGAATTTGGACTTTGAAAAATTCGAAAATCATGTGCTGATCCTGGCAAACAGGCAACTTCATCCAAAAAATGTGAGTCCGATGAACATATAGCTTGGACATTTATTGGAAAAAATTGTTTTCTGTTTCGATTAATTTCTCCATCAGCTCCACCTGAAATTTCGGTTTCATATATTATTATTTTGTCATAGTCTATTATCAGGAGACTGAATCTTGACATGAGTGCAATCCAGCGCCCCTACAACTTGAGGAAATCTCGCTATAGGATAAAAGTTTTTTTTATAGCTTCTAATTCATATGCGGAATGGGAATCTGTTTCTTGAATTGGCTAATACCTGTAGAACTTTCCATGTGTATTTTCCGACTGTGATCTTATGTATTCCAATAAAATCTCCGACAGTTATCAAAAAATTTCCAGTGGCCAAGAATCGTAATGTTAATAGTAACATTTCCCTTGAAGTAACAGCATGATCACCATTGAAATGTCTGGAAATTGAATGAGTACATTATACCTGATTTGATTGATGAAATATGCTCCTACTCACAAATTTGCTCGTGGTTGTATTATATTTGAAATTAGATCTAATAACATATTTGTTATTCTTTTTGAAATGCGGAATCTATGTTAGAACTCCATTCCACCCCATGAATAGAAATGATCATTCCTATTTCTATAAATATTTTCTTCTCGCCGTCTACCTAGTCTTATGATAAAGTTCTACATTTCTTTGTCTTCACTAGATAAATACACATTTAATTCCATTTTATCTCTAATTATTCAATGTGAAATGACAGACCCGATTGACGTCTAACTGACGTTTATCTCGTTAAGCGATACTCTGTATTCGGTTTAACTTAAACTGCAGATTTTCAGATAATCGCACATCGAAATACAGATTTTTTACTTCAAGCTACGCCTAGCGTTAATCTGTGGATTGAACTTGATTTGAAATACTGTATTCTATAGATTACTCAAACGAAGTTTGATTACCATAGTTACAATTGTTTCCACAATCGTTGCTATGGAAAATAATCCACAGTTTTTGTAATCCGAATACTGGAATACTTGGCCTTAGGCTACATAGATTAATCTTGGCCTATAATTTGTGAATTTTCAACCTATGACCCACTATTAACAAATAAAATTCATGGATCAATAGAAGCGAAGATCAGGCTTGAAAATTCCATTATAAGGGCTTATGATCCATAGATACCATTCAGGATTAAGTGTTTCTGGATTTGAATTTGAACGTGAAGCAGTGCGCTCCAGAGATAAGATTCATGCTTGCTCTTTTGATAAGCGTATCGTGAGTTTATAGGATATTCTGGAGAAGAATTTTATTGTCAACATTCATCAATTTTGATATTCTTTCATTACTATGATCGAACACAATATATCTAAAAGATCTCACAATAATTATATACAAAATTATTAATTAGAGGCAATTTTCGGATACATTACCACTAAGGAAATACAGGAATATATCCTCCGGTACCAATATATTCAAATTCTATTGTTCGTTTTGTTCTGAAATATATATTCCTCCAGAAGTATACCTTCACTTTACAGTCACAGATTGCTTCTGACACATTATCAGTGACATTATCATACGATATCTAATCTCAAGTTAGATTAAATGCGAATTAATTTCGGAGCAATAAATACATGGGAGAGGTTCCAATCATATAGACTCAATCAATCTGTGGCCAATTGTATTGAATTACGAAACCTTTATGCAAATAATTCACAACTATATGACGGCAATAGTTGAATTATCCGCGTTATTAGCGTAAATGTTTGCGAGATATCGTAGAACTCAATATATACTAACTGTAGAACACAGAAATGAGGTCCACGAATCACAAAATATGTTTTGTTGAGTCCTCTCACAATCTATGTTTTTTCATTACTCAGTACTTGAAAAATTATTTCACATATACCTAGTACGGATAGTTAAATGAACTCATTTAGTTATGAAACATTGGGTGTAGTTGCAGTAATTTCCAGTAGAACTAAACTGCACTCAGAGATATTTTTGGAGCCACCTAAATAAAAGGTAATTTGATCTGCCTGTAAGAGATCACAATATTGCAGTTTCTTCAAATACAAATTATATTTAACATGGTTCCTTAGATCTCATCGTCAGTCGATTATCTACGCATTCGAAATTCATCACATCACTTGAACACCGACTTGAGAATCACTAGATTATTTGCTCTAAATATATTTGCTTAACTCTTGCAACTTGCCATGAAATGAAGCAACGCAAAATCAACTTATTGAAATGGAGCAATAACACAGTCGAATTGAAAGTCAAATATTGTTTCGATATATATAGATATATATATATATATATATATTTATATATATATATATATATATATATATATATATATATATATATATATATATATATATATATATATATATATATATATATATATATATATATATATATATATATATATATATATATAGATTTTCGACTCTTTAGAGAGTCATCTTCAAGACCGGAGGATAGCAAAATATAGACTAACTAAGACATAATTGGTACTATGAATTAAATATGAGTAACATCAATTATTGGATCAACAGCAGCAGAGTTTTGGATGGAATGCAATTTTTCCAATAAAAAAATCATCTCAATGACCGGTGTGTCCAAAAACTAGGGTAGATGTAATGTTTGTCATTTCCCCTTATTACTGCAATATATAGATGTGACGTCAAACAATGGTTTCAAATTAGGTCGCGGCGCGCCGCCCTTGTCGACGTGCTGTGTTGACTGTGTCGTGATTATTTTGGAGCAATACTACTCGGTGCCGCTACAACATACCAGTAACGTTTGTCAATAACGATGTCTCATTTTGGAATGATAATTGTATTCAACATGTTTGATATCTAATCGTGTATCGCAGATATTTTCTCGTATATTGTATAATGAACAGTTTCTGGAGTTGTCCTCCAAACTAATCAGATGATTGTATTATTGTCTGATTGCAAGAAGATGATATTAATAAGATACAATAAAACATGTTGAAGATCAATGAATAAATATTCAAATTGAATATACTTGATGAGTAACATGACTTCTCACGCACAATGTGGGGAAAAAAAGTCAAGATTCGTGGAAGGACTGAAAAACATTAGTCTTCTACGAACAACTAGAAGATAAATTAAACTTGAATTACACAAATTGCAAGAAATGTCACATCACACAATATACGCTGTGAT
Source organism: Dromius quadrimaculatus (assembly GCA_963989225.1). Lineage (NCBI taxonomy): Eukaryota > Metazoa > Arthropoda > Insecta > Coleoptera > Carabidae > Dromius > Dromius quadrimaculatus. The sequence goes on from OZ022329.1 coordinate 46,341,831, forward strand.
AGATATCTCCAGGAAGAATAATCTTGGGCTATTGTGAGCATTTACAAATTATTCTCCCACCAGCTCAAATCTTTTTCCATATAGCAACTGTCAAATATGATGTACTTGTCTCAAATCTCACACCGTGATTTGAAGTATTTTAGTGAGGTGCAATAAAGATGCAAAATATCAAATAAAAGCATTTTTTATTGCACGGGTGGTTTGGTTGATAATGCGAGTAAAGCAAATGTTTTTCGGAGGTTCCGTGAGAGAATAAGAAGCTTTCATTATGAACATTTATATGTTCTTCTGACTGTCACTTTCACAGCCTTTATTTAAAGCTAAGGGACCGATATTATAAATTGTACTGTTTTCGTTGAAGTTGGTATGAATAGTCTTGAATATTTGAAATGAAATTTAAAGTCCAGAATATCCAAGAGAGATTTTGGTTCTTCATACGTATAAGCTAAGTAATAGCAACCAAGAATTTGGTTTTTAAAAAAGATTTATTTTACTGAATGACTGTTGACAAAGAACTAAACTTGTTACATGCTGTTTTACAGTATTTATACATAATAATTGATGAGTAAGTGAATGAAATCGTCTTACAACTTTAAGCATACATAACTCCTCCCTTCTTTAGAAGAGGATTCCATTCTTTAGAAAGGATTTCTATTTTGATTTTCATTCAAATTTGTTAATTCAATATTATTAATTGGTTTAGAAGTCCTTTCGCGTATATTTCGAGTTCTCATTCTATATACTACATAAGATATTATAAAAATAACAACAAAAATAATAATTACAAAGGAATTGATATAACCATGATAATTTTCATCAACTATAATATCCTGAAGTCTTGGAATCTCTTTTACAATAATATTTTCTTCATTTACTTGTTTTAATTTTGAAGTTTTGTTACTAAATTGATTTTTATTCATGCTGAAATTTAGATTTTCAAATATTATTTCCTTTGCTTCAATACCTATTTTTCCCAAATTATAATTATCTATTTTACAATTATCATTTGTTAAAAATCTATAAACTCCCTTGATTCGTTTATGTGTAATACTATTCTTACATTTTATTTCTATATTTCTATTTATAGTACTAGCAATTACTGCCAAATTTTGATTTTCAATTTCAATAATTATAAATGCGTCACTTATCTTGGGATACTCACAATCTTTGTTATTGTGATTTATAACAATATTCTTTATACAGTTATTACTTTCCATGTAATTTGTTTTGCAAAAATAATTACTATTCGCCTTGTTACAATCATGTGTATTGAATAATTTATTTTGATACAAAATTAATAATGCCTTTTCTTCATTTACAATAAACATTTCTGTGTTGTTAATATTTGGTATAGGGGTTGTTAGCAATAATTTGTAATCATTGTTATTATCGTAAATAGGTATTTCCAATAAATATTCAATCTGGTTTTGTGTAATTCTACAATGGCTTGTAATTTGTTCAGATAATTCCCAAAAATTTAATGTTTGGTTAGTTTCTTTAATTAATGTATTTAATTCATCTTTAGATATTATAGAACTATGAATTCTATTCAAATTACAAAAAGTTAAACTAATTTCAATTTCATCTAATATTTCAATCAAGTTAATACTTAATAGTATTAGTTGATTAATGATATCTTTAATTTTCGATATATTATGCCAATTCATGACCTCTCCTAACACATTATATATTTCTGTGATTCGGGACTCTAATACATTTTCATTATGCTGAATATTTTGAAGTTGTTTATTAAATTTTGAAATCATTTCTTTATTAACACGGATATTTTCCAAATTTTGTGCTTGAAGTATATTTTGATTATTATTTATGGTTTCAAATAATTTATCATATCTCTCAGAATCATATGAGTCTAAGTTCCCAGGAATACTTTTGATAATTGATCCTAATCCGTTTATTAATCCACGTTTGCTACGCTCATGTTTAAATAAATTATTAATCTTGTTTTCTAATCTATGTATAATAAAATTCAGAATGTTCAAGTAAGTCTGTGCTTCCTCTTTATAGTTAAAATCTATGGTTTCTTTATTATTTGAATTTGCCAGTACTTCATTCTTATAATCGACTATCTTATGATATTCTAACTCTAAATTATTGATCTTATAATTATAATATGAATAATAAGATGATTTATAAATATTTGCCCGGCCTTAATCTGAAATATTTATTCCAGGGTTGTCTTTAATTTTGGTCAATTCTTCTCCTGTGCTTGTGCAGAAGCATCTGCAACAAATAATCGCTTTCTTTTAATTTTATCAATTTTATGTCTTTTATTTGCATTTACTTTTATTATCCCTAATCTAGGGTTATATTCCTCGATCTTATGGATTTTGAATAATGGCTTTTTTTATTTTTTGTATCCTTCTCTTGCCTTCTTTAATAAGTGCTGTATCAAATTTCAAAGTATCTAAATTTTGTTTGGACGGTTTTTGTTTTAAAAATCTTCTATTCTTCTCTACTTGAATATTCTTATTTACATTCTCTCTTAACACAATAAGGTTATTTTGCCATTCTTGTAAATAATCCTCATTACTATTCTTTAATTTTAAAATATTGTTATCCTTCTCAGAGCCAAATAATATTTCGTTTGGTGTTAATTTAGTAGTTGAATTTATAGAATTATTATTAGCTATTAAGGCTGATTGTATTTTTCTGGATATTTTTTGTTCTTTAAATTCAGGTCGTTGGTTCAAAATTCTTAAATGCTCGATTGAAGTAGAATGAAACCTCTCTATTATTCCATTTGATTTTGGATTATCAACACAAGTCATGTGAATTTTGATACTATAACTTCTCAAAAGATCTTTTACTAAGTGGTTGTTAAATTGAGTGCCACTGTCGAAGGTTATTTCATTCGGAGTTTGATACTGAGAAAAGTAATTTGAAAGTGCGTCTGTTATTTCTGTAGCTGCAAGTGTTTTGACATAAAATATCTGTCCGAATTTGGAAAATGAGTCTACAAGGGTTAAATATTTTCTATTTTCTAATGTCAGTGTGTCAATGTGTAACATGTCAAAAGGATATTTAGGGGTTGGTGTGAGATTGTCGGGGACTTGATATGGAATTCTTTCATATTTGTTTTGCTGACAAATATCGCAATTGTTTATATATTTTTGAATGTCTAGAAACATTTTTGGCCAATAGAATCTACGTTTTAGTTTTCGATAAGTTTCTAGAATACCTCTATGATTAGTTTTTCCTAAATGATAATTTTGAACAATTTCTAATTGGTCTTCGGGTGTAAGAATGTCTTCTAATACTTCTGTACACTGAATAAATTTGTACGTATCTTTACTAAACATTTCTTGTAACACTTCATTTATAGGGATTATCAAATCTTTATCGATTAAACAATAATAGTTCACGTGAGGTACGCAAAAATCTTTTATAAACTTAAATATTTCATCTTTCATATTGACGCCGCTTAAACTGATGATTAGTCTTTGTTTCTGAGTGCCAAATAATTTTTTCAAGGTGCAATTTGTTTCAGCGTCATGTTTTTTGATAATAATTTGATTTTTGCCAACATTTATACATGTGTCCTTATATGATATTCCGTTAGTTTCATTTTCGTCTGCTGAGTGTGCCGTATCTGAATTTTCTTCGTCGATATTAGCTATTATGCTTTCAGTTTCGTCATTCATGTTAATTTCTTCGCGAATTTTTTCGTGAATTACTAATTTCACATGAGTTTCTTTGATTATATCACACACCTTAGCAACAACCAATGAAATTAAGGGATTTTGCATGGTAACGAGGTATATCGTGATTATATTTTCTCCTAACTCGATATACCACAGAAGCTTTTTAAAAAATAATAAAAAATATAACAATTAATAAATTTTATGGTTTGTGAAATAATCCTTGCAAATACACCTCAAGATTCGGTGTATTATCGCATATACCTTGAATTTAACTCAAATACTTTTTGTCTTGGGTGATTTTTTACTCGGCAAATTTGGAAATTTATATTCAACGATAATATCCCTCGAGCTAAAGCTCTCGGGTATTATCAGAATATGAATCTCCAAATTTGTCTCGTAAATAATTACCCAAAAGACAAAAAGTATTTTCGTGAAATTCTTCGGTATATCGATAATACACCTCTCTATCGGTATATTACCGTTGAATATTTTTTGCAATAAATTTTCTATCAAGGGGAAGGAAATCTTATCGCAACCGGAGCAAATTTTCGGCATATGTATTTCGAAAATATCGTTTTGGATTAAATAGTTCCGTAATTTTATTAAACATTGTTTTATATTATTTAGTGTGGGTTTATCATAATAATTTTGTTTTGTTACCAAATGAAATAATTTATATTTATCGGAAATAGGTTGAATTAATAAACTTTCGTTTTAACTATTCTTATTCATTAAATAATTTTTTCTATTGAAGTTTGCATCCACTTGTTTTGCAAATCCTGTGCCAAGTATGAAATCTTGTGAAATACAATGTACTAGATTTTGCGGTTTTTCGAAAATATCGTGTTGTGTTTTAAAAATTTGGAATTGAGGTCTTATTCTTGAAAGTGCATCAGCATTTGAATTCAAGGTACCTTTCTTGTATTCTATATCGTAATTATATTCATCCAATTTTATTCGCCATCGCATTAATTCCGAATTTGGATCTTCTAGACTCATCAGCCATGTTAAAGGTCGATGGTCTGTACGAATTTTAAATTTTGTTCCATATATGTATGGCCTAAAGTATTTCACGGACCAAACTATTCCCAATAATTCTTTCTCTGTGGTGCTATAATTGATTTCATGATCGTTCAATGTTCTTGATGCGTAAGCAATGGGCATATCTTTACCGTTAATGTTTTGGCTCAAAACTACACCGATAGCAAAGTTACTCGCGTCAGTGGTAACAACAAACTGTTTCTCAAAATCCGGGTATTGTAAAATAGGGGCATTAATCAATAAATTTTTACTATCGTTGAAACTTTGTCTATACTCATCATTATTTATATTTACTATCTGTCCTTTCTTCAAATATCTGGTTATAGGTTTAGTGAGCTTCGCAAAATTTGGAATAAATTTTCTGTAATACCCTAAAAGGCCTAAAAATTGTTTTATTTCTTTCTGTGTCTTGGGAATAGGGAAATTTTTCACTGCCTCGATCTTTGCTGGATTTGGTTTTATACCTTCCTGTGAAACTACATGACCAAGAAAAGCTACTTCTTTGCGCATAAACTCTGATTTATCCAACTGGATTTTTAAATTATATTCTTTTAATTTCGAAAATATTTTACGGATGTTTTGGCAATGCTCTTGAAGTGATGTCCCTAATATTATGATATCGTCCAAGTATACAAGACATATCTTATTTATATATTCTCTCAAAACATAATTCATTAATCTCTGGAACGTGGCTGGAGCGTTTTTTAAACCAAAAGGCATGCGGGTGAATTCAAAATGTCCTTTATCTGTACAAAAGGCTGTTTTTGGAATAGAATCTGGGTGCATTTGGATTTGATGAAATCCAGAAGTTAAATCTAATGTGGTGTAATATATGTTTTTGCCTAATTTATCTAATATTTCTGAAATATTTGGAATCGGGAATTTATCATCAATCGTTTTCGAATTAACCTTTCGATAATCAATGACCATTCTGAATTTTCTTTTTCCGGAGGCGTCTGCTTTCTTCTCAACAAGCCAGACTGGAGAACACCACGGCGAGTGGCTCTCTTGGATAATTTTGTTCTCTAATAAATCTTCAATTTGATTATCAATTTCTTTTTTATGAACTTCCGGGTAACGGTAAGGTCTTGTATAAATAGGTGTGTCATCTTTAGTATTAATTTTGTGTTGAACGACATCCGTATGTGTTAGAATCTCGTTTGCTCTTGGGATAATATTCTCATATTCCTTTAATAATTTATAAAGTTCGTTCTTTTCTTCCGAGTTCAAATGTTTGGCTCTAATTTTTATTTCTTCAATACTATTAACAGAATTTTGATTATCAAAATACTGCAATTTAGATTTCTTGTTTTGGATTGTAATAGTAGTCCAGTCAAAATAGACATTCACCCTTGCATAAATTCCCAAGAAGCTGAAAATTGACATGAATGTTAGGGATACCATTATAATGAAGTTGTGAAAAGTCCCCAACGATCCCGTGTGTGCAAAAAATTTTATGCGAGGTCAAAGTTCGCAAAAATGGGTTTTTTGAATTTTCTAGCGGAACGATCAGTTTTATGATATAAATAGCTGAGATACAAATTGTAGATCTTTCAATTCACTACAAAAATAGTCTCTACCTCTTTATTCCTAAGATCCACTATTTCTGAGAAAAAGCCATTCCAAAGTTATATTCTCCTTTTATGCACACGTTGCCACGCCACCTATGAGGTTGTGTACTTGGCGCGTATTTTTCAATGTGGTTTGCCCGGTAGGCCTACTCTTTGGTCTTCTTATTGAAGTTCAATATAATATTAGGTCTTCTTATTCAACTTCTTCTTCATCTTCATCTTCCTGAGTTGACGTAAATTGCTCAAATAACGATCCAACAGTTGTTTCATCGTTGATATAAGGATTATCTTCTGTTAAAGACTTAGTATTTGAACACGACTAACTTTGACAGCTGGTGCAGTGGTGCATGCTTGTGAACAAAGTCATCTTACTTTCTTGCAACCGCAATTCGAATTACAGTCCTTTCTGTAGCTATAAAAAAAAAGGATTAAGGAGCTTTTCTAGTGCAGGTGAAAGTAGAGTGTGGATTGATTCCAATACATTATTAATTAGCTTCCAACCCCATTCTCCTGGGTCCAGTTGAACCTGCTAATATACTTGATAAAAATGTTGATAAGCAGAATCCGAGGTTGGAAGAAGACCAGCTAATTGAACACGTTTTTTATTAGGTGTATGTTTTGCAAAAGATACGAAACGTAACTTATTTATACAAGTAATTTAATGTAAGTGAAAGACGGACACTGCTACGTTGACAATTGAACACTAGACAGATTTTGCTCAAGGCCGCATGGTCACATAAAATGAGGAGCTGAGTATCCTTTCATATCATATTCTTAGAATTATCACTCAATATCAATGTACGAGTACTAGTTACGCAGATGTATAGTTGTACCTATATTATACGTCCACAATGAACATAGGCAGCGTAGTTATGCATATTATTAAGAAAATAATTCTAGAATGGCTTTTTCTCAGAAATGGTGAGTCTTAGGAAAAAAAGGGTTGAAACCATTTTTATAGAGAATTAAAGGATCTACAATTTTTTCTAGAATATGTTTATCATTTAATCAGCCATTCCGCTTAAAAACCCAGAAAACCCATTTTTGCGAACTTTGACCTTGTATAGAATTTTTTGCACACATGGGATCGATAGGGACTTTCGACAACTTCATTATAATGGTATCCCCAACGTTCATGTCAATTTTCAGCTTCTTGGGAATTTATGCAAGGGTACCCCTATTTTTAATGCTAACTTGACTGGACTATAGCGTTGATACTGAAATCAATTTTGGTCGGCAAACTGAGTAGTAAATTAAACTGACTATGAAAATCATGTAAATAAAATTTCAAATCTTTACCTTCGAACTGCAGGATGACATATTCGTTTCCACTGTGTTCTCCGACAGCAGTTTTGAAATTAAAATTTTCTTTGTGAATTTTGAATTTATTTTTATTTTTATAAACGTAAGTTTTACTAATTAAATTGATGGTAGAACCAGTGTCGATCAACATGTAATAGTCTTTCATTTTCAGGAATGGTAATCGAGAGTTTTGAAAAATGTTCAAGATTTCTCGTGGATATTCGGAGGGTTCTCTAAAAAATATTCGTCGTCGCGAGTATTTTCAGTCTCATGGTTATTTTCTAAAATTTCCTCAGTAAAATTGTCGCAATTTTGTTCATTTGAGTTTTCGGGATCATAATCATTATTTTCGTCGGAGTTGTATTATTTATTTCTTCAACAATATAATTTGGCTGATACGCTCCGAACTGCCTATTTTGTTGCGTGAAATAGTTGCTAGGGCCTGGTCTGGGTTGGAATGACTGTCTCGTTTGTGTAGACATAGGAGTTGGTTGAATCCTTTGAGCATTTTTGACTTGTTGCTTAGGAGCAAATCTTTGGTTATTGGACAAGTTTTTATTATGGATATTTATCGGTCCAGTCAGGAAGCTTGTACCGGGAAATCTTCGAGGAGGAATGTTTGATAAATGTCTAGTTACGGTATTAGTGATAGGTTTGTTAATTGTATTTGTATTGATGTTTGATTTTAAATATTGAAAGTCATTTTGTGATAACGTTTCTACGTCCGCTAAGTTCTGTGGATTCCTAGTTGCTAGGTTATTTCTGTATGGATCGCTGATAGTGGAAATAAAATTATTCATGATCAATTTTTCAGCGAATCTTATAGTTACTAGTTTAGTGCCTGGATCATTTTCTTCTATACTTATTCTAGATTTAAAACTGAGGAATTTCTCCTTCGTGATTTCTAGCAATTTGTATGGATTTCTAATATTTTGTATTTTCAAAATTTCATTAATAATTGTGACCGAATTCGTTTTATCTTTGAAGTTACTTACTAAGTGTGAACGTAATTCGTTCCAGTTGGTGAAATGGAGATCTTTTATACTATCTAATGCTTTATCAGTAATTTTATTCTTAATGTTCAAAAATGTAATTGATTTGTCAAAATCATCTAACGGTGGATTTAACGTGCCAAAGAGATCCTGAACTGTATTTACTGCGTTAATTAAATCACTTAATTTATTCGGATCGCCATTGTATGTTGGAATTGAGTTTAGGGCAAAATTAATTTTTCCTGTTCTATTATCCATTACTGCTGGATTATAGGTAATAACGTTTTCAATTTCTAGAATTGATTCTAATAGCGCTGTATTATCTTCCAGTTTGAATATTTATATTATTTATTCTTATATTCGCGATAAATTATTTCTTTTACTTATAATTACTTGGAATTAATAAGTTAGTAAATAAATGTGCGTAGTGTATTAAAAGTGGCTCTGTGCCGGAGCTCGGTTTCCGTCTTAACAGCGTTGGCCGTTCAGGAAACCCCTGTGTATTTTGTTGTTAGTAAATAATATTCTATTTCATTAATAATATGTTTTTATATATTATTTTGTAAATAGTTTTTCCCACTTACAATGATATTATGCTTACTAACACTGCGAAAGTCTGCATTGGAATTAGACACTCGCTGACTCGGTTTACGGGATCTGAGCGGTGTTGTCTTTCCGGAGGTTAACGGAACTGGCTCTCGTTTTGCGGGCTCTGTGGTACGGAGTTCTATGTACTGTCGTTTCGGCTTGGAAGACCTGATGCTCTGCCTCTAGCGGCTCTGTAGGCTCTTCTTATAATATTTATATGTGGATATTCGTAGTTAATGGTAGAAACCAAAAAGCGATGATAATATCGAATTGAACTTTTTACAAGTTTTCGATCAGCTGCTTTTCTACGAATCCTACCGACTGCGCCAGCTAAGTAATAGCAACCAAGAATTTGGTTTTTAAAAAAGATTTATTTTACTGAATGACTGTTGACAAAGAACTAAACTTGTTACATGCTGTTTTACAGTATTTATACATAATAATTGATGAGTAAGAGAATGGAATCGTCTTACAACTTTAAGCATACATAACTTATATGAGTTTCAAAATGAATGTAAGATGTTTCAGATACTGATAAGTTGGAGCTGATGGACTCTCCCAATAAAATCGCTCATTAAGAGTTCGCAACAAAGTTTTTTGCAGTTTTCATGGAAGCCTGCTTTTCACATTGCAAGTTATATAAAAAATTGTAACTTTTTATATCATCATAGAAAGAATGGCTTCAATCAATTGTAAGTGAAATTTTCCGAGCTTTCCTAGGTACCACAACGGGCTCCATATTTTGTACCATAAATAGTTATAACATTGACAATTAAGTTCCGCAACAAACATCCTTTCTCTTATCTACTTGAGCTGCTGTTAGAAACTTCACGGCTGGAAAGAAGAGAATAATTGCTATAGAGAGCTCTACTGTGGCCTTTGTGTCAGTGGGAAATTTTTGTTCCACTTATATCAACTTCTAGGCGGCATGTTAAACAATACAGTTAGTTTTCTCATGATGTCAACTGATGAGAAAATGAAGAACACAAGATCAACTGTATGAGCGTTCAGTGGTGACTCATGCATGCCATCTACATTATGTTATCGTGAAAACTAGCATTATTAGGTATAGCATTCATGCAGTGAGCCAATTTTTCTTCAAGATGAGACTTCTCCATATAATCTGTGCGATGAAACAACATGAAAAACAGAGGAAAATACAAAGATTTTTCCTTCTCAGTCTCAATTGTAAATGTGCTATTGCTGTCAAGATGGTCTTATTGTCGCGCGTACGTCCATGCTTATGAGAATCAGCATGACTTTCATGAGAAATATTGAAGACTTCGCATCATTGATGGATTCTAGCAGAGATTATTCGGGCAAAAATTTTACTTATAGCACCAATGAGAGCTACCTCACGATAACTTGGAGGATCTGTTTGATCATCATGATTATAGATTTGAAAAAAATGTGTTAGTTGAAAACTAACGGCGTTAGAAAGGAATCTTTTCATGGAGTGCATTTGAACATATTAAATTTTAGAAATAATTTCTGTCATATTATTGAGTATACTTTCCTTTATTTGAATATATACATATATATATTCATATATTTTAATCTCTTTGATAGTTTTTGCACATCATTGAGAGTTTCGATTCTAACGCCGTTATTTTTTGACTGATTCGTCTGGGTGAATTTTGTCGGTTTTACAATACTTTCTTGTACTTAGTACAAGTAAGTAGAAAACTTGACCTTTGCAAAAATTGTACAATTCAAAAAAACTATGATCACTTTCCTACACTGCCAGCGTTTTTTGAATCCTCTGGTAGAGCAATGTTGTCAACACAAGCACAAGAAGAAATAATTGAACATCTTAGCACTTTGAGGTCTGTCTAGGAACTATTTTTCAGTGCCCGACAAAAATTGATACTGAATATTAGACCCTTCCAACACAGATGTTACTGATATTACTGGCTTGACAACGGCACAGGAAAATCAATCAATGAAATTCTGCTGTGATCAAGCTTTGAAACGTAATTTCGAGTAGCCCCCTTCTTCAAATTTTTGGGTGGATGTAGAGAAAGATTACAAAGAAATGATAAAAAGAGAACTGAGATATCAACTGCCTTTCTCGAACACATATCTCTGTGAGAAGGCGTTCTCTGCTCTTGTTTATACTAAAAATAAATACAGAAATATATTACAAGTGGAGTTCCATTCAAGTTCACAACTTGGTGGTAACATCAAACTGAATATTTAGGAGTGAATAGAATGAGTGTGTGTGTATTGACATCTGTGTTATAAAAATGGATATTCTTTCTTCAAGAGTCGTGAATAAAAATGAGAAAAAATGCATGTCTTCAGTCGAAAAATGAGAGAATGAATATATGTATATATTAAAAAATCAAAGCTTTGTATGACAACATCTGATCGCTGGCCACATCGAGTTTTTTTTTCAATAAAAATAATCATGCGAATTGTTAGTAATATTGTTCATCAAGTTCTCATAATGAATGTTGTTAGAAATAATAAAGATTTGACCACCCACAAACATTACGTGAATTAGTTCTGAGTAATAAGGTTATATTTGATCTACAGAAGGAAGCAAATGCGTCGCCAGTGGTCTAGTGGTACCAAAAAAGTAAGTTTCTAGAGAACAACCCTCAAATGTGCGATATTTCAGAGAGTTCTTCTTTCTTCGAATAAAGTTTAATGCCTCGCAGCTTTCTTTTTGACAATTTTTATTTCAAAAATTTCACGCTAGAACGATCTTTTTTTGAGTTATGAACAGAAAAATTTGGAAACGGACCTTTATAGTCCTCCCTCTTTCCCTCGGCGGCATATGATAATTTCACTCTTGGCTATTATATTTCAATCAAGAGACCTACCCCATGACATTCCTGGAACAATTGGTAATACAAAGCTTAGCTCCCCTATTTGCCCGTTTTTGATCTATTTTTTCTGAATTATGAGGGATCCTTGAGAGTTGTGCTCGATTTTCTAGGGGTCAGCTGCTAAAAAAGGTTGAAAAACGCTGCTCTAGAGAAGCGTTATTTTTTGTCTGTATAGGCAGTAATTCTAATGATATTTGGAAGCAACTGCTCTCATAATAATTCTTCTTGTTGTAATCATTCTCTCTAGAATAGTTTTAACTGACCATCGAAGTTCTTCAGCCTGTGGTTCAGGAAGTCTGATGCAGTCCGCAGCACCGATGATGCGGAAATTGGTTTGCTTCTTTGGTGCAAGCGCATTACCATTATCACTGTGGCTAGGAGATGAAGATCAGAGAAATTATCCTAAGGGTTTCAATTATTCCACAATTAGTCGCTTTCTATTTGTGTATGTCACTATTTTGTCAGCTACAAATACAAGAGACCAAGCCACCATAGCTCATCACTAACTGATTTCATGCTACTTGAAGCATAGTGCGATTTTAGTTTGAAATAAAGACAATAAGAGACTAAGCTCAATCTTCAAATAATCATTGAATATGATTTACAATCTTCAAAGAGACATGAATAATTGATCAATATGAAGATTTCATCCCTTGTATGAACATCTTTTATGCTTGCAGCGCCATTTTACGGCACCCAGTTTGTTCAAGGACGGTACTTGTCTGATCTGTATCATTCCTATTTAATTATGAACCAGAATATTTACGAAAGATTTTCCCACGAACTTACACGGAAGCATTGGATCACTCCTTTGATAAGAGTTTTTCAAGTTAGTATTAGAAAAGTATAACTCTTTGGAGAACAAATTTGGTAATCCATGCGAAAAACTCATGAATCTTTTGTTCTTTATCTAGTAATATCGAGTACAGTTTTCCATAGAATAATGGAAGAACACTGCATATGCATACATATTTATGAAGCTTTAACTATATTTAAAATCAATAAATGAAACAAAAATTTCTTATAGTCATATACTCATGGAACAAATGAGAATCATACATACAAATAGATTATATTGTCTCAATCAGTGCGTCAACCTTCGCTTTGATTTTTAATATATATTTTTTTCAATGCGAAACAATCGGTAGCCCTTGTCAAGAACTCTTAATTTTTCTTGCAGATTCTGATTGCATTAACTGAGCGGAGAGACTGTTGCTAAAATGTTGGCATTACTATGCTTTTGTGGATTCTATCGTAGTTATATTCTGATCATGGAAGAGTTATAATTCAATTTTCGCTCAAGTATTCTGCTTTCATTTATACCTACAGAAAATTTCTGAAGCTCTGTACCAGATCATTAACAAAGAGAGTCTAAAATGCGAGACTCCTGTACGTGCTTTAATGTCGCAGTCAAGTTTTCAAGGGAATAATATCGCAAAGTAATACTTGATTTCACTTAGTCAAAAAGTTAAAATCCGGAACATCAATGAATTCATAAGAAGGTGATGGATTTAACACACAAATAAGTTTCCCAGCACGTTGCTTATCACTCATATTGGTTCTTCCTCGCTTGAAATCTCTAACCCAATTTTTCATAGTAGTGTAGGAAAGATATTGCTTTCTTGAATATATTGAGCATGTTGCTTTGAATGTATTCTGCGAATTTTCTTTGAAAAAATTCTTCCAGAGATAGCTACGTTCACTTTTCGTAGAAGAGGTAGTATCGATAACGAAACTTTAGAATAAAAAGATACATTTTATGAAGACGGTCATGTTGAATTGGAACAGAACTTTCTAAATTGTAAGATATGAATATTATGTTTGTGTTTTCGGTTAATATGCAGCACAATATATGATTGAGCAGTGTTTCAACTTGACTGAAGCCGTTACTGAGACAATGGACGTACTCGTATTCAGATCTAACATATTCACTCCTGAGCTCTAGTGGCAGCAAAGAAAAATCATGTGAAGCTTGAATTATATTGAACTTTTTTCCATCTAGATTTCTAATTCTAGTTTGATTCGAGTTTTGTACGATTTTCATACTCAATTCCAAGACCATTAGTAAGCAGCCACTGGATTTCTTGTTTTCTCACGTAAAAGCACAATTTTGATTACTTTCAAAATGTAATATATTAATACGACTTATTGAGTTTTGTTCTCATAGGAAACTTATTCATGCTAATATTATAAAAAGGGAAGATTTGTTTTTTTATTTGTGATGAGAAAAGTCGGAAACTACTGGACCAGTTTTGAAAATTATTTTACCAGTTTAATGCTATATTATCTCTGAATAACAAAGCCTATGAAAGACAAATTTACAAAAAGTGGCACGTGAGCCATATTTGTTCGTCCGATCACAGTTCATCCAATTGGGTTGAATTTCCTATAAATGTTGATGATACTTCCGTAAAGGTTTTTGTTATAGCTTGTCTAGAACTAGAACGTGACGACCCTCACAGCGGGTGCCCGCTAAGAGGCTGGAATATAATTTATGAGGATGAATATTCAGAAATTATTAGAGCCGTATAAAATTTTTCCAGATTTTATTGTAATTTTGCACACTTGCTGTTTAAATATACAATCATGCAAAAAACTATACATAAAAATATTTATTATAAATGGCTTAACAATATCATAAATATATATATATATATATATATATATATATATACGAAATTTTTCAGGTTTGGACTTGTATCAGCCCTATGAAAAAATGTTGTTTCATAAATCATGGTATAATTGATTAATATTTGGTTCTTGCCTGCATCCAACATGGAATATTTGATGCAGTGATGATTTTCGCCACTAGAGATTAGGAGTGAATATGTCATATCCAAATATGAGATGAATATTTCAATCTTGGAAAAACTATAATTGAAAAGAATCATAGATTACAATATTGAAATATCAAGAGGATCAATAAGATAATATTGGGTGGGGGGAAAACATTTGTCCATTAAATTAAGGTTTCGAACAAGTAATAGACCGATTTGGCTGATGAATCTCCCTCTACAACAAAGATTCTTTGATTCTTATTTATAGTTGCTAATCTGTAGTATAACCATAGATGAATGATGACTTCCTATTATGAATTATAATTATTGAATAATCAGGTCGTATTCAGCAATAAGTATTGAAGATAATCGGTATTGTGAATTCATCAAATCCACTGAAACCTGAAGAATTTACATTTCACTGTCCATCAACTTTTGCTATTGCAAGCTGCTGATTTGCTGATTTTTCACTTACGAATAGAAGTGAAAATATCAGTAAGATATATTTGTTCCGTAGAAAGAAGCAGCAAAACCAAATTATACAGTCCACATCTCAGGAAAATCAGTTATTCCAAATAAAAGTACAATAGAGGTAGAGAGCAATATAATAAGTTGTAAATTGTGACTCGAAAGAGATGAAATCCTTTTATGTGAGTATCTTTAAATTATTGGCGTGATAACATGCACTGAAACCGAGAAAATAAATAATGGAGAAAATATAATTATTATATTATATATATATATATATATATATATATATATATATATATATATATATATATATATATATATATATATATATATATATATATATATATATATATATATATATATATATATATATATATATATATATATATATATATATATATATATATATATATTTAACAGTATGATCATTTTAGAGAGGAACTAAGAGAAGCGTTAAACTTTCCACTAACATAGATAACACTGACGCTCAATGAGAAAGCGGAAAACAAGCGATCACAGAAACAACGTTAAAAGTGTTGGGCAGTGAGCAACAACATCGCAGTAACAACGAGTGGTTCGATGAGGAATGTGCGGAGATAACAAAAGAGAAAAACAAAGCACACATAAAGATGCAGCAATCACACCGCACAAGAAAGCAAGAAGAGCTGTATAAAATGCTCAGAAGAGAAGAAAAGAAAATACACCAAAAGAAAAATGAATAGTACCAGGAGAAACACTTGCAAGAGCTAGAGGTACTAAACAGTCAACCAGAAAGTAGAAAATTTTACAATGAAGTCAACAATAGCCGGAAAGAATTCAAGCCAAGAATAACTATGTGCAAAAACAAAGGAGGCAACATCTTAAGTGACAAAGAGGAAATACTAAGCAGATTGGCAGAACACTTCGAAAAGAAATTGAGTCCATGTCCATACACATTATTCCAGAACAGTCAAGTCAACCAAGCGAACAGCAAGAGGAGGTAGTAGAGCAGGACGACCGAGAAAAGAACGTACTTACATACAAAGAGGTCAAAGAAGTAATCCAAAAACTGGAAAACAACAAATCCCCAGGAACAGATAACATCCCTGCAGAACTATTCAGACAAGGAGGGGAGGAACTGCACCGTTTTATGCACGAAGTAATTACATCAATTTGGGAGAGTGTACAAATACCACAAAAATGGCATTCTGGTGTCATAATACCATTACACAAAAAAGGTAACACGCTAGAATGCGAAAGTTACAGGGAAATTACATTATTGAATGTAGGCTACAAAATCCTCTCTAATATCATATACCAACGCTTGGAACCATATGCGGAAGAAACAATAGAGAGCTATAAGTGCGGTTTCCGAGAAGGAAAGTCCACTACAGACCAGATACATACGCTGCGACAAATACTAGAAAAGACCAGAGAACACGATATAGAAACTCACCATCTATTCATTGATTTTAAAGCAGCCTACGATACCATTAGACACCAGGCACTCTACCAGGCACTGAGGATGTTTAATATACCAGAGCACGTCCAACGCCTAATAGAGGAAACACTGGACGATGCAGAAAGCAGGATAAAAATACAAGGAGAAGCTTCGAGAAGCTTTGAGGCAAATATAGGCCTGCGCCAAGGAGATGCACTCTCATGCATACTTTTCAACTTGGCACTCGAGAGAGCCATACGAGAATCAAAAATAGACACAACAGGCACGATAATAAACAAGTCGGTTCAATTACTCGCTTTTGCAGGCGACATCGATATAATAGCTAGCTCCAGAAGAAACCTGATCGAAGCCTTCACAGCTCTAGAAGAAGCTGCAAAAAACATGGGTCTTAGTATCAACGAAAATAAGACTTAATATCTACACGTAGGGAAGAAATCCAAAAAGCAGTTACCAGGAACCCTAACCAACCTGAAGATGGACGAATATAACTTCGAAGCCGTATCCGAGTTTACCTACCTAGGTTCGCAAGTAACTAATACGAACAACATATCACAAGAAATCAAACGCAGGATACATTTAGCAAACAAAGCTTTTTTTGGTCTGTCACGTCACCTGCGATCAAATCACATATCAAGAAAAACTAAGTGTAAATTGTACAAAACATCAATAAGTCCAGTCCTACTATATGGTTCAGAAACATGGACTTTGAGCCAGAATGATGAAAGGATTTTAGGGACATTCGAAAGAAGAATACTAAGACACATATACAAAGGAATACAGGAAGAAGGTGTGTGGAGAAGGCGATATAATTACGAGCTTTACGAACTGTACGAGGATATCGATGTGATAAAAACGATCAAAATAAATAGACTGAGGTGGATTGGACATGTTGAACGAATGGAGGATTCAGCTCCAACAAAAAAGATAATGCGTCAAAGAATTTTCGGAAAGAAAACGATCGGAAGACCAAGCACGAGATACATTGACCAAATCCAAGACGACCTTGAAAAACTTAAGATTACGAACTGGAAAGTAAAAGCACGGAAGAGAGAGGAATGGCGACAAATTCTAGAGGAGGCCAAGACCTGTAATGGGTTGTAGCGCTAGAGATGATGATGATGATCATAGCGTCAAATCTGTTGTACGAAACCATATTTTGTATCTATATCTTCCCAGTCAGCGAGTCACATATGTTGGTATGCTCACTGTGAAATGCATCCATGAATTAATGTTACAGAAACATTTGATGTTGTTATTATATTGTACATGATGATATTATGGAACGATAAGACTAGAAATGGGAGATACTTGACTATTCATGGTGATATATTATCAACTATTAGTTTTTTCTCACAAAATTATGTTCTAACGGAGAGAATATTGTGCTGTTCTGGAGATGTTCAGGGAGAATAACAAAAAACCTATGGATTTCCTATTTGTAAGTTGAGTGCATGATTAATACGTTGAATATGCCATTGCGAGAGACTATTTGTGATTTGAGTAGACGGGATGTTACAGAATCACCTATTTTGATTATTTCTTGTACTTTTTGTAAAATATACGCATACGAGGGCAATTATTAGGAACGGAGGAATCTAATTGGTCATTCAGAGCAGACTGTTGCTGATCAAATAGTATATTGCTTCATTTGTCAATTGCAGCCTGAGTTGCAGTTTAATTAATAAGATATGGTTGAATATTATCTGAGAAATAATACATAAGCTTTTGTTACCGGAAAAATGGAGTTATAACAAGAAAACTTTCGGATAGTAATTTACTGTGATTTCAAAGTGGAATAGTTTAACGTTATTCATTTTAATTCAATTAAGGAAGCAAAAGTTGCTTAACACTACTATCCATTTTTATGATTCATTAAAATAAGAAATTAGATAACCACCACTTTCTCTGGAAGATAATTTCAATTCAAACTTAAGAATATTACCCTACACCATAACTTAATTTATTTTGAATAGCACAATCTATTTCAACCACTAGCAGTCCATATTATGAGTCTCTGAACCAAAATCAATTATCTTCTCGTTGGGTCAGTCATATATATATATATATATATATATATATATATATATATATATATATATATATATATATATATATATATATATATATATATATATATATATATATATATATATATATATATATATATATATATATATATATATATATATATATATATATATATATATATATATATATATATATATATATATATATATATATATATATCCGGATATCAATAAGACGGCCTACGATGATCATGTAATTTGGCATCCACTGAAAGTATTGAGTATATTAGTAATTGTGTTGAAGTATACTCAACAACTTAGTGCCCCTGAATCCAAAGTGACTTATATTCAAATTTAAATTGGCGACATAAATTTCATACTATCATCAATATGACGGTATCAGAAAGTCGTTCAATGAGACGGTCAAATATACGATCTTGTTCATTTCCATGTTATTGTACGACCGATTATTACAAAACTCCTTCATTTTGACGGCCGGCAGCGTTGCCAAACTATTTCCGTATTCTATGGGAATATTCTGCTTGTAGTGAGATACAGATACTGATTCTGCTGACACAATGTAAGATAATGTCTGCAACTTACGGAGGTTTTTCAATCTCCACTGATATTATAAACAGGAAAGATTTGTATTTTTGTTCATATTGCGATCTCAAGAACTGTTGGACCTATTTTGAAAACTATTCCACCAGTAGAATTCTATATTATCACTTTGTAACATAGACTATAATTTACTTTCAAAAAAGGAAGGAAAAATCCAATAATGTAGTCCAAGATGTAAAAAAATGACCAATAAAACTCCTCACATTACATGCGCTGCAATATGATTTTTCATCTCCCGTAATTTATCTTATTGAATACCGATGATGCAATTTATGCATAGATCTACGTACTAGTCAACAGATTATGGCAGTTAAAGCTATATTTCAACTATCATTATGTTACTCAAGCATCAAATGTAGTATTATTTTCTATAATTTTCATATATTATTCAACTTTCTTCAAAGCTTTGAACAAAAATATTAAATTATAATAAATAACTATTCACGCGAAGTCAGCACAAGCTGCTTGTCATTTATATTTTGACAAAAATTACTGAGTTTTAAATTCTGCGTCAAATTGAGTGGTCACTAAATTGGCCGTCAGAGTGCGGACGATTGCCAACTGAGCCAGTCCAGGTATAAATTTCTTATCATATTGGACCTCTGCACCAACACTTGAAAACAGGTAAAAATAAAAATGACCAACTGCACCAAACGATTTATTCCCAGTACAAGCAGAATATGTACGGTAAGGATTTTTCCTTATGTTAATTTTAAACTACAAACCTTATTTTCAACTATTGATAATTTATTATGTAATGACTTTCTGTGAATGTGCAACTCGTTGCTTTATTTTGAATTAGTTTTCTGTTGAGCTGTAGTTACTCCACGAATGAAATACCGCATGCTCTGTCTTCACATTATTGTACATTAATAATTTAACCTATATATGATCATTTTATTTTAGTAAACATATGGTCTATGGATTTTTTTCAAATAAATTATTCTCGAGATCTATTGCAAAAACTGTCATGTCACATAGGTGAGTGTTATAATTTATTCTCTTATCAAATAAAATGGAGATGTAATCTAAATATTATTGAAACCTAATAAAGCCTTTCCTAGAGCTCTGCAGCGCAGTGGCCGTTGTTTGGCCTAAATTTCTATATTTTTGGGTAGGATTAAGTTTATGACCGGATTAAGAGATTTTCACTGGCGCAGATGGAATACGACCCAGAGAGCTATCCCATGAACAAAGCTACTTTTGAAACACATCCAAGAACTTGGCTCTCTAGTCACACCTCTCTATTTTACATTTTTTTGTGATCATACTATCTCCACCAAAAACTATCCACTTTATAATACGCGAATCCAAAATTGTCTATGACAGAGACGAATGCTAATGTGGTCACAACATTGCAATAAGTAACGCGCTTGACTCATTTGATGTGTCGAATCAGACCGCCATCATGTCATTATCAACTCTGTGAATGAAATGATGTGACACGTTTTAATAATAGCTTTGAACAAGTTTACTTTTAGTTCAGCTATGCTGGGGCCACATCTATGCCTAATGCCATTGATTGAGGCGCTGTTCAACAATAAACACATTGTCAATGACAATATATCAATCGTCACATGGACAACGCCTTAATTAATGGCATTAGACGTAAGTATGGCCCCTGCATCATAGTGATATGACTTCACTTTTATTAAAATAGGGTTGATTACAACAATAATTATCTGTATATATGACTTTATTATGTGTGTAGAAAATAAGATAATTATTCACATTTTATATGATTATTATGACATATTATGTGCAAAAATTTTTTGTAAATAAAAACTAAAAACATATTCTGTATTCAACATAAATGCATTGATATATCATTTGCTTTTCCCTGTATATTTATTTTGCACAAAAACTTTGATTTTCAGCCAGGTTTTATTATGAAGAATTTCTCTGTTTTTCTTAATGAGCTCTTCGCAATCTTGTTTCTTAGGTGCCTTTTTGGACCGTATATTATCAGCAAAAAACGTACATACTATTTTCTTCTGCTCTTCTGTCCATCTAACCAATTGTCGCCTTTTCTTCTTCTGTAGATTGTTCCCTTGTGAAGTACCTGGCATTTCCTCATTTATTGTCTCCTCTGTTTCCTCAATTTCAATCGCGTCAATTTCATTCGACTCCATCGCATCTGTTCCAATCGTATCGCTTAAAAGATCTTCTTCCAAATTAACTTCAATTTCTTCCAAAGTTTTCCCTTTGAATTCATTCAAAGTGCCTTTTTCCATCAGAAGTAATATTTTTGCTATCTTAGATGTCTGATAAACATCATCTGGAAGTCTGTAATTCTGTCGGTGAATACCAAGTGTATGTCCCATAAATGTGGACAACTGTTCAAGATCGCTCTCAGACATATTGAATAATTGACATAAAGTAGCTAAATGCTTTCGCAGTTTTGTGCAAGTAATTCCTTTAGGATTTTTAGCGCCACAGAGAGAAGCGTATTTCTGTAATACTTTGTAACCACTAATTGGTTCGCAACTATTAATGTTAGGGAATAAGTACCGATTCTTCTTTTTCAAAAACTGATCTCTGCACTTCATAATAATCTCGATATGATCTTGGACATCATCACTAATTAACACTGGGACTCCGCGCCCTCGCTTTCCTCGAATTACTAATCTTTTAAATCGTTTCATCAATATTTTTTCTGTCGGTGATATTGCTTCTTCAAATTCTTCGTAATTCTTATCCGTGTTTTTGGATACACTTTCATAGGTACTCAACAATAATCTCTGTAACTCCCCTGGTCTCCGTCTATTCAACAGTATTATACGACAATAACATGTTTCAATTAGTATTTTGAGGTCATTACTGTCACCACAATCATTATTTAATTTTGATGCTACGTTGTTCCCGTTTTGAATTAAAAATTCTTTGAATAATTTCAAGTCAGATGCTAATGGTATCATTGTGATTTTATTCCATTGATTCATATAAAGATCATTTGCCGCCTGAGAGGAGATTTCATATCTCCAATTTTCATTTATCAAATTAATTAAGGATTTTAAATCGGCTTCAGCTTCAGCTGTTGATAAGTTTCCATGAACAACCTTTTTTGTCAAAACAGACTTTATTGCAACATCACAACATTGCTTTAAAGAAGTTCCAATATGCATTGCAAAAGATGGAGATTTATATATTTCTTCACTGGAATCGTATTTGGCAACATTTTTCGTAGCTTGTACTATCAAATCAAAATTTTGTGGTCTTAAGATCTTACATAACTCTGTAAGTTTCGGATCTAACTTTTTAATTTCGATAAGAAGTCGAGCTAGTTCCCGCATTTTCCTCGATATTACATTTATAAAATGAATTTCTCTATGTATTTTCATATAACGTGCACCAAATGCGCAAATAAGTGGATCTTTCTTAGCTATTAGTGAGATATTATCAGCACGCATTCTTGGAAAAACTTTGTTTCTCAATTCTTCATCTGTCTTTAAATTTTTTATCATGAAATTTTGTGCATCTATTTGTGTATTTTTAGTTGATAGATTTTCATTGCAACGTTTTCTGTGCCTCCATAGCTGTTTCTTAGAATATAGTCCCAAACAATGAGTGCATGGTAGAAGTTCATTGCCTTGGGCATTTTCTTCATTCCTTTTTGAACTTGGCCAGAATTCAAAAAATTTCCTTTTTTTCTTAATGAAGAAAGTAAGTCTTTCCGTGTCTTATTATTCGGTGGATACGATAAAATCTTTCGAACTTCCATCTCCAAAGAATGGTTCCTTATTACATGTCTTGCAAAACATTGTACCAGTTCTTCACAGAAAAAACAGAAGTCTTTCTGTCGGTTTCTTTTTCCATAATAGATATTTTCACTATCCTCTACCTTTGAGCAATCTGGAATGACTGTGTTATCTCCATCGAGAGCTCGTATATCAGTAGGAGTACTTATTTCGGTTCTTTCAGCAATAGATATTTCCATGGGGTCAGATATTGTGATTCCTTTAACAATATCTATACAGACAGATCCATCCGATGAGCATTCTCCCTCGGCATCAGCAGAGCTCTAAACAAGAAAAAAACATCTATTTCCTCACAATCCTCCATTTAAAATAATTTTATGTGATATACTGGATTTATTTATTTGGAAGTTAGGAGGACAGTCTCATAGTGAGTTAACTCCTGCTACATTCAAGTAACATAGAGCTACGGGTTGTAGTATCATGAAGTACAAAATAAATAAGAATCAAAGAGAAAACAATTGATCACAGATTGACAATGGTTTATATAAAATGTACACTCTCTGTCTTTCTGACGAATCTAGGTTTTAAAACAAAACTTTGTTGCGCGAACTCCATGTAAGCAAATGATTTCTCAGAATAAGGGGAACTAGTGCTACTTTTGTACCAAAACTTTGAAAGAATATCGTTTTATAATGCTCAAAATGTTATTTCATCAACAAAATCAGGAAATTTTCAATTTAACCAAATTTTCTATGATAAACTTTTAACATTTGATGCAAATGTCAACTATACATCAATGCTAATCGGACACTAGTGATATCTCAATTTGTCCAATTCTGTTTTCAAGATCATAATAAAAGACCATAGCTTCATTTCTATTCAATAAAAGCTTACTTGATAAAACACGAATAGTAAAGGCTTGATTCATGTTATTTCACAAAAAAAAAAATTTGATTTCGTACGATATGGCGGAAGCTGCTGGATTAATTATACTGGAATATTTGTTACATAATTTGATCATGATGCAAACATTCTATATACCTGTTCACTTGAGCTGCTAGGCCTATAATCAGAGTCTTCATCAGTTTGAAACGGGTCATCTGTTTCGGGTGTTGATAAAATCTGCAAATTTTGTTATTTCAGAAGATAACAAATTATCCTCATCAAAAAAGTATATGTCAGGAGCACACGGGAGCACATTATTATAGGGGAGCCCAAGAGGGGATTTTGAGGTTTACTCTAGCGCGGCAGATAACATATGGGGAGATATTTTGCACCCTGTTGAGTATCTTCAAATCCAAGCTCTTTATATAGGACTGCGAGTGTAGGAAGGCTGATTAGAATAGTGAAAAAAATTGATAGTTGGCAATACTCAAGCTCGTCAAATTCAGCTATGATGGGTTAATTACGTGCTGAATAGTATGCATTTTAATGATCTGACGAGTTAAGTGTGACGTAAGGAAGTGGAAAAGTCACAAACTTCTGAAAAAAGCCCATTCAGCATCGTGGGCTCCCCTACTAATGATAATATAGGAGTAGAAACTCTCATTTTACGGATAATTATAAAGTATTGATTAAGAATCTTTACCATCTCATCATCTAGATGTGTGTCAAGTTCTTTAGAATCACTCAAAGGCAATCTGTCTTCTTCAGTTTTTGACGTATCCCCAGTTGGTGATAATGGTCTGTTACAAAACCAACGAGATGTTCTTTTCTTGGTTGTGCAGCAAACTTTGTACTATAAAATTCATTTTCACTCATTTCAGAAGTTTTCAACTTGAATTTCAGCATAAGAAAGATTTTTGAGAATGATTACTATAGATCAAATGATATAACATCGAATGATTTATCACATTTATTGATTGTCTCATTAAATATTACTATAATTCACAGCAGACGTGTGCTTCGTGCGGCCCGCGGGCCGGATTCGACCCTCACTTCCATGTTATTCGACCCTTACTTCCATGTTATTCGACCCTCCTAACAATTTTCTAATCTTATTGAAACTGATCCTTATAAAACCATGAAGATATTCTATTGTACACTGAATATGGAGTAATATCTCTACTAACCATTAAAAAATATACAATCAAAATATTTTTCCAGTTTTTATTACTACAGTTCCTTTTTACAATTTTTGAACGCTTTTAATATAGTTCCCCTGAATTAAAACTATGCCCTTTGACGACAATTTTTATAGATCATGTAATATAACTTTGAATAATTCATCAAATCTATTGATTTTCTCATTGAGTATTATTATAATTTACAGCAGACGTGTGCTTCGTACGGCTCGCGGACTGGATTCGACCCCCACCTTGATTTCATTCGAACCTAGTAAAAATTTTCAAATTTTATTGAAACTGATCCTGATAAAACCAAAAAGATATTTTATTTTACATTGAATATGAAGTTATATTTCTCACAAACCATAAAAATTATATAATCAAAATATTGTTCTATTTTTTATTATTACAGTTCTTCTTCATAATTTTTGAACAAATTTCATATAATTTCCATGAATTAAAACTATGAGTTTATCTTTATAAAGTCCCTCCCATACTTATACGCATAATTATTATTGATGTGATATTTGTTTTCCGGCCCGCGGCATTGTGCCTAATTTGCAGAATAATTTGATCTCTAGAATTCTCATATTAAATGTTCTATTAAAATACTCTCTGATGAGTAGCCCAAATATCTTTAAGGTGATAATCAGATTTGAAGCTAATAATAGAACAAAATTCCAAAAATATGTATTTTATTCTGATTGTGATGTTCAGAAGAGGTTTCGATCGTTGTTTTCAGCCATTTTTAATTCTTGGAAGTAATGAAGTTTTATCAGTTCACACCAAATTGGTATCATGAAAGATGAATACATGATATTTAATCCAACTCTTAGTAAACCCTTCAATATTTGACAATTTTATTCATTTAATATTGCTTCTTATGTTTTATAAATTCTGCATACAATTTCAAGATTAAGGCTTCATATTCAGAATAAATGCGACAAACCATGGCAATTTATAATCTTTCTACCAAAAACTTTTCAGATATTTTGATATCAATTAGGATGAAAATGGAATAAACTTCTGGAGCTGCAGTTGAATTCTGGGAGTTTTATTTTCTTAATACATTTGATTCGCCCAGGGACATATTCAGGAGAAAACTAGTCAAGATTTGAAATATTGTAAAAATGCAATTGCGTAATAATCACACAAAAATGGCATAAAATTTTCAAGTATTGAGTATTATCTTTTTTTGTGTGCCTATAACTTGAATTATAGTTTATTCCATACATGCATTTTAGATCTGTTAAACAACCACAGCACAATATAAAATAGTAATGGCTACTGCAGAAGTCTAGACAATTGGAGCATTAACTAATTTATATTGTGCTGTAATTGATTGATCATTCCATTGTTATATATATTTATTACATTTTGTAATTCAAATTTTTCTTTGTGAAGATGACTCCGGACAGGCCGAACGTTGAGAAAAGACTATATTTCATTCACTGACTGCAACGTCAGAAGTATTTTTTTCCATCATCATACGTATCCTAGACTAGAAATTTTCTATAAACTGAATATGTTTTGATAGTTTCATTGTATTGAATAAGTTACGTGATTATTTACTTACATATTCAGGAGGAAACAAACGAGAATAAGATTTTGCTGTCATTTTCGTGACACTACATGTACGTTCTACAGTTGAAAATTCACTGAGATTGCACATGCTTATAATTCGAATGAGATTTCAATGTTGCCAAGTGAATGGCCGTCGGGTAGTCAATAACATGTTGAGAGAATATACCCAAAATTTATACGTTGAACAGCGCCGCTAACGAAGACGGAATTTCAGTGAACTAGAAATATACAGAAAATTTTTCCCGCACACAAATCGACGGCCAACTAAATTTCTTGGACCATCTTATATCTCATCGTAGAACACTTTAACAGTGTTAGTAATCTGACGGCCATATATGGCCGTCTGATGTACTCGGCCGTCGAAATGATGGCAAAATGACAATGTATGGCCGTCGGATAGCCCTATGGATGAATATATATATATATATATATATATATATATATATATATATACTATGGGTCTCTCCCCACTGCGTTCTTCCCGCAAACGTCCAGGCTGGAAGGTACCAGCAATTTTCTAGAAAACAAATATATTCGCTTCTATTCTTTGGTGTAAAATATTCCCACAATAATTCTAAACACCAGTAGAGTCAAAATGACTAATTTATAGACTTGAATTCCGTAAAATTGTTTGGAGTCGACATTTGAAGATATCTCATTATTAGATGATCTTGAGAATTTCAACAATGTTGGTAACTCGGTTGTACACAGAACGAGAGCTGGTTCTCCTTCATCTGATAATCTTAGAAATAATACTATAACAGAGCAGATGGTGTGAGAGGACAGCCGAATTACCAATATCATGATAGAGTCCAGATCAGAGATGAGATCCTTGTAAGTGAGATAATATTGCACGGACATTTATATTTTGAGAAGATTGTAAGATTTTTTGTATCTCGTTATTTGACAGATTCACTGAAAGCAGAACGTGTTAGAGACTGCCATCAAACTTTGAGTATGTTGAATGCTAGCAATAGAACGTACATAGTTTTTTGATGATACAATTTGCCAAGAAAGCCGAATCTGGATACATTAAGATGAGAAAATTCCTGCAATAGTAGGAAAACAGCGAACAATGAATATAAACAGTATCTCTGAAAGTGTGAGTCTTGTGGCCACAATAGAATTAGAGCAGCAAGAGCCAGGTACTACTAAATGAAATTTTGGAAATTTTTTGCCCACTGTGCTCAGTAATGTACCGGAGAATGGAATTTTTCTACACCACGATAACGTGTCATTCCAAACAGCAGTGGTGATTCATCAATATTCTACTAATAATCAAATCAAATACATAGAGCATCTTCCTCACTCATCAAATTTGGCAATACTTGACTTCCAGCTATTTCACGAACCCAAAAAATATTTGCGAAAGAGAAGATTCCAGTCAAAAAGAGGAGTATTACAATTGAGTCTTATTTTTATAGTATTTCTAGACAGCTGGCTGAATGCTTTTAGGCTATTGGAAGGGACAATTGTTGATTGTATCACTGTGAATATGAATTCTGAGTACTTGTATCATTCTATTCTTGATAATTTTAGCGTGACCCTGATATTCTCCAATCCATCTACAATCAATGGAACTCTTATTGTACATAGATTATTAGTGTTGCCACGAGACTCGAGACCAGTCTCGGTCTCGTCTCGTCTCGCCTCAAAAAGTCGAGACGAGACCATAGAATGGGTCTCGAGCCAAAATTCGAGATCGAGACGAGATCAGAGTCAAGTCTCGACGAAAGTCTCGCGAGACTCTCGACGAGACTTGTATCATAATAACTTAAAATTCATTCTTATTTCTTCTGAAAGCAATTATATATAGATCAAGTAGGTAAATATCAACAAACTGTAGTGATAATAGTTGATTTGAAATGATTACTGATGGATAAGTTTTTGATTGAGACAATCATTTTTTTTACCGCTCTTTCAGAATATTTACTCTGTATTTAGCCTATATAACAATATTTTTTGTCAATTGCTTTTTTAAAGTGAGTCATTTGGTTCTATCATGTTTGGTTTCATGTTTAGGTGAATTACCTAAAGCTCCTGCAGAAATAATTCTGATAGACGTGTGAAAAAGAATATTTAAACGATTGTCAATTGTTTTTTAACAAATTATTTGAATGATGTCTAGCCTGGTATCAATCTTAAGCTCTTGGAGAGATATGCCTAGCAGGAATATAGAATAAATAATAAGTGTAATTCACGTTATGATATTATATTTTCGGTGATCAAATGTCAAAAGTGATGCGACACTCTAAATCTATGAAACAGCGATGAAACGGGACATGAAATTTTTGGTAGGGGAATTACTGTGTGGCCGCAGCAGATTTTACATGATAAGATTGTGCAACAGGACGAGTCCCAGTACTAGTACAACACTTTCAATTTCCACACAAAATTATCAGCATAATGGAAGAAGATATTATCATACTGTAATTGATTTTGACTGGAAATACATTACACAAATCGACTCCTATGAGGTTCCTAGTTATATTCTTGTGTCTCATCTAATTTCATTCAAAATTGAATCAGATGAGCTGGACTGGGTCGAAGGAAGAGAGAATTAATACTATTCTTCCATAAATTTCAGTGATTTGAACCATATAGCCCGTTATTCAGTCAATAACATAACCTCATTTGAAAATTTGGTTTTTCTTTATCTACTTCCGAATCTGATGGTATACACATCGCAAATAATGCGTTAACTGAGCATGTAGGCATCCTAGACCTACCACCAATTCAAATGAACGCTTTCGCAGCCTGAATTTAGTTTGTATGAATTTATCTTGAAAATCGTAGAAGAAATATCGTGATGGCGTCAAACACATGTGCAAACTAGCATTATGAAATTCGGAATATATTTTTTGTAACTCAGCGATTCTTGACTTGAAATATGTAGCCTTAACCCTGTCATAATGCTCAAGTTAACACATTTGTGGCATAAAACTACTACCTCTTTATTATCTCGAATCCTCGTGGCTTCAGGGACTCCATTCTAATTCATAGAGACAGTTGGAGATATATATCGCAGTCTCTATAAGCCAATGTTGATATGTCATAGTTACATCTATAGGAACTTGAATATTGTATGTTGGTGCAAATAATATGATTGATAACTATATGCTGTCATTTAGTACTATGCTTGAAATCAGATTGAATTCATGTTTAATCATTCTCCTGACTTATTATCAATTTATCATAATGATATAATTTTATTCTATTGTTACTATTTTATAATATACGACTGTCAGATCTGACATCAAGCTGAGGAAACAGACATGATCTTGTCTTTTACTTCTGGAAGACTGTCTTCAACGATGATGATATAAAATCACTTCTCTAATTGTCTGATAGGAGGTACGTGTCGAATGTCCATAAAATGACGTCAAAAGACAATCTTCACAGATTAGAGTTAAACCCCAGAGCGACTGTTAGTACTGCAAATTTGACGTAGGTTGTACGCTAAGTTTATCCAACACGCAAGCGCGTTCTACGTGATCACGTGATCATAACTTCCGGAGCTGCTTAGCAATATGAGAATAATTATGTAATGCAAGGAGTTCGGAAGACACATTATTTGTAGCGTAGTGTTTTTGTGGTTCTTAACGATTGTGAAGTGAGCCAGAAGCTCACGTCTGGGGATTTATGACTAAGCTATGAAACATAACACTGCGCACCAAACACACAAATACATTTTTTTGGTAGAGTTCATAGCAAATAATAATCAGGTAGAACTAATTGAGTCCCGCATGTGAGAATATGTTATTTTGAAAAATCATGACGAGACTCTCGTCGGGACTCGAGACCGACACGAGACTGACCTACTCGAGACCAAGGCGAGACCAAGACGAGACTGAGCTAGGCAAGACCACCACGAGACCGAGACGAGACTCACTAAAGTCTCGTCTCGTCTCGTCTCGCGGCAACACTATAGATTATTAAGAATCTCATTCATAATTTAATTGTATCAGACCTTATTGAGAGTCGGGACAAATGCTCGAAATAATTATGAGCAATATTTTGTCAATGCTTGTGAATTTTTTCAGATATCACGCCCTAATTTTAAGCGTGAAATGATCAGATTATTTATAATTCCAATAGAACTGAGCAAGTCATGTAGAATATGTCTATAGGCGACAACATCAGAATTTGTATGCGCGAATTCTCTTCCCCTCATTAATAGGGAGATCAACAATGAGGTCACTAGATCAATATTCTCACTGTCTGTCAGCAGTAAACTAACAGATTCGTCCAGTTATCAATTCATAGGAAAAAATAAGACCGTATCATATTGCTTTCCTGGAGTCAAGTTTCATACGAGAAATAGAGACATTGTATAGTAAAAGAAATCAAAGAGAGCTGAATTTTTGCATGAAGCTTCCTTTTGCGTTTCTAAGCGACATCCAAAGTATCCTCGCCGATGCATGCGCCGCTGAAAATGTTACGCGGGATCAAATGTCATGATAGACGGTCTCCCACAAAAATCTCACCTACGGTAACTATTATCGGAAAATTGATCCCTAACATATTTGCAGCTCAAAAAAATACCTACAAAAAACATATCATTACTTTTTCTTGTGAGACTAGCGGCTTTTGAGAGAATTCGATTCAAAAAGTTGTGATGTACAGTATGTACTTATCAACGGGAGCTGTGTGTCTATTAATAAACACATAATATTTGCGGAATGAATACAGCCTAAAAAATCTTCAAAACCATCTTCCCTTGGGCCAACATCTAGTGCTGCTCGGCAAAACTTATATTGTGTTTACTACCAAGTGCAAGTATGACTTGTTAACAAGCTTGACCATCAAATTTTGGAGCCAGTTAAGACTCTGCTTTCAGCCACTTCTGATAGTCTATTTTTTGTAATTGCACTAAGGGATGTACTTTGAACTGTGGTTGCAGAAAAGTAAGGTTATACTGTTCACCAGTTTGCGGTAGTAATTATCGCGGTCAGGATTGTTAAAATGTCTTACTCGACCCGATGCGAGCCTACTTAAAATGTGGATTCATCGTGTTTTTTGACAGAAGAAGAACCAAAAAATTAGCCTCACTTAAGAAAGAAACAAAATAATTTTTATTATAAATTAATACTTTGCTAGTAAAGAGTGATTCATTCTCCATATTGAATGAATATCCTTTCTACAGTCACTATATAATGATATCTATTTATTATATGAGTCATTCCTCTCCAAAACGGCATCAATATGAATAGTTTTATCAACAGTTGATGAATTGAAAAAAGATCAATGATCATAGATATTTCTGCAGACACCTTTGATTGTGAAAAAAGTAACATCCGTTACTTGTGCGGATCGATCATTCCATTTCATTGTAAGCTCTGTCACTCGACTTTGTCTTGTTGCTGAATTATTCACACTCGATATCCATTCAGCACTTGTATCGGAATATACTATTCCAATCACAGATAAATGTGAGGACATTACTTAAGAGAGTACGTATGTACTCTATTCCAGAAGTGATCGAAAGAAGTGCACGTTTTGTGAGAAAAATTGACGTTAGAACTATTTGAATCGGATTTCCCCAGAAACTATTCGTCTTACGGAAAAAAAATAGATATGCTTTTTGTAGGCAGTTTTTTGAGCTACAAATTTGATAGATACCGTTTGCGAGATCTTTACGAAAAACCGTTTATCTTGCCCTTCACCACGCTCAACATTTTTAGCGGCGCATGTGACGGCGAGGATATGTGAAATATTTTTTGAAACCACAAAAGAAAACTTCTCATGAAAATCCAGCTCTCCGGGAGTTTTTCCGAAGTTTGACTTTTTTGTCATCATTCCCCGAACCATTTCATTGCAGAGACCCAATTCCCAAGTAATTCATTACGTTTTTATCAAAAAAAACTTGAAGTGCACAAATATCTATGAATTTGAATAATTGGAATCCAAAATACAGACGGAAGCTGGATTATTTTTCAAAATGTTCTCACTTCATCCGTATATCAGAATGTATCTGAAGAATTCTTTCAATATATCATTCTTAGAGCCTGGCTAGAAATCAGATTAGAATCTCTTGTCCTCTGTCATTCATTCACTTACATATAAAGGTTGGTTTATGATGAATTCAATCTAATAATTAGCATTTAGAAATTTGAATTCAGAAATATAGAATACAAATTAACCTATGCCGGTTCAAGATGGACTTGACTTACTAATTTACATTCGAAATACTCATTCTGAAATCCAAATCTTGAATTCAGCCAATCACAAATAAATAATGATTGTCACAGTGAAACTGTCAAACTATCACCTGTCTGATATAGCGAATGGATCATCAAACGTGATGAAATACATAAATTCATACTGACAGTGAAATTCCAATCACTCCATTTTAATTTCTAATTGAAGGTATACGTTGTGTCAAATATTCAACGTTCGAAAAATATGTGATTGGCTACATTTACGAAATTCAAATTCATCATTGACCATCGTCTTGTTGAGATAATAGATCAATAACACTGCTCAACACAGAAAAATTCTCCAGACTTCTGTTGGTCGTTTTTGGTTGAATTGAGGGTGCGGATTATTAAAATAGCTCTAGTTTTTATCGCACTTCTTGTAAAAAATAGAAGAATCATCTAGATGATGGAAGCGCATTTTTGACAGCTCATGAATGCTTGTTGCTTCAGAGATTTCGCAAATTACCATCTCTCACAGTTACTGAGCTTGAAATCAAGCAGTTTGGGTAAACTTACGAAACAGCAGCTTTCATTTAGTACTAGTTTCAAGTTGACTATTTGATAGGTACATAATTTATGCATGTACAAACTCAAGAATCTTCATTGTTCAGTTATTGACTGACAAGAAGTCAACTGCTGTACCTTAAAATGATGACTTGATCTTCATCAAAGCTATATAAAAAAAAATACACCAAAAGTGAATGAATCTTTATCTAATAATAATAATTCATTCTAATAAGCTTCAAATTCGCGTCAAACAAGTCATTGGATGAATCCCGGACAGATGTGACAACTGTACATAATGACAGTGACACCCGCGGCAAAAGTTGTAACTGAGTTTTCATCACTTTAATAAATTTTAGTTGCCATATCTCTAATGTCATATATATCTATAAGCATTGTTTCACTTGAAACAAGTAATTGAATAATTCAATCTTCCACAATCACTGAGCTTGAATTAAAGTAATTTGTGCAAACCTACGAAACAGCAGCTTTTATTTAGTACCAGTTTCAAGTCTGTAAATAGTGAAGTTGCTGAGAACTCAGCGTCACGCCAGCCAGCCAGCCAGACAGCCAAATTGAATATAATAGCGCAGTAACTATACTATTCACATACTTGAAACTGGTACTAAATAAAAGCAGCTGCTGTTTCGTAGGTTTGCTCAAATTGCTTCAATTCAAGCTCAGTGATTGTGGAAGTTTCGATTATTTAATTACTTGTTCCAGGCGGAACAGTGCTCATATATATAAATATATATATATATATATATATATATATATATATATATATATATATATATATATATATATATATATATATATATATATATATATTTATATATATATATATATATATATATATATATATATATATATATATATATATATATATATATATATATATATATATATATATATATATATATATATATATATATATATATATATATATTTCACATCAGGGATATGGCAACTAAAGTTTATTCAAGTGGATGAAAATTTAGTTACAACTTGAGCCGTGGGTGTCAGTAATCATGTACAGTTGTCAAGTCTGTCCGGGACTCAATCAATGACTTGTTTGAGACGAATTCAAAGCTTATTAGAATGAATAATTATTATTGGATGAAAATTTGTTCACTCTTGGTGTATTTTCTTGTCCGTAAATCGAACAGTCAGCTTAATAATGCCAAGATCCAGCAAAAGCCGTAGTTGTCAATATTTGGTTCATCAGAAGATACTAATACAAAAAAGTGACGCATTGAATTTCACTTACCCATTTTTAATGAGGCTGAGAAGTTTGAATGCAGCAATTGTAGAATTAGTTCGGTCAAGTTAGCCCTAAAAATACGGGTAACCTAGCATAAATTCTCAAGGAGCTGAAAATTGGCATGAACGTTAGAGATACCATCATGATGAAGTTGTGAGAAGTCTTCTTTGATCCCATGTGTGCAAAAAATCTTATACGAGATCAGAGCCCGTAGAAATGGGATTTTCAAATTTTTTAACGAAATTGTTAGTTTTATGATAGAAATATCTCAGAAAGAATTATAGATCTTCCAATTCTCTACAAAAATGGTGCTCACACTTCTTTTCCCAAGATCTGCCATTCCTGAGAAAAAGCCATTCTAAAGTTATATTTTCAATAATATGCATGATTACGCTGCCTATGGACATTATGACAACATCAAGCAATATCTGTCTTCTATTAAATTGTCAACGTGACAGTGTCCGTCTGTTACTTACTTTAAATTACTTGCAAAGATAAATTACGCATTTTTCGCAAAATATATACGTAATAAAAACGGTGTTTAATTAGTTTGTCTTCCTTCAACCTTGGCTTCCGCTCATCAACATTTTTATCGAGTTCAAGGATGGCTTGGTAATCAACTAAACCCAGAAGAATGGGGTTGGAAGCTAATTGATGATGTATTGGAACCAATCCACACTCTGCTTCCACCAGCACCAGAAAAGCTCTAGTACTATTTTTTTTAACTGCAAAATAGGATGTAATTCGAGATGCAGCTTCAGAAAAATTGGCTTACTTTGTTCACCAGCATGCACCAGTTGTGAAGACCAGTCGTGTTCAAATACTAACTCTCACACAAAAGATGATCTTTACATCAATGACAAAACAATTAATGTATCGCCGTTGGAACAATTCATATCAACTCAGGAAGATGAAGAATAACAAGAAGCAGTTGAATAACAATACTTGATATTATATTGAACTTCAATATAAAGACCATGGAGTAGGAGTACCGGAGAAGCCACGACGAAAAATACGCGCCAAGTACACTACCTCATAAGTGACGTGGAAACGTGTGCATGTAATGGAGAATACAACTTTAGAATGGCATTTTCTTAGAAATGGCAAATCTTGAAAAAAAAGTGTAAGCACCATTTTTGTAGAGAATTGGAAGATCTATGATTTTTATATTAGCTATTCCTATCATAAAACTGACAATTTTGTTAGAAAATTCGAAAAATCCATTTCTACGGGCTTTGATCTCGCATAAAATTTTTTGCACACATGGGATCAATGGGGACTCTCCACAACTTCATCATAATGGTATCTCTAACTTTAATGCAAATTTTCAGCTTCTTGGGAATTTATGCAAGGGTGAATGTCTATTTTGACTGGACTATATATATATAAAAGAAATGTTCATTCTAGATTTAAGTTGATGTAGCTCTCTTGATATGTATTAGATTTTAATAGTTCAAAAGAGACTATGTCATTGATAACGTTAGTGATAATTTATTATGATACTCGTACAGAGTTTATGTCCTGGTCTTGGGAGGAATAAACTATTTATCTATCTATCTGAAGAAGTAGTTCGTTGAAATTTTAAATTACCTTTTTGTGACCGTTATAAATGGAAGTCGAGTGGCTAGAAGAGCCTGTGTCAGCTTTGATACGTATTATTTTCAGATGAGGCTTTCGTGCAAGCTCATAGCAAATTCACGATAAGGCCTCAAGCGTTCCATATACTACTTCAATAACAATTTCTCATTCCAAAATGAGCTCGCAGCATAGTGTAATTTTCCTCATCAAATAAACAATTCCAGTTTACTTGTCCTAAAGTGAGAACTTCTTTCATATAGCCTTGAGATAGATCAAATTATTATCTAAGGTACAGCACGTGACCTCCCGTCAGTCGATAACTAAACAATGGAGATCAAAAGGTATTACTGAGTTTGTACATGCATAAATTATGTACCTTCCAAATAGTCAACTTGAAATCAGTACTAAATGGAAGCTGCTGTTTCGTAAGTTTGCCAAAACTGCTTGATTCCAAGCTCAGTAATTATGGGAGATGGTAATTTGCGGAATCTCTGAAGTAACAAACATTCATGAGCTATCAAAAATGCGACGTCATAATCTAGATGATTCCTCAATTAGTTTTCTAGCAGCTCTTGTTTTTGAATTACATACAGGCGATAAATTCTTATGAAAATATGTATTTTTACACACTTAAGTTGATTTGAACTCATACAATATTGGCTCTTATAGGACTTTCTGGAATAGGGAGCTTGCTCAAAGTCCCAACAAAGATTCCGGCAATAATATGCAATCATATTAGTGTCATATCACCGTTCTCCTATAACTCGTACCTTAGTGAAATCTACCACTCTGCTTCTCACGTAAATCCCCAAGAGAATTAGGAAATCGATCCAAATGAGAATGTAAATGATGAACTTTAAAGTTATTTCTACACCTAAAATCTCTCAAATTTGACAACATGTCCTGTACCAATTGTAGATAGTGTTCTGATTTTTTGGATTTTAAAAACGAATTATTCTCATGTCCTCTTTTCGAGCTCATTTATGTGCTCAACAAAATTTGGATTTTTGATCAACAATCTAATCTGTGAACCATCAAGAGTACCTACTTTCAATTTGCCTGCTCTTAGCTCAGGAGATATTATAGGTAAGCAAAACATTCACCATCTTTCTTAAGGGCCTAGATAAATTGTTTCCTAATGCCAAGTTTATCATGAAGCAGTGGTTAAATGATTCGATCTCGATTCACTAAATGTGGATTCATCACAATTTGATTATCAATAACTAGTGACTATCTCGATTGACACATTCTTGGAGTTCAAATGTTTTTTCAATTGTAATATATTCACGATACTGTATTAAGGTATATTCACCACAAATAGAACAAAAACTACCTAGATCGTTTGTACAAGGTCTACTCTTCGCAGTCATTGTATTATTCACTAGTGAATCAACAGATATGCTACGTGAAACTGGAAAAAAAGTCTACTTCCTAAATGGTAATGAATGTGAAGTATTTAAAGATCTCAAAAACTAGAGCTGCCAAGGAAGATTTAGTATGATATGTGGAATCACCACATCAAAATACATTGAAATTAACATCAATATTCCAGAAAATAAAGTCGTGAATTGTTGACTAGTGTGATAACACCTATTGATTTTCTAAATGAGATTTAGTCCATGATAATTTATTTTGCTTCTAACGATAAGTTCTGCTTTGACTCAGAAATATTGATTAGGTACATAAGAACAACTGATTCACTTAAACATTGTTGCAAGTATGTCAGATAGAAAATGAGAACTACATAGGAGGAATTCACTGAAACTTCTCAATATCGATATATTGACTCTCAGATCTCTTTGTTAACTCAAAACTTCTTCGAATTCACCTGAAATTTTTAAAACTGGCTCCAAATATTCACTTCATATCCCACTGATAATTATTGGCGACTCGTAAGATTGTCACTGAACTCGTAAAACCACAATCATCACAATGAATTCAGTTCTAGATCTCTACCCTTGCAACTTTTGTCCTCAGAGTTCACTTATCCTTGTCGTGAGAAGCCCAAATTTCGTCTCGTACCGCTCTCAATAGTTTACCGCCGAGAACTGAACAACTGAACGTTGAACGACTAACTCGATGTCCTGATAGGAGCATTTAGCGCTCGCAGGATCACAGGACAGGCACGACTACGCGAGATGTTACTGTCGAGTTGCGCAACAGAAAATTCTCTGTTCTGATGAAAAATTTCAGGATGAGAGAGACACGGAACTCAACAAAAAGTTCCTAGTGAGAAAGTTACATGCTTCGAATTTCAAGTGTTTGGAAGAGTAACTACCAGATAATGGAAATAAATAATTGAAAACAATTGATTCAATGAGTTCTGGAAAAAAGAAGAATACACTATTCAATTAGCATATGAAATGGACTCAATTTAACAATAATGTATTTTGCAACACAGGCCAAAGCTGAATACATCCAAATACAGTATAGCCATTGTACACAAGTTGGATACTATTATTACCACATAGTGGAATTTTTTTCTCAAACATTTCCAAATGAAAAGTGTTGAGGATTAAAACCTGATTGCTCCACGGAATCACAAGCCCGGGAGTCAGTTTTCATATCATCATCCTTGATAAGGGCGAAAATTGTATGTACAAGCTTTGTCCTTATTGCGAATCTATAGTACAGTCAAGCAAAGCTCAGATGATCGGACTTGTGAACCACAAGGCTATGAAAATGGATTTGATACATGGCATGCAAAGATATGAATCTACCACAGCAGAGCCATCAACCATAATGCAGTAGAAGTGGCAAGTTTGATGGAATACAGGACACTGTCAAATGTCAAGGATGTCCGTGGAGCAGAATTTGATGAATTGTTTAGAATCAAAACATGTTTGTCTCACAAAATCATAAATTCAGGAGCAGGTTTTCACACCTTCATTCGGAATAGGGCGGAAAATGTAGGCACAAGTTTCGACCTTATTGCGAATCTACAATACAACAGCTTTTGAAATATACGACTATTTTCAATAAATTGATAAATGTGAAATCTTTGACCCGT
The DNA here is from genome assembly GCA_963989225.1 of Dromius quadrimaculatus. Taxonomy (NCBI): domain Eukaryota; kingdom Metazoa; phylum Arthropoda; class Insecta; order Coleoptera; family Carabidae; genus Dromius; species Dromius quadrimaculatus. Next base: position 46,381,062 of record OZ022329.1, read on the forward strand.
AACCTATTATTGAAGCATGCAGAAGAAAAAATAACAACAAACTGTCAGTGAGAATAGCTAAGATAAATAGCCAATAGGTATTTATTTTGTGGGTATATAACCAACATTCATTTTTCGGGATTAATGAAGGTGAACTATGGAGTTGGTCACAGAAAGATAAGCATATATATATATATATATATACAGGGTGGAGTGCAAAATTGGAAACACTTTTTCTCTCGGAAGTTATTATAGATACCAAAAAATTGTTTGTATAAAGTTTTTAGATCTTCCAATAAGCTAACTGAATCTTTGTGAATTTAGTGAAGAAAAAATTTTATTCGCGTATATATTGCCATATTTTAACTTTCTTCAAATAGAATAGCCTGTTTATTATTGCACTAATGAATAGAAAATATTGTTTGCTATAAAAAAGTTCCAGGGTTCATATTTGCTAAGCTTGATAGTTTTTGAGATATTAACGAAAATATCTAGATGCTGTTCTCAAAATCAAGTGTGCCTTGAGAACAAAATTTGTTCACAGTTGAGTTATTTTGTATTGTATTTGCGCTATAAAAAATTATGTTGCATACATACTATTATAATTTGGTGTTAATAATAGCAGATTATTCAATCAATGAGAAGTTAGATATGATAAAATGTTTCTGTCCACGACTACCTTATAATATCTATTATTCACAGAGTGAATAATAGCAGTGAATAATCATTATTCACTGGTGTAGAGTTCCTAGGGCACGCGGTATATATTATGAATCTGGCAAGCATTTATCAGTACACCTAGGTCTAGGCAATAACTAGGCACTTTGGTTGGCTAACTTTATACAAATCACAAAAATTTTGTTGAAATATTACTTTTTGTAACACGTACACCGAAAGTACCCTATTACTGAGCTGACTTCTGCTTCGAAAGTTCTCAATTCCAAGCCATGGTAACAATTTTCATCAATTCTCTGTTGACTGGGAATTAATGGATATTTTTTCCCGCTGGGTAAAAATGAAATTGTAGATCATGGATCAGGATGCCATTGGATTTTTTTATTTCATTGATATATGTCAAATTGATATTTAAAAGAAATTTGTATCATAGAATGTGTTCGTTTTAGTATGTGCATTTATTGTGAACGGGATAGCACAGAGAATGTGAAAAATATCAATCAATAAAATAAATCAAGTAAGTTATGTTTTATTGTATAAGTTCACTGTAATGTGATTGCATTTGCAAAAATCTGTTCGTCAAATCGATAAGATAGTTCCAATACATCCAAATTTATTTAAGAAATTTAGTAATGGAGATTCTTCGGTGCACTTGTTACAAAAAGTACTGTATGCAACACGGACACTGAACGACTGTCATTATTGTCACGGACAAATTTGGCTGCACGGAGCTACGCCTCGTACTTCGCCCTCGCCTCTGCCTCGGACTTTGCCCTCGTCTTCACCGAACGCAGCCAAATTTTTCCTGGACAAGAATGACAGTCGTTCGGTCCTTGTAGCATAATATACTATTAATCTATTTTTGAATGCACTTCTAGAAAAAAGTTAACATTAAATAAACTATATCAAATAAGCCATAGATATGACATGACAAACGAAGCATAAATTGTTGTCAATTTGAAAACGTCCTAATTTCGATCCAGAATACATAAAAAATGAAAATTGATAGTGAGAAAGAGATATTGTGTACTTGTACTCCACCGGAGATAACAGAAGCTGCAAAAGTCACCTCCCTAAATTTGTTGCCTGAGAAATCCCGAGATCTTTACATTCTTGTGTACAACACCTTTATGGACTGAAGGGCAACCAAGAAAATTAATTCATCCTCAGGATCAGTTTTACTGGTCTATTTACGGAATTAGCTGCAAAATATAAATCATCCACATTATGGACACATTGCTCTATGCATAGGAGTACGCTTAATATAAATCAAGAAGCCGATATAGAAGACCATGCAAAACTGCGGTCACATTCAAAACGGAGATCTCAGGGCTTTCATCCGAGAAAAGCTAATACATTTCCTGCCGAAAAAAATTACAAATTTCTTATTTAAGCATGTGATGAAAAATATTTTGCAATGAAGGTAAGAAATTAGAAACATTTAAGAACTACGCTCGTGACATAAACTTGACCTTCGTGAATAAAAGCCTTCATTATATGCTCGTATAATAATATACTATTATCTACCAAATAATAATTCAAGTCAAGCTCTGCAATTATACAGACAACAGTATCTGGCACGCTTTTATCCAAACCATTCGTATTTATTCAAATTAGAGAGGAAGCTGCGTAGGACTGGGTCAGTTTCAAGAAATAACAAAACTCGTGAGATAGTAGATGAAAATTTAGAAGTTGATGTATTGGCATATTTCAATGTATACCCTAGAAATTCAATAAGAGAAGCTGCATTGGAAATAAATACCACACATATAAAGGTTCTTAAGATTCTGAAAAAGCATAAGTACAAAGCCTATAAAATCTACAAAATTCATAATCTTCATCCTGGCGATGATGTGAGAAGATTACAATTTTGTAATTACTTAATACTGGAAAATATTGCAGAGCCTAATTTTTTAGATACAATTTTATGGTCAGATGAAACACATTTCTCTAACAATGGAATACTAAACAGACATAATTCACATTATTGGCAATCAGTAGAAACGAATCCACGTCAAACATTCATTTCAAATTTTCAAATACGCTTTTTAATCAACGTATGGTGCGGTATGATAAACAATAATATTTTGGGTCCATATTTTTATGAGGACATTTTGACATCACAGAGATACTTAAATCTTCTGCAAAATGAATTTCAAGATTATCTGGATGATATACCATTGGCAGTTAGACGCAGAATGATATTCCAGCAAGATGGTGCACCTCCGCATGATTCATTGGATGTAACTGCGTATTTGAATCAACAATTTCTAAATTCCTGGATTGGCAACAGAGGCCCTACATCGTGGCCTGCAAGATCTCCGGATCTATCGCCTTCAGATTTTTTCTATGGGGAGCTATAAAAAACAAAATTTATTTAATGTCCGTTGCTACACTTGATAAACTGAAAAACCGAATTAGACAAGCTGTTGTTGAATTGAATACAGTTAATATAAAACAAAATTCATTGAAAAGACTTTATTCATGTGTCCGAGGAAACGGTGGAAGTTTTGAACATTTTGTGTAGTTCGATAATATTTATTCCGTACTTCTTCATGTTCTACTATGATAATAAAATTGTTTATTTTGTACATTGTTTTGAATAGTAATTGAACTATGCATTTCGTTCTTGATGATGTGCAAATGTCTGAGTGCGCAAAAATATTTAAATTTAAAAAATATAAATGTTGTGTAACTCCCTGCGTACTTAACAGAAATATTATTGACACAAAAATATCAATGATGTGCATACAACACAATTTTTCTTAACGCAAATACAACACAAAATAACTCAACTGTCGAAAAATTTAGTTGTAAACGCACACTTGATTTTGTGAAGCAATATTTAGATATTTTCGTTAATATATCAAAAACTATCAAGTTTAGCAGGTAGGAATTTTCGAACTTTTTCAAAGCAAAAATTATTTTCTATTAATCAGTGCAATAACATACAGAGGACTCCATCTGAAGAAAGTACCAATATGGCAATATCTACGAGAATTATTTGTTTTTACACCAAATTCACACAGATTTAGTTGGCTTATTAAAAGTACAAGAAATTTTATTCGAACAATTTTTTGGTATCTATAATAACTTCCGAGAAAAAAGGTGTCTCCAATCTCGCATTCCATCCTGTATATATATATATATATATATATATATATATATATATATATATATATATATATATATATATATATATATATATCTACTTACTTTCAAAGAAAACTCATACCAAGGAGCTGGTACATAGCAGTAGCGATTTTAGTTTACATTGGGGTTAAATATGTTCATATTCTTGATTACAGTAAAATTGAAGTCATTCGTTCAGTATAAAACATCGTATTTTCAAGGCAGTGCCTACAAAATTAAGAACATTGTATATCTTTCCAGTTGTTAGATCACAGAGGAGGGTTTTTTTGCAGCTTAGGTTGAGGGGTATTGTCCAAATATATCTTCAGGAATTCTTGCTTAGGAGCGTTGTACAGACGGCAGTGGAAAAGGAAATGGCGTAGATCGTCTTCTTAATACAAGTTGCATAGAGAGTAGATGTCATTCCGATTGAACTTGTGTAGTGCACCGTCATGGAAAATACGAGGCCTCTCCAAACTTGTTGTACGCAGTTGACCTATAATTCTAAGAATCTGATATGCTAAATTTAGAGTCGAAAAATTAGAGTTATACAGGTATTTCTGAAAATGTGAATTAAAGGAGGAGTTGATGATTCTTTCAGTGTCAATATGATGCAAAATATTCCTATAGGATAGCAGGATATTTGGGATTTCTTGTTTCAAGGCAAAAAAATTTTGCTGCTTAACAGATTGGAGAAGTTTGCTTTTCGTACGATATTATCTACCGTTATACACGAATTGAATTTTTATCAATGATGTATACATTTTTCAGAATTTTATCTGATAAAAAGACTTTTGATTTTGAATTCTGTATATTTATTTGAAGAAGATCCTTGGTCAAAAGATCGGAACGTTAAAGTTTCAAATAGATATTAATATTATTATTATTCTTTTCAAATCTATTTATACCCTTTCGAGTGTCTAGATTGTAATTATTTTCACTTTAAGTCATTGATCAGTTCTTTCCACTCTTGTCTGTTTTGTGCTATTTTCTTTGCTTCTTGCCAGCTGATGTTGTTTCTGTGGAGAATTTTATTTATGGTTTTCTCCCAGGTCTTCTTCAGTCTTCCACTTTTTCTCTTTCTTGTGGTTTCAAATAAATATACAGAATTTGAAATCAAAAGTCGCTTTTATTGAATTTCTATTGTTTGTCCTCAAGGATTTTGTTATTTCTGTTGAAGTTGATGAGCTTAAGATAGCATATTTTGACGTATCTTGATTCTGGCATAAGAAGGATTTTGTAACACCAGTTTGTAGTTTTTCTGACGACAGATACCTCCAGCTTGTATTTACCAGTCTCTCTTTTAATAATGTAGTTCGGTGTACTTCTTTGCCAGCCAAGAATACTTTCAAAATGCCAACTTGCTCCTTTTCTATGAAATCATAGTTCTTGTTTGCCGATACTTCTGCTGCGTGTAAGAGAGAGGGTTTAACCCCTGGAGTCAAGAAATGCTGCCTAGTTGAAAATTTTCGTTGTTAAGAGAGTACTTTCCATACTGCTTGTTAGTCTATTCTTCTTCTGTAATGAACTCTCAATGTGCTTATTGGAATGACCTGAAGTATCAAACAGTAGATCCAGATATGTTTAGGATGTGGTAAATTCAATTACGTGATCTCCACAGGTGAACTTCTTTCTATTATTTAGAGGTCTTCCCAAATGGAAATGCATGATCTGTGTTTTATTTGCAACAATTTTGAGATCCGGACTGTTGCAATAAGAACTGAGTGCGTTTAGCTTATTTTGGATATCTTGGGGAGAAAGGGCGATCATAACTTGATCCTCAGCATACTGCAGAGATTTATGATTCATGTATATCTTCCAAGCTCAAATCTTCAATCACTCTTTCCAAATCAGAGATATAGAGTGCAAACAGTAACGGACTAGTGCATTCTCCTTGCAGAACACCTTATGTTATGTTAATCTCATAAGTTAGGGAATTCTTTGTTGATATCTGCATGGTAGCTCAAAAATACATATTTCTAAGGAGACAATTAATTCGTCCACTGACTCCTAGAGTGAAAATTTTTCCCCAATGCTTATCATGCGTAACAGAGTCGGAAGCTTTCTTAAAATCGACGAAAATGGCATAAATGCCATCTTTGGTAGTGAGGAAACGCGTTTGTATTATTGAGTTGAAGACGAAAAAGTTGTCCACGCTCGATCTATTTCTTCTAAAACCTGCTTGAGCCTCCGGGAGAATACTGTAACTTTCCAGTTATAACTTAAGGTGATTGTTTATAATAAATGAGCAAAATGTAGATGACATGCAAGTGCGATGGGACGATGATTATTTAGGTCTGAGCGATTGCTCTTTTATGCAGCATGAATAATTTCATCTAAGTTAGGTATTCAGGAAGGCACTCCGTGTCAAAAAATGAGTTCAAATAATTTTTCATGTATAATTTAGCATCAAATGTTGAGTGACGTATTTGCTCGTTCAGAGTTCCGTCTGCTCCAGGAGCTTTATTTGGTCTTATTCTACTCAGAGCATGATTTAGCTCTTGGAGGATAATATCGCTGTCCAAGAAAGGATGTCGTACATCAATGAACATATCATTACAAGTGATGCCTAGGCCAAACCAATTTTTAAAATTATCAGTCCATTCTCCTGTTGTAATACCGTTCACTGGGAATGCATTCGAGCGCAGTAGTCTTACAGTTTCCCAGAATTCTAATTGGTCTCTGATGTTCATCAGCCTTTGTTTGATTTGTTGTTTGTATTTTTTCTTTCCCTCGTATATTTCCGATTCGTATTTTTTCTTTGCTTGTAGAAATTCGTGAAGATAACTTTGAGCAAAATCATGTCTTTTACACTCTCTCAGACTAGTTTCATCAGATGCTTGAGCTCTCTACATTTCTTTGTATACCATGATTTGTTACTACTTAATTTATTTGAGAGAATCATTCCTTTTTACTTACTTGTACAAACTGACAAGTAAGTATTGTGAAGCCAACAAAATTCCCTTATCGAGATTTTGGTGGCAATGTCCGTTATAAGCATCCCTGAATCCATTTTGACTCGTTTAATGTCTGTACGTATGTTCGTACGTGCGTGCGTGCGTTCGTGCGTAACTCGCAAATCTAAAAACTGATTGACCGTATAATGTTGAAATTTTGTATTTGAGACTGGTATAGGGTCTAGTTCGCATTATGGTTCCAATCGTCTGTACCGGAAGTGCATTTTACTTGAAACTTTTTCCGAATTTCTCTAACAAATGATGAACCGTAGGATGTTGGAATTCAGTATTTGAACTTGATGTTGTATCAGCATGGTTATCTGTTATTTTTGCAAGAATCGGCCAGGCCAGAAGTGCACTTCACTCGAAACTTTTCTTGAATTTCTTGCATAAATATAGAATGATTTGCCATAGCATATTGAAATTTTGTATAAAGGACGTGTATAACATCTAATTGTACATCTTGCATTATGATTGCGATCAGCTGAACCAGAAGTGCACTTTACCTTAGATATTTTTTCAATTTTGCGCATAAATCCAGAATGATCAGCCGTAGGATACTGGAATTCAGCATTTAAAATTGCTGTAGCATCTCAATGGTCATCTTCTATTTTTGTAACAATCGGCTGAGCCAGAAGTGCACTTTATATGACAGATTCTTTGAATTTTCTGCATAAATTCTGCATTAATTACAAACTTTCAGAATATCTAGTTGTACACCTTGCATATATATATATATATATATATATATATATATATATATATATATATATATATATATATATATATATATATATATATATATATATATATATATATATATATATATATATATATATATAATCAAACAATCAAACACAAAATCTCATCGTTCCACAGTGAATCGTTTTGGATTTACCAAAGAGATTCTAAGTATTCTGCACCTGATCGTTCCGAATTTATGCGAAAAGTTCCAAGAAACTGTCAAGTAAAGTGCACCTCCAGCTTGATGGATCTCAATAAAAATTAGGTATGAGCATCTAGACGGAAAAACGTCCTGAATACCGAATTTCAACAATCTACATTCTATCGTCCTGGGTTTAAGCGGAAAATTCAAGAAATGTATATATATTTATATTTATATATATATATATATATATATATATATATATATATATATATATATATATATATATATATATATATATATATATATATATATATATATATATATATATGTCGGAAAATAAGTAAAACTATTTCAACCTGTAATCAAGCTTTTGTTTTGTCAAAAATTTCATAGTGCACCTATGGTTCGAGCTGAATGTTTCTAATTTGATGGAAGAATGGAATAAGTATTTTGCATCTTTGAACAATCGTAGTCCTGTCAATCATTAATTTGAAACCGAAAGAATATTTGTATTCTGGCAATATCTTGATATTCGCTCATCTCAATAAATCTATTTTTGCGTATCTTGAAATGAAGACTAAATTTGTCTCTTGAATCAAAAATTATGATAGGTAGTGAATCTAGCTGGGCTCTGTTCCAAAAATATCAACTCAATCTGAAGTACCAGAAAAGAAAAAATATTCATGTAGAACAGGATTATACTAGAGAAATTGGCAACGGAAGAAAAACTCTGAGGTTGTTTCTATTTGAGGAAAAAAAGAGGGCAATAATGCTTCTTGGCAGAAAGTAGCTCGTTATTAATGGTACACTTTATTTCGCTGCATATTTTAGTGATCAACTTGGACAAACACGGACAGCTTTGCTGAAATTTCAACACCGGAAAGATTATATGTCTCTCTTGAAGCACTCAACACGATAACTTCAGAGTTAAAGACAACACCGGAAACTAAAACTACTAATATAGCAATAATAGAAGAGGCATCTGCTTTCTCAAGAGGAGACATTACCGTGGATGATATCTCCAATCAAACTCACACAGGCTCAATCAATACTGGTGCAAAGCCTAAAAACAAAAATAGGCTTCAATCTCAAGTGAAAGGACCGCTCGACAAACACTTCGGAACTAGAACAACATTTCAAGGAACACGAAATAGTAAGGAATCAAAAAACTAAATAATTACACGAACGATGATTCCTGCCATCTTATTCTCTGAAATATTGAGGGTCATAAGAATTCATATATTTCTAACCACAAGGATGAAAGCAATTCACTAAGATATGAAATAATCTGTCTCTCAGAAATATGGTCGAATTTTGAAGTGAGCAAACTCCCACCGTTCTTGAAAAGATACATCATTCAACAAAAAGCATCTGAAACGCACAGCACAGGCAAACCTATGAGAGGACTTATGACTTTGCCAAAAATCAACCCCAGTAGTATTAAAATCAAAAAGAAGGGGGCGCATTGAGTTTTTCTAGATATCAAAACCTGTAATAAGAAAATTATTCTAGGTTCTATTCATTTTTCTCCCTCGTACAACTTTTCCACCTTAATAAGGTCATTTTCTTTAAGTTTAGCGTATACATGGAAGAAAAGTTCCCACAACATTCCCTAATAATTGGTGGTTACTCCAACGCCAGAGTTGGTCATCTGAGCGAAGGCGATAACTATTTATTCAAAGGCACATACCTCTCAGCAAATCGTGCAGTCTTAGATAAGACAATGAATACATGAGGTCGAATACTGGTAGGAACAATGGAAAATAGTAATCTTCACTTATTAAACGTCAAACGACTCTCCGGAAAACTTTACTTACACAGGTGCAAAGGGGAAAAGTACAATCAACATTGTATGGATCAATGTAAATCCTTTCTTTTCAATCAACAACCTTAGAATAAGCACAGGGATCCCTGTATCAGACCACTTCATTTGCGAACTCACCGTGATGAATGTGATAAATTTAGAAGGTAATAGATCAAGCAAAAAACCAACAATGAAGATTATAAAAACAATTTAGGATGCAATCAAATATACTGAGTATGAATCTGAATTAGAATCAAATCTCTATAACAACTTCTACAAAAATAATATAAAACAAGCCCATGATCCCCTCTTATCGTCAATAGACGCAGTATCTAGAGAACTTGGTAACAAAAAATCTGATGTGAACATCACGTGACTCACTTGTACATCATTGGAGATATATATATATATATATATATATATATATATATATATATATATATATATATATATATAGCATTATTGCCCTCTTCTTCTCCTCAAATAGAAACGGCCTTAGAGTTTTTTTTCGTTGCCAATTTCTCTAGTATAATCCTGTTCCACATGAATATTTTCTCCTTTTAGGTACTTCAGGTTGAAGAAAATTTCTCTTTTTGATATTTTTGGAACAGAGCTCGACTAGATTCACTACCTTTCATAGTTTTTGATTTCAGAGACGAATTCAGTCTTCATTTCAAGATACGCAAAGATAAATTTATTGAGATGAGCGAATATCAGGGTATTGCCAAAATACAAATATTCTTTTAGTTTCAAATTAATTATTGACAAGACTACGATTGTTCAAAGTTGCAAAATACTTATTTCAATTGACAGCTGTCATTCTTCCATCAAATTAGAAACATTCTGCTTGAACCATAGGTGCACTATGAAATTTTTGACAAAACAAAAGCTTGATTACAGGTTGAAATAGTCTTACTCGTTTTTAGACACATATATATATATATATATATATATATATATATATATATATATATATATATATATATATATATATATATATATATATATATATATATATATATATATATATATATATATATATATATATATATATATATATATATATATATATATATATATATATAAGAAAACAAATATGTAACGGGTTTAAGCAGTCTTGAATTTTGGCTAAATTGAATCAAATATCACTCATTTGAAATTTACCAAGCTTTCGATTTTAATGTTTAAATCTTCATCAGGGTAATTATTTTTGAGAATTTATAATAGAATTCCATCTCTGATAAATTTAGAGTATTTTGAGTTTTCATTTTGTAAGATATTATCACAGTTCAATACATTTTTAAAACATTTTTAAAAATGTGTTGCAATGAACTTGCAAAAGAAACGTTTCATTTTATTTATCTTTTAAAAATGTTTTAAAAATGTTTTGAACTGTGATAATATCTTACAAAATGAAAACTCAAAATATTCTGAATTCATCAGAGATGGAATTCTATTATAAATTCTCAAAAGTAATTACCCTGATGAAGATTTAAACATTAAAATCGAAAGCTTGGTAAATTTCAAATGAGTAATATTTGATTCAATTTAGCCAAAATTCAAGACTGCTTAAACCCGTTATATATTTGTTTTCTTAACTAATCGACCAGTCGCGATTACCTTAAACTACTATATATATATATATATATATATATATATATATATATATATATATATATATATGTAAGCTTAAGAGAATATTTTACGAAACTGCAGAAACTCATAACTTCTTTCTCTCTGAACAAAATTGATTTTTGCGGAGAGAACGCGCATTTAATTTGCTCTAAAAACCCCTCAAATTTTCAAGCTTGGGAAATTTTTGACTCGGAGATATCAACTCAAAAGTAATGAAAATGCTCATATATTTATATATATATATATATATATATATATATATATATATATATATATATATATATATATATATATATATATATATATATATATATATATATATATATATTCATCAGTTATCAAATCAATTGACGTCCGTACAAAAAAGTTCATTTTAGCGTCCACTGAAAAGAGGGCGTATAGTTGAAGTCCGATCGAAGTATATTACATTATTCCTCACATACTCTTCAGATTGCACACAAACATTTCAATAAAATTAATATCCACAGAGTTCCAATTTCCTATACAATACGACCTTCTTACATCATAACATCAATGTGGCGTTAATGATATAATCACATTGCGTTCATAGTAACGTCCTATTCATATATATATATAAGCTTTCACTTCATGGCTGAGATGGCGTTTTCAATGTTGCTAGATTTAGCTTCTACGATGAGCACCTTACTTGTATAGTACGTTCTACCGATGACACATGTAGAGTGATATATTTAAAAGTTTGCGTAGAATTACACTATTCATGTTTTGATATGGATTGATACTCAAGACATTCACATAGAGTAGTAATATGTCAATGATTAATAGACTGGACTTCATAGTAAATTGAAAGATCTTGCAAATAAATATGGGTTTTGATTGAAATTGGTTTATTCCAGTTCTACTTCTGAACCAATGTGACTTTGATTTGAGCATGATACCAATGCAATGACGTATTATTAAAGTAGACCCAGCGCGTCCTATGGCAGACCACAGTTTGTTGTGATGTTAGCACTTACAAGGTGAGGGGTTCTGAGAAGCGAAGGGAGTAAACATGCTTGTTATGCGGTTTGCCTGCTTTTATTTATGTTTGAGAAGTGCGCGCCTTTATTCTGTACTGTATGTATATATTTGTTGAAATAGAAGTAATAATATATTAATTGCTTCAAAATAAGAAAATACGAGATTTTTCCCACATCTCACAATCGATATTTTTTCAAATGAAAAACGCAACCTGCGATACAACGATGTTTACCTTCCTCACCCCACTGTTTATTCCTGCATCAAAACAAACGCCGCGTGCTGGGTCTACTGTTAATACGTCATTGTACCAATGACTGGTTGAGAGAAATGAACGTTCAATGAAAATAGCAGCTATACTTGCCTTATCCGTATCCACAATGGGAATAAGTGAACATATAATTTAATAAGTCAGGAGTCTTCCCATATCGCTTATCTTTCCTTTGCTGTTCATATTGCAATATGGTTCACAAAGTCAGATATTACTTACAATATGATAAAATGTACATTCAATGAACACAATTCTGTTGATTTATCGGGATAATCCAAGTGAGTCTCTTCCTACTTACTTGTACATTGTACAAGTAATTATTGTGAAACTGCCAAAATTCACATTCCGAAACTTTGGCGGTAATATTCGTTCACATACTTTCTGGATCCATTTTGACTATTTTTGACTTGTCGTCGGTACGTACGTATGTATGTGTGTATGTACGTGAATAAGTTCAGTACTTCAGATTAGTCTAAAGTCTAGTTTTGCAGCTCGCATTATGGTTGCAATCGTCTGTACCGGAAATGCATTTTACTTGAAACTATTTTTGAATACTTTGCATAAGTTCAAAATGATAGGCCGTAAAATGTTGAAATTCAGTATTTGAAGTTTCTGTAGCATTTTATTCATTATCTTTCATTTTTGTACTAATTGGCTTAGCTTTTCGGGTTTTTAGCATGAATTTCGAACAATGAGCCGCAGAGTATTGAAATTTCGTATCAAATACTTTCATAGAATCTTATTGAACACCTTGCATTATGATTGCAATCAGCCCAGCCAGTTTTTAGAATCTTTCGCATGAATCCAGAACAATCAGCTGAAGAATCTTGGAATTTAGTACTTGACGCAATTTTAGCATTCGAATGATGGAAACTTTATATTTTCATAGCAAACTAGTAAACCAGAAGTATGCTTCATCTGACAATCTCTCTCAATTTTCTGCATAGTTTTGAATATGCTTAAACTAGCATATTTTTCATAGAATACACCCAAAAAACTTTATAAAGGTAAAAAAACAATGAACCAAGGTTTTCCTTCTGTATAGCTTCAAACTCCAAACTGATCAAGAGATGCTGAAATATAGAACAGACTACCACAAAAAAAAATGTGAGATCAGTGTTGAGGAGACAAGTAGAGGAAGAAATAAAAAATTAGTCAAAATCAAGTCTCAACAAAGAAAAAGTCGAAGATAGTATAAAGCAAATATCAACTATTTCAAACACTAAGATCAGAGGACGAAGCACGGACAAGAATAGAAACTCTATCAAAGATAAAAAATTAAGTTCAAAACTTAGCTGGAATGAAAATCTATTGGAAATAAAGAGAGACAGGAATCAAAATATCAACAACCCGAATGATATTCAAGAACCTTGTCGACCTGTTTTCTGATTTTAAAATGAATTTCAACTTGTACCTTGAACCAAATTGTGGCTTATTACAGTATAGTTCAGAATTATCTTTCAAGAAACTTTGTTATCGGCATATTCAAGAGTGATGCAAGAAAAATAAAAGCAATATTTTCGTTTCTGACACAAAAAGTTTCAGTTTCCTGTTGCCAGTTAATTACGAATTGAACAAAAAAAAAATTCAAATCGTGTTTTCAGCTAGTTCTAACTTATATGTATACTCTCCAGCCGTGAAAGATTTGATATCTTGATCATATCAATAGGAGTATAAATAAGGCTTTATGTGCTTGTTTATGATAAAGTTATGTTACACTTGTGGGGAGTGAGCGCAGCCACCAGAGATCTCGTCAGTTATATGTAAAATGGCGACAGAACCGTGATATGCATCCACTCTATTCATTGGGTTAACGGTGCGCTGCGAAAATATTCCATTGAACTTTTGTTTATATGTATTGAAATCTTTAATTTTCATGTGAAAAATTCTATGAATTCAATATAAAACATGTCCTATATTAAGTTATCTGATATTTGATTGAATTAGTTTCATGTAGTGGTAAGAACATTCTAGTCGCATAGCTTGGAATAAGAGATTTCATTCAGGTTTCACAGAACTTGACAAGATTTTCATGGCGCATCGTTTATTTGTAAAAGCTATCTTATCCTATACATTCTGGACGCAAATAATGAGCATTGAAATGTTTATCGTTGATTCTAGTGTAATTTTTAGGTATTGATTTGATAGGTTTTTTGTTTTCCTATAGTTGCCCAAATTACAGTGTACATTAATACTTCTGTAATTCATCTTATTTCCGCACATGTTGTTTCCTGAATTCATTTCTATTTCTATTGGGAGTGAAGTTTCTTCCAGACTTAGGAAATGCTTCAACAAAAATGAATAGAATTTGTTCAAATGCATGAAAATTCATATTCATGTTATATTATTATTCCGAAAAATTTCTGATTTTCCGTTTTCTAAACCATTTTTATCAATGCTTGTAATCGCTTATAAATTCGACGAACTCGATCCTTTTCAATTTTTGTCTTGATTTTCAAATGATCTAGTTTTTGAGGAGAATTATAAGAGACAAAAATCACTAGAATGATATAATATTCTATTTTCTGTTTCCGATTTTTGTCACTGCCTTTGGTGGATAGATTATGTTGGGAATCGATACATACTTAGTCATACTAAAGCACTGTGGAACAGAATAATATCGTCTGGACTTCATAGTAGTTTTTCTATTATAAAATATCTGTTAACTCCATAAATATCGACAAAACGAAACAGTCTTCCAAGACAAAACACCATATTATCTTCAATATAATCCAAATCTATCCCGGTTTCTCTAGTTTGAATTCCCGCCGTCAGAGGCCAACTCTTTTGTCGCTCACTCCCTATAATGTTTAACAGAGAATGTGTAATAATGATGATTCATTCATCTATTCAACTTTTTTTGTCGACCATACTGATTGTAACTTGAGATTATAAATTTCTAATTTCACATTTGTGACCGGGGCTCTCAAAAACACGAATAATATAGGTTTTATCAATCTACTCCCAGTTGGAGCAATGGTCTTTCTTGTGAGAATAGACCAGTTGCATGAAAATTGAAACAGGTTGTCAGTCAAGATTCTGTTAACTCGATTTTATCTGGGAAGGAAAGGGTCGCGTGAATATTTAACCTGTCTCTGATACGTAAAACAGTTTCAAAAACACAAAAAAAAAACATTCCGATATTCCTACAAGTTCACATCCAGAGAACATGGAATAGAAATGAGAGAAAAATGGATTCAGGCTATTAAACGAGTAAAGAAAGTAAATGAGATGTGAACAATAGTCATGGAATATATATTGAACAGAGAAATTATTTTAGAAGAATAGTAAACTTATTAAAGAAGTAAGGTCAAACGATTGCAAGCTATATCAATTTTGTATGTATAATTTTTATGTATCGAATAACTTTCATATGACATGTTTTAATTCGATTGACAAACATGTAACAATCTATATTTATTTACTTCAAAATAACATACCTTACTTTGATGAAAACTTTATACGGATAAGAATTCATGGACATTTGCTTTACAATATGAATCGACCGGACATACAGTGGTCATTAC
The DNA here is from genome assembly GCA_963989225.1 of Dromius quadrimaculatus. Classification (NCBI taxonomy): domain Eukaryota; kingdom Metazoa; phylum Arthropoda; class Insecta; order Coleoptera; family Carabidae; genus Dromius; species Dromius quadrimaculatus. The sequence goes on from OZ022329.1 coordinate 46,396,927, forward strand.
GGTGCCAGGCTTCATGAATCTAGAATCTTGTTTCAAGTATCAAGAATTGTGCAGATATTGGCTCTCTCATATATTTTGGAGTGAAAGTACAGAATGCAAAGTTGTTTAAAATAAAGTTTCACCCAAAAAAAGTCTTCATTGATTGCGGTAGAATATCTGCAGCATTAGATACTTAGAGAATATAATTTGACATCATCGTCAAAAATCAAATAGCCATGGTAATGAAAAACGAATGAAAGAAGCTTTCATTCTGACAGTTTAATTTAATTGTGATATTTTCATCTTTTTTTCGATGTGACAGATATTCTAGTGCATTAAATGAAGATTGTCGCAAGTAAAAGTTGATTTTGAACAACTTTTTATCATTTTTGATAACACGAAATCGACCTGTTAGAATAAGAGTCTGTTTTATTCGTTCTTTATTGCTATGGCTATCTGATTTTTGACGGGAATGTCATATTTCATTTCCTGAATATCTGATGCCACAGATATTCTACTGCTTCAAATGCTATTAAATGCTATTAAATGAATTTTATTCTGACGTTTTGCTCATTGGAATTGGTAAATTTATTAATCAATTCTATCAACTTGCTGAAATTATTAGTAACCTCTAATTTATTATTGACAACACAACATTCAGTGGAATATATTCCTCCAAGTTCTTAGCCAAGTTGACTAAATATTCCAATAGATAAATACCAAGATAAGCATCGTTTAACAAGAAGCTATGGAAATTCCGGATGATGAGAATATCTTTCTTTTCATTTCTGTGCGCAGTATGGTCGTTCAAATTTGAATGATAGATAATTTATTATCAGCGGTAATATTTGTAATCTGCAAATACGTAACGTGAGAAAATAATAAAAGTTTCATCCTAATTGATATATATATGTATATTCATTGACTTAAAATATAAAACTTAATCTGAACAATATATTTATTCTCCCTACATATAAAAATATCGACAGCTCCAGCATCTTTCGAAAACTTATGATTATAATATGTAAACATTTCTATGAATAAGTGCTTAAACCTTATATTGCTAATAATAAAATATTTATGTGATCCTAATTCTCATTTTAAATTATTTCTCAACCATAAAATGATAAAATTTTGTAACAAACATCTATATTCCCTCACTATATTTCTGTACACCTCATTGAAACTAACTTATATTCCACATATTTTGCTATTTAAACCAATGAGAGTCACTATATCTAAAAAAATTAAAACTAAAAAAGTATTTCTCACCCTACATTGCAATTGTTTTTTCGGTAGAATGTTCATTTGAACACCTCCGACCCTTTATTTTGTTGCAACATCTCCAGCCGAACACCTTTCTTTCAGTTCAAGATTCTTTAAAAAGTTCACAAATTTGTCAAAATCAGATATATCAATGTACTTTTTGCTGCGCGCGTTGCTGAAAATCCTCACTATAGTCCTGCAGTAAGCGCTGGAGCTCACTCCAACGGCAACATATCTTTGTAACTCCAGGTCTAGAGGAAACATTCTACAGCTTGATAATCGGTCAAAATTATCGCGCTGGTCGATGTTAGTAGGCATCGCAAAAGGAGCTATTTCCTCCGACCCTAGAATAATGTCCAGAGCCCCATTGATTTCTAATGCCTCATTCTCAAATACATCATTCGCCACCTCGTTACTCGAAAGATTGAAATCTTCCGTCCATCTCTGAACGAATTCCTGCTCCTCTTCCTCATTGGTCTCTCTTCGCCTTTTTTAAGCGTGAGAAGGTACAGCTTCTTCGCCTTCTTCCTCCCCTCGTGTTCTTTTTTTTTCCGGACAGAAAAATCTTCGTTGAACACGGGCGATGCTGAGTACTCGTCGTTTGCCTGGCGCGAGCTACAACGTGTCGTCATACTATCGTCATCATCATCTATACAGACAACATCGCCGTCGTCGTTGTCGGATTCGTGATCGTGTTCTTCTTCTTCTAGAAGAGGCATGGAGGGCTGGGGTTCGTCAACGACGACCTGTGAGGGTTGTTGCAATGCTGGTGCAGGCGGCGACAGCGCATCATCTATGACGATGACTTCGGCGAAAACGTGAACCGGTTGGAGCGGTCTAGAGGACATTGCCGCCTGTTGTGGTTGCGGTACGGCTGGTGATGATGGTGGTGGTGGCGTAGGCGTCGGTGTTAATTTCAAACGCTGAATACGGCTGTTATAAAGTTCCATATTAAGTTGTGATAGTCGTAAGATCGTTATTGAGCTACTTAATTTCTAAACTTACTTACCGTTTCGGGTGAACAATGCTGATACTTCTTGGACTCATCTTGATATTATATTTTGTCTTCAATACACACTTGCGAACAATGACAACAATTTCCAATGATACTTGCAGTTTATATCGAAAATATTGAATTTAGAATAATCTTTCGATGCCTCATCTGTATAACATGACCCTAAAACTTTACTTTCAGCTTGAAATTATCGATAAGTCTTGTACGAATGACAACAATAACAATTTGCTAGAAGATATTCTTTCGAAGACTTTTCTTGAAAATATTGACAAATTAGTATGAATAATAAGTGATAACTGTTCAAGATTGAACTGTAGAAGTCTATTGAGAGGTAAAATGAATTCAAATTCAAAATTTAACAATTCATTTTATCTACTATTCTAAAAGTTATAGCAATAAAAGTTTATGTCCCTATATGTTATACATTAACAAGGAAAATTAAAATCAACGTGAAGGCGATGAGAATTAGGTTAATTGCTTTGTTGAGCCTATGATTCAGAATAAATAATAAATTGGAATAACTTAGGGGCACCCGCGTATTTATCCGTATTTCTCTCCATCTCCTACAAAATTTGGGGTCGTTCGGGTCTAAAATTCTCCATTTTTCTTATTTATTCATTATCAGAAATCGTTCTGATGTCATAATGAACTAATTCTTAGTTTTAAAATATAATTCAGATGACTTTATTATGTTAAAATAATTCATAATGAAAAGAAGAATTTTAGATCACTTTAGGCCTACAAATCTCCATTTTTTCAATTATTTATTATCATTACAAATAATTCTAGCGTCATATCAAACTAATCCTCGCTTATCAAAATAGTTCTGATGACCTATTCTTCCATCAAGTTTATCATTTTACTTTGAATATTTCATCATTCACCATTCCGAATCATTCAACAAATACTTGGTTTTGAGAACAAAAATATTTTGAACATATTCACTATCATGATCAAAAGGAACTTTCATTCTAGAGATTATCAGATTTATTCTCAAACTCTGATAATCTATCAGCTACAAATATTCATGTGTGTCACGTCAGATGGCCCCATACTTGGAATGAAAAAAAAATCACTGGGTGCTAGGTTTGTGCTGGTTTGTGCTAGAATCCTAGAGTTTGTGCTATTGAATTACGCTTGTAATTAACAATCGATAGTGGGAATCTGGCGTGACACTAAGAGTGAACCTCCACTATTTATAGCAATATTCGATCAATTATAGTACAGGCACTTAGTGCTAGGTTTGTGCTGGCTAGATATGAGTTATGAAAGTTTGTGCTATTTATTTGTACATAAAATCAACAATATAAGTGGGGAATCTGACGTGAAACTACAAGCAAACCTCCACTTTTTATTAAAATATTCAATCAATTATCAAACAGGAACTTAGTGCTAGGTTTGTGCTACTTATATATGAATTATGGACAGTAGGTATAAGAAGCAGTTTCTGGAGCAATCTCAAGGTCATCAATTATAAGAACGTCTTAAGAACTGATAAGAACGTCTTGAGTTTTCTTGGCTAATGTCTTAAGAAATGATAAGAACGTCTTAAGAAATGATAAGAACGTCTTGAGTTTTTCTTGGACAGCGTCTTAAGAAATGATAAGAACGTCTTGAGAAATGATAAGAACGTCTTGAGTTTTCTTGGCCAACGTCTTAAGAAATGATAAGAACGTCTTGAGTTTTTCTTGGACAGCGTCTTAAGAAATGATAAGAACGTCTTGAGAAATGATAAGAATGTCTTGAGTTTTCTTGGCCAACGTCTTAAGAAATGATAAGAACGTCTCAAGAAATGATAAGAGCGTCTTGAGTTTTCTTGAACTGCGTCTTAAGAAGTGATAAGAGAACGTCTAAGGTTTCGTCTTAAGAACTTGAAGATGTTGGTTAACTGCTCCTTCGAGGTATGCAACGCGTGTCACTATTCTTTACTATCTATGTGAAGTTTTCTAGATGCATACATACTCTGCCATCTATGAATGAGTAGTTTAAACTGTAAAAAAGATATCTTCCAATTGATAGAAACCTTGAAGCGATGAACAATGAATAAAAACTAGAATTATGTGTTTTTTTGATGATAGAATGAATACAGGATGTGCATGTGCGATAATAAAAATTTCTGATAATTTCATATCTGTTCTATTTTTGCAAACTATTATCGTATCATTTTATGTTTGAAAGTCATCAAAATGTGTTGTAAGTTGTGAGTGTGTTTAAAGTGAATATATTTTTTGTCAAAAATATATGTTTTACTTACAGCACGGGTACAAATGGTGCTAGCAATACAGAAGTTTTTGTTTCAGGAGTTGAACGTAAGTGACAGTGTTTTTCTATTTTCAACAATCGATTTTTAAAAGTGTTTGTTCTTTAGCTGTTTGTTTTTATTGAAATATTTTTTTTCGAGAAGCCCACGCACCATGCCACCCTAATGTATAGTGGTGGAATTGAAGATTTGAGGAACCTCCAGCTGTGGCGGGGCTGGAAGAACAATTTATGTAAATGTAAGTACATTTTGAAGTGATTAAGAGATTTTTTCAATTTTTTTTCTGTTTTAGAAGATTCATTTGACAGTATGAACCAATAAAGCTAATTTCAACACTGGATTACTATTTACATCTAAATTAACACCTTATGTTATTCTTTTCTGTTATATTTTATATGTGAATTGTGATATTTATTTTTGATATTTATTCTGTTGACTTATTTTTTTTTATTGGTTTTTGTAAGAGTATTGAATAAATATTTATTTTTTTATTCTAAGGAAAAAAAAAGGAGCAGATTTAGGTGGAAACAGGTAATGTTATAATTTCATTTTTTTCATTTAATTAACCGAAGAAAGTATCAATTTTCTTTCAACTTATTTTGGAAATGTTAAGTGTTATATGGTCCTATAATTGTATGATCACAATATTTTTTATTTAATTTTCATATAGGGTTTAGGGAAACAAAATTACAACTGAAAGCAGGTAATGTACAGGTGGAGTATTAAATTATATATATTGTGAATATGTAGTAAGTTATTGATTTTTATTGCATTTTTTAAATTTTGACATGAGTAATTTTTACATATTATGTATTAGGCTATTTTTTATACAGTTTAAGAGTTACAATAGTTACAAGTTGTAGATGAATACTAAGCATATAGTTGTGTTAAACAGAAATAACAATAATTATTATTCAGACGAAGAAGAAGTTGAATCATTCCATTCTTCTTCAGTTTCTAAATTTACAGAAAGGTTCACGGTTTCATGTATTTCAACAAGATTCTTGAACACATATGTAAAATTAAAAGCCTTAATGTAACCTCAAACTTATTATTTTATAATTATAGCTAAGAGAAACAAATGCTTATATTATTGTCTTTTTTTGTTATATGAAAGTAAGTATTAATCAGTTCCTTTGTTTGTCCTTCTGTTAATTCTCCAAATTTGGCAGGAAAAAATGATTGAAAACATTCGGTTGTCACCAAAAGTCTTGTTCCATAGCGAGTATTGATGATTTGGGTATTCAAAATTTTGAACTTTTTTGTTTCTTCTAAACTGTTTAGGTGTACTGTCGGTTTGTTATAATTTGCAGATCCAAGTTCATTGAAAAAAGATAGGTCAGCCATTTTTGATCTATATAGAGTATTTTTATGTTAACTGAAATAAGCTTTGTCTAAGAAAAATAAAATTCACTAAAAACTTACGCTTTGAAAATGTAAACTTCTAGAAGTTTTTGATTTTGTAACTTGAAGTAATCCACTCAACACTTTACTGTTAACTAAGTCATACATAATTACAATTAATATATTTATATCAAATTTCACATGTATTCATGATAAAAGTACGATAATAATTTCCTGTTTATTAGGAGGATACTCATTTCCTTTGTTAAGAAGATATGACTGGAATGACAGGAAACTATTGGATAACGACTTCCCTCTCAATATCGGGAACAGGAAATATTTCATTGATAATTTGTTGCGTTTATAAAATTTTGCATGTGCTTATGATAAATGATGGATAATAATTTCCTGTACATTTGAGAATGTTTTTTTGTTCAAAAATTAAATGAAAGATAGTAATTTCCTTTCGAAATAAAATATGATATAATTCCTTCAGTACGAGCATATGGTTTCTTATTAATAATTGCAGTTTTGACAAACTAAAAAATGGTTGTATGGGAACGTGTTCATTCAAGTTTTAAAAATCGCGTCTTTTGTGGTAAAATTAATAATAATGATTCTATAATAGATCCTAAGACTTTTTTAGGAGAGTGTTTATTACTGTTAATAAGTAAAGTAGGCGAGTTTATGCATTTTTATCGTGCTTCAGTGAAGATTAATTGTGAATTAGCTTGTTTGTATACATTACAAAAAAATGGTGTGACAATTGATGCTGATATATTCCATCATTCTAAAATGAAACCAGTAACGTTATCTGATGATTTTACCGAGTGGTTTTTGGAAGTTGTTGAAGAACCAATTTTATCACAAATGGAAGAATTTCAAGAACGCGATAGCGGAAAAGCGTTGCGTAAAATTTTATATTTAAAAGTGAGTTAGTTGTTTTTTTATTCAATTTTTATTTACATAATTTTTGTTTTTGTTTTAAGGTTAATATAAATAAATTTGATCCAATAAATAGTGGAGGTTCATCATATATAGAACTTCCAAACGGTATAAAAAAAAAAAAAGCTGTTATAAATGTGAAAAATAATGACCAATATTGCTGTGTTTGGTCCATATTATCAGCATTATACCCTACGGAACAAAGTTTATGTCGTGTTTCTCAGTATCCTCAAAATTTTGTTGATATTTTCAATTCAAGTAATATAAATTTCCCTACACCGTTGTGTGACATTATTAAATTTGAGAAACAAAATAATTTATCAATAAACGTATATGGATTAGAGCAAATTGCAACAAATAAGAGAGCTAATATTGTGGGTCCGCTTTATTATACAAAAAATAAACAAAATACACATATTAATTTACTTTATTGGAAAGAGAATGAGAAGTCGCATTACGCATGGATAAAGTCACTCTCTCGTTTATTATCATCTCAAATAAATAAAAGTAATAGAAAACGCTTTATATGCGACCGGTGTCTACAGTATTTTGGAACTGAAATTTCACTAACTAAACATGAAGAGTATTGTCAATTAGTTGACGCAGTTAAAATTGAGTTACCCACTGAAACATCTATGTGGGTTAATTTTAAAAATTTTCTAAGAAAAGAACGACACCCATTTGTCATTTACGCTGACTTTGAATGTTTAACAGCCCCAATTGATACATGTCAACCAAATAGTAGTACATCGTACACTATGAAATATCAATATCATGTACCATGTGCTGTAGCATATAAGGTTGTTTGTTCGTATGATGAATCTTTATCTTTTTTTGAATCATTTCGTGGACCTGAAGCTGCTAAATGGTTTGTGCATAGATTGAAGAGCGTTGTTAAGATAATTGAGATTTTTTATAAGAACACCGTATCAATTATAATGACACATGAAGATTGGCAGGATTTTGATAATGCTACAGATTGCCATATTTGTGGAGAAAAGATTAACATTGCAAATAAAAAAAAAGTTGGGGACCATTGCCATTTTACAGGTACTTTAATTGAATTTAATACTTTATTTGAACTTTATAAAAGAATATTGAGTTATTTTTTAGGAAAATATAGAGGCGCAGCACATGAAGATTCTAATTTGAAGTACAAAAACTCCAAATTCATACCCGTATTTTTTCATAACTTCAGTGGTTATGACTCTCATCTTTTTATAAAAGAATTTGGTTCAGAGGATGAACATATTTATGTTATTCCAAATAATAGCGAAAAAAATATGACGTTTTCAGTAAAAGTAGGCAAATTCCAACTACGTTTATTAGATTCATACAAGTAAGTTCTTGAAGAGTAAAAAAAAAATGAATGAATTCAAATTAATTTTATAGGTTCTTGAGTACTTCACTGGAAAAACTGGTTAATAATTTAGATAAAGAAAAATTATATATAATAGATAAAAATTATCCTGATAAAGATGAACGAAATTTGATATTAAAAAAGGGGATATTCCCTTATGATTATTCCAATTCATGGGAAAAAATGGAAGAAAAAAATTTACCTGCTAAACAAGCTTTTTTTTCAAAAATGAAAAATGAACATGTAAGTGACGCAGACGACGCCCACGCACAAAAAATTTGGACTACATTCAATATAGATACATTAGGAGACTATTTAGAACTGTATCTCCAAACAGATGTTCTCTTGCTAGCTCAAGTTTTTGAAAACTTTCGAGATGTTTGTATTAACGCTTATAATCTTGATCCAGCTTATTATTTCACACTACCAGGTGAAATTTTTCAAGTTAAAAAACATATAAATTTCTTATAAATATTTTTGTTGCTGTAGGTTACGCATGGGACAGTATGTTAAAAATGACGAAAGTAAATCTACAGTTATTAACTGATGTTGATATGATTTTAATGTTTGAGAAAGCCATTCGAGGTGGTATATGTCAGTGTGTAACTCGTTATGCAAAAGCTAATAATAAGTATATGAAAGACTATAATTCATCTGAAAAAGATTCATATTTGATGTACTTTGACGCTTGTAATTTGTATGGGTGGGCAATGACTCAATATTTACCCTATGGCGGCTTTAAATTCTTAAACAATGAAGAAATTACAGGACTTGATATAATAAATATACCTAATGATAGCTTAGAGGGCTATGTATTGGAAGTTGACTTAGAATATCCAATAGATTTACATGACACCCATAGAGACTTTCCACTGTGTTCTGAACACCAAATTCCAGAAAATTCAAAAACACCGAAACTAATGACAACTTTACATAATAAATCCAAATATGTATTATATTACAAAAACTTACAACAAGCATTGATTCTAGGAATAGAGTTGACTAAAATTTATAGAGTAATATCCTTCAAACAAGATTTATGGTTGAAAAAATTTATAGATTTGAACACAAATTTTAGGAAAAATGCAAAAAAACGATTTTGAAAGAGATCAGTATAAACTTATTAATAATGCAATATTTGGAAAGTCTATAGAGAATATTAGAAACCGAAGAGATATAAAACTTGTTACAAGTTGGAATGGGCAAGCTCAAGCACGAAAATTGATTGCGAAACCAAATTGTAGAAAAGTTATACCATTTACTGAAGATTTGGCTTCAATAGAGTTGAGTAAAATTAAAATATGTTTCAATAAACCTATATATGTAGGGATGGTTATTCTTGATGTTAGCAAATGGTTAATGAATGATTTTTATTACAATTTTATCAGCATTAAATTACCACATTCAAAATTACTGTATCAAGATACAGATTCCTTGATATTTCAATTTTTTGAAAATCCCTATATCAAAATTAAACAGAATATTGAACGTTTTAACACATCAAATTATTCAAATAATAATGAATTTGGTATTCCACTTGTTAATAATAAAGTTGTGGGCCTGTTTAAAGATGAAAATGGGGAAAAAATTATGTTGGAATTTGCGGGTTTAAAAGCTAAGATGTATTCTTTCGCTTTGGAAAATGAAACTCATTGTAAAGCAAAAGGAGTGTCAAAAAGTGTTACTAAATGTTTAACCATGGATAATTTTAAAAATACACTTTTTAATTCTGAAAATTTACATAAAAAACAAAATAGAATTATATCAGAAAATCATAATATATTTAGTGTTGAAACGAACAAATTAACTCTAAATGGCGACGATAATAAACGATGTGTAGGAGCGAATAAAATTGACACATTACCTTGGGGGCATTATTCAATACAAAAAAATATATAACAACTGTTACAATTGTATTAAAATAGAAAATTGTAATTAAGTGTAATAGTATTATTGAATTAATTGATATTGTAGTTATATTTAAAAAATTTTATACAAAAATATTGTAATACATAATTTAATTTTTTTTCATTGAAATATATTGTAAGGCCACTTTATATTTGAATGCAGTGATTTTTCCATTTTTATATTGTTTTATTTTTCCTACTATTCACATTTTTTTTCAGGATGAATAAGGATTTGGATATAATAAAAAAGCTCAAATATAATAATATTATTTATTATTGAGTTCATTTTTTCATTTACATAGCATTGTACTTAAAGACTAATTTTTTCGATATTTTTTGTTATATAAATTACATTACTATATATATTAATGTTTTGTTTCAACAATTTAATTTTTTCAATATACATTTCAATTCTATATTTTATATTATCGTTTAAGTATTTTATAGACTCTTTGTTTGCAGCTGAGCAATGCTTATTATATCTTGACATACTCACACATTTGTTTAAAATGATGATTTCATACATTTCAAAGTGTTTTTTCAAGGATCCAGCCACTTGTTTATCATAACAAGTAATGCTGATGACGTATGTATATCGTTATCTATCAGCTTGAGCTGTTCGTCAGTGAGCTCGTTCAATTAAGCTAGTAGGAAAAACTTCATAAAAATTATAAAATAAAGAAGAAATCACATATATAATAATTTCACACAAAAAATTGTGAAATAATGTGAAGTGCTATGGAACATTCAAAAAATGAATAATTCTAAAAAAGGGGGAATATTTCCATAGAAATTTCAAACCTAAGAATCGGGGCTGAAGCCACCATCATCTTAGATCGGGGATGCAACTGTAGACATATGTTTCGTCCTTATTAGGACTCTTTAGTACAGTATAGCCAAGCCCAAGATGGTCAAGACTTGGATCCCAGAGTCTAGAGACTCATTGCGATAAAAGGTCGGCAGCAGCATTAACTGCTGACAACACCATCTATCGGGCACGATTGACGCCTACGCGACGGACAAGATAAAGAAGAAATCACATATATAATAATTTCACACAAAAAATTGTGAAATAATGTGAAGTGCTATGGAACATTCAAAAAATTAATAATTCTAAAAAAGAATATTTCCATAGAAATTATAAAACTTCATTTTTATTTATCCACGAATTATGTGAGCTGTCAAACCCTAACCATTTTACAAAGACCTGTGTTCCTTTTCTCTTTAAAACTCTTTCTACTAAATATATATTTGGGTGTTTAGTTTTCTGTAGCTCATCTTCATAAAATCCAACTGCAACAGGTTGATCCAAATAATTCTTCAGTTTATATGTTACTGGGTTTGTTAGGTTTATTTTTGAAACTGTAAATATTCCAGTTGACCAGTTTGGAGTATAGCCTTTTTCGAATACATTTTTCGACTTTGATATTCCAACAAAATCACCCAACTTCAGCTTTGCACGACCAGCAATTTTTATGTTACTATATACAGTATTAAGTAAATATTTCTCATTTTTACTATTAACATCAGCTGGACACATTTTTACTGTACTGTGTTTTGTATTATTGTATGATTCAATTAAATTTGGTGAAATATCAATCCACTTGTAAAATCCACGAAAACTGAACTCCTTCCACATTTTATTTTCCAGTGTTCTATTAAACCTTTCAACTACGCTTGCTTTCAAGTTGCTAAATGTAGAATAGTGATTTATATTATATTTTTGCAATACTTCTTTAAAATATTTATTATAAAATTCTTTTCCATTATCTGTTTGCAAATTCTTAGGTTTTCTCTTCTGTTTAATAATAATATCTTGGAATACTTTAGCAATTTCTTCACCTGATTTGGATTTTACAGGTTTAGCCCAAGCATACTTAGAAAATACATCAATTACAGTTAACATGTATTTGTATCCTTTATTTTTGTTTGCGTATGGTATCATTTCGACAAGATCAGCATGCCATAAATCGTTCAAGCCTTTTGTTATTACTCTGCGTCTATTATAATGTCTTCTAGCTTGTTTGTGTAGTTCTTCGATAATTTCTCTCTTTGTCATTTTTTTTGTGATTTAAATTTTATTTTTTTCTGGTAGTTTATTTTCGTTTTTTAATTTATCAATTTCTTTTTTAAAATCATTCAAAGCTTTCAATTTGAATGCTTTGTCAATTTCTTCATTAATTAAAGCTTTTATAATCAATATTTCATTTCCAAATTCTATTTTAATAGCTTGCACTATACTATCAACATACAACTTATTAGCAGCTTGATCCTTATGAAGCGGTGCTGGTAAATTGCCTATATGTTTTAATTTGGCATTAAATATATATATTCATTATTTGTTTGTTGCAAAATAATAGTGTTCAAATTTAGAAATTTTTCCATATCAATAATTGTTTTATCTATATAACCTTTTGTAACTACATCACCATCAGTCATTGCTCTTCCAATATTCGAAATTTGTTTTCCATTTATATCAAAACTTCCATATTCATCAAAAGAAGATGTGGCAATGTTCTTTCGTTTTTTCATAGAATAACGACCAAATTTATCCACTGACATGTTAAAAGTAGTTTCTATCAAAAATAAACGTCTTTATTATTGTAAAGACAAACTTAAAATGAACAAACATTATGTGAAAACTATTTTATCATATTTGCTTCTTTCAATTCTTCAATAATTGAAATGATTTCATTATCATGACCTGAATGGCCACTGTTTTTAGAGGCTATTAGTAATTGCAATCTATCAACTAATTCATTTGGATTATCCCAGTAGATATACTCCCGTTTTCCATTAGAATACTGCATATTTGATGGTAATAGGCCAGAACCTGTTGGTAAGTATTTGGCAGGTGGTTTTCTTCTTCTTTTTGAACCCAATGGTTCTTCTTTCTTGGTAAAATATGGTTTGATTATATTGAAATATTTTGGAGTACTTGAAGTTTTAAGTAAATTATTTGTTGAATTTTTGTGTGCATTTGTTTGTTCTAATATATTTATATACTCAATTTTGTCTTCTTCTGTGAAATTCTCAGGTTTCTTCATAAATATCAATTCATAAAGACCTTCAGTTCCTTTGTATTCCTTATCGTCAATGATAATATCATTCTTGTCTATATGAACTTCCTTTCTACCCAATCTACATATTCCATCCTTTTTATTATACTTTAATCCATACACATTATCTAATTCTTTATCTTTATTTATAATTTTCAAGAGATATACATGTCCTATATCACCAAATTTCAATTTTAAATCTTCCATTTCAAGTTTTCCTTGGGGGGTATCTAATGATTCTTGAGCCTGTGATGTAGGTGATATTATGGGAAAATCTTCATAAATATCTTCATCTTTCACATTAAAACTGGTACTTGGAGTTTCAACATTAAAATCCAAAATCTTCCCCACATCCGACCTTCTCTCCTTTGGAAGTAATACATTTTCTTTACCTATATTTTTTTTTATATTACTTTCGTTTTTCTTTTCTTGTACTTTTGTATTTTCAACAAGCGTTTTGAGCGGATTTGTGATGGGTTTAAATGTTTCTTCCAATAAAATATTTTCATCCATTTTGCTATGTTTTAATGCATTCAATTTTTTCCTAAATACTTTACTTACATTAACTATTTCCTCAAGATTTTTGTTATTATTCATTTTTGTCATTGTAAATAGAACGGAGCTCAAGAAAATTATCCAATTCCTTACGATAACGTCCTTTCTCTTCACTGTCCTTGTCTATAACTGCAAATCCATATTTAGTTTCCCAACATCTTATACAGAATTCCTTAAATTTATTGAATGGCATATCCGTATTCACATGATCGTCATAAATATGCCGTAAATTCGTTTCGTCTTGCTTGAATATTATAATAAAATTAGCATTGTCCCTGATTAAATGTTTGGGTATTTTTGCATAAGATTGTGAAAGATAAAAACAATCAATATCACTATGTCTACCCATACTGAAAAAATTACGCATACAGTCTTGTTTATCACATATAATGTCGTCAAAAATAATGATGGAAAACATTTTAGCTTCAGTAGGTTTTATAACATCAACATTTTCACTGAACGAATGATACCCCATACCCTTAACTCTTGAAATACACTTTTGTAGAAAATTATACTTAGGTTGATTCGATGATTTGGAGTATGAATATATATTCTTGAATTTTAATCCATTTGGATGTGTGAGTTAACTAAGTAAAATATTTGTTTTACCACAATTACTTGGTCCAACGATAATACATCTCATGCTATTAGGTAGTAAGTCGCTATGTTTTTTTATAATTTTTCTACTTCCTTTATTATCAAAATTGTTTATTTGGAAACGATGTTTTTGCTTTATAAATTTCATGGTAACTACTGGTTTTCATATAAAAACACTCTCCTATATATAAATATTCAGTTAAGTAAAATGCACCAATGCTTATACATCGAAAAAAGTTTTACGGAAAAGGATTGGTGAATAAGGCAATTAACTCCCTACCTATAGAGTTACATATTCCAGGTTATCAATTTTGTGGTCCAGGAACTAAATTGGAAAAAAGATTAAATAGAGGAGACAGGGGTATTAATCCATCAGATGTTGCATGTCGTGAACACGATATAGCTTATTCAGTTAGTAATAATTTGAATGATCGTCACAACGCTGATAAACTTTTACAAGAAAAAGCTTGGAAAAGAGTTAAATCTAACGACGCAAAATTTAGTGAAAAAGTAGCTGCTTGGACAGTAACTAACGCCATGAAGGCAAAACAGAAACTTGGAATGGGAATGAATAAGAAAAAAAAAGCTCAGAAATCGAAGAAACGGCGGGTACTGAAAACACCTCGAAAGCTTGGTGGCTTTTTACCACTGGCACTTCTTCCATTAATTGGAAAAGCATTACTTGCTGGCGCTGCAAGTGGTGCTGCTTCATATGGTGTCAACAAAGCCCTAGGTAAAGGTCTTTACTTAAAACCATATAAAACAGGTGGTGGCATGAAAAAGAACAAAAGAAAGAAAAAAAACTCCAAAAAATAAAATTACCAAAGAAGCCTTTGACAAATATTGATATAAAAAAATATGTGAACAAGTATAATATAAAAAATTTCCGCGGAGTTAACATGCGGAACAATTTACCCAAAAGTCCATTAAAAAACGAGTCTGCTGTAATAAATTTAGATTCTTATGATGGTTCTGCTACTCATTGGGTAGCTTATGTTAAAAAAAATAATATCGTAAATTATTTTGACAGTTTTGGAAATTTACCTCCGCCAAGAGAGTAAGTGAATTATTTTGGACCTAATATTAAGATAAATTATAATTACAATCGTTTTCAAAACTTCAATGCATACAATTGTGGTCATTTATGCTAAGAATATCTTATAAAATATCAAGCATGAATATTTATCATATCAGTTACAACATGGAATCAATATCATTCACACTTACAGGAAAAGAGTCCATAATTTCTGCAGACTATTTTCCACCAATTGAATTAGATAATAATTGTAAATATGTAATGGGTCTAATCAATTTCGACACATTTCATTCAATACCAAACATTGATGGAAGTAATAATAAATTCTATTATAAAAAACAAGCAGATAAAGATTTTACACTGTTTCAAATACCAGTGGGGTCGTATGAAATTGAGGATATTGAACAGGTATTGAGAAAAGAATTGAATGATCCTAATTACATTTCCGAAGAAAAACTTGAATCAAATAATATTGAAAGAGAAGGGAAAAAAAAGAAACATGATTTCATTTTTCTAAAACCAAATAATAATACGTTGAAATGTGAGCTCAGAAGTACTGTTACAATTGATTTCACAAAAGAAGATTCATTTGGTTCACTATTGGGATTTGAAAAACGAATATTAGAACGGAACACATTTCATGAAAGTGATTTACCTGTTAATATAATTAAAGTGAACGCAATTTTATTAGAATGTAATATAATATCAGGAGCTTATAAAAATGATTTACCTGCACATACTATACACCAATTCTTTCCTGAAGTTGCGCCAGGTCATAAAATTAATTTAGTACCTCCAAGTCCTATATATTTAGAAGTGAACACAAAATTGATAAGCAACATTACTATTCATATTGTTGACCAAGAAGGAAGATTTGTAAATTTCCAAGGTGAAACAATAACAGTTAGACTTCACTTGAAAAAAGCCTAAATTAAAAAATGGGAATTGATTATAAAAGAACAAAATCCAATTGTGGTAAAATTAGTTCGTCAAAAGTCATTAAGGAGTTAACAAGAAAAAATAAGAATTTCCTCAAATTACTTGGGTTTCATTTAAAAAAAAAAATAGAAGAGAAAAAAACAGAATGAGTGATATATTGGATGTAACGTCAGGAATATCTTTTGATAATGCAATAAGTCGAATTGAAATGCACAGCCATCAACCGTTGGTTGCATCAGCATTTAACAATTGTGATGAGATTCGAATTCAAATTCAACAGCAAGACATATACACATTACCAAACCAAAGCTTCTTATATATTGAAGGTAAATTATCAACAGAAGAAAATGCTGTACCTCCTAATGATACAAAAATAACAAATAATGGTATTGCATTTCTATTTGATGAAATTAAATACTTGGTAAATAGTGTTGAGGTAGATAAAACAAAAAATGTTGGAATTACATCTACTTTAAAGGCATATGGCTCCTTGACTAATGTTGAAAGTAAAAATCTGGAAAACGCTGGATGGGGGCAAGACATTAACATTTTAGATGCTAATGGGAATTTTAATGTTTGCCTTCCTTTAAAAATGCTACTTGGATTCTGTGAAGATAATAGAAAAATTATGGTGAATATTAGGCAAGAGCTAGCACTTATAAGAGCAAGAACTGATGCTAATGCTTATACACCTACAGCTAATTTGAAATTTCAATTGAATAAAATACATTGGAGAGTTCCTCATATTCATGTTAACGATGAGTATAGGTTAAAATTATTAAAAATAGTTAATTCAAATCGATTTATATCTTGTGCTTTCCGTTCTTGGGATTTATATGAATATCCTGCTCTTCAATTATCAAAAAAACAAACATGGTCAATTAAATCCTCTACTCAAATGGAAAAACCCAGATTTGTTATTATTGGTTTCCAAACTAATCGTAAAAATCAAAAAGATAAAAACAGCAGTAACTTTGATATTTGTAATTGACCAAATATAAAACTATATTTAAACTCAGTTTGTTATCCATATGATAACATGAATCTTGATTTAAAAAATAATCATTATGCCTTACTGTACGATATGTATGCGAAATTTCCTCAAGCTTATTATAATTACTACGAAACATATATTGGACCTGCTCTCAGTAAATCAGAATTCAAATCAATTGCTCCAATTATAATCATAAACTGTTCTAATCAAAATGATTCAATAAAAAATAGTGCTGTAGATGTTAGATTAGAATTTGAATCTAGCGAGAATTTTCCTGAAAACACAAGTGCATATTGTTTGATCATTCACGATAAAATTATAGAATATAACCCAATTACAAGTGCAATTAGAACATTAGTATAAAATAGTCATTGAAACAACTAGGAATTGAGTTAATTGTTGATATACAGGGATTTAATGCGGAAAATTATATAATGGTAGCAAAAGAAATTGCTATCATGACAAGAGATGGGAATAAGCTGTGTCATTTATTATTTGAGCCACCATTTTCCTGGAACCAACTGGAATCAAAATATAGAAGACAAGCTGTTTGGTTATATAAAAATTACCATGGATTTCGTTGGGATGATGGCTGCATACCATATACCAAACTTTCGGAAACAATTATACCTATATTAAATAGTGCAAAAGTAATATATGTTAAAGGTGATGTGAAAAAAGTATACCTTGAGTCATTCAATAATAAATACAATGTTATATCTTTAGAGGAATGTAGAGCTCTTAAGAATATTCTTTCACGAAGAACTTGTTTTAATCACTGCAATACCTGTGCAATAAGTAATGTATATAAAATTAAAGACTATTTAGATGATGAATTGTATAAATCAATAGATATATAATAAATATAATTTTTGAAAAAAAGAATATATTTTGTTTTTTTATTTTTAAACTTGTAAGGTTTATTAATTATTTATTTGTTTTTTCACCTCAAGTAATTGTATAAGGCAAGTACTAACTTGTTTTATGTTTTATTAATAAGTTATTGTTTTTAATGAAAGTTATTTCAATTCAAGTAATATAATATAAAAGATTGTATTTTTTTTTAATACATCATCAGTGTTTATTTTACTTTCGTATAGATTGGAAGTAAAAAAAAATTTCTCATGATGAGTTTAAAAATATTAGCAAATTATTTATTACAAGTTTATAAGGACATGTGCGCATCGTCAAGAAGAAAAAGTGAATTGTATGAACAAATTATAAAAGAAAATTCAACCGATAGCGAAATACTTAAAATAATTGGTGACTTAGCTTGTGATGCATATATTTGTAAAAAATTGAGTGATAACTCATTTATTGATATATTAAATTTATTTAGTGGTAATGATTTATTAAATATTTGGGGAAAACTTCCAGTTTCTTACAAAATAGACCCTAATGTAATAAAGAGGCTACCATGTGTGGAACATTGGAATTTACCTAATCAACACATACAAATGGATGGTCCACCACCATGTATTGGAAATTGTGAAACCTGTGCTTTTTGATTCATTTAATTTGTTCTGGAAAAGTTAAAGTAAAAAATGTTAATCTCAAAAAAATATTTAATTGTGCAAATAGTGTTATTATATATAAATAAGCATTTTTTTTGTTATATATAACCATTCTTATTCAAGAAGTATGCTAATAAACATATAAGCTAAAACATGTTGTTTTTTTATCTGATTTTATTGTTGAGTATAAGTGTTTATTCTAGTGTTAACCACTTTCAATTAGTTGTGAATTATTTAAATCATTATGGTTACTCAAATTTAACAACTACTGAATTATTCAAACTAGATAAAAATAGCACGATATTCATAGAAGAATTGAAAACATTCCAACAAAGATATAATTTACAAAATACGAGTGAAATTAATAAAGAAGTGATTAATTTTGTACAAAAATATAGATGTGGTGTTGAAGATGTTTATTTCCGAACTCATCCAATAAAATGGGGTAATAATACAATTTATTGGAATTTTTATGGTAATATTCAAGAACAGAGCCTTGTGCTGAATTCAATCAAAATTGCATTTGAAGTCTGGGCTAATCACACAAATCTTCATTTTATAGAAGTTATTGATCCTCATGATGCTACTATTTTAATATCATTTGGAACATCACCCCATCACTATAGCTATTTCACTCACAATTTCTGTAATAGTATATTCGATGGACCAGGCAACATGTTGGGACACGCAGAATACCCCAATACAAATATGCAATCAGAAGTTCATTTAGATTCAACAGAAAATTGGTCTTACGAGCTAGTAGAACCACCAAATGGTGAGATTAGCCTTTTTGATGTACTTGTACACGAAATTGGACACTCCCTTGGAATTGAACATTCAAACATCCCAGATAGTATTATGTTTCCAGCATACGATAATAATGTGTTTAAAAATGGTAATGGTAAACCTTATGGTTTATCTGTGGATGACATAAATGCTATTCAATCTTTGTATGGAAAAAGAAACCAGAATACCATTCCAACAACAACAACAAAATATTACGCTAAGCCTAATAATGTTATAACCGAAGCAACTATTATTCCAAATTTTCAACTCAATTTATGTAAACTAACAAATGTTAATAAGTTTCTAGTACTTAATAAGAAACTATATATATTTTATAATGAATGGGTTTGGATTAAAAATCTTAACGAAAAAAATTTTAATGAAACACCATATTTATTGACAGATTGGTTGAACTTTATACCTAAATTCTTCAAAAAGTTGAATGCTATTTATCAAAGACCAAATGGAAACGTTGTAATAATAATAGATGACGTAACATATAATATAAAATTTCCATCTCTTCAATTGGAAAGTACTCAAACTCCCTATATTAGTCGCATTACTGATATTAATGGAGCTGTTTCAACAAACAACGGACAGACTTATATATTTTATCAAAATAATTCGTATATAAAAATAAATGAATGTGAATTTAATACTGAAGAATATGGTACATTAGATTCAATTTTTCCTGGAGTTCCAAATAATATTAAATTAGTTTTTAAGTATACAAATGGACGTATATATCTTTTCATAAACAATTACTACTATGAATTCAATGAATTTACAAAATCACTTGAGAAAGCCGAGAAATTTGAGTTTTCTCTTTTTAATATCAGTTGTCCAAATATTAGTTTATATGAACAATTGGAAATATTGTTATCAAAACTAATAAATAATGTTTAAATTAAGTTCATTATACTTTTATTGATGTTACTTTTTAGCTTTTATTTGAAATCTGTAAGTTTTGTAAAATAAAAATTAGAAATATAAATAATTAACAAAATTTTCTATAAGACTGTTTATTTATTTTTTTTCCTTATCAGATAAATACACTCAATCACATTACCATTATAAACAACTATTATTGTTAATAAGAAGAATTACAAAAATAATATAGTTTAATCATTTAATTTATCTCTAATACTTCATTAATATTTTCCCCATTAAAATACTGGACAGTATCATTAACTACATCTGGATAGGTTAATAATATTTGTTTTATTGCTAAATTATGAATATTATTCAAATTATTAACTATATTATAAATATTAGAGAAAATTTCTCCTTCACATGTTAATGACTGTTTTACAATATTAGAATAGTAGTTGAAAAAGTTTGAAGATTCCAAGTACCTAATTGTAGAATTCAAAAAATCTGAAATTAAAAATAAATTGTTAAGACTTGTATTGCTCAGATAGATTTGTTTATTCTGTGACTCAATGATAATAATTTTCTTATTCTCTATAATATCAAATAGAATTTTATCATTCAAAAATGAATACGATTCTATTGTCGAATTACCATTCATATAATCCATAATGATATTATAAGTCATAAGGAGCTCATACCACTCACATACTTTGAAATCTATAAACTTTCCAATTCTTTTGTTATTCAATCTAACAATTATTTCAAAATTTTGTGCTAGATTAATACCAACACATACACAAACATTCTTATCTAAAAACTGTCTATGTTCTATAATTAATTCATTATTATTATTACTAATCACAGGGAATGGTGGTGGTAAATTATTAAACATTGGATCCAGTGTTACTTCTTTCACAAGCTCAGCAGTTTCTTGGTCAACATTTCTACTTGATTCCGCTGTAATTCCATTTTCAAGTTTACCAGTTTCTTGTTCAACATTTATAACATTTTTACTTAGATTAATTCTTCTTTTTATCATTGATTTTCCATCTTGGGAAATTTGTTTACAAGAAGCTTTCTTATTAGCTGGATATTTTTTACCGTTATTGTTCGTTTTCACTTGCTATAAGTAATTCAACAATTAAAAAATATCACAAAATGAAATACAAAAAATCTTACCATTTTCTCTTCCTAATTTTTCTTTTTTCACACATATGAATATAAATCTTTTCACTTGAAAAAATGTGTATCAGCACTGAATAAAACAATAAAATTCCTGTCTTTTTATATATTTTTCTTATCATTCTATACAAATCCTGCGCAGTAAAACGTTCACACATGAAAATTATTATTAAAAAAAGTAACCAATAACTTTTAAAAGTGATGTTCTTATTGAAAATCATTTTTTTCTTTAAAGTAATTATTTCTGTAATCATTCAATTTATACTCCAACATTGGTGTTAAAATAATGGAATATTGTTTAATTTTATATTGAAAACGGAAACGATCTCTTGCATATTGCTCCCATATTCCTTGACGACTTAATTTGTATGCATATTTCCACGCTATCATGTGATGTACTATTACTTTATCATTGAACGTTACAGATTTCATATCAATTAAAAAATGTATAACAAAAAGCTTGTGGCTATTGAAAATAGAAAGCATGAAATTCTAACAGCTATTTTATAATACAAAATAATACGACTTTATCACTATGTGAGTCCAAATCTCCGTTCTACTGATAAGTCTTCCGTTCAATTTTGATTTACAATAACCTTGAAACTAGTCACAAAAGATAAATCTTTCTGCAGAGCATGTAACAACGAATGTAAGCTTATCAATTTTATTGTTATCAAACGTATACATCCTGCATTCATATATATATATATATATATATATATATATATATATATATATATATATATATATATATATATATATATATATATATATATATATATATATATATATATGAATGCAGGATGTATACGTTTGATAACAATAAAATTGATAAGCTTACATTCGTATATATATATATATATACAATTATATCTCTGTTATAATATTTTTTTATTCGTCGATCTAAGTACACATGCACTCGCAAAACTTATCAACAAAATTCATATGCAAACGATACTTATTAGTGTGTAATGACACAAAAAAAATTCTTTAACACACCACAAAAATCTTCCAGATGCCCCTCCATTTTTTTCTTGCAACCTTTAACTACTCATTCACAGATGGCAGCATCAGCGCGCTTCTTTTCATTTTATTTTTTTCTTGCCACCTTTAGCTACTCATTCACAGATGGTAGCATCAGCGCGCTTCTTTTCATTTTCAACCATTTCTTCAGACGTTGATCAAAAAATTTCTCAAGACGTTCTTATCATTTCTTAAGACGCTGTCCAAGAAAAACTCAAGACGTTCTTATCATTTCTTAAGACGTTGGCCAAGAAAACTCAAGACGTTCTTATCATTTCTCAAGACGTTCTTATCATTTCTTAAGACGCTGTCCAAGAAAAACTCAAGACGTTCTTATCATTTCTTAAGACGTTCTTATCATTTCTTAAGACGTTAGCCAAGAAAACTGAAGACGTTCTTATCAGTTCTTAAGACGTTCTTATCATTGATGACCTTGAGATTGCTCCAGAAACTGCTTCTTCTACCTACTATGGACATTTGTGCTTTCTGCTAGCACATGTTATTAACAATCGATAGTGGGAATCTGGTGTGACACTAAGAGTAAACTTCTACATTTGATCACAATACTGGATCAATTATGATACAGACACTTAGTGCTAGGTTTGTGCTGGCTAGATATGAGTTATGAAAGTTTGTGCTATCTATTTGTACATAATATTAACAATATAATTGGGGAATCTGGCGTGACACTAAGAGTAAACTTCTACTTCTAATCACAATACTTGATCAATTATGATACAGACACTCAGTGCTAGGTTTGTGCTGGCTAGATATGAGTTATGAAAGGTTGTGCTATTTGTACATAATATTAACAATATAATTGGGGAATCTGGCGTGACACTGAGAATAAATCCCGACTATCCATGAGAATATACATGCGAAAATAATTCTCTAACTTAGTGCTAGGTTTGTGCTACATAATCACAAATTATGAAAGTTTGTGCTTTCTGTTAGCACATATTATTACCAATCGATAGTGGGAATCTGGCGTGACACTAAGAGTGAACTTCTACTTCTAATCACAATATTAAATAAATTATGGTACATGCACTTAGTGCTAGGTTTGTGCTGCCCATATATTAATTATGAAAGTTTGTGCTATACATTTGTACTTGATATTGAGAATAGAATTGGAGAATCTGTCGTGACACTAAGAATAAACCCATAATATTTATAAGAATATACATGCGAAAATAATTCTGGCACTTAATGCTAGGTTTGTGCTACTCATATTAAAATCATGAAAGTTTGTGCTTAGTGTTAACACATGTTAATAACAATCGATAGTGGAAAGCTGGCGTCACATTAGGAGTAAACTTTACTCCTTATTACAATATTCGATTGTTTATTATACATACACTCAATGCTAGGTTTGTGCTACCTTTATACAAATTAAGAAAGTTTCTGCGATTCATTTGTACTAGATATTGAAAATAAGATTTGAAAGTTTGGCGCGACACCAAGAGTAAACTCCTACCATTAATGAAAATATGCATGCGAATACAATACATTTACTCGGTGCAAGGTTTGTGCTCCTTCGATATTGAATTCTTAAGTTATTGTGCTTTCAGACTTACAGAGAATCCTTTTTTTTCAAATTATGTTTTTTGGTCTCAGTAGTGTCTAAAATGTTGAGATGCATCAGAATCTCGGACTGTCAAAAAATGATGATTAGAATACCTCCGCTATCATATTATATAGGTCAGGGAAGTGGAAAGTATCTGTGACTATGAATTTCAAAACAAATATTTCATAAATATCGAAAGCATAAGTCTAAAGTTTTCGGTAAACAGATCGATTATGTAGAGTAGGAATGTGTAGATAGATTCCCCAATACTCTGAGAAATTTGGGTGCTCTGCTATTTTAATAGGACAAATAATAATTGCAAGCACTGATTGAAATATGAGAATTACAGACTTATCCCTCAGTTTTATTGGTGGCAATTTTTGAAAGCGTTGCTAAAATAATTGTTCCATAACATAACTGAGAGGGAGAAGAAAGAGTTGACACTAACACTAAACTTAAGCGTTAGGATTGTATAAAACGATAGTGAGAAGGGATTCTTTTTTAAATGTCAAGAAATATCAAGAATTCTTGAAACAAGATAATTGGGGAAGTTGATAATTGAACATTCCAAGAATAACATTGGAAACGCCATGGTGCGTCTTTCGAGTCACCAACCTATATATGAAACGCACAAACTTTCGTGATTGAAATCTGACAGAAAAAACTTATAACACTTAGTGCTCGTACTATAAATCGAATATTATTATTAGAAAAGGGGATTTTCCCTTAATCCAACGCCAGATTCCCATTAATCAATTGTTAATATCATGTGCTAGCAGAAAATAAAAACTTCCACATTCAATATCTAAGGAGCACAATCCTTGCACCAAGTGAATGTATTGTATTCGCATGCATATTTTCATAAATAGTTTACTCTTGGTGTCGCGCCAGATTTTCAAATCTTATTTTCAATATCTAGTACAAATGGATCGCAGAAACTCTCATAATTTGTATTAAGGTAGCACAAACCTAGCATTGAGTGTATGTATAATAAACAATCGAATATTTTAATAAGGAGTAAAGGTTTACTCCTAATTTGACGCCAGACTTCCACTATCGATTGTTATTAACATGTGTTAACACAAAGCACAAACTTTCATAATTTTATTATGAGTAGCACAAACCTAGCATTAAGTGCCAGAATTATTTTCGGATGTATATTCTTATAAATATTATGGGTTTATTATTAGTGTCACGACAGATTCTCCAATTCTATTCTCAATATCAAGTACAAATGAATAGCACAAACTTTTATAATTCATATATGGGCAGCACAAACTTAGCACTAAGTGTATGTACCATAATTTATCTAGTATTGTGATTAGAAGTAGAAGTTCACACTTAGTGACACGCCAGATTCCCAATATCGATTGGTAATAACATGTGTTAACAGAAAGCACAAACTTTCATAATTTGTAGTTAAGTAGCACACACCTAGAACTAAGTCACAGAATTATTCTTGCATGTATATTCTCATGGATAGTAGGGGTTTATTCTCAGTGTCACGCCAGATTCCCCAATTATATTGTTAATATTATGTACAAATAGATAGCACAAACTTTCATAACTCATATCTAGCCAGCACAAACCTAGCACTAAGTGTCTGTATCATAATTGATCAAGTATTGTGATTAGAAGTAGCAGTTTACTCTCAGTGTCACGCCAGATTCCCCAATTATATTGTTGATATTATGTACAAATAGATAGCACAAACTTTCATAACTCATATCTAGCCAGCACAAACCTAGCACTAAGTGCCTATACTATAATTGATCGAATATTGCTATAAATAGTGTAGGTTCACTCTTAGTGTCACGCCAGATTCCCACTATCGATTGTTAATTACAAGCGTAATTCAATAGCACAAATTCTAGGATTCTAGCACAAACCAGCACAAACCTAGCACTAACTACCCAGTGATTTTTTTTTTCATTCCAAGTATGGGGCCATCTGACGTGACACACATCAAATATTCAACTTCAAAACAAAATATTTTCAAAATTACGAGTCGATAAGAACTTCTACCCTAGAACAATTATCGCGTCCATTCTTGGATAAATCGTCTTCCTAATCAATTTCAAAACAGCATAATTTTCAACTTACGGAATATGACAAATTGGTAAGAAATTCTTCCCTAGAGATTAGCCTCCACTTTGGACAACTCATCGTTCTACAGATAATGATTTTGCGAGCAACAAGAGTGTTCTCGAAAACAAGCAATTATAACTCCCATCAAATATTTATAATTGCTCGTTCTGAAGCTTAACGTAGACAACATGAATGGTAATATCCAGAAACAAAATAGCTTCTAAATATTGTGAATCGATATGGACTAGATCACTAGTAAATGTTCACTCTGCATAATATTTGCAGATGACTTATAATTCTATAGATAATCCTATGTTATTTGCTTTTTGAGTTCTGTAGAACTCAATATTTCATAGATAGATCTAGGATCCAACAGTTTGAGAACTTATACATGAAAATATTACCAAGCTGGAAAATCTATTCACAGGACTTGAAATGTTTATCTGGAAATTATAAACAAATACTTGTTCAAAAGTTTGATTGAGAACGACACATGAAAATGCTTAAACAAAAACCACAACAACTTTCAACCTTAGATAATTATTAAGACAATAATCACACATCATCTTATTTATAACATACTATCAACAACTTTTGACCCTAGATGATTATTGTTTAATAAATATAGATAACAAAAGCTGCGGCGCCACTTGTTTGCTCAGAGACGCGCGAGTTCTTGTATCTCCACTACTGGTGAAAACTGAGAAAAGTGTCAAAATTTCATGGTTTTTACTCCCTCTGAAAACAGCTTCGCAAATTTCTGGTCGGAAAACATCATTGTATGATCAGAAACAACATACTGAAGTTTCATCAAGTTCGCATTCTTTCCTAATCCGCCCTAATTTTTCTACATGCCGACTGGACTATATAGTAAATTCAAAGACTTGAGTGTTCACCTGAACTTCTAAAGTGTCTTCTGAGAAGTTCAGTTGAGCTTGATCTCAATTTAGACTTTGTTCATGTACGTAACATTTTGTGGTGAAATTGAGCTATACAACGGCAGATGGTGGGAGAATTGACTCGTAGGGATTTGAAAAACTCCTTGATTTGTTAACAGAAAAGTTCTTACGATGGCGAGAGAACAGTGAAAGTGCTAATCACGTGTGAACTCTGCCCTGGAACCAACTCACTGAAAACAAAGAAAAAACATCCGAAATCCTGAATGGAAACCACAAAACAGAACAAGGTAGAGCTCAAATCTCATATAAATAAAAAAATCACCCCCCCCTCCAATATCCTTCATAATCCTTACTTAAGTCACATAATAACCTTAAAAGACAGAAAATAATTCCCATATCATTGGGGACACCTATAAAACAAAAGCCAAACTAAGCATACCGCTGACTACAGTGGTACTTAATTAAACACCCAAGAACCAAACCAAACTAGACATGTCACTACCTCTGTCTCCCTCTCAGACTAGTACAGAAACAAACCAAACACAGACTTTTTCAAGTATGGCGCGAAAACAAGCACCAATTCAATTCCCAAACAAAAAACAAGCGATAGTGATGAGTTCCATAGACGGATTAGGAATAAAAGAATACATAGAAACCATAGGAAAAATTGTTAGTCCAAAAAACGTACTATTCGCTTCTCGAATATCCAACAATAGAATATGTATATATATATATATATATATAGAATCAGAAGAACTAGTTGATACCATTGTAAATAACCACAAAACAGTAACTATCGAAAATTATGAAATAAACATCAGACGACTAATAACATCAGCCAAGAGGATAATCCTATCGAATGTATGCTCAACTATCCCGCATCATGTTATAGATGAAAAACTCAAATCATTGGGCTTAAAAACAGTATCACCCATAAACTTTCTTCGAGTAGGAATGCTTGAATCTGAATACGCCCATGTCATGAGCTTCAGACGTCAAGTCTACATAGCACCAGAAAAAAATCAAATTATCCCAGAAAGCATTATCGTAGAACATGAAAATACAGAATATAGAATATTTATAACGGGAGACAACATAAACTGCTTTCTATGCAAAAAACCTGGACACACTAGCAACCAATGCGAAAAAAATATCCATAATGACCCAATAACCTTACCCGTACTGCCAAACCAACCCAAAAGACCAGCATCCCAAGAAACATCAGAACCAGGAAGCTCTACTGTACAAAATAATATTACTGAAGATACAAAACCAAAGGAAAAAGTACAAGAAAAACCAAAACGCAACCAAATCACAATGAAACCTATCATTAAAAGGCAAAGGACAACAAGCCCAGGTGGAATAAAACAGATAGAAGAAATATTGGAACCAATTAAAAACGAAATGACTATAAGCTCCGATAAATACACTATCAATTTCGAAAATCTAAAAGAATTTTTGGTAAATTCCTATTCTAATCCAGATCCTCTGAGCATAGCAAGGGATTACACAGAAAACGTCACAGAACTAATCGAAGACCTATACGAACTGTACCCCAAATTGGAAGAAAGATTAATGAAAACACGTTTTTCCAAAACCATAAACAAACTTAAAAGGCAGATAAACGCAGAAAAAAACAGAGAAATCTTCACAAGCCAAGAATCACTACTAACTCCTACATCCAGCATAGAAAACATTCGACAATGATTATACAGTGGAATTGCAATGGCTTCTACGCCCATATAGGAGAGATAAGAAAACTAACCGCAGAATATAAACCAGATTTTTTATGTATACAAGAATCTAGATTTAAAAACAACCAAAATGTAACATTCAGAGGATATAATATATTCACTAAGAACAGAATGAATCCAAATAATGCAAGCGGTGGAGTTGCAATCCTCGCAAAAATTGAACACAGTGTAACAGAAATAAATATTGACACGAATTTAGAAGCCATTGCCATTCAAACATTATCACCTGTAAAAATGACTATATGCAACATTTATCTTCCACCCAACAATAATGTTAACGAACAAGACATAGAAACACTGATTCAGCAACTTCCAAAACCGTATTTACTATTAGGAGACTTCAATAGCCACAACTATATATGAGGTAGTAACAAGATGAATAAAACTGGCAAAATCATAGAAAAACTATTAGCAGAAGAAATTAAACGATGAAAGAAATACACATTTTTGCAATCGCACAGGAAATTTCTCTTCAATTGATCTCACAATCTGCCACCCACAAATAGCTCACAACTTTGACTGGAATCCAGAAGACTGCCTTCATAATAGCGATCACTTTCCTATGAGAATATCTTTTGACACGGGAAACGACATTATCCCTCACGAAATATATGCAAAGTGGAATAAAGAAAAAGCAAACTGGAAGCTTTATGCATCATTGCTAACCAAAGATTTAGAATTTCCAGTCAACGGAGACATAGACAACATCGTGAGTAAACTTAAAGAAAGAATTAATCAAGCAGCAAAAGCAGCAATCGGAGCCAAAAAAATTAGGACAGCAAAAAACACCGTACCTTGGTGGAATAAAGAATGTGGGACAGCAATCAAACAAACAAAAAAGCACTGTATAGGTACGTAAAACAGAAGATAGACGAAAATCTAATAAATCTTAAACGAACACAAGCCATACTTAGAAGAACAATACTAGAAAGCAAAAGAGCCTTATGGGAAAACTTTGTATCAACAATAACACCCAACACACCAACCCAAACAGTTTGGAGAAAAATAAGGAAAATTAGAAACGGTAAAGATAACTCGTATTTTTAGTGCGGCCAATAATAATCTCGTTTAGCCGGGAATTATTGCTTAACTAAAAGTGTACTGATATCACAGTATTATATTTAAAGAGTGCGAAGTGAAGTATAAAATAAAAAACTATTTTAAAGGAACATTAAAAGCAATAGACTTGAATAAAATTGTGAACAATTTCGTGCAACTGTCAGCTGGTCAAGGTGATTCGTCGCCAACATACTGTGCGAGTTCGTGCGAAGTTTAAACTAAATTTCAGTGGCGTAGTGATATTAAATTTAACATTAAAATAAATATAAACTTAAAAGTTTTTTTCAGTGGGAATGAATAAAAGAATAAGGGAGGAAGAAGAACAGAATTACAGTGATATTTTTGGAAAAAGTAAAAAGGTGAACCTGAACAAAGACTAAGAGAAGAAAATTCCAAAAATACCAAAAGCGAACAAAATATTAAAACAACAACCGAAGAGATAACAATAGATGCAAAAGAGATGGACGAACTAAAAGAAATGTTCCAGAAAATGATGGAAAAAATTGAGGCCAACCAAAATGAAATAAAACGGGAAATAAAGAATATTAAAGATGAAATGATAAAGAAAGAAGAGTCTTGGCAGAAAGAGAGAAAAATTTTGTTTGATAGAATAGGAAATCTTGAAAGAAGGGTAGAGAAGGATGAACTACAGAAACGAAAGAATAACATCGTAATAAAAGGTCTCAGACTGAAGGATGAAAATAAGGAAGAACTTAAAAAATGGATAGATGAAAAACTTGAGATCAAGATCGAAATAAATAAAATCATAACTCTGAATAAAGGTACAGTGAAAGAAATGTTAAAAGTTGTATTGCCAAACTGGGACCAGAAGCAAAAGATAATGACAGCTAAAAATCAATTAAAAAATACAAATATATTCATTGATAATGATCTCAGCTGGGAGGAGAGAAATATTCAGAGGGAAATACGTAGTATAGCAAAAGAAGCGAAAGCAAAAGGAAAAAGAGTGAAAATTGGTTATAAGAAAATAACTATCAATGAAGAAAATTACGTGTGGGATAAACAAGAAAATGGAGTTATTCAGAAACATAATATAGAAGATCAGAAGAAACAAATTTATAAAAACTATCCAAAAAACTAGTAACAAACAACAAAAAAAGGACAGATATTCTGGAAACGAAAAAGCGCACGAAAAGGTTAATTCAAATTGGAACATGGAACATAAAAAGTATAAAAGATAAAGAAATAGGATTAGTAGAGGAGTTCGAAAAATCTAAATTAAAACTATTAGCAGTAACGGAAACAAAAAAGAAGGGACAAGGAATAATGAACTTAAGGAACAATCACATTTTAATATACAGCGGCGTAGAAAACGAAGAAATAGCGAAGGCCGGAGTAGGATGTATGATACACA
Organism: Dromius quadrimaculatus; assembly: GCA_963989225.1. NCBI lineage: Eukaryota > Metazoa > Arthropoda > Insecta > Coleoptera > Carabidae > Dromius > Dromius quadrimaculatus. Next base: position 46,428,303 of record OZ022329.1, read on the forward strand.
AAGACATTAAACAATCGATAAAAGAGTGGAAATATGTGAGCGAAAGAGTGCTAATTATCAAACTTGATGATACTGGTGGACTATCTGCAAATTTCATGATTGTATATGGACCAAATGAAGATGACAGTAAAACAGCAAAAGACCAATTCTGGGAGCAGCTACAATTAGAATATGAAAAATTACATGAACCTATATACTTACTGGGAGACTTCAATGCTAGAATAGGTAATAAAAATAAAGGCTTAGAAGAAATAATGGGGAAATATGGAGTACCGGTCAAAAATAATAATGGAAACAGATTAATCGACTTTTGTATAATAAATGAACTCAAAATACTAAACACTTTTTTCGAGCATAAAGAAATACACAAATACACTCGAGAAGTCAAGAGCAGGAATGAAAGGTCCCTGATAGACTATATAATCACTCATAAGTCACAGAAGAAGAACGTAAACGATGTAAAAGTTAAGAGAGGTAATGAAATTGGAAGTGATCACTTCCTATTAGTAGCAAAAATCAAAACTGAAGAAATAGTTGAACGAGGACAAAATATAAATAGAGGCGAAACAAGGATAGAGAAACTCAGAGTAGATAGGCTAAAAAATACAGAAATAAGAGAGATATACCAAGATGCAATAACTAAATTGATACAGAGTTCACAATTGCCAACGACGGACAACGTAGAAGAATTTTGGGCTGTTTTTAAATACATAATAAATGAAGCAACAAAACAAGCTTGCGGGATAATTAAAAACACAAAAAAACAACAGACAAACACACTGGTGGAATGGAAGAATTAAAGAAGAAGTAAAGAAGAAGAAACAGAAATGGAAAATCTACCTACAAACAAAGAAGGGAGAAGATTATGAAAGCTATAAAAAACAAAGAATAAAAGTGGAACAAGTCATTAAACAAGCCAAGACAAAAGCGTGGGAAGAATTCGGGAACACCTTAGAAGAAAATTTCAAGGAAAATCAAAAACTATTCTATAGAACACTCAAAACATATGAAACAAAGAAACAAATACAATTGAAACAAGTAAAAGACAAACAGGGAAATATAATAGGAGAAGAAAAACAAATAATGGAAAGGTGGAAAGAACATTTCAAGGAACTATTAAAGGAAGATCAGAATACGAATAATAGAGTACACCAAAGATGGACTAATAGTGTTACAAGCAGCACAGAAGATATTAGCATGGAGGAAGTGAAAACAGTACTTAAAAAACTAAGAAATGGTAAAGCACCGGCACACGACATGATGAAAGCAGAACAACTGAAGTACATGGGGGAAGAAGGAGAACAAATGTTACTAAATATGCTGAATAAAGTATGGAAAACAAAAAAAATTCCGAATGATTGGGAAAAAGCAGTTATATTTCCCATACATAAGAAAGGAGATTCTAGAAATTGTAATAATTATAGGGGAATATCCCTTCTTTGTGCAACGGCAAAAATTTATGAAGCAATATTGGAAAATAAACTTAGACAAGAAATAGAATCAAAACTAGAGACAACACAAAGTGGCTTCTGGAAGGGACATTCAACGCACGACCACATTTTTACTATTAAGACACTTAAGGAAAAAACATTACAACAAGATGGTGAACTTTTCATCACATTTGTCGATTTAGAAAATGCGTTTGATAAGGTACCAAGAAATCAGTTGTGGGAGATACTAAGGGATAGAGAGGTAGATGACGACCTGATTAATGCAATCCAAAGTATATACCAGAACACAACAAATTATGTAAGAACCGGTAGCGAAACCTCGGAAGAATTTACCACTACACAGGGACTAAGACAAGGAGGAGCCTTAAGCCCTTTACTGTTTATTATATTTCTAGATACCATCCAAAAAAGAGTTAAAAACGAAATAAAAAAAGTAGAAATTGGATATTACAATCTAGCAGTCACATCAGTATCAGAGTGTGTTTTTGCAGATGACTTGGCAATAATGGCAAATAATGGGAACAGCATGCAGCATAATTTGAATGCCTGGGACAACGAACTGAAAAAGCACAAAATGAAAATAAATGCAGAAAAAACTAAGTTAATGGTAATATCAAAGGAAGATACGATAACTAATATAACAATTGATGGAAAGGAAATAGAACAAGTTAAGGAATTTACATACTTGGGAGTGACACTAGAAAATAGAGGAGGTATGGAGCAAGAAATAAACAGAAGAATCCTTTCAGCAAATAGAAGATATTTTTCAGTAAACAAAATGATTCTGAGCAATAAACAAATATCAAAGGAAACCAAAATGACACTATATAAAACAATATATAGACCAACGCTGATATATGGGAGCGAATCATGGACGTTAAACCAGAGAAATAAAAGCAAAATCCAAGCAGCAGAAATGAGGTTCTTAAGAAGAGTAGAGGGTATCAGCAGAATGGATAAGGTTAGGAATGAACAGATAAGAAGAAATCTAGATGTCGAAAGCATTCAAAGGACAATCGAAAAGAAACAACTAGGATGGTACGGACATTTGATAAGAATGCCGGATACAATACAAACAAAAAAAGTATGGAGCACAAGAATAACCAAGAAACGCAAAAGAGGGAGACCAGCCAAAACATGGCAAGACACAATAGAAGAAATTTTAGCAAAAAATAACATTAGCTGTAAAGAAGCAAAACGAGTAGCACAGAATAGAAAACTTTGGAAGGATTTAATAAGCAATTTGAACTAAATCAAACCGAACCATCCCGACACTCGAAAGGGTAATAGCGGATGTAAAACGATAATAATAATAATAATAAAGAAACTGCAGACATAAAAATACTGAAAACAGAATCACAAATAATAACAGAGTCCCAAGAAATAGCGAACACATTAGCTTCTACATTTGACAATAACACGTCAAATACCTGTTACACACAGGAATTCTTACAGAAAAAAACAGCACTAGAAGAAGGAACAATAATCGAATACGACAAACTTAACCTATCGATAAACGAACCATTCTCTCTTTGTGAATTAGAATATGCGTTACAAAATTCCAAAACTAAAAGCAGTCCAGGACTAGACGGTATACCGTATGAGATGCTGATCAACCTACCTGACATAGCCACCGAACACCTACTAAAAATATACAATTCTATATGGGAAAAAGGGGCATACCCAAATCAGTGGAGAAAAGTCTTTACTATTCCAATCACTAAAAGTGACAAAGACAAAACGTAGCCTGGAAACTACAGACCTATATCGATCTCAAACTGCATGAGTAGAATAATGCAAAAAATGGTAAACAAAAGACTAGTCTGGCACCTAGGAACACAAAATATTCCCAACAACGAACAGTGTGGTTTTAGAGAAAATAGATCTACAATAGACCAAGTAATCACACTGGAAAACAAAATTCAAAAAGCGTTCAAAAATAAGCAGCATCTCATAGCCATCTTTCTAGACATACAAAGAGCTTACGACACAGCGTAGAAACACCATATATTAAAATCATTAAAAGAAATACAGCTAAACGGTCGAGTATCCAAATATATATATAACTTCTTAAAAGAGAGGAAATTCAAATAAAATGCAATGGATGTCTATCAGAAGAAAAATCCCAAATAAATGGAGTACCACAAGGAGAAATACTAAACAGCACCTCATTCCTTCTAGCTATAAACAACATAAAAACATTTATCAGTAATAACGTAAAACTAAATTGAAAATACTAGACTCAGTACACAACTCCGCTATTAGAATTTCCTCAGGGGCATACAGAACAAGCCCTGTAAACAGTCTTTTAACAGAAGCCAGCGAACCATCTCTAGAAACAAGACTAAAACTTCCAGAAAATCCAAATAATCCAGCATACAACCAATTTTACGACAATGGAAGAAAAATAAAACAAGAGACACCACTACAACAAAAAATAGTGTCATACCTAGACGAAATACAAGAAACATTTCCTCAAACAAAAAACCTCTCCTTCCATAAATTCCCGCCTTGGACAATAAAACGACCAAAAATAATCCTTGAACTCCTAGAACACCAGAAAAATCAAGCACCACCTGAGCTCTACCGGAAAACTTTCATGTCAATTAGAAATGACCTCAATCAATACCGCTTCATCTATACAGATGGGTCTAGACAAAATAATCAAATTGGAGCCAGTGTCATAACTGAAGACAACACGCAACTCAAATTTCATCTACCCCCACAATGCAGCGTCTTCACGGCAGAATGCTATGCTTTAGAAAAAGCCACCAAATTAATAACGCAGAATACAGAAAACAAGTTCACTATATGCGTAGACTCACTGAGCGTTATTCAGAGCGTAGAAGATCTATACACGAAAAACAAATTCATACAAAGCATCCAGAATCATATGCACGAAGCAATTAGTGAACAAAACAAAGAAATTTCCATAATCTGGGTACCATCACATGTAGGTATACCTGGAAATGAAAAAGCGGACCAAGCGGCGAAACAAGCAATATCAGAAAAAATCAAAGACATACCAGTTATAGCCCAAGACCTCAAACAAATAATAAAAATGAAACTAAAGAAAAGCGAGAAGAACAATGGAGAGCCCAAACCGACAACAAATTACGACAAATAAAAGAAAAAACTCAACAATGGACAGATCTAGAAGACAGGAGAAACCAAACTATAATAACTAGACTACGAATAGGACACAGTCAACTCACACATAGTTACATATTTCAAAGAACACAACTAGAAATTTGCGACACATGCAATACACAAATAACTATACTACACATCATCACACAATGTAACAGATACACCATACAAAGACAATGGCACAACATACCACCAACATTAAAAGAAGCGTTGGCAAACAAAATTGAATCTATGACTAATATAATAAAATACCTGAAAGATATCAATTTATTAAACAAAATATGAATAGTAGACAAAAATAATATGTAAGAATACAATGTACCAAAGCATTAGTAGCCAATGGCTGAAATGCTCTAAAATGAATAAAAAAAAAAAAAAGTTGTTCTTTCTTTCAAATGTCCGGAACAGGTCATCATATAAAAAATTATATTCATAATACATAATGGGAAGTGAGTATGAATTTCCAGTAGATTATTCCAGATTGGATATATAACATAAGCTCAGTGACAGTATTATATGCTAAGAATCAAGATAAGAGGTGTCAGCCTGACCAATGTTGAGAGGATTAGAAAATACGGCGAACCGTTCCATAGAAAGATAGTCAGTGCTGGTATTGACGAAGGCACTACCATAGCCCCAGATTGTTCTCTGAATGGAGACAAACTTCAATTCGAGCTTTCAGAATGTTTTCATAATTGTACATTCGTTCAGTCACAGATACAATAAAAACTCTATTCTGTACACACAACAGGAAGCATAAATGAATTAAAGTTATTGATATTTTGCTCTAGAGTTACATTAGAAATGATAAGAATGAGCTAATCCTAATGTGATGTAAATAATATTGGAAGTTGGAGGAAAATCAAAGTCTTGTATCACACTGTTCAAAAATGTATTCTCATATTTTGTTGACCGGTTTTGGCTACAAAGTAGCCATCTTCAAAATCGGGAGACTACAACAAGAAGATACATAAATACTTGAAATTCTAATTTGAAATAAACACAAATACAAATGCAATTTAAAGATAATACTCACACTATATAACTACAGGATTCAAAATATGGTTCAAAGTTTTGACCGTAGATAAATGGTTAAACGTATTACTAGTATAAATGAGAGAGAATATGAATAAATTTGTGGAGTATAGAGGTATATAACTCTTGAAATATTCTAAATATGTCAATTTCTTGTTGTAGTTTCCCGGTTCTGAAGTTGGCTACTACAGTAACCGAAGCCAGTCAACAAAATATAAAAATACATTTTTGAACAGTGTGACACAAGACTTTAATTTTTCTCCAACTTTCAATATTACATTAGAAAAGTTTATACGCATTTGAAATATCTGGATAACAAACTCCAAATATGACTGAGCTCTTTAGAAAAAGACGCAAAACAATAATTTTCCCTATTGTTGAGCGAGGAGAAAACTTTCTCTGTGAATTTCGACGGAAAAGTGTTATTTATTTTAAGTGCAGCTCTGATGTGTATCACAAAAATGCGAGAAGTTTCGCAATTAGCTTGCTTATCCTGTGTTTTTACAGCTGTTATGAACGACTCGTTCTTGTGGTGTTACGAAATTAATATTTTTGTCTTCTTGTGACTAACAGATGGTATTCTTGCTTGTTCTTTGTTATCTAAAAGAAATACTTGATGTATTTTGACAAGGCTGATTCGTGATTCAAGAGACACACCTAATAATTGTCGAGTCAGTATTCCAAATTACGTTATTTGTATTTGTATCAATAATAAAAATCACATTTGCAAACCTTCCAAGGTGAGATTGATATTGTCACGAATCAGCACATATATATATATATATATATATATATATATATATATATATATATATATATATATATATATATATATATATTCATCCATAGGGCTATCCGACGGCCATACATTGTCATTTTGCCATCATTTCGACGGCCGAGTACATCAGACGGCCATATATGGCCGTCAGATTACTAACACTGTTAAAGTGTTCTACGATGAGATATAAGATGGTCCAAGAAATTTAGTTGGCCGTCGATTTGTGTGCGGGAAAAATTTTCTGTATATTTCTAGTTCACTGAAATTCCGTCTTCGTTAGCGGCGCTGTTCAACGTATAAATTTTGGGTATATTCTCTCAACATGTTATTGACTACCCGACGGCCATTCACTTGGCAACATTGAAATCTCATTCGAATTATAAGCATGTGCAATCTCAGTGAATTTTCAACTGTAGAACGTACATGTAGTGTCACGAAAATGACAGCAAAATCTTATTCTCGTTTGTTTCCTCCTGAATATGTAAGTAAATAATCACGTAACTTATTCAATACAATGAAACTATCAAAACATATTCAGTTTATAGAAAATTTCTAGTCTAGGATACGTATGATGATGGAAAAAAATACTTCTGACGTTGCAGTCAGTGAATGAAATATAGTCTTTTCTCAACGTTCGGCCTGTCCGGAGTCATCTTCACAAAGAAAAATTTGAATTACAAAATGTAATAAATATATATAACAATGGAATGATCAATCAATTACAGCACAATATAAATTAGTTAATGCTCCAATTGTCTAGACTTCTGCAGTAGCCATTACTATTTTATATTGTGCTGTGGTTGTTTAACAGATCTAAAATGCATGTATGGAATAAACTATAATTCAAGTTATAGGCACACAAAAAAAGATAATACTCAATACTTGAAAATTTTATGCCATTTTTGTGTGATTATTACGCAATTGCATTTTTACAATATTTCAAATCTTGACTAGTTTTCTCCTGAATATGTCCCTGGGCGAATCAAATGTATTAAGAAAATAAAACTCCCAGAATTCAACTGCAGCTCCAGAAGTTTATTCCATTTTCATCCTAATTGATATCAAAATATCTGAAAAGTTTTTGGTAGAAAGATTATAAATTGCCATGGTTTGTCGCATTTATTCTGAATATGAAGCCTTAATCTTGAAATTGTATGCAGAATTTATAAAACATAAGAAGCAATATTAAATGAATAAAATTGTCAAATATTGAAGGGTTTACTAAGAGTTGGATTAAATATCATGTATTCATCTTTCATGATACCAATTTGGTGTGAACTGATAAAACTTCATTACTTCCAAGAATTAAAAATGGCTGAAAACAACGATCGAAACCTCTTCTGAACATCACAATCAGAATAAAATACATATTTTTGGAATTTTGTTCTATTATTAGCTTCAAATCTGATTATCACCTTAAAGATATTTGGGCTACTCATCAGAGAGTATTTTAATAGAACATTTAATATGAGAATTCTAGAGATCAAATTATTCTGCAAATTAGGCACAATGCCGCGGGCCGGAAAACAAATATCACATCAATAATAATTATGCGTATAAGTATGGGAGGGACTTTATAAAGATAAACTCATAGTTTTAATTCATGGAAATTATATGAAATTTGTTCAAAAATTATGAAGAAGAACTGTAATAATAAAAAATAGAACAATATTTTGATTATATAATTTTTATGGTTTGTGAGAAATATAACTTCATATTCAATGTAAAATAAAATATCTTTTTGGTTTTATCAGGATCAGTTTCAATAAAATTTGAAAATTTTTACTAGGTTCGAATGAAATCAAGGTGGGGGTCGAATCCAGTCCGCGAGCCGTACGAAGCACACGTCTGCTGTAAATTATAATAATACTCAATGAGAAAATCAATAGATTTGATGAATTATTCAAAGTTATATTACATGATCTATAAAAATTGTCGTCAAAGGGCATAGTTTTAATTCAGGGGAACTATATTAAAAGCGTTCAAAAATTGTAAAAAGGAACTGTAGTAATAAAAACTGGAAAAATATTTTGATTGTATATTTTTTAATGGTTAGTAGAGATATTACTCCATATTCAGTGTACAATAGAATATCTTCATGGTTTTATAAGGATCAGTTTCAATAAGATTAGAAAATTGTTAGGAGGGTCGAATAACATGGAAGTAAGGGTCGAATAACATGGAAGTGAGGGTCGAATCCGGTCCGCGGGCCGCACGAAGCACACGTCTGCTGTGAATTATAGTAATATTTAATGAGACAATCAATAAATGTGATAAATCATTCGATGTTATATCATTTGATCTATAGTAATCATTCTCAAAAATCTTTCTTATGCTGAAATTCAAGTTGAAAACTTCTGAAATGAGTGAAAATGAATTTTATAGTACAAAGTTTGCTGCACAACCAAGAAAAGAACATCTCGTTGGTTTTGTAACAGACCATTATCACCAACTGGGGATACGTCAAAAACTGAAGAAGACAGATTGCCTTTGAGTGATTCTAAAGAACTTGACACACATCTAGATGATGAGATGGTAAAGATTCTTAATCAATACTTTATAATTATCCGTAAAATGAGAGTTTCTACTCCTATATTATCATTAGTAGGGGAGCCCACGATGCTGAATGGGCTTTTTTCAGAAGTTTGTGACTTTTCCACTTCCTTACGTCACACTTAACTCGTCAGATCATTAAAATGCATACTATTCAGCACGTAATTAACCCATCATAGCTGAATTTGACGAGCTTGAGTATTGCCAACTATCAATTTTTTTCACTATTCTAATCAGCCTTCCTACACTCGCAGTCCTATATAAAGAGCTTGGATTTGAAGATACTCAACAGGATGCAAAATATCTCCCCATATGTTATCTGCCGCGCTAGAGTAAACCTCAAAATCCCCTCTTGGGCTCCCCTATAATAATGTGCTCCCGTGTGCTCCTGACATATACTTTTTTGATGAGGATAATTTGTTATCTTCTGAAATAACAAAATTTGCAGATTTTATCAACACCCGAAACAGATGACCCGTTTCAAACTGATGAAGACTCTGATTATAGGCCTAGCAGCTCAAGTGAACAGGTATATAGAATGTTTGCATCATGATCAAATTATGTAACAAATATTCCAGTATAATTAATCCAGCAGCTTCCGCCATATCGTACGAAATCAAATTTTTTTTTTTGTGAAATAACATGAATCAAGCCTTTACTATTCGTGTTTTATCAAGTAAGCTTTTATTGAATAGAAATGAAGCTATGGTCTTTTATTATGATCTTGAAAACAGAATTGGACAAATTGAGATATCACTAGTGTCCGATTAGCATTGATGTATAGTTGACATTTGCATCAAATGTTAAAAGTTTATCATAGAAAATTTGGTTAAATTGAAAATTTCCTGATTTTGTTGATGAAATAACATTTTGAGCATTATAAAACGATATTCTTTCAAAGTTTTGGTACAAAAGTAGCACTAGTTCCCCTTATTCTGAGAAATCATTTGCTTACATGGAGTTCGCGCAACAAAGTTTTGTTTTAAAACCTAGATTCGTCAGAAAGACAGAGAGTGTACATTTTATATAAACCATTGTCAATCTGTGATCAATTGTTTTCTCTTTGATTCTTATTTATTTTGTACTTCATGATACTACAACCCGTAGCTCTATGTTACTTGAATGTAGCAGGAGTTAACTCACTATGAGACTGTCCTCCTAACTTCCAAATAAATAAATCCAGTATATCACATAAAATTATTTTAAATGGAGGATTGTGAGGAAATAGATGTTTTTTTCTTGTTTAGAGCTCTGCTGATGCCGAGGGAGAATGCTCATCGGATGGATCTGTCTGTATAGATATTGTTAAAGGAATCACAATATCTGACCCCATGGAAATATCTATTGCTGAAAGAACCGAAATAAGTACTCCTACTGATATACGAGCTCTCGATGGAGATAACACAGTCATTCCAGATTGCTCAAAGGTAGAGGATAGTGAAAATATCTATTATGGAAAAAGAAACCGACAGAAAGACTTCTGTTTTTTCTGTGAAGAACTGGTACAATGTTTTGCAAGACATGTAATAAGGAACCATTCTTTGGAGATGGAAGTTCGAAAGATTTTATCGTATCCACCGAATAATAAGACACGGAAAGACTTACTTTCTTCATTAAGAAAAAAAGGAAATTTTTTGAATTCTGGCCAAGTTCAAAAAGGAATGAAGAAAAATGCCCAAGGCAATGAACTTCTACCATGCACTCATTGTTTGGGACTATATTCTAAGAAACAGCTATGGAGGCACAGAAAACGTTGCAATGAAAATCTATCAACTAAAAATACACAAATAGATGCACAAAATTTCATGATAAAAAATTTAAAGACAGATGAAGAATTGAGAAACAAAGTTTTTCCAAGAATGCGTGCTGATAATATCTCACTAATAGCTAAGAAAGATCCACTTATTTGCGCATTTGGTGCACGTTATATGAAAATACATAGAGAGATTCATTTTATAAATGTAATATCGAGGAAAATGCGGGAACTAGCTCGACTTCTTATCGAAATTAAAAAGTTAGATCCGAAACTTACAGAGTTATGTAAGATCTTAAGACCACAAAATTTTGATTTGATAGTACAAGCTACGAAAAATGTTGCCAAATACGATTCCAGTGAAGAAATATATAAATCTCCATCTTTTGCAATGCATATTGGAACTTCTTTAAAGCAATGTTGTGATGTTGCAATAAAGTCTGTTTTGACAAAAAAGGTTGTTCATGGAAACTTATCAACAGCTGAAGCTGAAGCCGATTTAAAATCCTTAATTAATTTGATAAATGAAAATTGGAGATATGAAATCTCCTCTCAGGCGGCAAATGATCTTTATATGAATCAATGGAATAAAATCACAATGATACCATTAGCATCTGACTTGAAATTATTCAAAGAATTTTTAATTCAAAACGGGAACAACGTAGCATCAAAATTAAATAATGATTGTGGTGACAGTAATGACCTCAAAATACTAATTGAAACATGTTATTGTCGTATAATACTGTTGAATAGACGGAGACCAGGGGAGTTACAGAGATTATTGTTGAGTACCTATGAAAGTGTATCCAAAAACACGGATAAGAATTACGAAGAATTTGAAGAAGCAATATCACCGACAGAAAAAATATTGATGAAACGATTTAAAAGATTAGTAATTCGAGGAAAGCGAGGGCGCGGAGTCCCAGTGTTAATTAGTGATGATGTCCAAGATCATATCGAGATTATTATGAAGTGCAGAGATCAGTTTTTGAAAAAGAAGAATCGGTACTTATTCCCTAACATTAATAGTTGCGAACCAATTAGTGGTTACAAAGTATTACAGAAATACGCTTCTCTCTGTGGCGCTAAAAATCCTAAAGGAATTACTTGCACAAAACTGCGAAAGCATTTAGCTACTTTATGTCAATTATTCAATATGTCTGAGAGCGATCTTGAACAGTTGTCCACATTTATGGGACATACACTTGGTATTCACCGACAGAATTACAGACTTCCAGATGATGTTTATCAGACATCTAAGATAGCAAAAATATTACTTCTGATGGAAAAAGGCACTTTGAATGAATTCAAAGGGAAAACTTTGGAAGAAATTGAAGTTAATTTGGAAGAAGATCTTTTAAGCGATACGATTGGAACAGATGCGATGGAGTCGAATGAAATTGACGCGATTGAAATTGAGGAAACAGAGGAGACAATAAATGAGGAAATGCCAGGTACTTCACAAGGGAACAATCTACAGAAGAAGAAAAGGCGACAATTGGTTAGATGGACAGAAGAGCAGAAGAAAATAGTATGTACGTTTTTTGCTGATAATATACGGTCCAAAAAGGCACCTAAGAAACAAGATTGCGAAGAGCTCATTAAGAAAAACAGAGAAATTCTTCATAATAAAACCTGGCTGAAAATCAAAGTTTTTGTGCAAAATAAATATACAGGGAAAAGCAAATGATATATCAATGCATTTATGTTGAATACAGAATATGTTTTTAGTTTTTATTTACAAAAAATTTTTGCACATAATATGTCATAATAATCATATAAAATGTGAATAATTATCTTATTTTCTACACACATAATAAAGTCATATATACAGATAATTATTGTTGTAATCAACCCTATTTTAATAAAAGTGAAGTCATATCACTATGATGCAGGGGCCATACTTACGTCTAATGCCATTAATTAAGGCGTTGTCCATGTGACGATTGATATATTGTCATTGACAATGTGTTTATTGTTGAACAGCGCCTCAATCAATGGCATTAGGCATAGATGTGGCCCCAGCATAGCTGAACTAAAAGTAAACTTGTTCAAAGCTATTATTAAAACGTGTCACATCATTTCATTCACAGAGTTGATAATGACATGATGGCGGTCTGATTCGACACATCAAATGAGTCAAGCGCGTTACTTATTGCAATGTTGTGACCACATTAGCATTCGTCTCTGTCATAGACAATTTTGGATTCGCGTATTATAAAGTGGATAGTTTTTGGTGGAGATAGTATGATCACAAAAAAATGTAAAATAGAGAGGTGTGACTAGAGAGCCAAGTTCTTGGATGTGTTTCAAAAGTAGCTTTGTTCATGGGATAGCTCTCTGGGTCGTATTCCATCTGCGCCAGTGAAAATCTCTTAATCCGGTCATAAACTTAATCCTACCCAAAAATATAGAAATTTAGGCCAAACAACGGCCACTGCGCTGCAGAGCTCTAGGAAAGGCTTTATTAGGTTTCAATAATATTTAGATTACATCTCCATTTTATTTGATAAGAGAATAAATTATAACACTCACCTATGTGACATGACAGTTTTTGCAATAGATCTCGAGAATAATTTATTTGAAAAAAATCCATAGACCATATGTTTACTAAAATAAAATGATCATATATAGGTTAAATTATTAATGTACAATAATGTGAAGACAGAGCATGCGGTATTTCATTCGTGGAGTAACTACAGCTCAACAGAAAACTAATTCAAAATAAAGCAACGAGTTGCACATTCACAGAAAGTCATTACATAATAAATTATCAATAGTTGAAAATAAGGTTTGTAGTTTAAAATTAACATAAGGAAAAATCCTTACCGTACATATTCTGCTTGTACTGGGAATAAATCGTTTGGTGCAGTTGGTCATTTTTATTTTTACCTGTTTTCAAGTGTTGGCGCAGAGGTCCAATATGATAAGAAATTTATACCTGGACTGGCTCAGTTGGCAATCGTCCGCACTCTGACGGCCAATTTAGTGACCACTCAATTTGACGCAGAATTTAAAACTCAGTAATTTTTGTCAAAATATAAATGACAAGCAGCTTGTGCTGACTTCGCGTGAATAGTTATTTATTATAATTTAATATTTTTGTTCAAAGCTTTGAAGAAAGTTGAATAATATATGAAAATTATAGAAAATAATACTACATTTGATGCTTGAGTAACATAATGATAGTTGAAATATAGCTTTAACTGCCATAATCTGTTGACTAGTACGTAGATCTATGCATAAATTGCATCATCGGTATTCAATAAGATAAATTACGGGAGATGAAAAATCATATTGCAGCGCATGTAATGTGAGGAGTTTTATTGGTCATTTTTTTACATCTTGGACTACATTATTGGATTTTTCCTTCCTTTTTTGAAAGTAAATTATAGTCTATGTTACAAAGTGATAATATAGAATTCTACTGGTGGAATAGTTTTCAAAATAGGTCCAACAGTTCTTGAGATCGCAATATGAACAAAAATACAAATCTTTCCTGTTTATAATATCAGTGGAGATTGAAAAACCTCCGTAAGTTGCAGACATTATCTTACATTGTGTCAGCAGAATCAGTATCTGTATCTCACTACAAGCAGAATATTCCCATAGAATACGGAAATAGTTTGGCAACGCTGCCGGCCGTCAAAATGAAGGAGTTTTGTAATAATCGGTCGTACAATAACATGGAAATGAACAAGATCGTATATTTGACCGTCTCATTGAACGACTTTCTGATACCGTCATATTGATGATAGTATGAAATTTATGTCGCCAATTTAAATTTGAATATAAGTCACTTTGGATTCAGGGGCACTAAGTTGTTGAGTATACTTCAACACAATTACTAATATACTCAATACTTTCAGTGGATGCCAAATTACATGATCATCGTAGGCCGTCTTATTGATATCCGGATATATATATATATATATATATATATATATATATATATATATATATATATATATATATATATATATATATATATATATATATATATATATATATATATATATATATATATATATATATATATATAGAATAAGGCAGTAGAGTGAAGATAGTGAAGAAGTAGAAGTCAAGAGGTATCATAATGTAAGGGAATTAAGAGCTCCACCCGCACCTAGCCGATTAGTCGTAAGTTATATCCAGTATACTTTGTTATTCATTTATCTGTGAACTTTTATATCTGTTATTCAATCTTTAATATAAGTATTTATTCGTTTTACAAATTTGGCATACTTTATATTTACAATAACATTCACGCTCCATCCAGCAAGAACCCATTTATTCTTTGTTATATCCAATTTAGGGTGTAACAAATGGTGGCAGCGGTTTAGGGAGACTCATGCTGGACCAGCGTGATTAGTATATCTGACTCACTCGCGAAGACAGAGTTTATTGTAGATATTTGAAATTTTTGTTCAATACATACGACAATTGTAGAGAAGTTCATGAAAAGATTTGAGATCTAGCGATGTTTCAAAGTTACAGTAGACCTTAGAGAATTAATTGAAATAATTTTTTACTATGTAATACCGCTCTGATCCTGAAGAATGCAGTGATATTTCACAGACTAAAGAATCGGAGTTGGTGCGAGGAACGAGTATATAATCGAAAATAGGAGCTGAGAAACAAACATCAAGGAAGGAACACTCAATTTTGTTATTTTCATATAGTTTGCTTGAAAGTATTCACGATTTTATGTATTTCTTACTTGTAATTTCCAATCTTATTGTGAATATTTTGAAATTTCTTGCTCTATCAGCATAAAGAAAAAACGGATAGCATACATCAGCTTTTTCATTTCGAATATCGTGACGTATGATAACGATACGTCAGACTGACTTAGGTCAGTACGGTTACAAGAAAATTGCATCACTTGGAGTTCCAGTTTGTATCAAGAAATCGTCAGCACAGGAATTGGTCACTTCTGTACAGAGCATCTGCTACGCCTCTCGTAGACGATCCCGGGCAAGGTCCGGTTGAACGCCGGCTAGAATAGTGGAGATAGGGGTGGGTATATAAAGAACGAGTCTAGCTTTGATTCAGTACGGAATTTGGGCGCCAGTTGACCAATACGACATTCAATCTTAAGTAGGTCAACAAACTCCCGGGGAGGCGGCACACACAGTATCAATAAAAAGTCTCCGATAAGAAAAAAAATAATTGATTATATTCAGTAGAAAGGAACATACAGAAAATTAACTATGTTTCGCCTAATTCTGATAGTTCAGGTCAAATTTAAGATACTCAAGCGAGTGTCCCGTCAAAAGAAATATATATATATATATATATATATATATATATATATATATATATATATATATATATATATATATATATATATATATATATATATATATATATATATATATATATATATATATATAAAAAGAAATACCTATATTCAAACCCCGAATGAAGCGTGCGCGAGGACTGACCTGCACCTATAGTAACAAGGACTTGAACACAAGAAAAATATATAATAATCTAGTAGTATTAGCGATGTAGGGTGCGCGGGAAACGTTGGTCGACCACCGATACCAGCACGAACACGGCTACTATGAAATATATGCGTTTGAAGGTAGTACTTTAAGCCCTAGCAACTACAACAATGCCTGACATGCCCTAACGGACGTTGAAAATATACAAAAAAAAATAACGTGTATATGTCAAGAATTGATCGAACTCTCGCACGAGCTAACAATAACGAGTAATAAAATGGTAGATAGTTATATAAATATATATTGCGACTCTCAGTGGTGCGCTACTGAATAATATTCTTGTAAGTTCAACAACAAAAAAAAATAAGGAATAAATAAATTGTAGAAAACAATGGCTTAGCTGGAATGATCCTGACGTTGCAGGTGAACGTTGGTCCAGATAGTAGGAAGGGAAGGTACGATCCCCAATTGACGATCTGGTCTCCGCGGTTGCCGAATCTCAAGCTTCGGTTCAATGACCTCGCTTATTCACGCTGGTCGATAGTCCAGTGCTGTCTACCTGTTATCAAATCTAAAGGAAAAACCCCAAACGGAAAAGCCTGAAAGAGAATTGTATGAATTTGCCCAATAACGAAGAAAAAAGAAGAAGACTGTATCATGATTATTAGTATAATCTTTTTCTACTCAGAAAAAAAAAAAGTATTGAATATGCATCAGATTACCTTAGATATTATGGGGCTTGATAGAATGGTGAAGAAAATGTGTTGAAGAGTTAATTAATCCGGGAACAGCCCGTGGAAAACTATGTCCTCCAATATCAAGGTTTATTTGCCTAAAATCCCTCAACCTCAGAGGCGAAAATGTTCATCACCAGACTAACCGATAAACGATAATTGAATTTCTGAAATTCTCAGAGATATGAACCCTGAACTCACTCAACTAATTTCTTTCTTTTTTTTTCCACCTGGTCACTTCAAACTTTATCGAACAAGTCCCAAACCAAAAAGGAAGACCAACGGTGAATTCGCAATTAGCCCGATAATTGAAAAAGTGAGAACGATATATGCAAGATTGTAAGAATCAAGGAGAGACAGAGAATGATCCTCTAGCGACAATTTTTTTAAACAACATTCGGCCACTGAAGCTTAACTTTAACCTGGCCGTGCCAAAATCACAGCGAATAAGAGAAGACAAAAAAATAATAATAACGAGAATCAGCCCAACTCAAATTGGAGTTGTGGAAGCAACTGATAAAGATGAAAATAAGAAGAATATAATCACTGAGTACAAAATACCACTGCCAAAATGAATGTGATGAATAAATTTCGCTCGTAAGTGTGAACGATGCTTTAGTTGAGAAGCAGCGCAAGACCGGGCACTCACGCCACTGAATCGTGCAGCGTAAATTGCGAACTACCAATTTTGTGCTGAGCAGAGGAATGTCAACAAAAAAAAAATGTAAACAATAACTTGCTTTAAAAGGGTAAACTAAAATATATGTTTGATTTTTTTTCCTCCTTCCAAGTTCAATCGTAGATTACGATTTATTTTGTAACACATCTTGGCAAGAGCCGAAATAGATCAAATTTTTTGGGTTGACAGTGGGTGTCATAGCAATTCCAGGGTTGAGAATTTGGAAGCTGAAATGTTTATGACGCATGTATGATATGGTCATGGGAAGAGCGGGAGGAATCCGCTGGCAGGGTATTCTGCATTTATAGGATGAGGGCCGACAAGTTAAAGATTTGTAGGGTTTGAATGAAGAAACCAGAAATGTACAGCCAGAAGTCAGTGAAGAAAAGGAGCTGGAGGAAATTTTGGAGCATTGAGATCTTAGAATCCTCAGATATACCGTGGTCGGCACCGGTATGGTAGTCCGTTGGAAACGGTAAGCGACGATATAAGAGACAATTTGCATCAAGGACTTCAAGGATCCGAATCACGCAATCAGTCAATTTGTGGGTTGCCAATGGACAGGAGACCTTGGATCAGTTGGGGAATGCTACCTCTGCTCGCAGCTTGGACCTTGCATCAGGATACTTACAGGTACAATTACGCACTGTGACAAGGGGAGAACAGCGTTCAGCAACGATGACAGACATGTTAGAAGATACAGTTCACTCACACAAGACCAGTGTGAATGAAGGTATGTGAAGATCTTTTTCCCGTGGACAGGTCCGTACTTGATCAGTTGGAAATAAGGACCTCTAAATTACAAAATTGGAAAATAGACTATTCAGCAAACATTTATTTTTGGAGTCCACATAGATTCTTTTTGGAATAATTTGAAATCTAATTGGAATTTGTGAATCAATCAAAGGTAGAAATGAGAAAAAAGTTACAACTTTGTTCTCTAGGGGAGATTGAAAATACATGTATATATATATATATATATATATATATATATATATATATATATATATATATATATATATATATATATATATATATATATATATATATATATATATATATATATATATATATATATATATATATATATATATATATATATATATATATATATATATATATATATATATATATATATATATATATATATATATATTTTAACGTTGATTTGAGATAAAAATTTCAGATAAATTTGGATTAGAAAAATGAGAGATGAATTATTTACACATGCGAGTATCAGTTAGATCAGAGGAAATTCCAGATGCTGTTCCCAATTTTACTAACAGTAAGAAATTGTGAATCAATAAAAATACACAATTGAATTATGGGTGGAGTCGGTAGAAATAGGAAAAATCAGCAGGACAAGGTAAAGGTAGCAACATGTCTTTCATTTTCGATAATATTGGGTTTAACTATTCTTTCAATGGACAAAGACATGTTGCGATTTTCAAAACTGCTTGCTTTGCTGAATTTGCTATAAAGTAAATAATATGAAAGTCAGACAGGGTATTCAGGGAAATGTCATATAATTTCGTTAACGCTTATCAGCCAGTATTAATAAGATACGTAGATTGCAGTCAACGGATGTCTACCTCATCTATTTGAGCTATAAGCAGCTTCCATTCACTTCAAACTTGGGCAAAGCTAGGACCCTGATGTCT
This sequence comes from Dromius quadrimaculatus, assembly GCA_963989225.1. NCBI lineage: Eukaryota > Metazoa > Arthropoda > Insecta > Coleoptera > Carabidae > Dromius > Dromius quadrimaculatus. The sequence continues at coordinate 46,447,547 of OZ022329.1, forward strand.
AAGAAGTGCCGAAGGAACAGATGTTCAAGATAGAGCCACGAGCAGACCACAGAAACACAGCAACATGCACCAAGGATTAAACTGGAGAAGGAAGCCATAGTCACACATAGAGCAAGCGATGGGAATTACGAGATTCCAGACATCATCAACAATCAGGGATCTGACTGCAACTGCGACTGGAAAAAATTAAGCTCAACAATGACGTTAACGAAATACAATGCAAGTAGCTACTTTTTATTGTATAATTGTTGATTTTTTATGTTAGTAAGATGAGATGAACCAGCAAACGGATCACAGGATGCTGCAACTGGCTATCAAGGGACAAGGCTCAGCAGTACACAGAGAAATTACAGCGCAAGGCAGAAAGAAGATCCATCTACGACAACGGCCGCACCAAACATATGAAGCCCAGTGAGTGGGCGGTTCTTTAGGGACTTATAAATGTAATTTTATTGAAGGGAAATTGTACTCTCTCCGGACGCAAATTCCTTGGGAGTGAGGAATGTAACAAGGCTAATTCGTGATGCAAGAGACACACTTGGTAATTGTCGAGTCAGTATTCCAAATTACGTTATTTGTATTTGTATCAATGATAAACATTATATTTGCAACATTTTCAGGGTGAGATTGATATTGTCACGAATCAGCACTTGTTTAGTATATATATATATATATATATATATATATATATATATATATATATATATATATATATATATATATATATATATATATATATATATATATATATATATATATATATATATATATATATATATATATATATATATATATATATATATATATATATATATATATATATATATATATATATATATATATATATATATATATATATATATATAGAGTAAGGCAGTAGAGTAAAGGTAGTGAATTTCTATATTATTATTACATATAGAATTGATCTCCTATTTATGTGAAAGAAAGAAGTAACTCAAATTTGAGTTTTCTATTTCAACAACAAAGCTTTTATGTGAAATTTCATTATAATCATGAAATTTTGAGTCTTTTCAAAATACAATATTATCTAGACATTTATCTTATTCATTACTTCAATGAATACAATAATATTCACTATTATCAAGTCGAGTGCCTTTATTGAGTAACTTTATTTTACCGTTATCCTCTGAATAAAGTCCATTTACTATATTCATTGTTCCATAAGTATGGTGAATTTTTGTGGGGATTGCCGTTATTTGAATCAATTCTTCCGTGCGTGTATTTGCAGGAATTTCAGAGAGAATTGTTAAATTGGGATTATCATCGGAACAATATGTATTCATTAAACCATTATTTTGTATACTATTTATAATTATTGATCGCAAATATTTATTTCCAATGTCATCAACTCTTCCATAAGTTCTTCATGATCAATTATTCCAAAATACAAGTATTAAGTTTGCAAAAGGTGAATGTCTTTTCTAATTGGATAAGGAAGAAATATAAATCTTTTCCAACTCAAAGTAAAATCATTCATCAAATTTTGTACCCTGATAACATCTATATCTTGTCACAAACATTACACCACATGAATATATAAACCTAAATAACATTCTACTTAAAAATATGTGAGAAACCCAATATAAAGACAGAAATAAGACTAAAGGAAAATATTACGCTCAAATACAACCAAAATTAGTGAACAAACCCTGGTTTCAGAAAGCTTGTATGAGCAGAAGAATAATAACATCAATATGTAGAATGCGATTCAACCATCATTGCCTACTCAGCCTCCTATTTAAAATGAAAATCATAAACACAGATATATGCAACTGCAATAATATTGACAAAGCTGATATAGACCATCACATATTTGAATGTACGCATTACAAAAATTAACAGAATGCACTGTACATAGTCCTGATAGAAGAAGAAGTCCCTGTACCAACACAAACTTCTACACTACTTTCGACACAAAATATCAAAATAATGCGGATCCTTGGCACTTATACACAAATAATAAAACTAGAAATATAAACAAAGAATAAGAAAATTGCTCCGGGCCAATTGATATGATCAAAGGTCTACTAAAAAAAAAAATCTATATCATCTAATATTTTACTAAATTCTTCTTCCAAATTATCCAATTTATTATTTAATACAGTATTACTCTTGTTTATAGAATTAACTTAGTCATTAAATTGAGCCGTGATATTATTAATAATTTTGACTAACATATTAACTTTATGAAAAACTACTTTTCTATTAGTATTGATATTTTTCATTATTTGATCATATCTTTCTTTATCAGATTCGTCGAGATTTCTGGTTATACTTTTCATGATGAATCCCAAGCCATCTATCAATCCGGGCTTTCTGCGTTTCATTTTTATCAATTGAATTTTTTCTCTAATATGATTGGTAAGTGAACTCAAAATATTTCTAGCATTTGTTATTTTGTCATTAAATTTATATTTTGATAATTTTCAATATGATATGGTAATATTGGTTCCTTAGAATTTTCAAAGGAATTTTGAATGTGGTAATTTGCGTATTTACCTGTATATGAACTGTTCCTAGTTCAAGAATATTGATTCCGAGGACTTTGTCGTCGGGTATGATTTGTGAAATTCCAAACGGAATTAGTAATAATAGCGTACATTTTGGAATAATATCGATCTTCTGTCGATGTTGTAGCCTGTAGCTTGTAGTTACGTTGATGGTGAGACCAACTACCGCGACGACTTTGTCGTAGGTGATGGCTCGTGTACTCTTCAGAAATTGGTAACCTCTATTGTCAGGATAAGTACCGCGACGACTTCCCCGTAGGTGATATCTCGTAGACACCTCGGAAGAGTTGGTGACTCTGCTGCCGGAACAACGATCTTAACGTTTATCGTGGACGATGTTTCGCACTGTATTCTTCTTGTCGCTAATTCTTGATCCGACGTCTTTGGGTTTTTGCGGATCTTTGGCAAAGTACCGGTTGAAACCGACGACTTCGAGTTTTCAATGGATTTAACGAGTTTTGACTTGTTTCTGAACTTAAAAATCTTGTGCCTATCCTACTGACTGCGCCAGTAAAATTATCAAGACCGAAAGTAAGGTTTTTGGAAACTTTATTATTGGCAATATGTTACAGCGACTAAGGCTAGTACAACAGGAGTGAATATGCTTACAAGCTTCTAATATTTATATGCGATGATTATCTCAGGGGTTCGTGCTTAAATATTGTATACTTGTTCACGTCCTTTAAGTTAAAAGGTGATGAGATCTCATATTTGCATTGCGCAACATCATGAAGTTGTGATGGTGCCCCTATATATAGTTATATATCCAGGGTGATGACTCAAAGGATGCACCATAGCGTTTTCAATCCTATTCTTAAAATGTTTAATTATTGGCTTTCCTAATTATTTTAATAATAATAATAATAATAATAAACTTTTTATTGAGGCAAAGTTCAGCTAACCGCTGCTCTTCCACTTAACCTCGAAAACATTATACAAAATAATTCAAAAATGATACAGTCCATTGTTTTTGCATTAAAGATAATCAATAACATAATTCTGATACATTTGGAATAATATTATACATTAGGAAATTTTGATACATTTGAAATAATATTATACAATAGGAAATTTTGAAACATTTGAAATAATGTTATACATTTGGAAAACAAATATTCAATGAATATTACCGTCCATTTGTTTTACAATATAGAATATCATATAAAATTTTTTGATTACATGAGAATAACTTCGAAACTATGGAATATTTAAAACAATATCATGAGATGAACAAAATAGTCGAAACATATTATAGTGTATTTGTTTTACAATATAGAATATTATATAAGAATATGATAAAGAAATAAAGAAATAACTATGAAATATTTGGAATAATATGATGAGATAAGAAACAAAATAATGTTACAGTCCATTGATTTTACAATATAGTTTATTATATGAGTATAACTTTGAAAATTTGAAACACTATGATAAAATAAACAAAATATTCAAAAAACTGTTACAGATCATTGGTTCTACAGTATAGAATATTACTTGTATGATAATAGTTTGAAACATTTGAAATAATCTGACAAAATACTAAAATGAAAACAGAACTAATTCGTAGATCTATAAATTTACCTGATCTAATTTAGTCAACCATGTAATAAATGCATTTTATATTCTTTCTTAAATCTGAGTAATGTCAAGTGCTTATATCTATTATCTATAGAATTATATAGTTTTGCAGAGTTATATTGAAAAGATCTTTTGAAAATATTAGACCTGTGCTTCGGTATATTGAAGTACATATTGCGTGATTGCGATCTATTTGGAAACGGCAACTTTGAATACAAATATGGAGGTATGGTAGTTCTCACAGTTTTATAAATTAAACAAGCATAATGTAGTTTCCGTCGATCTTCCATCATAAGCCATCCCAATTTAGAAAATGCATGTGAAATATGATGTCTTCTAGGAATACCTGTCACAAAGCGTAAACAGGAATTTTGAAGTTTTTGTATACGTGATTTAGTAATTTGATCAAGACATGGGCCATATACCACATCTCCATAATTAAATTTCGAAAGAACTAAGGAATCTACAAGAATTTTTCTTAAAGGAGGATCTAAGATATGTTTATTTGAATATAAAACTTTGAGACTACTAAAACTTTGTTTTATTGTGAGGCTCACATGCTTTTTAAATCTTAGATCGTTATCTAAATAGATACCTAATATTTTAATATATTGTGATGCTGAAATATCTGTACCTAATATACTCAGTTTCATAGACGAATTTGCCCACGTTCTATCTTTCTTCTTGCAGAAAATAATAATATTTGATTTTTGAGGATTAATATGCAATTGATGCTCCAAAGAAAATTTTGCTATAGAATCTTAATCTTGGTTTAATCCACCCAAATTTTCAGAATATTGACTTTTAGGGAATGACCTATAAATCAGCGTATCATCTGCATATTGGTGACATGAAGAATGTTCCAGCCTCCTATGGAAGTCAGCTGTGTATATATTAAATAATAGGGGCCCTAATACTGACCCTTGAGGCACACCGCAACTCAATTTTTCATATGAGGAGACTTTTGATTCTATTTTTACATATTGATATCTGTCTTCTAGATAATTTTTTATTAAATTGATTGAATTTAATCCGAAACCGAAATAGTTCAATTTAGACAATAATAATCTATGACAAATCGTGTCAAATGCTTTGGAATAGTCTAATGTAATTAATATTGACATTTCATTATTGTCAAGAGAGCGTAGGATATCATCTGTTACGTTTGAAACACCTGTGGTAGAACTGTAGCCCGTTCTGAAACCCGACTGCATATGAGGCAGAATATTATTCATATCCAAAAAGCTTGAAATTTGATTGAAGATAATTTTTTCAAAAATTTTTGATAAAGTAGGAAGAATGCTAACAGGTCGTAGATCCTTAAACTCTTTGGGTTCATTAATCTTAGCAAGAGTAATGACATGTGATATTTTCCAACAACTAGGAAAAACATTATTTATCAAACAAAAATTAATAATATGGGTAACATACTTCGATATGAATGAGAAACACATACTTATCATTTTTAAAGAGAGTCCATCAGCACCCACAGCCTTAGATTTCAAATTATAGAAATGCTTTTCAATGTCTAAATTAGTAACTAGATGAAAATTAAGAAGATCAGATACTCTGCTATCTCTATTGGTAGTGTAAAATTCAAACAGATCATCTGTATCTGTGTTACAAATTAAATTAATCACTGAGTTCCTAAAATAGTCCATAATATCTTGAGGGTTGCTGAGATGATCAGGAATTGTACGTTTATTATCGACTGCATGAAGATTGAAGTTATTCAGTGTTTTCCATAGATCTTTAGTATTTCCAGAGATATTCAGGTTGCTTAAATAGTTTTTCTTAAGAGTTCTAATGGCGGCAGTAATTTTGTTTCTAATTATTTTGTATTGAATGAAATATTCAGTAATATTCGTTTGTTTATAGCTACTCAGTAATGAATTACGAGTTTTAATAGACTTTTTTTTCTCAGTATTAATCCAAGGGGTATAAGTATTTCTAATTTTAGCAGTTTTGATGGGTATATGTTTATTGATTAAAGCTAGTATACTAATATTCAAATAATTTACTTTAGAATCAGCGTCTGGTAGTAAATAAATTCGGTGCCAACAAATGTTATACAAATCTGAGTTAAACTCTTCTTGGTTGAAGTTTTTGAAGTCTCTATAAGATATTATATCAATTTTATGTTTAACTCTATCTACATGCAGTCTGCAGTGAAGCAGTAAATGATCAGATATATTAATTTCTATAGCATCAACTTCGCTGACATCTTCTGGTTTTGAATAAAGTAATAAATCAATAAGGGTAGCACTATTTTGTGCTATTCTGGTTGGTTGTTGGTTGAGTAATGAAAGATTGTAGGAACTCACTAAATTGGTAATTAGAGCATAACCATTACTTTCAATATCCAACATATTTATATTCAAATCGCCAGTGACTAATACATCATTTAAGTCTGGAATAATAACAGATAAAGAATAATCTAATAATTCCAATGCATCAAATATATTACTACGAGGTGGTCGGTAAATAACACCACACGCAATTTTTCTATTATTGATTTTGATTTTTATCCATAATTGTTCAATATCTTCTGAATTTAAATCAGGTATATCAATTATTTCAAACTTTAGAGATTTTTTGACATAAAACATGACTCCACCGCCTCTACTTTTACGATCAAGTCGTATGATATTGTACCCTAGTATTTCAAAATTTTCAGAGTTTATATTACTTGTTAACCATGTCTCAGAAATTACGAATAAATCATAGTTAGTCTCAATTATATTATCATTCAATATATCAAAACCTGTACATATAGATCTCACATTCAAATGGCCAATGAACAAATCATTCATATTTATAATAATACACAAATATTAAATAAAAAAAAAGGAAAGACAAAAAAGAAAAAAATAATGATAATATTATCAAAATGTATCTAATTTGAATTCATTATGGGCATTGCTGCATTGTTATATGAGACAATTCACAAAAATTCAACTTATGGTATTATTTATTTATTTATCCGCCATGAGCCTATCGAATTGATCTATATTAAAAATTTTATGTTTTTCATTGCCAAGTTTAATACAAATAAGTCCATCACTAGTCCATATATTTTTAAAGTTAATTTTACTAGAAATAAACTTTATAAGGTCCATTCTTGCTACGGTCAAATCTTCTTTTACAACAGTACCAGTTCCGCGAAACAAGTGTTTTTTATTTAAAATTGTTTGTCTATGTTCATGACGTACAAATTTGACACCAACACGATGGCAGCGTTCAATGTCATTCTCATTTAAATTTATATTCAGTTTTGACTTGACGATGCCAGTAATAACGGACAAAATGTTCTCACCAACCGTTTCGTTGATCCCAAAAATTCGAAGATTATTTCTTCTAGAATATTGTTCTTGTTTTTCAATGCTCGCTTCCAGTTTTGAAATTTTGATATTATACTCATCCATTGAATTCTCCAGTTGAGAAAGCTTTTCTTGATAGGAAAAAAGAACGCTGTCTAATTTAGTTTGCACTATGCTTGATATGGCAGCAGTAATAGAACTCATAAATTCTAGAGAGGACACTAATTTTTGCACCACATTTGCTACCAATGATTCATCATTCAAATCTTTTATATTAGAACGCGTGTTTTTGTTATGGGCTGCCATAGTGTAGGCAATTAAATTAAATTAGAGTACTTTTTATGGAATTTATACACTTTTAATTTATATAGCACTGATGGGTTATTAGTATATATATAATACTAGCAGACCCGGCCACGCGTTGCTGTGGCTATGATTTTTGTTATATTACATTGTAGTAAACTATTTAAAAGGAACGGTAGGAGAACATCAGTCATGGGGACCACCATGCTTTTTTACATGGATGCCATTTGTAAAAAAATATGGCAACCTTCATGACAGATTTTCTACTACTGTAACCCCTCAATACAATGAAATTATTATTTACGAACGAAGACGGAAACGTTGAAGCTGGTATAAAAATCCACTGGATTGGGATTTGAAGGGGAAGGACTTTGAGCACGATTGATTAAAATTTTCGTACAGTTGATATTGAGCAAAAATCAATACAAAGGAATTAATTTTAAAATTTATTATTATTTTCATTCAAATTTGTAACAAATGAGTAAATTACAAAGTTATTAGTAAATAACATGTGACACTCAAACTTATGAATGAGGTAGGTAGGGCAGATAGTCTTAAATCTTTAACAATAATATTTATTATTTTAAATTATAAATACTTTTAATTTCAACTTAATTTAGCACTAATCGGTGCACAATATTTTTAGTTAACCTGTCTTTAGCTAACACAAATAGATTCGACGGTTTCCCTACACGTGAACATGCAACATATAGTTGTCCATGAGAAAAACATGGATTTTCTAAATCTAAACCACAAATGGACATTGTTTGGCCTTGAGACTTATTTATAGACATGGCAAAAGCTAAACGAATTGGAAACTGTAGCCTTTTGAAGGGTATGGTAGAATCTGACGGTATCATTGGAATACGTGGCAACGGGACCACTTTTCCTTTGAACTTTCCAGTTAAAATGGTTGCTTCAAGAATATTTCCGGTAATCTTTTTGATGACCAAACGCGTACCGTTGCATAATTGAGGTGGATTCAAATTACGTAGGAGAATAATAGGGGAACCAATCTTTAATCGAAGATTATGTGGTGGCATTCCAGGTATATCCAGTGAATTTAAAAATTCAACTGGAAAATTTACACTTTCATTTTCGTCAACAACAGTATCGATTGATTTAAAAGACATCAGATCGCCTGGTAACAACTGTTGTATCTGGAAGTTAATTTCGTCAACATCAACATTTTTAGCTGCCAAAATCGCCCGATGACTGAGCCAGTCATGATTCAAGTAATTATTCTGTATATCCGGAAAAATACTCTGGATCAATTCATTTTTTTCCTGAAGAACAGTGCAGAAATTGTCTGGCAGTTTAATGCATTGTGTATTTGGTTGCAGTTCTATTTTACCGTTCCCAATATCCAGTAATTGTTCGGAGAATATTTGTGCTGATGGATCATTTTGCAATCGTACGCGCATGTTTATGGTCAATCGAAGAGTTTCAACACTTCGCCATAAAAATGATTGTTTCAAACATGCATTAATCTCATCTGCGAATGTAGAGCGAGGTATAACCGGTAAGGTCTGTCGGAAATCACCAGACAAAAGTAAGATAGCACCACCGAAAAGTTTATTATTGCCGTTCAAATCTTGTAGAGTTCTATGCAATGCTTCGAGTGAATATTTGTGAGCCATTGTGCACTCGTCCCAAATTATTATTGAACTCTTCTGCAACACTGCAGCTATTCCACTATTCTTTTTTATGTTACATATTGCACTTGGTTTATTATGAATGTCCAATGGCAGCTTGAATGTTGAATGTGCCGTTCGCCCACCATCTAGCAAAGTAGCCGCAATGCCTGACGATGCAACTGCCAATGCGATTTTCTGTTGCGACCCTATTTTGGCAAGAATCAACGATATCAAAAATGTCTTACCGGTACCACCTGGTGCGTCCAAGAAAAAAAAACCGCCTTGTTCAGCAGCAACAGCCAGCATAATCCGATCATAAATAATTTTTTGTTCTGTTGTTAGTAATGGCTCACTGTTCACGATAATTGTTGCTAAATTACCATGGTCATATTGTATTTCTCGATGTAAATCGGTGTTTACTAAGTCGGTGGCTGGACGATCAGGTGATGGCATACCATAATGATTAAGTGGTAAATTTGAAATTAAAACACATAAATCCTCGATCAACACTAACGCTTCATTATACATCTCTGGCGTATAATCTATGTTTTGGCCTTGATCTGTTTGTCTTATTCGATGCAATATGTCCTCGGTCATACAATTTTTATATTTTTCCCACAAAGTTTGTGCTTGCGATGGATAACATGTCGTCAAAATAATTGCAAACAGCTGACGAATGTTATTGGGCGTTGATGTCAACGCAGCATCAGCAAGTGTTAAGTCCCAATGGTTATCGTCTTCTAGCAATTGCAGTTCACGACATGCGTCTTGGTATGTATTGAATACTCGACCATTAACTGTTCGCAGAAATTCAAAAGACGTTGGTCCGGGAACATTCACTAATAACAAACGTAAATAGAAGCACTTACGTTGCTTTGGATGTACCGTGTAAAGTCGCCCCAATGTCTTAGCTTTAAATATGCCTGTAATGGAAGGATGTGGTTTTCCTTGTTTTCGTGGCTCCCATTTTTTACTGGATTTGTTCCATGTAAAATAACGTGGAACATCAGCATATATCAATGTCTTTGCGAACTGACCAAAAATGTCAGATTTTTGACACAATGTAAAAAATTCAGTTAGTGTCGTTTTTGGAGCCTCAAGTGCTCGTTGAAGAACATTTTCTTCAGTGAAGTATACACGTTGACCGTTTTCAAGATGTATTGCTAGATGCTGGACAGAAGGATCTCTTTCGTGTATGGGAAAGCTAAGAATATGCCAAATAGCTTCATTACTGCTAATGTATCTGCCCATTTGGTATCGTGCTATTTCGTCATTGTTATTTATATTTTGTACTTCAAATATGGCCAAATCACTGCCTTTGTTTACATATTTACAAATGTACTTAATTGATTTTACAGAACTGCAAAGCTCAACATTGATATGAGCTTCATAAGTTTTTAAAAGTAATGGTGAGTATGGTACCACCCACTGATTATCAAATTCTACTTGATTTGGATAATTTGGCAATCGCACTGTGAATGTGTGGCCACCATTCTCAGTATTTCTGCGGCGATACATTGGATAACCGTTAATATCCGTGATAGTGTCATTGGTATGCGGCTTTGGAAAATTTTTTTTACATCTTCCATTTTCCATACATGGTGACGTCATGTTGAAAGCACCACACGGCCCATGGATCATGTGTTTAGTAACAATATCAAATAATTCTTGATCAATTGATGGGTCTGGAATTTCGGCTGAAATTATTTGATCAATTTCTTCTGGACGAATTTTATCTTGAAGCCAAATTAAAATGTGGGCAGGTGGCAAACCTCGCTTTTGGCACTCAATGGAATACAGCCAACAACGTGTGATACCAAAAACTGAATATTTAACAATAAAATCAATAAAGGATTTCAATTTTTGTTTGAACACACGCGCAGTTATATCATGACGATGAATTGCTTGCTGTCCTGGTAATAGTAAAGTTTGTATCTCTTTCCAATTCGGATTACATGTGAATGTAATAAACAAATCCGGTCGACCGTAATAACGTACGTAAGTCATCGCATCTTGTATGTATTCCTGCATGTTCCGTGGACTGCCGATGTAGCTTGAAGGTAAAATGAAAGCATTGCCGATGTCATTGGCATTTAAATTTTCATCGATGTTTCCAGCAACAGCATCTCGTAAGTGAATATATTCTTCCGTTCGTAATTTAGCCTGGTTGTATCGAATAAATCGCAAGCGTTCGCTTTCAACCTTAGCAAACATATCAACAATGTATTGATGGAATAGCTGACGATATCGTAGAATATAGTTGTCCTGATTTAGTCTAACCATCAATCGGTGTGCGTAGTAGTTCATTGAACTAACTTTCTTATTTCCATAAGCACCTAAAAAAAAATAAAAAAATAAATGCAATACAAAATTAAAATCCGTACATACAGTAAGAAAATAAATAGTTAATTGTCAAATTTACCGGTATTTGGATCACACTGTTTGATGTTAAGGTGATATTCATCTTGTCCTTGCCAAAATATTGATGGATATTGTAGTGCGTCATATGAACGGTGTAAATCCGAAATCGTACTGACAGTGTTGTCTCGCCGAGTAATTTTTATAGCTCTTTTGTCAACTGGATCACCAACCATAATAACAGCAACCTCATCAACAGTTGGAGCGTTGAATCTGCCAGCATGTTCACCTAATGGTACTTTGTCGGCTTTTATGACGATTTGATAGTTGTCATTTTGCAATCGTGGCGAAACTCTTTTAATCAATCGAATTAGTTGATTCTGATCTTCTAAAAAATTTTCTAGCAACATTACAATTGCTCTTTCCTCTTCTTGTTCAATGAAATTATACTGGCACCGAGTTGTCACGCGCTCTTCACAATTGCCGATAAAATAAATTTGAAGAAATTTCGGATCATCATCAGGCATTGGCATCAATGACCCGATTTTATGGTACACCTGGCCTTGTATTTTAAATGTAGTTTCAAAATTACGTCCATCGGATGCGAGATCGCAAATTTTAGTTGCCCCAAATGACGTCATTTGGAAGCAAGAATTGAATTTGCGTATCTTACGCAAAAATAATTTTGAATCATCTGAATCGCCTGCAAGAAGGGATAATAAAGGTTCCGGCGGAGTGGGTAGAGGTGACAGCACAACTTTTCCTAATGCGCAGCACATGCCGGGTGTTTCATTCCGAAACTTCAATGCCTGACAATATTGACATACTTTATCCATTGCACCGATAGCAATTTTTGAATGCGCAGAGTAGTTAATATGTGGTGCATATTCGAAAGCAAGACGAACAAATGATGTACGTGTTAATGAGCGGCTGGTCTGCTGCCTCTGTCGTTCTTGTACTCGTGCTGTAGCTATGTTTCGTTCTCGTGCCGCTCTTGTTCTCCTGATAGTCTGTCGCAGACGTTCGTCACGCTGTTCCTGAGATTCTTGTGCACGACCCTCTGTTGTCCTGATTCTTTGAGCTGCATTTCTTGTTGCGATTTGTTCTGCCGACTGATGAGCTCTTTCAACACGTTTGCGTCGTGCCTCTCTGCTCCTCGCGTTGTTGAGGTTAGATTTTTTCGGTGGCATTGCACTGAAAATAATAATTTAAACGTTTAAATATTAGAAAAAAAAAGCTGAAAAATATGCTATTATGGCACATTAAATTGAGAAATGCGAAATAATTTTTTATAGAGGTTAAATAAAAATAATTAAAAAAAAATATTTGTACAATTATTGAAAAAGCGTGAGGAGCTTTGTAACATTTTCTCATAGATATTTTAATCAACTTTTATAACTATGTGATAATACTTACATGTATATATTTCAATTAAATAGTTTTGAACAATGAGGAACAAATAATTAAAAAGCAGGAATAATTTCACTGTATTATCTTCACTATAATATAAATTTAATTTACACTTTAGTCTAAGTAACACGTAGCCGGCTATGCTAATACCAAAAATTGGAAAAGTAAAAACAATTGAATTTCACTGTATTTCGTTTACTACAAAATAAATTTAACCTATACTTTAGCCCCGACAACACGTAGTGGTTATGCTATTAAATTGTAGCTTATATGATACGTTTGTAGGTTAAACATAGCAGCGCCATCTATTAATTGCTTACTCAATCCAGTCAACAGATGTCGCCATCTGTTAAAATCATTTGGAGCTAACAGATAATTGTAAATGTCAAATAATAGACAAATAATTTGCAATAAAATAATATTGCGACTATAATTTAAGATGTAAGCTATCCTATCTTTCAAGTTGGATCAAACCGCACACGGTTTGCAAATTTGATTCAAATCGGTTAAGTAGTTTAGGAGTCCATCGCGGACAAACAACGTGACACGTAATTTATATATATTAAGATGTAGTATCGGTTCGAATTGTGAGGATTACCGAATTCTACTATCCTATGTATTTAAAATCAATCTGATTCAGAATCTTCTCCGACATCCCCAATTTCCAATAATCCAATTCTATGTGTTCTTCCCCAGACCCCTTGCATGGATGCTGTAGCATCAGAGATAGATATTCAAACAACCTCTGGATATTCAATTCAAAAATTGCTAAATTATGAATGTGATTCATGTTTTCAGTTCTTTTGTTCTGAAAACGTAACTCACATCTATGATTTAACTGTTTCATGGGACTATGTGTCCAATGAGAAGTTTTATCTCGGATATGCAAGCGCAGAATTTTCGCAAATAGTCGATGATTGTGAAAAACGGATTTTTGCTTCGATTCCCTATTTCATTCCATCCCCTAACATCCTATCCCATATAGATATCCACTGAATAGCTTCTAATTTTTGTGAGCAGCATGGGGCAATCATGCAGAATAAAGTTATGCGATCATTACATTTAATATTATCAAGTCATTTTTCAAAATTGATCCATGAGAAAAATAGATACAGTAAGAAATAATGACGTTGTTAAGACTTTTTTTGTCAATTATTGTAGATAATTTTTTTTTCAAGAGTTTTTTTGTAATTCTTTCCTGTGTATGCCTCATATTCTTTTGTAGTATAACAATTTAGTTTTCATTTACGATCGTATGAGAAGTGACAGTTGTTTGCATTTTGAACTTGATATTTTAAACTCAAATTCACAAGAACATTCATGTCAACTTCAACGAAAGCAGCCCAATTCCTAATATCTGTAACTTTTTTACGATAATTAGGACGATCAAAGATAAAACATTGTAAGACACACGTTTAAAAAATATCTAATGTTATTTGCACATATATTTGTTTCTATTTGTACATGTTCTCATAGTATTCCGTATTTTTGTATATATTTTTCCTAATATTTATATGTAATTTATTTATATGTGAAAATATATGTATATATTTGGAACGAAATTCTGGTTGATTTCAAATTTTACGATATTTTTGAATATTATATGAATTAGTAAAATTCAAACTACGCGCTTCAGAATTAGTATACGTGCACGGCACTGCTTGGAGCGCTCTTGTGTTAATGTGAAACCTTGTGAATTTTGGTAACATTGTACTGTCAAGTCTCCTCTCTATTGGTAGTCTTTGATTTGTACTTATCTGCTCTGAAGTAATACTTCTGAAAGGGGAGAATGACTTGCAACAGGAACTTTGAACAATCTGCACAATTAACAAATAATGAAATATATTAAAGAATGATAAAAAATATAAAGGTGAAGTTAACAAACTCCGATTGATCACCGGCTTTCAAACTACATTGATGAATATCTTACAAACTTCTAACTTCTCAACACACGCACTAACTGACTTATCACTAACTACATTATGACTAACTAACTACCCAACTACTTCTTCTACTGGTCAACTCTCTATATTTTCTCTTCACTAACCATCGTAACTTGATTCATAACTAACTCTCTACATCTTCCTTGACTAATTTATAACTTCGTAACTTGACTAACTATATAACTCCCTATTGACTTTTATATATAAAATCCAAAATGCCAATATAACAATATTCGTTATTGACATCAATCGTATTTACAAATAGTTCATATACCTCTATTGCTTGCTTGCAAGAAAAGCACATTCCTCAATTTCGTCAGAGTTGAGCAAACTGTGAATTTGCTGACTCCCCTTCTTAGAAATTTGCTTTCTCTAAAGCACAATTTATAAGAAATTTGGAAATTACTGTTGTTATATGGACATTCCTTTAACCTTGACATAATTATTATACTTAATGTCTCTACACGGCCACTCATTTCAATGGTGATGTTTCGAGGGGGTTTGTGTTATAGTTTTATGGAGGGAACTCACTGCACATTCACAAGTGTTCGTTGTTGGGCACTGGGTTTCATGAATAATTGCTGGCTCTGCTTTCTCGAGTATAAGTTTTCATCGTGTGATTTTTCTGCTGATGATTGTTGTTTCGAATGCGATGTTTTTGATGACCCACTGCTGCTGGACGTAGAACTGGATGTTGGCCTTTGTCAAATGAATTTTTGTTCGTGTAAACAGCAGTTTTGTAGTCGCCATCAGATTGTCTTGATTTAACCTATTTTGTTGGAATCGTCATGAAACTTCAGTTGCCGAACTTCTTATAAATTTGTTCTTTCCTTCTTCATTGATCTCTTCAAAATTTTTTTTTCTCCCCACCCCCGTCATGATCATTCTTCCCCAACTTTTGTCTCAACAGCAGGAGAGTGGTCTTGGTACACTGAAACAAGTGGACATATTCTGCAGTACAATCTAAAAAATAATTGCTTAGAGACTCGCTACATAATACTACATAAAATAATCTTGACATCTTTTTTATTAAATGAGATTTTGGCCATAAATCTAATATAATTGCTATTCACATCACTAAACCTTGATAATTTATTCAAAATTCAATTCCTTAAGGACGTTCACTCAGCGAGAGAGTGACAGAAAAATTCGTGCGAGAGAGAGGGAGTGTGCGTAGTTTGATGCGGCAACATAGCTTTACATGGACAGACGTAATCTGTGCCTGTGTGAGTTGAGCGACCATAAGGCGCGCAGAGCGATTCCGCTACGTTGCAACCTCTCTCTCATGTCTCTTTCTCCCAGCGTAAAACTGTAGTGTTTACATTTTTATTATGACTCTTTCTTGATAATGAATATGGATAGGTGGAATATTTTGAATGGTAAATTTTCCTCACATTCTATTCTATAGTATATTGTTTTTTCAGAGATATGTAAAAAAAGCTTCTTCTGATATTAGTAAAAATGTTCATTTTTACGATGTATAACCTATAGCTCCCATGTTAAAGTCGTCAGCTTTAACGACAAATTTCTCTAAATTTTGCGTGGATAGCGATATTTTGAAAAATACTACTGTATAGAGGGCATTTTCATTCACACAATTTTTCAATTTGAGGAAAGTCAGAAGAAAATCGATTTAACCAGTGAACGTCCTTAATTACCCATCAGAGATTTAGTTCGGACTTGGACTACCGTGATTTCAATTTGTTTGTATTTTCATACCCATCTTAAAAGAAATCTCAGGAGCTGTTTTAACACTTCACAAATCATCTGACATAGTCGGTTCTTGTAATCGAAACTCTCAGTCTCAACTCCAGCTTTTATGCATCAATAACTGACATAAAATCACCGACAGACAATTATCACAAAGTCTTGGAAAAATAAAAATCTCATTAATTCCTTATTTGTCTGAAATATTACAACTTATTGAAATTATGTTCGCAAAATACACTTTTTTCTCAGATTCTTTCTAATCTTAATTCTTGATTATCTATTGAAAAAAATCTCCAAACTAAAGCTCTGGTTGCCTAGCTCGTGGACAGGAGAAGCTACTTCCTGGGGATCATATCGATTCCATATGCCCTGGCATCCATTGAACCAAACTATTTGAATTCAATATTTAGAAAACACTTGGGATTTGGATTTGCAGCTGAAAATTACCGCAATTCTAGAGCACAAGTTGGCTACCAACGGACAGGAGAGCCAAATTCCTGAGTATATGACAAAATTACTACCTGGCATCCGTGTAAACAAATCTAGATTAAACTTCACTTGTATCCTAAACCATCCCATAATACTAAATGTAGCAGAATTACTTATTTGAATCTACTGTTAAAAAAAAATCATTTTTTTGTTCTATAGCTGTTAGTCGTCAATAAAATAGTTTTAAAAACAATGAAGAAAATTCTGATGACCACATACTATATCTTATAGCTTCAAAATAATTACATTTACATAAAAATGAATCAAATTCAATTGAAACTATGATAGAAATTAATCAAAACAAGAGTAAATGAGAAAATATATTTGAAAAGGCAAGAATAATAATTTCTAAGTTGATTCTATCCGACATCATGACGTAAATTTGAGTTATCTTTGTTTCTGCATTTTATGAAACTATTTGAATTTATTCGGATGACAAAATTGATTTGAGGATAACAAATATTACTATTTCCAAAACTGAATAGAATAAAATCCATTAAAGAGCTTATCAACTTTTGTAACAATGAATTACCTCTAACTGTTATGTATAGCTTGTATCCTTGCCAATGGTCAATTTTTCTGTATCTGATTGTATGACATTCCCATGTCTGACTGATCACCTTGTTTTGAACGAATCCTGTAGCGAAACATGCATCCTCCGCTATGCACTTGCTATAAAATACAATTGGGCTATGTACACTTATGCTTACCGGATCTGATGCTTCCGTCAACTGCATCGATGAAAACTTTGGAATCATTTTCTCTTGCTCTACAAAGATCCAGGAATCCCATAAGATATTCTCAAAAATTTCAGCATCCTCTTCGAGAACGTTTCTTCCAGTGAAACTTGTGTCTGTGACCTTTGCTGTGTCTCTGGCATCATCCTGTGCCATCAAAATCAATTCTTCAATTTCCCTGTCTTCAAAATCTCCAAAAGTGATCGAATCTATCATCAACTTCTTCATTTCTGCCGCAGCTTCCTTTTCATTTCCTTCTTGCTCTAGACTTCTTGTTTCTGTTTCATTCACAAATATCTTTCTCTCTATATCTGTCGTATACTGCTCTATTTTCACTTGGCCGCTCTCTTCTAACTCTGAATTTTTCAATTCTTTTCCTTTCATCTCCATCTTCAAGAATACGTTTCTCTCAATATCTTCCGTTAACTGACCTATTTCCTCTTGGTCACTATCTTCTTATTCTGAGTCATCCATTTTACCACCTTCTATATCCATCTTTAAAAATATCTTTTTCCAGAAATCTACCATAAACTCCCACTTATAATAAATTTATATTTGGTAGATTGGGTTCTTTGCTGAACTGTGAAGATATTATTAACTTTGAAAAATCTGAACGATTAACAAATAATAAAATATATTAAAGAATAATAAAGAATGTAAAGGTGAAGTTAACAAACTTTGATTGATCACCGGCTTTCAAACCACATTGATGAATATCTTACAAACTTCCAATTTCTCAACACACGCACTAACTAACTTATCACTAACTATCCAACTACTTCTTCTATTGGTTAACTCTCTATATCTTCTCTTCACTAACCATCGTAACTTGACTCATAACTAACTCTCTACATCTTCCTTGACTAACTTATAACTTCGTAACTTGACTAACTATGTAACTTCCTATTGACTTGTATTGCGCATTTCTCTTAACATAACACTTTCTTCCCTCAGATGCATAGTTCTTCTGTAGAACGTAAAAAACCGTTTTTGACAGTTTTTGTCCTTTTTTTGACAGTCTTCCGTATATTGTAGCCCAATCAAATAATAGCTATTTGTGTATCAAGGCCGTAAAGATTATCTTTTTTGGTCGAATCAGGTGATACCAAAAAAGAACTGTAGGCCGAGGTGCACACAACGTTTTTTAGGCGATCATCACGAAATAATTCAAAACCACAAAATTTTATCTATTTATTTCTAAAACATTGCAATTGTAAATCTCAATTGCCGTTGAAATGGTTTCATTTCATTGTCTTCTATCAAAGTGATGTTTGTAGAAAATGCTTATCTATTTCTTGAATTGCACGAACTATTAAGGTTGACGGATGAATATAATATGTATTTCGGCGGAAAATGTATCTTAAAGAGTTTATTAAGCAACCCATATAGGTAAGTATGAAATGTTTAAGAAGTAGTTTTTGACAATTCAGTCCCAAAAAAGTAGTGTTTGACAGATCAGTCCCAAAAAGCAAAATTTGACAGATGTGTACCAAAAAGTGAAACTTCACGGCCGCAAAAGAAGCCATAGAAACACCTTTTTTGTTATGATTGCCTAAAAAATATGTTATTTGTTATTTCATGAGCTGACGAATAAAAAAATGAAGATTTGAGTCATCAATTTTTTTCTTAGATATGCTAATTCTATCCAACTATGTTCAATTCAGTTGACGACGGAAAATACGTATTACTGACAGCGCTTGTCCACATCACTAAGCTTGTGACGTGATATCATGGAGTAGCTAGGTTACTTAATGTCAGTTTTGACGTTTAACCTCTATCATCTTGCCAGTCTATCTGTGAATACTCAATATATATGTTTATCAAATACTAATATGTACTTACACGATTTTGTCTCTTCCAATAATTATCAATGCAAAGTCGAGAGATTCTGAGATCACTTGCCCATGTGAAGCGACTTAGATAGTGCAAAAAATTATTTGAAGTCAAATTGATCAAATATTAGTCCAGTCAAAATATGCATTCATCCTTGCATAAATTCCCAAGAAGCTGAAAATTGACATGAACGTTAAGGATACCATTATAATGAAGCTGTGTGAAGTCCCCATCGACCCCGTGTGTGCAAAATATTTTATGCGAGGTCAAAGCTCGCAAAAATGGATTTTTTGAATCTCTCAACGGAATGGTCAGTTTTATGATAGAAATAGCTTAGACAAAACTTGAAAATCTTTTAATTCTTGATAAAATTGCTCCCAACACTTTATTTTCTGAAATTCGCCATTTCTGAGAAAAAGCCATTTCAAATTTATATTCCCCATAATATGCTCACGTTTCCACGCCACCCATGAGGTACTAGACTTTGCGCGTATTTTTCAATGTAGTTTCCTTGGTAGGCCTACTTTACGGTCTTTCTATTGAAGTTTGATATAATATTAGGTCTTCTTATTCAACTTCTTCTTAATCTTCATCTCCCTGAGTTGACGTAAATTTGTTCAAATAGCGATACATTAGTTATTTCGTCGTTGTTGTAAAGATCATCTTCTGTTGGAGACTTTGTATTTGAACATGACTGGCCTTGACAGCTAGTGCATGCTGGTGAACAAAGTGAGCCTACTCTTTTGCCGCGGCATTTCGAATCACATTTCTGTTTGCAGTTACAAAAAATAGTGTGAAGGAGCTTTTCTGGTAATATACTTGATGAAAATATTGATGAGCAGAAGCCGAGGTTGGAAGATGGTAAACTAATTGAACATGTTTTTTATTGTATTTACGTTTTGCTATAGGTGCGTAACGTAACTTACCAATGCAAATCATTTGAAGTAAGTAATAAATGGACACTGCCACGAACAGTGGGCCGATGTTGCTCAAGATCACATGCTCACATAAAATGAGAGACTGAGTTTCTTTTTATTTAATTTTCTTGGAATTACCATTCAATATTCACTATTTACGCAGAGTAATAGTTCTACTTATATTATACGTCCATAGTCCATGCGTATTATTGAGAATATAACTTACGAATGGGTTTTTCTCAGAAACGGTGAGTCCCAAGAAAAGAAGTGTGGAAATCATTTTTGTAGAGAATAAGAAGACCTTAAAATTTTGTTGAAACTATTTTTATCATAAAATTGATCGTTCCGCTAATGAATCAAATAAACCCCTTTTTGCGGATTTAAACCCCGCATAGAATTTTTTGCACACGTGGAATCGATTGGAACTCTTTACAATTTAATTTTAATGGTATCCCTAACGTTCATGTCAATTCTCGGCTTCTTGGGAATTTATGCAAAGATACCCCTCTTTTTGGAGCTAACTTGACCGGGCTATATATCTATCAGATACATCGAACAGAATATTTTCTTATCTTGTTTGGCAAAACATTTTATTGAAACAGATCGCACTTTTGATAGTTTAGGAATTCCTTACCTACAAAATCAAGGTAGAATTCTGAATATTTCAGAAAATTTTGGAATAATAAACCTTTTTAGAACCCGTAACGCCATCTCTCCAACGAGCAATCAGACAGATGTAGAGTTTTCCCCACTTTTGAACTATTCAATGAAACATGAACAATCAAGGTTGTAAAAGCTCATTGAATCATTTAATTGACTTGTGGCCTTTGATTTTGCAACTTACTGTTGCTGTTTATGCATGATTTTGTTGACCATATATAATTTAATGTATCAACTATTTCAAATCTGATAAATATTATTGCTGGTAAGTATTCCATTACTCTTCTATATCAAGCTATTTTTGTTTTTTATATGACGGTTGTTCCATTTTTTTCTAATTCGATAGTTCTCCTCGGTCCTGGATATGTCTCTTGAAAAGTCGAAGCTGGTCGATTTTAATGTTTAATTGAACATGAAGAAAAGGACTACTCCTTATGTCTCCTTCATTCAAAATGTAGCTTGAGTGTTCGATATCAAGAAATTCTTGATGAACTGGATTTCAGGAAGTAGAAATTTTGAGCAATACGAAAGTCCCAATCGCATGGGAAGAATAGTGAGGTAAGTCAAGGGAACCGAGATATTGAATCTTATATTTACAGTTTCTTATGTCAGGGTTTAAGAATCTTGGAATAAAGTTTGTCCAACAGAATTATAACTTGCCACTCAAGCTCTTCGATTGCTAATAAGGCTCAGTTTTATTATAAACAACTTCGAAAATTTGAGCTTCTCGAATGTTGGACCAGCAAGTTCTCAATTTTTGTATCACAACCACGCGCTTATGAAACTTTCCGAGGAAAATAGTTATTTTAATCTAGCTTGAATTGATTCATAATTATTGGTTTGTAATTGAATGAAGTTTATGAAGTTTTTACAATCAATCGAATTGGGTAGATCTGCTTAAACAAGTTGATTTACATCAAGTATTTCTTTCAAATGACAAAGAACAAGCAAGTATTCCAGCTGTTAGTCACAAAAAAACACAAAAATATAAATTTCCTAACACCACAAAAATGAGTCGGTCATGTCAGCTATAAAAACAAAAGTATAAGCAATTTAATTGTGAGTTCTCGCATCTCTGTAATACACAACAGAGCTACACTGAAATTAAAGAACACACTTCCGTCGACATTCACATAGACAGTTTTTCTTCTCGCTCAACAAAATGAGAAATAAATGTTTTGTGTCCTTTTCTGAGTGGAGTTCAAAAATATTTGAAAATATTACTTAGATTTCTAACTCAAACATGTAAACGTAGTGGGTGAAACAGCGTTCATTAAAAAATTTGGACTCACGTCGAAAAGCCAATTGTTCTCTTTGAACACCATATCAGAGGAAGAACAGCCGATCACATGGTTAGAGTGAAGTTTATCTGTATATGAATAGAACTAAGATAGATTTTCCTAATAGTACAATATTTCCAAAATGCTATTGCTGAGCGACTGAGATTTATATCAAACAGTCGAACGATTTTGCTGAACTGGTTATCGAGAACGATGACTATCCTGATAAACCTGTTCATATTCCATGAAGAAAATTTTAAGAGATGGATACTGGTACCGTATTTTATTGAATTAGTATGATGTTTCAGAGTAATGCAACATTCTTCCCAAATGACAAATTATTGCTTAGATTTGACGCAATTAGACTACCTAGCGGTGCAAGTTTTCTATCAGTAGACGGGAAGGGTGTATCATTTGACGCATACAGTATTGCGAAAACAAGTATTTTTCATATAAAAAATAGATAATTTATGCTTAGCGTACGCGCTCGTAGTTGCAATGAAGTTTTCTGAATTGAATTATAATAAGAATTTGTTGAAGAAAAAATTTTCCAGTAAGCTTGGTGAAAAATTGCTACATGATCAAGCTATTGATTCATGTCGTAGGGCAGTTACGGATCTATCTAACGGCGATGGTACATATGAACACATCGCAGCGTCTCAAAATATTTTACTGTCTCACGTAATTGTAGTTTATTCAAGTAGAACAGGAAGTGGAATCTATTCTCATGGCGACCGAGCATTATTGAAACTGCGTTTAAATCTCTTGATGCAAAACTCACCATTCGAATGCCCCTGTTGTCATAAATAAAAAGTTTGCAATCCTACAGAGGATATTTAAAACTGCGTGGCTTGTCACAGAAGTTCTCGAGGTGTAGATTGCTTACAAAATCATATCACAAGTGGACTATGTCTAAAATTGGAGAGATGTTTTATTTGCAATAAAAATGTTTGGGTTAATAGGAAAGAGAGACACGAATGCGGTATAGAATACTGAGTAGCCTATAGAGAAATTCGACACAACTGCTTCATGAGTGTAAATGAATTATCAAGAACGGAATCTTTGGACGATAAAATTTTCTATTCATATCTCTTGATTTTTGAAAAAAAATGATTACTGCGAAGTTGTCGAAGAACTTTTGGAGTATTTTGCAAAGATGTCTGAGAAATTCAATGCTGTCGCCATTGCTCACAATTTGAAGTCTTTCGATGAATACTCTGTGTTGCGTGAGATGTTAAACAATGCTGAACGATTGCGACACAAAATTATACGGACTGGTGCTAAAATAATGCGGATACGGTGCAGAAAGTCGATTCACCTTATTGATAATTTTAATTTTATCTAGCTACCGCTAGCCGTATTTCCAGAGGCTTTCAGAATAAATACGGCCAGAGGATTTGTTTTGCATCATTTCAACACGTACAGAAACAAAAATCATATTTGTCAGTTACCCTAGAATGAATTGTAGGGCTACGATTCTATGAAGTCGAACGTGAGAGCTGATTTTCACTTACTTGTACCGACAAAACTCACTTATCGAGATTTGCTTTGAGCATCCCTGGAACCGTTTTGACTGTTTTCGGCTTGATGTTGGTACGTATGTGCGTTCGTGCGTAACCCGCAAATCTCAAAACTGGTTGAATTTTGTATCTGAGACTGTTATAGGGTTTAGCTGTGCACCTTACATTATGGTTGCAATCGTTCATACCGGAAGTGCACTTTACTTGAAACTTCTTTCGAATTCTTCTAATAAATCCAGAATGATCAACCGTAAGATGTAAAAATTCAGTATTTGAACTTGATGTTGTATCATAATGGTTACCTGCTATTTCTGTATGAATCAGCCAAGCCAGAAGTGCTCTTTACATGGAACTTGTTTCAATTTTTTTGCATAAATCTAGAATGATCAGCCATAGCATATTGAAATTTAGTGTTTGAACTTGCCGTAGCATCAAAATAGTTATCTACTATTTTTGTATCCATCGGCTGAGCCGGAAGTGCAGTTTATACGTATATCAGACTTTTGGAATTTGCCGTATGGAACAGTCTGTCTAATTGAAATGATAAGGTAGGCAATTGATATATTGATATATTGATAATCCATATAAAAACACATGAATACAGATTAACTAGCAGGTTCAGCAAGCTGATCTTCCACCATGCTATTTACACAATTATACATATTAAGTTGATACACAACAAAAATGTGAGTAGTACATGACAAATGAATGAAATCGATATTTTGAGTTTCAAAAACCAAACGCTTTTTCAAACAAAGTTTAAGCTTAGAAGACTTCAAACTCATAATGACTAATGGCCATTATAGCTCACCTGCAAATTACAAAATTCTATTGTAATGCTATGAAGTTCAGGCTACATTCATGTCATTTTTGAAAAATATTGTTCATATGTATACTGTTACGCTGATACACTTTCCAGCACCACAACTATTTCACTCTAAAGGTAATCTTAAAATAAACACCACGTATCACTTTAATTCAGTTTATTAAAAAACCCAATACACAATTCACATCGCCCAAAATAAATCAATCTAATTTAATGATAACGAAACACCACCGTGTTGTCACGACCACGTCTCGCAGTTTACTATCTCTTATACATAACTGTTCGGTTTTTAATTCTCCTATGGTTACCCAATGATTGTTTGATTTAATTATGAAGCCGTTACATAACACTCTCCTCCTGCAACAAAAAAAAGATTAGTGTCCTCACTAATGACATGTAACTCAACTCTCTGATAGTTCGTTATCTGAACTTTCTGACGAGCTATGATTTGCTGCGCTGTTATAGCGCCTTAAAGAGTCTATTGCTACAATTGCCTTGAACTTTTTGTACCCTCGAATGCCTTTTATTGTTTCGATTTGTGCGTTCCACCTGTCCATTCGCACGCGGTGTGGCAACTGCATTCAGAATATGCCTAACACTATGCTCTATCGCAAAATTTTTGAATTGCCTACTCGTAAAAGCTTTACCCTGATCTGAGATCACCCGACGCGGATAGCCGAAAACACTGAAAATATCTCTCAATGTATCAATCGTTTCTTTTGAACTGACAGATTTAACAGGACGTGCAATGACAAATTTGCTAAAAGAATCAACACAAATCAATAGATAACTTTTCCCTCGAACGCTTTTCGTGAAAGGTCCTAAGTGATCTATGTGAACGGTATCTAGGGGCTCATCAGGTTTTGGAATAGGGTGCAATAGTCCAGCTTGTTTCCCATAATTGCCTTTATTGAACGCACATTCTAAGCAAGAGTTTATATATTTTGTCACAAATCGGGACAGACGAGGGAACCAAAATTCACTTTTGATGAGATCAGTGCATCTGGCTATCCCAGGATGACCAATCTCATCATGATATCCGCGCAAAATAGCCCACCGTGCTAACTTTGGGACAATCAAGCGTTCACCTTCTTGTGTTTTTCTATATAGACGACCATTTTTGAGAGAATAATTATTTTTCATATCAGATGTAGCTTCGTCGTTTGAAATTTGCCTAACAATAAGTTAAAGTGACTCGTCTTGCAACTGCACAGTTAGAAACCAGTCATCTTTGTTCACCGTTACCGCACAAATACTTGTAGTGACAGGATTTCTGCTCAAAGCATCGGCATGTTTTAGATTCGTACCCGCTCTGTATTCGATTTCGAAATCGAATTCTTGTATTGCTAGCCACCACCGTGCTATACGCGGTACCAGGTCTCGTTTGCTAAATGTTGCGCGTACTGCTGAACAATCTGTTACTATTTTGAAATGTATACCAACTAAATAGATACGAAATCTTTTTATCGTTTCTACCACCGCCATTGTCTCCAGCTCATAGCTATGATAATTTTTCTCGCATGGAGTTGTTGCACGACTAAAGTAGGCAATGGGTTTTTGTACGTCGTTTTGGTTTTGCAACAATATTCCTCCAAGACCAAGCTTACTTGCATCAGTATGAATTTCCGTACTTGCACCCCTAATAAACGGCGCGAGTACTGGTCGTTTAGTCAAAAGTATTTTTAATTGGTTCAATGCGTTTCCTTCATCTACACCCCAATGCCACTCTACATTCTTTCTCGTCAATGCGGTCAATGGCTTGGCAATGATAGCAAACTTATGTATGAATTTCCTGAAATAACTCGCTAGACCCAGAAACTGCCTTACTTCATGTACATTACTAGGTGTTTTGAATTTTGATACAGCAGTAACTTTATGCTCTCCCGGTCGTATACCGTCTATTGAAATTCCGTGACCTAAGTACTCTGTTTCACTTTTTAGGAATGAACACTTAGACATGTTAAGTTTGAGTCCCGCATTTGCTAACGCATCTAATACTCGATTTAATAACTTCAAGCCTTCAACTATGGTTCGCGATGGAATCAAAATATCGTCCATGTAAACTAATATTTCTTCATGGCGCATGCTACCTAATACTTTGTCTATAAATCTTTGGAATACGGCCGGTGCATTTGCTAGGCCAAATGGAACGCGCAAGTACTCGAAATGACCATCAGGTGTTATGAATGCCGTTTTATGTATTGTGTCTTCGTGCACCGGAATTTGGTGATAACCCGAGGCTAAATCTAAGCTTGTAAAATATACCTTACCCGCTAATTCATCTATTTGATCATTTATCAGCGGCATTGGATATCTGTCTTTGACTGTTATTTTATTCAAGGCACGATAGTCAACGCATAACCGTGAATCACCGTTCTTTTTTGAAACCAATAGTATTGGACTTGCATAGTTTGAATTTGATTCGCGTATAACGTTTGAATCACATAGCTCCTTTACTATTTGACGCACTTTATTTCGTTCCACGTACGATAATCTATATGGTCTGTAATGAATTGCACTGTCTGACGTAAGTTCGATTTTCATATGGACTGCCAAAGCTGTACCAATATCTGTTTTATTTTGTGCAAAACATTCTACCCAGTGGTCTAAGATATTCATCAAGCTTTTCTTATCGTTCTCACCTATATCGCCTATATCTAAATTGACACTTTGAAGTATTGACTTGGGAGATTTACTTACTGTTACCTGACCTACAGTTGCTCCCTTGTGTGAGATGTGTGGAGCACACCGTTCTGCTCGTGCTAAGAGTTTACCTACAGGCCAAACGATCGGCATATCACCTATGTTGCTAAGGATCAGTTTTCCTTTGCTACCACGAAATACAGCTCCTGGCATACTATACATTGCGGAGCCCACTTCAAGTACTTTCGGTGGCATTGTGCATTCTTCCTCCGCCTGAGCTCCCTCAATATGAACTTCGATCTCCTTTAGTTGCCTTGGGAGGATGGTTACCGCGTTCACAGTTGTAATACAGTGTCTGGCAGTGCACTCTTCAAGTGTAATCTCTGAAAGAAATTTCTCAGACACAGAGTTAGTGATAATATTTACGGTATTATTATGTATTAACAGTGAAACTTGACTACTATTTGTGATCGGTTGACCAATAATTAGATGTACTTTTCCTACACCGATTTCATCATCAATTATTAATGCCTTTGTTAGTATTTGTACACCATCAATACTAACATTCAACTCTGTTACACCTGTCGCCAAAGACATACCACCTCCAAACCCACTTAACACCTTGTGGGCTGGAGTTATAACCAGTTTTAAGATCCTCGCCGTGGATCTAGTCATTATATTTTCTTGGCTGCCAGTGTCAATCAACGCCTTGACACAATTGCCATTTATCTTTACTAGCTTCATGCACTTGTCAGTTTCACCGTTTGTTGCTCTAATTGCCTCAATTTTTGAGTTGCTATTCTTTTCACAATGCTCTCGCCTATGCCCGACACCACCACAATGGATACACCGTTCCATTTTGGGTTTTCTACACTCTCTCGCCAAATGTCCTTTTTGTTGGCAATTATAGCACCTTTCAGTGCACCCGCCTGTGCGCCCACCATTTCGCTCACCAATGCGTCCACCATTACGCTCACCAATGCGCCCACCATTGCGCTCACTATAGCGCCCACCATTACGCTCACCAATGCGCCCACCATTACGCTCACCAATGCGCCCACCATTATGCTCACCAATGCGATCACCATTATGCTCACCAATGCGCCTACCATTGCGCTCACCAATGCGCCCACCATTGCGCTCACCAATGCGCCCACCAATGCGCCCACCATTGCGCTCACCAATGCGCCCACCATTGCGCTCACTATTGCGCCCACCAATGCGCTCACCAATTCGCATTGAGTCTCTTGATACAGATGTGCTCTGATAGTTATCCAGTGATGACAAATAATTTGTGTACAGAGAACCTGGCGTGTCACACTTGATCGCCCTAGCATTTGCCTGTAACTCGACTGGTAAACCATGTATTATGCATGAGACAATGGCTGAATCTTTCAACTCGCACCTATCCGCTAATTCAAATTTTGCATGATAGTATTCAGTCATTGTCTCATGATGTAACTTCTTTCTGTCAATTAATTTCTCTAATAGGCACGCATAATCATGTTCCCTTGGGAATGCATTACGTAATAGTTGCTTCCACTCTGGCCAAGAATAATCGTATGATTTACACCGATTGTACCACTTTCTTGCTTCTCCAGCTAATTTCTCTTGCATGTAGCAAGCTTTTACGTAGTTAGTCCACCCATGAATTTCTCCTAATTGATCAATTCGATGTAACCATCTTTCTATGTTATCATTTTCATCCGATGGGTCGAACAACGGAATGACATTGTGCGATAACATCTCCATACGTAATTTCTTTGCGTGCATGTCTAATGAACTGGGGCACAATCCGTGCTCCCTTCCACTAACGTTTCTCACCTGTTCGTTCAGATTTTGCTGTAGCCAATTATCTACCCTTTTCTCCAGAATTTGTTCTAGGATTGCCTGAGGAGTCTCGCTGCTTTCAGCATCGCATTGATCTGACTCTGTCTGTCTGCACCTTTTCTTTCCTCTGCTACTTGCAAATGGTTCACTATCACTCGCGTCACTCGACATACCTATTTGTACTTTATCCCACTTCTGACTTGTTACGCTGATACACTTTCCAGCACCACAACTATTTCACTCTAAAGGTAATCTTAAAATAAACACCACGTATCACTTTAATTCAGTTTATTAACAAACCCAATACACAATTCACATCGCCCAAAATAAATCAATCTAATTTAAGGATAACGAAACACCACCGTGTTGTCACGACCACGTCTCGCAGTTTACTATCTCTTATACATAACTGTTCGGTTTTTAATTCTCCTATGGTTACCCAATGATTGTTTGATTTAATTATGAAGCCGTTACATAACAATACAATGAATAATTTTGTAACTCATATCATGATTAAATTCAAATTATGACATAATGTATTGTCATGATGCTCAATATATTCATAATTGATGATGATTATATAATATTCGTGATAATGACAACCTCTTATGATGAAATGGAGTTCAATTCCGACTGTATCGTACTGGATGTGGCACTCTCTCACCAGTACTTGTCCTCAAATCTATCTCAACATTTCCAAATTCCCTCTTCAAAACAGGAATGGATTGGGGTTGTGAGAAGAATTGACCGCTATGAGTGCCGTAAATGTAATGACTGTTATCAACTGTCACAATTCGCAACACTTTAGTAAAAATATCTCCAATCATTTAAGGCTCGATTATGTCGCTTAATACGAATAACTGTGATGGTAAACCTAGTAATATATTTGCCGGGTGGGTAACAGACTAATTTAATGTATTAGTGTTTGGCTCGAAACCAAGCTGTAAACTCAATCGAGATGATAATTTCAATGAATCTCAAAATGATAGCATGGATGTGCATGCTATTTTCTTGCTTCTGGCATCCACTCTAAATTCAACTTGATCCTTACAAAGTATTCTTTCAGAGTTCAATGCCACTATAATTGATTCTATAGTTTAATAATCACCACTGTCTATTTTAGTTCTACAATCCACAGATAATGTTTTATTTTTCTTAAAACATCAATCAACTAATGGTATGCAACGCGCCTTGGGCGCCTGTTGAAAAGTAATAACTAAAATTAAATACCCTAAATGTGAATGATGATTCTCTTGTGATGTTGATGAAAAAGTTACGGAGTCAGTGAATCAGTGATGTGCGTGAATATGTGTCAAGATTTCAAATATCAACAGAAATGCAAAAGATATAATTTTTTTGATATTATCTCACCCTGTCAATTCGATTGTATTTGTTCTACAATAAAACATTCAAGGTGAAGTATGAATTCAAAAAAGTTCAAACTAACAATAGTTGAAGTTCACAGTTCACAATTATTTGAATTCGAAAGTCAATTTAAAAATTGTAATATTACAACAATTGTTCAAAGTGACAGTATTGTTGCCAAGTACCATTATCATCACACGAAATATCGCAGATTCATATGAAAATAGAAGATGTGTTTAGCACATAATATAAAATACCTTAAATGTGAATAATGATGATTTGGGAAAATAATATTGATGAAATGATTACCTGTATAAAAGAAAAAAAATATAGAAACATTTTGCACTTAATTTCGATATGAACTTGGTACTTATAGAGTCGTAGTCAAACGCTCTACCTCTAAGCCACAGACTGCTCCAACAATATATTGCTGCAACTAAGTTCTATCCCTTTAACTATCTAAGAGCGCTACAGAATCAATGAATCAATGATGAGCGTAGATATATATTAAGAGAATTCCATCAATTGATTCAAATTCCCAACACTCATAAGACTTTCAACACATAAAGTTTATCTATCATCTGTGAACGCCCCATGTATCTTTGCAAAACCATCTTGTAGGTATAGTATATCATATTATCCCCTTTAGTTATTGACGAGAATAAGCAGGGATATTGTATTTCAGATAATCCTAGACACCATTCATCAGTCAAATGTACACTTCTTAGTTGTTGAGTGAGAAAATTGGAAGACGTGTTTGTCAGATGATAATTCATAGAACTATTAGACAGCAATGTGAGATGAAATTCATTGAAATTGTCATTTATAATTTTCCAAGACTATAACACGGTATCCACGAGTCAAACTTGGGCGGATAATACTTCCACTGAACTAAAATTCCACATTGTCCTTTTTTTTATCTTTTACTGGGAACTTTTTTTATTTGAAAATAATTTTCCTGATTGTAGGCCACACATTGAAGCTCCGTATGATAATTAACGCCATCTATAGGCTCACCTATTAAATTACATGTTATATACACGACAGGTTTTCTGATAATAATATTTGTGATTTTGAGATATTTCACTACCCCGATTTTGTAGATATCCTTTTCCTAATAAATGTTCAAACTCAACAATTCTGACGTGGTTGTCAATTTTATATAATTTCTTAGTACTTTCAGGTTTCTCTTCTTGAGAGCGGATTTCGTTAATATTATTGTACACTCCTGAAATGTTATCCTTACAAACTTCGTTTGGAGCCATTTTGATTGTTCTATGATATGACCTATTGTAACTATTCATCAAATCATCCAAGACATCAATATACCTGTAGGTATTCGCAAAAGTAGAATATTTAAACATTTTTGTTTCCAATGTTTTATTAAATCGTTTTTCAACAGCTGCTACTACATCAGGATTGTCTGCAACATAAAAATTTATATCATGTTTTTTGAATAACATCTGTGCAATAGAACCAAAAAGTTCCGTAACTTTATCATTCTGTATATTGATTGGAACACTTATAATGGAAATTTCTTCAAAAGATGCTGCAACTTCTCGACCTGATTTTTGATGTAACGGTTTGACAGAAGCATATTTTGAGAAGACATCAATCACGCCTAGTCAATATTTAACATTGTTATTGTATTGTGTCAGGTTTTTCAAGGCAATCAAATCACATTGGAATATTTTATTCAATGTTGCCACGCAATATTTATTTCTTTGAAATTTTTGGTGAACATCTTTATGTAGAGTATATGCATTCTGATTTTCTAATCAATTCCGTATTTCCACTATAGGAGCTTCAGTCGCTTCATTAATTCTGTCTCCATTCGGGAAACTCATAGGATCAAAAATTGTGTAGTAACGCTTTCAAGTCTCACGACATTTGGTATGGTTTTGGTAGATTTTGGTCTTGGTATAGCACTAAGTGTACTTTTACCGTCACCTGAGTTGAACGATGTTGATTTCGCACTATTTGAATTAATTTCTTCTACGTTATCTTCATCTTCCTTCTCTTTCATATCAAATTTAATATCCCTGTTGATATAATTTTCTCGTTTCTAGTTAACCGGTAGAACACGCGGTATATTAGCTTCATGTAATATATCAGCAGATTATTGCCATCCTTCTGGGTTGCTACCAGTTTCATAACTCCTCAATACGTCATTAACTATATCTGTCGTATTGCTGCCTTCAATTTTAGAGTTTCTAAGACCCGCAGCACCTTTTTCATTCCACGAAACTCCGCTATTTTTCAACTTTTCAAGCAATAGTGTGACTTTTTTGATATATTGTTCTAGTAATGGCTTTACTATATCTTGGAAATTATTTTTGTTGAATGAATCATCATATTTTCCCTGATATTCAACTTGCTCGGAGTTTTTCCCATCAACGGAAGCCGTTGATAGTGTCTGCATTTCATGATCCAGCTGCAATAGAGTATTTGGTCGATTTTGTTGTAACTTATTGATTCTCTCAAAAATATGGAGCTCTATCATCACCATCTTGTTTATATACTCCATAATCTCTATTTTACTTCCCAAATAGGCAGCAGAGTACACTTGATATAATTGGCGTTAATAAAAAAAGTAGAATCGCACCGCCTTTCTGAATCAGCAGATTTTTCTTATGACTATTTGATGTTTTATTAATAACTATCTGACAAAGCACTTGCTTGTGTCGTTATAGCTTCAATTTATTTTCACCGCTCAGAGAAACTCTTGTACTTGAAATATTATGAATACATTCACATAAGCAGTGAATTAAATTTTTATCTGCAGATTGTAAAATAGCTTTTCCATATTCAGGATTTGTGTTTAAAAGAAATTTTTGAAGTTATGCATTTCCAACAAGCGATCCCAGCATCTTGAGCACAAGTTACTAGAACAATAGATAGTAATTTATAAATACCCTTTTTTGCCGTATACACAAGAGTAGATTCCTCATCCGGTAACTCGTTTGTACGAATTCGAAGATTACTAGGTGTATGTTGCTTTATATCAATTAACAAATATCAATGAAGTCATGATGTTGCATCAAAATTAGATTCTTGAGAAATTTTTGTATCATTTCACCTAATTATAAAATTCTATACTTGCAATATTTTTGTCATCAAACATTGGCTGCCACTTAACGTAACACCAAATAATTCTTTTGAACGTGGTGTCACACATCAAACTTGAATTTTCTAGCAGTCGTCCTGCAATTAAATTCTAGATTCGCCAATCGTCAAATAGGTAGAAACTAGCGTTTCGACCTGCTTCGCAGATCTAAGCGCTAGGCTTTGCAGCCCCATATGTGAACCGCCTCCGGCAAAAATAATTTCTTGATAAGATTAGTCCCAATCATAATTTCAGCGTACAGAATTCTCCTGCTTCATATTATATTTCTGCATTTTTTCCTGTTCGTGATTTCACTTTTTTTTATAGACAATTCCCAATGTTATTTCATGTATTTATCTGAAGAAGAATCATTGATTTCAACTCCTTCACGATTTACAGAGACTCTAGGCGTCGCAGCTCCAAATATGTACTGCTTCTCTGACAAGAATTCTTCTTTGACAAGATCAATCCCGGATGTGAATTTAGCTCACGTAATTCCCCTGCTTCATATTATATTACTACACTTCTCTCTGCCCGTGATTTCCAGTATTATACACAGGTCTTGATATTTACCAGTGAGGGTATTCATTATTGAAGAAGCTTATTATTTATTTGAACTACTACAGACGGCCTAACGATCAACAGAATAGGTGTGCGCGAGGAAAAGAAAGTGTGCATCAGAAAGACAAAAAACAGCGATTCGAATAATTTGAGTCTGGATTGAATATTTAATTTCATATCCCAGAATTTATTGATATATAGCACTCAATATCAATAATATTTAAAATATTGCCATCAAATAGCAATAGAATATCTAATATTTCATAATAATAATCTTCCTTAAACTATTATCATAAGTAGATTCATAATCATCAACTACAATATATTACAGCTCCTCACATCTTGAGGAACTGATAATAACTAAATACTTAAATAAGAGTCAATCCCTCACCATTGGTAGTGGGATGCTAGTATTAAGACCTGTATATAAGATCGTGATGCGTGGATTAACATGCTCTATTTTTGCATCCAAAACTGCAAAAGCTTTACAAATTGCTAATACCGCTGTAAAAATACTTTACTTTACGTATTAAGATTGCAACAATGAAAGAGTTACCGAACATAATTTTTTTCTTATATATTCATGTTATTCCTTCAAATTTGCAGCATGTTTTTCCTAAAACTGCTAATAATTTTGGGAAATGTTCCAGGTAAATATTGTGCCAATTCATTCAGGGATCAATCTAAGTTATTCTTTATTACTCATGCAGGTAAGTACTATTTTGCGCACGTTTTTCTGGGCGGTAAATGGCTCTTTGACTTTTGAGTGCGCCAAGTATAATTTGAGTGCGACAAGTAAACTTGTTAAACCGTTTATCGCTCGGAAAAATAAGCGCAAAATAGTACTTATCCCGAAATCGTAATGAAAAATAGTATTTGCAACTCGTGCGGTGTTGTCGATTGCCCACTTCGCTCTCGTGGGCAATCGACAACTTATCGCACTTGTTGCACAATATACCATCATATTCTGGGATAAGTACTACCGTTCATAAAATAAACGCAAAGAACTCAAAAGTTCCATCGAATAAGTTTTGGTACCACAGATTAAAAATACCTTATTTATAAATATGAACTTATTTTTCTGATAAAAACTTCAATATGAAATTTCAGTCAAAAATTTCTAGGCTTTCTCAAGTCATTGTGCTTTCAGAAATAGACAAACACAGCGACTGACTTTATTTTAAATTATGTTTTTTTGAGTTCAGTAGGGTCTAAAACGTAGAGATTCATTGGAAGCGGCAACTGTCCCCATACTTTTCTGTGGATGCATCTCAGTAGTTGATTTTAATTGCAATTTTGAATGGAGTTGCATACCAATAGCGAAAAAAATATTGAGTAGTCATCACAATAATACACATTTCTTCTCCATTGTCTTCTACACCCGATTTATAAGCCATTCAATAAGTTAATTTTCTCATAAATTTTGACCGTTGTAAAATAATCAGGATATACGGTGTGACACATTGATCGAGTTAAATAAGAAACTTCTCTTCCAGGTCTGAACAAAGAATTAGGACCTTTTCTTATTTTTAATGTAATTTTGAGAATTCAAATATTTCTCGGGATGTATATTTCCACACAAGCAAAAACGCTATGATTCTCACTTTCATGTCAAATGTTTCCGATACTCTTCCTGCAGTTTTTGGGATAGTGG
The DNA here is from genome assembly GCA_963989225.1 of Dromius quadrimaculatus. Classification (NCBI taxonomy): domain Eukaryota; kingdom Metazoa; phylum Arthropoda; class Insecta; order Coleoptera; family Carabidae; genus Dromius; species Dromius quadrimaculatus. The sequence continues at coordinate 46,483,758 of OZ022329.1, forward strand.
CTCACTTTCTTGCCAATCAATAGATCATGAAGAATAGCGAAATATGTACGAGAGTAAAATATAATTAGATGTACGTAGAATCATTGGAATAATTCAATAATGCCTTGAATGTATTCGCATTGTTTGCGTTGCGCGAAATGCCTAATTTACTCACAGCTGTGGAAAAACCTAATATATGTGTGCGAAATTTTATTACAAGAAGCAAATTGGCTTCAAAGTTATCTCCAAGGATATTTTGAATTCAGAGCGAATTTGTTTAATATCAAATCAAAGTTAAGACCCAATTTAGTAGCTTTCATTTATTCATTCAGAAAAACTGGTACATATGATTAACGTCTCAGTTGTTATGCTGACTCATATTTCACATCTAAGACAGCATTCGAAGATCGATAATAAATTGCTCGAATATAGAACCAATCGTTTTTTTTTTTTGACCACAACGAAAAAAAAACAGAAAACAACCCTGGTTTGCAAGATAGCAATCATCTACGCTTTGTATTTTGAAATTGATATTGATGTCAACAATTTATTTCACTTCAGTGATCATTGAATGATTACAGCTATCAGTTTGCAATCGATTGCAACAATATTCTGCTCATCCTCATCGATAAATCATTGCTGGTTGATCACAACATAAGATGGACTGATTAAAACAATATTTTGTCGAAAGCAATGGACGAGAAGGTGATCCTAATCATAAATTGTTGATAATGACTTGTACATAGCATTTTTTGTTGATTATACCAATAGTACGATATCCAATAAATAGTCAATCCATCGATTGCAACAATCAACCAAAGATCACAATTGGAATTGAGTAAGTGACAACAATAATTTTCAGTAAGTTTTTATCGTTTATCTCATGAATTAACAATAACTTCACGATTAAAGTCAAAATTGAGTTGGGCACAACAAATGATTGTTGCCCGTGATAATCTACAATCGATGATTTCTACTCAGGAATTATTGTTGATTATAAGGTCATGATACCCACAACAATAACAATACTAGTTTGAAAGAGTCATGTGATTATAATAAAAATATTATTGAATACAACAATCAAATCATTTATTCCCACAATAAAATTGCGGGTTTGGGTATACAATTTGGTCGTAGCATTAAAACAACAGTATAAGGTAATTTAAACGTCCAAACTACCAATTAAAACAATACCAATGTTGACGAAAATAATGGCTTGTTGATTATAACAAAGAAATTGCTGTTGCAGTCTTGTTGATGAGAACAGTAAAATTATTCAGTAAATCAATATCAGTTGTTCAAACTGCGTATTCAATAGAATACAATATTGAGGAATTGATCAAAATAATGAAATTGATTAATGTAGCAATGAAAATGTTGACAGCTGTTGTATCATCTGACTACTCGTAATCCGATTCCTTAATATCCAACAAAGAACTCTTGTTCTTCACAATTACAATATATTTCAATAACAGATATTATGAACAAACACTAAAAGCAAAATAATATCTGACTCTTACAAAATATCTCTATCCACTCTTTCTTACGCCCGCGCCTGCGCACGCGCACCCGAGCGTCAACGTCACACCTAACAATGTTACCAACTGTTGGAATAGATGTCTGTGTTGATTGTTCCAATGACATTAATTAAAATCAGCTGATTACAACAGTAAATTTTCACTTGCAGCAATCCGTATCATCTATCAACATTTTCCGCGAAGACCCTTTCTTGAATAACTACGTTCAATCTGAGAATAAAGTATTGAATCTATCCATATCATGTGTCTCCTACACTTCTTGAGAAATTAATTCTTTCAATCCCATTTATGATTTCTCTCAACTATCACAATATATTTCAATAACTGATATTACGAACAAACACTAAAAGAAAAATAATATCTGACTCTTACAAAATATCTCTATTGACTCTTTCTTACGCACGCGCCTGCGCACGCACACCCGAGCGTCAACGTCACACCTAACAATGTTACCAACTGTTGGAATAGATGTCTGTGTTGATTGCTTCAATGACATTCATTAAAATCAGCTGATTACAACAGTAAAATTTCACTTGCAGCAACCCGTATCATCTATCAACATTTTCCGCAAAAACCCTTTCTTGAATACGTATAATCTAAGAGAAAAGCACTGAATCTATCCATATCATGTGTCTCCTACATTTCTTGAGAAATTAATTTCTTCCAATCCCATATATGATTTTTCTCATCGATATTATCGATTATTATTAAATTGGAAGTTCCAACCAATAATTCTTATTTCGTTTCATCTTCGTTCACGTCATCTACCATTTTATCGTATTTGTAGTTTTTAAATACAAAGATATATTCGGTTAACGTTCAATAAAATTGTACAATTTGAGGCAAAGAATATCCAAAAAGCCATGAATCTCGGTAATATTCAACAATTTGACAGACCTGCATGTAAGTAGATGAATTAATTTGGTTCTAAAATCTTGTTCGTATATGTCTATTCTTACAAGAGTCTTATCTATGTGTTATTGAAATTTAGTCCTAAAATGTACCACTGATAGCAGTGATGCACGTTTCAACTTTCAGTTTAAGATCTCATGGTGCTTGCAATATATATGTCTATGTCTGATTTACTCATTTGAAACGTGAAGAGAGCAAAAATGTTTGAATTAAATAATTCGTACAACGCTATTATTGAAGACTTCTTCAAGAATAGAATCATTTGAAAAAAGCATTATTCAGGTACTTATCTTCTGTAGTCCATATAAGCTATGTTTGTTGTGTACAACCTGTGCACAATAATGAACTCTTGATTCCAACAATCACACTCTAGTCTCTAGTGCATACATCAGAATGGCCTATACTACGTATTAAAACATTAACTCATGAAATGAATCAACATTAGAGCCTAGACTATTAGATGTCAAGAACTATAGATCAAAGTTTTAGAACCAATGAGATTTGCTACTCTCCCCAATGCACTTGTCATCAAGAAAATATTTCATATCCAATTTTGTATACCAATTGAATAGGAACATCCACACTAAATAAGAAATTAGTGACTTTTGATATTGTAATAAAATGATATGTATTATACAGAATATTTACGTACAGTTTATTTCAGTAATATGTTATAATTTACATTTTTCAAAATAAATGATGACAATCGATATTTTCATCATCGTTCTCACTCAAGCTTAGTGTGTATCATCAGCTCCATGCCGCTTCTAGTAGAATTACTCTCTACATAACCTCAAATACGAAGTTATTTAAGTTCATTGAGTAATGTATGATTTATATCTTTCATCAAGTACAAAATATTGATTGATGGCTCCATTATCGTAATATTATAATCAGTTGATTATTGCTTGTTTCATTGTTGACTCAAGCAAAATGTTCGATTGGCTGGGTTTATCAAGTCTTCAACTCAAATTTATTCAACTGAAAGAGATATGAGAATAGCATAAACTAAACTATTACTAAACAATATTGAATATTTAAATAAATACTCGTGTATTGTTGAATATTTACCACATGTACCAGCTAAACTATACTTGACATGTTTCAAACCTCATTCAATCTTCAGTACTTATTTCATCCACAACAGAGAAACATCATGAATCAAAATATCCCTTGATTATAAGAATCGATTTCTTCATAACAATTATATGTTGAAATCATTCTATAACTTAGCCAACAACTAATCCATTTTGCGATCAGGCATATTCTGCGTTAAAAATGCATGAATATCGTGACATATTACTTCATTTCAAAAAATATTTGTGCATAGCCTAAAAAATATCACATAAAACTGTCATTTTGTTAATATTATTCAATTAAACTACTTACTTTCTATTTATTAGATGTGTACATTGTTGAAAACTGGAATTGGAATTTTGCGTAAAAGCGAGTACGCACGTACATTCTTCGTTTGGGAAATAAATTGGCAATACTGAGTTTATTGAAATGTCGGAAAAATAGTCATTTTAATATTTAAGCATAATATTAGCTCAAAATGTATCACAAGTGATTTGCTCATGATTGTTATGAATGTATTGATACATAAATTTGTGAAAATTTTTCTTATCCTGCAATATTCAATGAAATAATATTGAAACCTAAACGTCAAAGCTGACAGATATCATCGATGTTCAACAATTATTTGTACATGGCTACTATTTTTACGTTAAAGCGAGGACGCATGTACATTCTTCGCTCAGGAAATAAGTTGGCAAAACTGAATTTATCGAAATGTCAAAAAAATAAAAATATTAATATTTAAGCATAATATTAGCTCAAAATGTATCACAAGTGATTCGCTCATGTTTGTTATAGATGTATTATTACATGAATTTGTGGAAATCTCTCTAATTTTGCAATATTCAATGAAATAATATTGAAACCTTAACGTCAAAGCTGACAGATGTCATCGATGTTCAACAATTATTTGTACATGCCTACTATGTTCAGGATGAATTTTTGACGGTTTCTGATTTTTTACACGAAACCTATAAGACTGAAAAAATTGAGACCCCCAAAAGGCACTGCTCGTCAAGAATATCAAATTTATAAAAAAAAAATCATGTTAATCAGAGTTCTCGTTTAGGCCGTAGCCGTGGCTAACTGAAAGTGTATCTTATGCCTCTTAGTATATAAGACTAGCGTTTCGACCTGCTTCGCAGGTCTAAGTGCTAGGCTTCGCAGCTCCATATGTGAACCGCCTCCGGCAATAATAATTTCTTAATAAGAATAATCTTAATCATAATTCTAGCGTACAGAATTCTCCTGCTCCATATTATATTTCTGCATTTCTCCCTATTCGTGATTTCACTCTATTTTCATAGACAATTCTCACTGTTATTTCATGTATTTATCTGGAGAAAAATTATTGATTTCAACTTCTTCACGAATTACAGAGACTCTAGGCGTCGCAGCTTCAAATATGTACCGCCTCTCTGAAAAGAATTCTTCCTTGACAAGATCAATCTCGGATGTGAACTAAGCTCACGTAGTTCCTCTGATTCGTATTATATTACTACACTTTTCTCTGCCCGTGATTACATTGATTGACAGTTCCCAATCATATTCAGGTATAAATCCTTAAGAAAATCATCGATTTCATTCGTTTTAAGAATTAGCGACGAGATGGCAAGATTGTTTCTCTAGTAGAACTATCTTCTCAAAAGAACCACTCTTGCCGCACAATTTCCAATACTATACATAGGTCTTGATACTCACTAGTAAAGGTATTCATTATTGAAGCAGCTTATTAGTTATTCAAACTACTACAGACGGCGTTACGATCGACAAAATAAGTGTGCGAGGAAAACAGAAAATGTGCATCAGAAAGACAAGAAACAGCGATTCGAATAATTCAGGTCTGGATTGAATATTTAATTTTACATCCTAAAATTCATTGATATATAGCACTCAATATCAATAATATTCAAAATATTGCCATCAAATAGCAATATAGCTCCAAATATTTCATAATAATCACATTTAATTCCTTTGTATTAACAAAAATGGATATTTGAACTTGTGACAAATGGATGTTCCCCTCAATCTTCCTTCAACTATTATCATAAGTAGATTTATAATCATCAACTACAATATAATACAGCTTCTCACATCTTGAGGAACTGATAATAACTAAATACCTCAATAAGAGTCAATCCCTTGCCAATGGTAGTGAGACGCTAGTGTCAAGTCCTATATATAAAACCGTGGTGCGTGAATTAACATGCTCTATTCTTGCATCGAAAACTGCGAAAGTTTTTCAAATTGCTAATACCCCTGTAGAAATACTTTACTTCATGTATTGAATTTGCAACAATGTAAGAGTTGGCGATCATCATTTATTTGTTGTACATTCATGTTGTTCCTTCTAATTTGCAACATGTTCTGTCGAACTCATCGTCAACGCTACCATCGTCAAACCTTGGCTTGCGACGTCCAAATATGAGTATAAATAATTCTTATTTCACATTGATGATAATTATTTCCCTACTTTAAAAGAATTTATCGAATTTTATAATAAATGAAATAAAACCGCAAATTATTTTGGGAAATGTTCTAGGTGAATGCTGTGCCAATTCATGAAGGAATCAATCAAAGTTATTTTTTATCACTCATGCAGAATGCGTACTACTTTGCGCACGTAAATAGCTCTTTGGCTTTTGAGTGCGCCAGGTATAATTTATGTGCGACAAGTAAACTTGTTGCACGCAAACCATTTATCACTCGGAAAAATAAGTGCAAGATAGTACCAATCCTGCATTCGTAATAAAAAATAGTATCCCCAACTTATGCAGTATTGTCAATTGCCCACTTCGCTCTCGAGGGCAATCGAAAACTTATCGCACTTGTTGCACAATATACTATTATATTCTTGGATAAGTATAACCGTTTATGAAATAAGCGCAAAGAACTTTAAAGTTCCATCAAAGAAGTCTTGGTACCACCGATTGAATATATCTTATTCATGAATATGAACTTATTTTTTTGATAAAAAATTTGAATGTGAAATTCTAGTCGAAAATTTCTAGCCGTTCTCAAGTTATCGTGCTTTTAGAAATAAACAAACACAACGACTGACTTTCTTTTAAATTATGTTTTTTTTTAGTTCAGTAGGATCTGAAACGTAGAGATTCATTGAAAGCGTTAACTGTCCTTATACTTTTTTGTTAATGCATCTCAGTGGTTGATTTTGATCTCAATTTTGGATGGAGTTGCATACCAATAGCGGAAAAAAAAATTGAGAGTTATTACAATAATACACATTTCTTCTCCATTGTCTTCTACACCTGATTTATAAGCCATTCAATAAGTTCATTTTCCTATCAATTTCGACCCTTGTAACAAAATCAGGATATACGATGTGACACAATGATCGAGTTCAATAAGAAACTTCTCTTCCAGGTCTGAACAAAGAATAAGGGCGTTTTTTATCTTCAATGTAATTTTGAGAACTCAAACTTTTTTCGGGATGCTTATTTCCACACAAGCAGAAACGCTATGAACCTCACTTCCATATATTTGTGCGAAATTTTATTACAAAAAGCAAATTGGCTCCAAATACATCTCCAAGGATATTTTAAATCCGAAGCGAATTTGTCCAAATCAATTGAAAGTTAAGACTCAAGTTAATAGCCTGAATGTATTTATTCAGAAAAACTGGTAGATATAATCAACGTCTCAGTTGTTATGCCGACTCATATTTCACATCTGAAACAGCATTAAAAGATGAAGAATAAATTGCTTGAATAGAGAATCAATCGGTTGTTTTCTGACTACAATAGAAATAAATCAGAAAACAACCCTGAATTGTTAAATAAAATCATCTACGCTTTGTATTTTGGAATTTTTCTACTTCAGTGGTTATTGAATGACCACAGCTATCAGTTTGCAATCGATTGCAACAATATTTTGTTTATCCCTATAATGATTGAGTGGATGAGAATAAGATTTAGAAGGTAATCCTAATTATCAATTGTTGATAGTGGCTAGTAGGTAGCATTTTTTGTTGATTATACTAATTACTTTTCCATCATAGTATGTGGTTGATAATACAATATCCATTGAATAGTGATTCTACCGATTGCAACAATCAACCATTGATCACAATTGGAATTTAGTAAATGACAACAATAATTTTTACCAAGTTTTCATCGTTTATCTAATGAATCAGCAATAACTTCACAATTAAAATCAAAATTGAATTGATCACAACAAATGATAGTTGCCCGTAATAATCTACAATCGATGATTTCTACTCAGGAATTATTGTTGATAATATGATCATAATACTCACAACAATAACAGTACTAGTTTGAAAGAAATTGCTGTTGCAGTCTTGTTGATGAGAACAGCAAAATTATTCATTAAATCAATATTAGTTGTTCGAAGTGCCTATTCAATCGGATACAATATTTAAGGATTGATCAAAATAATGAAATCGATGAATGAAGCAATGAAAATGCTGACAGCTGTTCTATCATCTGACTACTCGTCATCCGATTCCTTTATATTCAACAAAACATTCTTGCTCTTCACAATTACAATATATTTCAATAACAGATATTATAAACAAACAATAGAAGAACAATAATATCTGACTCTTGCAAAACATCTCTATCCACTCTATATTACGCATGTGCACCCAAGCGTCTACATCACACCTGACAATGTTACCAACTGTTGGAACAGATGTCTGTTTTGATTGTTTGAGATCAGCTGATTACAACAGTGAATAAACTCTTTCTGGAATAACTACTTTTAATCTATTTATATCATGTGTCTCCTACACTTTTTGAGAAATTTTCAATATTGTTAAATGATTGTAGTGGATATACAGAATAGGTATATACGTACAGTTTATCTGAGTATTATTTTATTATTTGAATCGTTCACACCCAAACTTACCGTGTTTCATCAGCGCAATTCAGGTTTTAGGAGGATTATCTTCTGCATAATCTCAAATACAAAGTTAATCGAAATATTCATTTTTTCATTGCAGAATATTCACCACATGTACCAAACTATAGTTACTTGATATATTCCAAGTGGCATTTATTCTTCAGTACTCATTTTACAGGGGAACAATATTATAAATTAGAGTATAAATCGTATCTTGAAAATAGTATAATCAAATGATGGATCGTCGGAGGATAGATGAATAGGTATCAGTGAATTAAATTCATATCACTTGAGCAAACATTTCAAACTTCATTAATTCTTCTTCAGTGCCCACAAATAATTGAATTTTCTGCAACAATATCACTTTGGAATCGTATTTATCAAGCATTCTGCTATACCAGCTTTCAATAAGTCCTTGAGCATAACCTTAAAAATATTACATGAAGTTACACTTAAATTACAGAAATAAATCTCTTGATTATAAGAATCGATTTCCTTATAACAATTACATGTTGAAATCATCTTGAAACTTATGCGATTGCTTGTTTGGAGGGATTTATATTGCAAAAAATATGCTTGTTTTCTATTTTGTGCTGAAAATGCATGGGCATTGTGACATTATACTTTATTGCAGAAAATGTTTGAGCATAGCCTAAAATATAACATAAAATTGTCATTTCATTAATATTATTCAATCAAGCTACTCACTTTATATTTATAAGATGTGTACATTGTCGTAAACTGAAATTGAAATTTTGCGTGACAGCGAGTACACATGTACAGTCTCTGTGTGGGAAATAAGTTGGCCACACTGATATTTCATATCATCTGACTACTCGTTATCCGATTCCTCTATATTTAATAAAACACTCATGTTCTTCACGATAACAATATATTACAATAACAGATATTTTAAACAAACACTAAAAGAAGAATAATATCTGAATCTTATAAAAGATCTCTATCCACTCTATCTTACGCATGCGCACCCGAGTGTCTACGTCACACTGAACAATGTTACCAACTGTTGGAACAACTTCACCTACTCGCTTCATCAGCGCAAGCACTGAACAAGCTCCAGATTCTTCTGTATAAAAAATTAATAATAAGATCTAGTTGAATAAATTGATGTTATGCGTACATAATTTCATCGAGTACTCAATATGATCACTATTGGATAAACATACAACATTCAAATAATTTCCGTATTATCTGCAGTAGTTTATATTTGGAGTAGGGATAACTGATCCGTGAACGAATGAACAAGAGCATAGTGAACCAGATCAGTTAGATCAGTACTCCGTGAACGAAAGAATACAGCTTTAATATGTCAGAATTGAAGGTAGAATCATCAAGAAAATATTTCATGTCCAAATTTATATACCATGTGAATAGGAACATCCAAACTGGATAAGAAATGTGTCACTTCTAATAATGCCTGTTCTTTGTTTTGTGTTGTAAATGCATAAATATTGTGACACATTACTTTATTCCAAAAAATTTCTGAGCATAGCCTGAAAAATATCACATAAGATTGTCATTTTGTTAATATTATTCATTTAAACTACTTACCTTTTATTTGTGAGATGTGTACATTGTTGTAAACTGGAATTGGAATTTTGCGTAAAAGCGAGTACGCATGTACATTCTTCCCTCAGGAAATAAGTTGGCAATACTGAATTTATTTAAACGTCATAAAAATAGTTATCTTATTATTTAAACATAATAGAAGCATAAAATGTATCAAGAATTATTCGCTCATGTTTGTAATTAATATGATAATACATAATATCCGTGGATAATATAGAAATTCTACAATATTTAATGTGATAATATTGAGATTCAAACGTCAAAACTGTCAGATGACATTGATGTTCAACAATTAAAAATTCCTGGCAACTGGATCTGATTTTTTTTGTCCAATTCTCGTCGGTTTTTGATTTTTTGCACAAAATCTATAAGACGGAAAAAATTTAGACCCTCAAAAGGCACTCCTCCTCAAGAATACCAAATTTGTAAAAAAAAATCATAATAATCCGAATTTTGGTTTAGGCTGTGGCTTAGGGCAAAGTTTTTCTGTAATCCAAACACTTGGCCTTTTAGTATATAAGACTAGCGTTTCGACCTGCTTCGCAGGTCTAAGCGCTAGGCTTCGCAACTCCATATGTGAACCGCCTCCGGCAAAAATAATTTTTCTATAAGATTAGTCACAATCATAATTTCAGCGTACCGAATTCTCCTACTCCATATTATATTTCTGCATTTTTCCCTATTCGTGATTTCACTCTTTTTTATAGACAATTCTCAATGTTATTTCATGTATTTATCTGAAGAAAAATTATTGATTCCAACTTCTTCACGAATTACAGAGACTCTAGGCTTCGCAGCTCCAAATATGTACCGCCTCTCTGACAAGAATTCTTCCTTGACAAGATCAATCTCGGATGTAAATTGAGCTCACGTAATTTCCCTGATTTATATTATATTACTACACTTTCCTCTGCCCGTGATTCCATTGATTGACAGTTCCCAATTATATTTAGGTATAAATCCTTAAGAAAATCATCGATTTCATTCCCTTTAAGGATTAGCGACAAGATGGCAAGATTGTTTTTCTAGTAGAACTATCTTTTCAAAAGAACCACTCTTGCCGCACAATTTCCAATATTATACATAGGTCTTGATACTCACCAGTAAGGTTATTCATTATTGAAGCAGCTTATCAGTTATTCAAACTACTACAGACGGCGTTACGATCGACAAAATAAGTGTGCGAGGAAAACAGAAAATGTGCATCAGAAACACAAGAAACAGCGATTCGAATAATTCAAGTCTGGATTGAATAATTGATTTTACATCCCAAAATTCATTCATATATAGCACTCAATATCAATAATATTCAAAATATTGCTGCTAGTGTCAAGTCCTATATATAAGACCGTGGGGCGTGAATTAACATGCTCTATTCTTGCATCAAAAACTGCAAAAGTTTTTCAAATTGCTAAATTGCTACCCCTGTAAAAATACTTCACTTCATGTATTGAATTTGCAACAATGTAAGAGTTGGCGAACATCATTTATTTCTTGTACATTCATGTTGTTCCTTCTAATTTGCAACATGTTTTGTCGAACTCATCGTCAACGCTACCATCGTCAAACCTTGGCTAGCGACGTCCAAATATGAGTATAAATAACTCTTATTTCACATTGATAATAATTATTTCCCTACTTTCAAAGAATTTATCGAATTTTATAATAAATGAAATAAAACCGCAAATTATTTTGGGAAATGTTCCAGGTGAATGTTGTGCAAATTCATGAAGGAATCAATCTTAGTTATTTTTTATCACTCATGCAGAATGCGTACTACTTTGTCGCACGCAAACCATTTATCGCTCGGAAAAATAAGTGCAAAATAGTACTAATCCTGCATTCGTGATAAAAAATAGTATCCTCAACTTGTGCAGTATTGTCAATTGCTCACTTCGCTCTGGTGGGCAATCAAAAACTTATCGCACTTGTTGCACAATATACTATCATATTCTTGGATAAGTACTACCGTTTATGAAGTAAACGCAAAGAACTCTAAAGTTCCATCAAAGAAGTTTTGGTACCACCGATCGAATATATATTATTCATGAATATGAACCTATTTTTTTGATAAAAAACTTGAATGTGAAATTTTAGTCGAAAATTTCTAGCCGTTCTCAAGTTATCGTGCTTTTAGAAATAAACAAACACAACGACTGACTTTCTTTTAGATTACGTGTTTTTGAGTTCAGTAGGGTCTGAAACGTAGAGATTCATTGAAAGCGTTAACTGTCCTCACACTTTTTTGTGAATGCATCTCAGTGGTTGATTTTGATCTCAATTTTAAATGAAGTTGCATACCAATAGCGGAAAAAAATTGAGAGTAATTACAATAATACACATTTCTTCTCCATTGTCTTCTACACCTGATTTATAAGCCATTCAATAAGTTCATTTTCCTATCAATTTCGACCCTTGTAACAAAATCAGGATATACGATGTGACACAATGATCGAATTCAATAAGAAATTGCTCTTCCAGGTCTGAACAAAGAATAAGGGCGTTTTTTATCTTCAATGTAATTTTGAGAATTCAAACTTTTCTCGGGATGCTTATTTCCACACAAGCAAAAACGCTATGAACCTCACTTTCATATATTTGTGCGAAATTTTATTACAAAAAGCAAATTCGCTCCAAATACATCTCCAAGGATATTTTAAATCCGAAGCGAATTTGTCCAAATCAATTGGAAGTTAAGACTCAATTAAATCAATATTAGTTGTTCGAAGTGCCTATTCAATCGAATACAATATTTAGGGATTGATCAAAATGATGAAATCGATGAATGAAGCAATGAAAATGCTGACTGCTGTTCTATCATCTAACTACTCGTCATCCGATTCCTTTATATTCAACAAAACATTCTTGTTCTTCACAATTACAATATATTTCAATAACAGATATTATGAACAAACAATAAAAGAACAATAATATCTGACTCTTGCAAAACATCTCTATCCACTCTATATTACGCATGCGCACCCAAGCGTCTACGTCACACCTAACAATGTGACCAACTGTTGGAACAGTGGTCTGTGTTGATTGTTTGAAATCAGCTGATTACAACAGTGAATTCTTACTTACAGTAACCCGTATAATCTACCAACATTTTCCGCCAAAACTCTTTCTAGAATAACTACTTTTAATCTATTTATATCATGTGTCTCTTACACTTTTTGAGAAATTTTCAATATTGTAAAATGATTGTAGTAGGTATACAGAATAGGTATATATGTACAGTTTATCTAAGTATTATTTTATTATTTAAATCGTTCACATCCAAACTTATCGTGTTTCATCAGCTCAATGCAGTTTTTAGGAAAATCATCTTTTACATAACCTCAAATACAAAGTTAATCGAAATATTCATTTTTTCATTGCAGAATATTCACCACATATACCAAACTATAGTTACTTGACATATTCTAAGTGGCATTTATTCTTCAGTACTTATTTTACAGGAAAACAATATTGTAAATCAGAGTATAAATCGTATCTTTAAAATAGTATAATCAAATGATGGATCATCGGAGGATGGATGAATTAGTATTGGTGAACTAAATTCATATCACTTGAGCAAACATTTCAAATTTTATTAATTCTTCTTCAGTGCCTACAAATAATTGAATTTTCTTCAACAATATCACTTTGGAATCGTATTCATCAAGCATTCTGCTATACCAGCTTTCAATAAGTCCTTGAGCATAACCTTGAAAATATTACATGACGTTACACTTAAATTACAGAAATAAATCTCTTGATTATAAGAATCGATTTCCTTATAACAATTACATGTTAAAATCATCTTGAGACTTAGGCGATCGCTTGTTTGAAAGGATTTATAGTTTACAAAATATGCCTGTTTCCTATATTGTGCTGAAAATACATGGGCATTGTGACATTATACTTCATTCCAAGAAATGTTTGAGCATAGCCTAAAAAATATAACATGAAATTGTCATTTTGTTAATATCATTCAATTAAGCTACTCACATTATATTTATAAGATGTGTACATTGTTGTAAACTGGAATTGAAATTTTGCGTGAAAGTGAGTACGCATGTACAGTCTCTGTGTGGGAAATAAGTTGGCAATACTGACATTTCATTGTAAACACTCACGTTCTTTATAATTGCAATATATTTCAATAACAGATATTATAAACAAATACTAAAAGAAGAATAATACCTGACTCTTACAAAAGATCTCTATCCACTCTATCTTACGCATGCGCACTTGAGTGTCTACGTCACAACAAACAATGTTACCAACTGTTGGAGCAACTTCACCTACTCGCTTCATCAGCGCGAGCACTGAACAAGCTTCAGATTCTTCTGTATAAATAATTAATAATAAGATCTAGTTGAATAAATTGATGTTATGCGTACATAATTTCATCAAGTACTTAATATGATCACTAAACATAACACATTCGAATAATTTCCGTATTATCTGCAGTAGTTTATATTTGGAGTAGGGATAACTGATCCGTGAACGAATGAACAAGAGCATAGTGAACCAGATCAGTTAGATCAGTACTCCGTGAACGAAAGAATACAGCTTTAATATGTCAGAATTGAAGGTAGAATCATCAAGAAAATATTTCATGTCCAAATTTATATACCATGTGAATAGGAACATCCAAACTGGATAAGAAATGTGTCACTTCTAATAATGCCTGTTCTTTGTTTTGTGTTGTAAATGCATAAATATTGTGACACATTACTTTATTCCAAAAAATTTCTGAGCATAGCCTGAAAAATATCACATAAGATTGTCATTTTGTTAATATTATTCATTTAAACTACTTACCTTTTATTTGTGAGATGTGTACATTGTTGTAAACTGGAATTGGAATTTTGCGTAAAAGCGAGTACGCATGTACATTCTTCCCTCAGGAAATAAGTTGGCAATACTGAATTTATTTAAACGTCATAAAAATAGTTATCTTATTATTTAAACATAATAGAAGCATAAAATGTATCAAGAATTATTCGCTCATGTTTGTAATTAATATGATAATACATAATATCCGTGGATAATATAGAAATTCTACAATATTTAATGTGATAATATTGAGATTCAAACGTCAAAACTGTCAGATGACATTGATGTTCAACAATTAAAAATTCCTGGCAACTGGATCTGATTTTTTTTGTCCAATTTTCGTCGGTTTTTGATTTTTTGCACAAAATCTATAAGACGGAAAAAATTTAGACCCTCAAAAGGCACTCCTCCTCAAGAATACCAAATTTGTAAAAAAAAAATCATAATAATCCGAATTTTGGTTTAAGCTGTGGCTTAGGGCAAAGTTTTTCTGTAATCCAAACACTTGGCCTTTCAGTATATAAGACTAGCGTTTCGACCTGCTTCGCAGGTCTAAGCGCTAGGCTTCGCAGCTCCATATGTGAACCGCCTCCGGCAAAAATAATTTTTCTATAAGATTAGTCCCAATCATAATTTCAGCGTACCAAATTCTCCTACTCCATATTATATTTCTGCATTTTTCCCTATTCGTGATTTCACTCTTTTTTATAGACAATTCTCAATGTTATTTCATGTATTTATCTGAAGAAAAATTATTGATTCCAACTTCTTCACGAATTACAGAGACTCTAGGCTTCGCAGCTCCAAATATGTACCGCCTCTCTGACAAGAATTCTTCCTTGACAAGATCAATCTCGGATGTAAATTGAGCTCACGTAATTTCCCTGATTTATATTATATTACTACACTTTCCTCTGCCCGTGATTCCATTGATTGACAGTTCCCAATCATATTTAGGTATAAATCCTTAAGAAAATCATCGATTTCATTCCCTTTAAGGATTAGCGACAAGATGGCAAGATTGTTTTTCTAGTAGAACTATCTTTTCAAAAGAACCACTCTTGCCGCACAATTTCCAATATTATACATAGGTCTTGATACTCACCAGTAAGGTTATTCATTATTGAAGCAGCTTATCAGTTATTCAAACTACTACAGACGGCGTTACGATCGACAAAATAAGTGTGCGAGGAAAACAGAAAATGTGCATCAGAAACACAAGAAACAGCGATTCGAATAATTCAAGTCTGGATTGAATAATTGATTTTACATCCCAAAATTCATTCATATATAGCACTCAATATCAATAATATTCAAAATATTGCTGCTAGTGTCAAGTCCTATATATAAGACCGTGGGGCGTGAATTAACATGCTCTATTCTTGCATCAAAAACTGCAAAAGTTTTTCAAATTGCTAAATTGCTACCCCTGTAAAAATACTTCACTTCATGTATTGAATTTGCAACAATGTAAGAGTTGGCGAACATCATTTATTTCTTGTACATTCATGTTGTTCCTTCTAATTTGCAACATGTTTTGTCGAACTCATCGTCAACGCTACCATCGTCAAACCTTGGCTAGCGACGTCCAAATATGAGTATAAATAACTCTTATTTCACATTGATAATAATTATTTCCCTACTTTCAAAGAATTTATCGAATTTTATAATAAATGAAATAAAACCGCAAATTATTTTGGGAAATGTTCCAGGTGAATGTTGTGCAAATTCATGAAGGAATCAATCTTAGTTATTTTTTATCACTCATGCAGAATGCGTACTACTTTGTCGCACGCAAACCATTTATCGCTCGGAAAAATAAGTGCAAAATAGTACTAATCCTGCATTCGTGATAAAAAATAGTATCCTCAACTTGTGCAGTATTGTCAATTGCTCACTTCGCTCTGGTGGGCAATCAAAAACTTATCGCACTTGTTGCACAATATACTATCATATTCTTGGATAAGTACTACCGTTTATGAAGTAAACGCAAAGAACTCTAAAGTTCCATCAAAGAAGTTTTGGTACCACCGATCGAATATATATTATTCATGAATATGAACCTATTTTTTTGATAAAAAACTTGAATGTGAAATTTTAGTCGAAAATTTCTAGCCGTTCTCAAGTTATCGTGCTTTTAGAAATAAACAAACACAACGACTGACTTTCTTTTAGATTACGTGTTTTTGAGTTCAGTAGGGTCTGAAACGTAGAGATTCATTGAAAGCGTTAACTGTCCTCACACTTTTTTGTGAATGCATCTCAGTGGTTGATTTTGATCTCAATTTTAAATGAAGTTGCATACCAATAGCGGAAAAAAATTGAGAGTAATTACAATAATACACATTTCTTCTCCATTGTCTTCTACACCTGATTTATAAGCCATTCAATAAGTTCATTTTCCTATCAATTTCGACCCTTGTAACAAAATCAGGATATACGATGTGACACAATGATCGAATTCAATAAGAAATTGCTCTTCCAGGTCTGAACAAAGAATAAGGGCGTTTTTTATCTTCAATGTAATTTTGAGAATTCAAACTTTTCTCGGGATGCTTATTTCCACACAAGCAAAAACGCTATGAACCTCACTTTCATATATTTGTGCGAAATTTTATTACAAAAAGCAAATTCGCTCCAAATACATCTCCAAGGATATTTTAAATCCGAAGCGAATTTGTCCAAATCAATTGGAAGTTAAGACTCAATTAAATCAATATTAGTTGTTCGAAGTGCCTATTCAATCGAATACAATATTTAGGGATTGATCAAAATGATGAAATCGATGAATGAAGCAATGAAAATGCTGACTGCTGTTCTATCATCTAACTACTCGTCATCCGATTCCTTTATATTCAACAAAACATTCTTGTTCTTCACAATTACAATATATTTCAATAACAGATATTATGAACAAACAATAAAAGAACAATAATATCTGACTCTTGCAAAACATCTCTATCCACTCTATATTACGCATGCGCACCCAAGCGTCTACGTCACACCTAACAATGTGACCAACTGTTGGAACAGTGGTCTGTGTTGATTGTTTGAAATCAGCTGATTACAACAGTGAATTCTTACTTACAGTAACCCGTATAATCTACCAACATTTTCCGCCAAAACTCTTTCTAGAATAACTACTTTTAATCTATTTATATCATGTGTCTCTTACACTTTTTGAGAAATTTTCAATATTGTAAAATGATTGTAGTAGGTATACAGAATAGGTATATATGTACAGTTTATCTAAGTATTATTTTATTATTTAAATCGTTCACATCCAAACTTATCGTGTTTCATCAGCTCAATGCAGTTTTTAGGAAAATCATCTTTTACATAACCTCAAATACAAAGTTAATCGAAATATTCATTTTTTCATTGCAGAATATTCACCACATATACCAAACTATAGTTACTTGACATATTCTAAGTGGCATTTATTCTTCAGTACTTATTTTACAGGAAAACAATATTGTAAATCAGAGTATAAATCGTATCTTTAAAATAGTATAATCAAATGATGGATCATCGGAGGATGGATGAATTAGTATTGGTGAACTAAATTCATATCACTTGAGCAAACATTTCAAATTTTATTAATTCTTCTTCAGTGCCTACAAATAATTGAATTTTCTTCAACAATATCACTTTGGAATCGTATTCATCAAGCATTCTGCTATACCAGCTTTCAATAAGTCCTTGAGCATAACCTTGAAAATATTACATGACGTTACACTTAAATTACAGAAATAAATCTCTTGATTATAAGAATCGATTTCCTTATAACAATTACATGTTAAAATCATCTTGAGACTTAGGCGATCGCTTGTTTGAAAGGATTTATAGTTTACAAAATATGCCTGTTTCCTATATTGTGCTGAAAATACATGGGCATTGTGACATTATACTTCATTCCAAGAAATGTTTGAGCATAGCCTAAAAAATATAACATGAAATTGTCATTTTGTTAATATCATTCAATTAAGCTACTCACATTATATTTATAAGATGTGTACATTGTTGTAAACTGGAATTGAAATTTTGCGTGAAAGTGAGTACGCATGTACAGTCTCTGTGTGGGAAATAAGTTGGCAATACTGACATTTCATTGTAAACACTCACGTTCTTTATAATTGCAATATATTTCAATAACAGATATTATAAACAAATACTAAAAGAAGAATAATACCTGACTCTTACAAAAGATCTCTATCCACTCTATCTTACGCATGCGCACTTGAGTGTCTACGTCACAACAAACAATGTTACCAACTGTTGGAGCAACTTCACCTACTCGCTTCATCAGCGCGAGCACTGAACAAGCTTCAGATTCTTCTGTATAAATAATTAATAATAAGATCTAGTTGAATAAATTGATGTTATGCGTACATAATTTCATCAAGTACTTAATATGATCACTAAACATAACACATTCGAATAATTTCCGTATTATCTGCAGTAGTTTATATTTGGAGTAGGGATAACTGATCCGTGAACGAATGAACAAGAGCATAGTGAACCAGATCAGTTAGATCAGTACTCCGTGAACGAAAGAATACAGCTTTAATATGTCAGAATTGAAGGTAGAATCATCAAGAAAATATTTCATGTCCAAATTTATATACCATGTGAATAGGAACATCCAAACTGGATAAGAAATGTGTCACTTCTAATAATGCCTGTTCTTTGTTTTGTGTTGTAAATGCATAAATATTGTGACACATTACTTTATTCCAAAAAATTTCTGAGCATAGCCTGAAAAATATCACATAAGATTGTCATTTTGTTAATATTATTCATTTAAACTACTTACCTTTTATTTGTGAGATGTGTACATTGTTGTAAACTGGAATTGGAATTTTGCGTAAAAGCGAGTACGCATGTACATTCTTCCCTCAGGAAATAAGTTGGCAATACTGAATTTATTTAAACGTCATAAAAATAGTTATCTTATTATTTAAACATAATAGAAGCATAAAATGTATCAAGAATTATTCGCTCATGTTTGTAATTAATATGATAATACATAATATCCGTGGATAATATAGAAATTCTACAATATTTAATGTGATAATATTGAGATTCAAACGTCAAAACTGTCAGATGACATTGATGTTCAACAATTAAAAATTCCTGGCAACTGGATCTGATTTTTTTTGTCCAATTTTCGTCGGTTTTTGATTTTTTGCACAAAATCTATAAGACGGAAAAAATTTAGACCCTCAAAAGGCACTCCTCCTCAAGAATACCAAATTTGTAAAAAAAAAATCATAATAATCCGAATTTTGGTTTAAGCTGTGGCTTAGGGCAAAGTTTTTCTGTAATCCAAACACTTGGCCTTTCAGTATATAAGACTAGCGTTTCGACCTGCTTCGCAGGTCTAAGCGCTAGGCTTCGCAGCTCCATATGTGAACCGCCTCCGGCAAAAATAATTTTTCTATAAGATTAGTCCCAATCATAATTTCAGCGTACCAAATTCTCCTACTCCATATTATATTTCTGCATTTTTCCCTATTCGTGATTTCACTCTTTTTTATAGACAATTCTCAATGTTATTTCATGTATTTATCTGAAGAAAAATTATTGATTCCAACTTCTTCACGAATTACAGAGACTCTAGGCTTCGCAGCTCCAAATATGTACCGCCTCTCTGACAAGAATTCTTCCTTGACAAGATCAATCTCGGATGTAAATTGAGCTCACGTAATTTCCCTGATTTATATTATATTACTACACTTTCCTCTGCCCGTGATTCCATTGATTGACAGTTCCCAATCATATTTAGGTATAAATCCTTAAGAAAATCATCGATTTCATTCCCTTTAAGGATTAGCGACAAGATGGCAAGATTGTTTTTCTAGTAGAACTATCTTTTCAAAAGAACCACTCTTGCCGCACAATTTCCAATATTATACATAGGTCTTGATACTCACCAGTAAGGTTATTCATTATTGAAGCAGCTTATCAGTTATTCAAACTACTACAGACGGCGTTACGATCGACAAAATAAGTGTGCGAGGAAAACAGAAAATGTGCATCAGAAACACAAGAAACAGCGATTCGAATAATTCAAGTCTGGATTGAATAATTGATTTTACATCCCAAAATTCATTCATATATAGCACTCAATATCAATAATATTCAAAATATTGCTGCTAGTGTCAAGTCCTATATATAAGACCGTGGGGCGTGAATTAACATGCTCTATTCTTGCATCAAAAACTGCAAAAGTTTTTCAAATTGCTAAATTGCTACCCCTGTAAAAATACTTCACTTCATGTATTGAATTTGCAACAATGTAAGAGTTGGCGAACATCATTTATTTCTTGTACATTCATGTTGTTCCTTCTAATTTGCAACATGTTTTGTCGAACTCATCGTCAACGCTACCATCGTCAAACCTTGGCTAGCGACGTCCAAATATGAGTATAAATAACTCTTATTTCACATTGATAATAATTATTTCCCTACTTTCAAAGAATTTATCGAATTTTATAATAAATGAAATAAAACCGCAAATTATTTTGGGAAATGTTCCAGGTGAATGTTGTGCAAATTCATGAAGGAATCAATCTTAGTTATTTTTTATCACTCATGCAGAATGCGTACTACTTTGTCGCACGCAAACCATTTATCGCTCGGAAAAATAAGTGCAAAATAGTACTAATCCTGCATTCGTGATAAAAAATAGTATCCTCAACTTGTGCAGTATTGTCAATTGCTCACTTCGCTCTGGTGGGCAATCAAAAACTTATCGCACTTGTTGCACAATATACTATCATATTCTTGGATAAGTACTACCGTTTATGAAGTAAACGCAAAGAACTCTAAAGTTCCATCAAAGAAGTTTTGGTACCACCGATCGAATATATATTATTCATGAATATGAACCTATTTTTTTGATAAAAAACTTGAATGTGAAATTTTAGTCGAAAATTTCTAGCCGTTCTCAAGTTATCGTGCTTTTAGAAATAAACAAACACAACGACTGACTTTCTTTTAGATTACGTGTTTTTGAGTTCAGCAGGGTCTGAAACGTAGAGATTCATTGAAAGCGTTAACTGTCCTCATACTTTTTTGTGAATGCATCTCAGTGGTTGATTTTGATCTCAATTTTAAATGGAGTTGCATACCAATAGCGGAGAAAAATTGAGAGTAATTACAATAATACACATTTCTTCTCCATTGTCTTCTACACCTGATTTATAAGCCATTCAATAAGTTCATTTTCCTATCAATTTCGACCCTTGTAACAAAATCAGGATATACGATGTGACACAATGATCGAATTCAATAAGAAATTGCTCTTCCAGGTCTGAACAAAGAATAAGGGCGTTTTTTATCTTCAATGTAATTTTGAGAATCCAAACTTTTCTCGGGATGCTTATTTCCACACAAGCAAAAACGCTATGAACCTCACTTTCATATATTTGTGCGAAATTTTATTACAAAAAGCAAATTCGCTCCAAATACATCTCCAAGGATATTTTAAATCCGAAGCGAATTTGTCCAAATCAATTGGAAGTTAAGACTCAATTAAATCAATATTAGTTGTTCGAAGTGCCTATTCAATCGAATACAATATTTAGGGATTGATCAAAATGATGAAATCGATGAATGAAGCAATGAAAATGCTGACTGCTGTTCTATCATCTAACTACTCGTCATCCGATTCCTTTATATTCAACAAAACATTCTTGTTCTTCACAATTACAATATATTTCAATAACAGATATTATGAACAAACAATAAAAGAACAATAATATCTGACTCTTGCAAAACATCTCTATCCACTCTATATTACGCATGCGCACCCAAGCGTCTACGTCACACCTAACAATGTGACCAACTGTTGGAACAGTGGTCTGTGTTGATTGTTTGAAATCAGCTGATTACAACAGTGAATTCTTACTTACAGTAACCCGTATAATCTACCAACATTTTCCGCCAAAACTCTTTCTAGAATAACTACTTTTAATCTATTTATATCATGTGTCTCTTACACTTTTTGAGAAATTTTCAATATTGTAAAATGATTGTAGTAGGTATACAGAATAGGTATATATGTACAGTTTATCTAAGTATTATTTTATTATTTAAATCGTTCACATCCAAACTTATCGTGTTTCATCAGCTCAATGCAGTTTTTAGGAAAATCATCTTTTACATAACCTCAAATACAAAGTTAATCGAAATATTCATTTTTTCATTGCAGAATATTCACCACATATACCAAACTATAGTTACTTGACATATTCTAAGTGGCATTTATTCTTCAGTACTTATTTTACAGGAAAACAATATTGTAAATTAGAGTATAAATCGTATCTTTAAAATAGTATAATCAAATGATGGATCATCGGAGGATGGATGAATTAGTATTGGTGAACTAAATTCATATCACTTGAGCAAACATTTCAAATTTTATTAATTCTTCTTCAGTGCCTACAAATAATTGAATTTTCTTCAACAATATCACTTTGGAATCGTATTCATCAAGCATTCTGCTATACCAGCTTTCAATAAGTCCTTGAGCATAACCTTGAAAATATTACATGACGTTACACTTAAATTACAGAAATAAATCTCTTGATTATAAGAATCGATTTCCTTATAACAATTACATGTTAAAATCATCTTGAGACTTAGGCGATCGCTTGTTTGAAAGGATTTATAGTTTACAAAATATGCCTGTTTCCTATATTGTGCTGAAAATACATGGGCATTGTGACATTATACTTCATTCCAAGAAATGTTTGAGCATAGCCTAAAAAATATAACATGAAATTGTCATTTTGTTAATATCATTCAATTAAGCTACTCACATTATATTTATAAGATGTGTACATTGTTGTAAACTGGAATTGAAATTTTGCGTGAAAGTGAGTACGCATGTACAGTCTCTGTGTGGGAAATAAGTTGGCAATACTGACATTTCATTGTAAACACTCACGTTCTTTATAATTGCAATATATTTCAATAACAGATATTATAAACAAATACTAAAAGAAGAATAATACCTGACTCTTACAAAAGATCTCTATCCACTCTATCTTACGCATGCGCACTTGAGTGTCTACGTCACAACAAACAATGTTACCAACTGTTGGAGCAACTTCACCTACTCGCTTCATCAGCGCGAGCACTGAACAAGCTTCAGATTCTTCTGTATAAATAATTAATAATAAGATCTAGTTGAATAAATTGATGTTATGCGTACATAATTTCATCAAGTACTTAATATGATCACTAAACATAACACATTCGAATAATTTCCGTATTATCTGCAGTAGTTTATATTTGGAGTAGGGATAACTGATCCGTGAACGAATGAACAAGAGCATAGTGAACCAGATCAGTTAGATCAGTACTCCGTGAACGAAAGAATACAGCTTTAATATGTCAGAATTGAAGGTAGAATCATCAAGAAAATATTTCATGTCCAAATTTATATACCATGTGAATAGGAACATCCAAACTGGATAAGAAATGTGTCACTTCTAATAATGCCTGTTCTTTGTTTTGTGTTGTAAATGCATAAATATTGTGACACATTACTTTATTCCAAAAAATTTCTGAGCATAGCCTGAAAAATATCACATAAGATTGTCATTTTGTTAATATTATTCATTTAAACTACTTACCTTTTATTTGTGAGATGTGTACATTGTTGTAAACTGGAATTGGAATTTTGCGTAAAAGCGAGTACGCATGTACATTCTTCCCTCAGGAAATAAGTTGGCAATACTGAATTTATTTAAACGTCATAAAAATAGTTATCTTATTATTTAAACATAATAGAAGCATAAAATGTATCAAGAATTATTCGCTCATGTTTGTAATTAATATGATAATACATAATATCCGTGGATAATATAGAAATTCTACAATATTCAATGTGATAATATTGAGATTCAAACGTCAAAACTGTCAGATGACATTGATGTTCAACAATTAAAAATTCCTGGCAACTGGATCTGATTTTTTTTGTCCAGTTTTCGTCGATTTTTGATTTTTTGCACAAAATCTATAAGACGGAAAAAATTTAGACCCTCAAAAGGCACTCCTCCTCAAGAATACCAAATTTGTAAAAAAAAAATCATAATAATCCGAATTTTGGTTTAAGCTGTGGCTTAGGGCAAAGTTTTTCTGTAATCCAAACACTTGGCCTTTTAGTATATAAGACTAGCGCTTGGCCTGCTACGCAGGCCTAAGCCCTAGGCTTCGCAGCTCGATATGTGAACCGCCTCCGGCAAATATTCTGTCTCTATAAGATAAATTCCAAGTATATTTTTAGCCCACAAAATCCTCCTGCTCCATATTATATTTGTACATTTTTCCCTACTCGTGATTTCACTGTTTTTTATTAACAATTCTCGAAATTATTTCATGTATTCATCAATCGGATGAATTGATTCCAACTTTCCTACGAATTGAAAAGTCTAAATTCAAAACTTCACAGCAAGATAACATGTCTGTGCCATGTTTCGCATATTCTCAGTCATTGCTACACTGTTTTCGAATACAAGTTAGAGCATTAGTTATTACAACTCATGTAATCCTTCTGTTTAATCTTGACGACATACTTACATCCTTTCATTTCGCTTCGCTAGTCAATTTGTATGTGACCACAATTTTTCTGTCTCGTTTGCAACTCTCAATTATTATTTTGGATGGATATGGTTGATAATGCTGACTGAAATGATGCATGTATATCTAATATACAAAAAGATGGTCACTCCAGGTAAAACCGAGAATATCGAGTGGAAAAGTAAAATAGAATTTCAGTTGAAATTTTGTGTTTTCATCACTTGCACCCATTATCCTTCATATTTCTCTCAGGAGAATCATTCAGTTGATTTCTTCCATGAATTAGCGTATCTGATTTCTGAGCTCAATTGCGAGATTGATAGACCGCCTATTAAGCTGGACTATTTTCTCCGTAGTAACATTTTTTTCTAAAAGAAACTATGCTTCAATAATTTTTCTCAAATTCATCAAACGTTGATAAAATTACTCGAATTGATTCCATTTTTGGAAGAAATGATGAAAAATTCACAAAGAAAATTAGACTATGCCAACAATGAAACAGTTTTTCAGATATAACGTGGCTTTCCTAAGAACTTCTAAGCATGCGGAATAAGTATTATCCTATTGTGACTGTAGAAAAATATTTTTTTGGTTCTTTCACCTCATTTAGCAAAGTGGTATTCTCTATTTCTCCTAAAGTTATACTATCTGGAAAAATAGTCTCTAATAATATTGACTTCTCAATTCATTAATTTCCAATTTATGATATCACAAATGAATGTAAGATATTTTTACGGAATAAATCATATTGAGTGTGAGCACACTATTTCTTTCAAAACAACACTGTTAGGGCTTTTACTTCATCAAATACAAAAACTTATTGTATTCATTCTCAACCAATGTCTTCTTGATTAGAACTGAAAATTATTATGAATTTGAATCAAAATTAGTTCTTCCATAATCGACCTGAATAATACACTAATTGTCCGATATGCCAGATAAAAACAGTCCAAGAGCTCTTATGGGACTACGATTCAATCTACCATGCTGGCAAAAATACAGACACAATTCACTCCCAGTAAATATATATAATTTGGACCACACTCTCTAAGAATTGGATCAAGTCATAAGAGCAATAGTTATATACATATACCATTCGAACAAATCCAATTTGAATCTTCCGGTCTGCATACATATGATAAGAATATCTGATGCACGACTAACAGTTGATGTTAGCCAAGTACGATTCTGTGCTGATGTAGAATTGGTTCGCATTTCTGCCTATCAGAGATCTCCAATCGGAGTCCTATAAGAGCCTTGAGCAGGTCTCAACTGAAATAGACTGTATTTTGATGAGAACAACATTATTCTAATGGTTATTTTGGTTGAGAACTGTCCAAAAATTGTTATGGGACTACGATTCAAGCGTTCTGATTGACTTATATTTGAACCAATTTCACAATAGCACAATAATAGCACTTAGTCTGTCAGTTGCTTATTAATTATGAGCAGATTGGTTCAAAGATTGAAATTTGTATCCACTCAGGTAATATGTGAGTATACTCTTTGCTTTTATTTCTTGGATTCAATCACAGCAAAGTTGTTGTGAACTCTGGATTCCTTGTGAGTGAATCATGTTCGCGACTCAGTCATTCAGAATACTTGAATCTCAATCCCGAGGGAGCTCTTGGACTGTTCTTAAAACACATGAACTATAGGCGAAAGTACTATTGATAACTTTTAACAATTATTCATTGACCTTGATACATTTTCTGCATCGTACGATTTCATACATTGTAACCTATTATACAGAAGGATATAATCTTTTAGAATCTATTATTGTCTAATTTTCAATTTGAAACAGTTTTTCTGCCACGGCATTCTGGTATTTGTAAATATATAGAATTTTCTTCTCCTAAAGACGATGTTTTTGCAATTTTCGGCCTTTTTATCCAAGCTGAAATAAAATATCTCTTGAAGAATGTCAATCCAATGTTTGTAAATTCAATTCATCAAAAAGTGACAACGAATACTTTTCTTGACAACGTTAATGATCATGGAATCCTGCAGCATCTGCTTCTCTTACCGCAAGTTCATAATCTCTGCTTCAGGATCTCTACCGCGGGTGGACAATTCCTCAAGAACCACGTTAACAAAACATAAGTCATCCTTAACACAATAATCATTGTATAAGCTATAAAATCTCCCATAGAAAAAAATGCAAATGGGTAATAACTTACGTTCTAATACATCAACAAAACTTTTATTCACATGGAAAAGTTCAATAAAATTAGGTTCCGATAATCTCACTTCTAGACTACGTTTATCTCTGCAGCAGTCGATTTGCAATGGACGACTGACGCATCCGCACAAACAGTCCAGAAGCATAGGCCTTCAAAATGACTGAATCTTTGAGTCTTATAATCAGTACCCTGATCTTAAATTCTGATTCACAATGATTCTATTTCAATATTTTGATGTATATCTAGTCTACATCTATATTGGAATGGAGATGAACTATCCCAAGTAACAATTATGACCAAATATGACGTCGATACGACGTCACATTTTTAGTCATAATCGCGTCAGCAAGACGTCAATGCGTGGAGCTATATGACGTCATATCATGACGTAAGTTTGACGTCATATTATGACATAAGTTTGACGTCATATTATGACCTAAGTTTGACGTCAAATTATGACCTAAGTTTGACGTCACATTATGACCTAATTTTGACGTCATATTATGACTTGAATTCAACATCACTTTATGATCTCAGTCATCAAATGTTCCTCAAGAAGTGAATAATAATAGAATAAGTAATATAGAACATCATAATGTCATATGGTAACATTATTACGTTGCATATCACCTGTTTGAATACTATTTATTCAAGGAACTTTTAGATAATTAGTGAATAATAGAACATCATTGTATTTGCAATTGATTTATTCAAAATACAAATATATTACACGTAATAAAGAACTATCAAGTAAAAGAAAATTATATGTATCAAAACCCAAAAAAAAATTAGTCACCATGAAAAGAAAAAACTGATCGTCAAGCATCTGTGAATTCTGGACTAATTTTTGTATACCTTCAGGTTATTTATTCAAATGTTGTGACCATGACGATAGTGTCAACAGCCGGCACTGCAGCAATTGAGTCGAAATTTGAAAAAATGCACCATTATATACAGTCATCCTGGAAAACAATTTCATATGATTTTCAGTAATTCAAGATTCAACACTATTATTCAGATCCTATCAATCATCAGCTTTGTAGCTAGAAGAATTTTCAATAACAGTTATGAAATTCGGAAATATCTTTTATGATACATTTGTTTCTAGATTTCAAAATTCTTTGAAATTGATAGCAAACTATTCCATGTGTTGGATATACAATGAGTCACCTTTTTCTAATTTTAATATAGATACCTACCTTCCAATAATTTCAACAAAATTCTTGAGTGGAGCAATATCATGTAAACAAACAAATGAACCTCCCTGAACTGAACTACAAAAGAAAGACGATTGGTTTGGTGATAGCTTGATATTATAATAGTCCGAATCTTACCAAAGATTTCCGAACTGTTATAGAAGATGCGGGAGGCCTCCGAGCAAAAAGTCAAATATGCTACTTTTTGAATGCTTGTAACCCAAATAAATAGAGGATCAGGCTCTTCACTTTTATTGATAGACTGCTAAGAGCAATTCAAAGGAATAAATAAGATTTTATCTTCACTGGAATATAAAAGTCGAACACACCTAAATTAAATTACATAACTTAACTTGTTCATAATTCCCATAATTGAACACTGATCTCTATATGATAATTTATAGCTTCATATCTAGATAACCGATACTCATAATGTCGAATTTAAGTCATAAAATTAATGCTGGGATAAAAATGTTACATATGTCACAACATGACGTCGAACTTACGTCATAAAGTGACGTTGAGTTGAAAAATGAGACTCAATTGGTTGAAAACGTAAGCGCAAAGTACACTGATTGAAAAAATATATTTAAAGAATCATTGTATAAAGCATAAGTATGATTTCTCAAAACGCTGAAACATAACGTCAAATTATGACGTCTGTTCAACATTTTATGACGTCAAGAAATGACGTCAATTTATGACCACAATTTGACTTAAAATGTGACGTCGAAATATGACCGTCAGCTTATGACTTCATTATGACCAAAATCTGACGTCACATTCTGGTCGAGGGTCAGTCATTGTTACTTGGGATTATTCTGGCTTTATTCAGTCAATCAACAATAGATTATTGTTCAGTCAAAAAATGTGTTTCAAATCCACTATCTCATCATATTTGTAGTGTGTGGATACAAAAATATATGTTTATGTACAAATTGAGGCTCATAATATTTGAAAAGCCATAAATAGTCGGATAGAATTAGCATATCTTAGAAGAAAGTAATTTTTATTATTTATTTGTTAGTTCATAACATGGCAGATAACATATCCCATTTGTCATTTTTTGCCATTTTTTCGAAAATTCATAACTTGTATTGTATTCAAAATTTAGACTTCAAATTTTAACAAAATGTGGGTAAAGAATAATTCTAACACATGCATCAAATTTTCAGAAGATCGACTGTGAACTTTTAAAGATATGTTGAAAAAACTAAAAGAAGGCTCTTCCGAAAAACGGCCATTGAGAAGTTGTTAGATAACGTACACTAATTTAACACAAAGCTTTCATTTTTTGAAGAAATACTCTACAATGTATCCTGATGGCGTTATTTTTGAGCAAGTGAAAGTATGAAAAAAAATCGATTGCAAAAAACCGCACTTCTGCGATAACGATTTTTGGAGTATCAACAATTATAGAGAAGGCTTCATGAGTCATTATTGTGTTATTGTACATTGACCATTCAAACAACATTCTCAATAGTCAGAATGTGTGTAGTCGGTCCACGCGAATTGGAAATGGCCCCTCGAGCGTAGCGGCATCCTACCACTTGCCACCGGTCAGAGCGCAAAAATACGGTTTCTTTAGCAATGCTTCTATCGCAACGTTATGATTCTTCACATGAGCAGTAGAATGACGGAGACTGACTGATTTTCGAACGACACTGATTCTTCCCTCACCAAACAGCCTTGATTGCTGCTGCAGCTCTCCAACTCTCTTATCTCTCTTGCCTCTATCCAAACGGCCTCTAATATTGCTGCTTGATGTCGTTCCCCTCTCTCTACCTCTCACCTGAGCGGCCAATACAACAAGTGAATGACGCGTGGCAATAATACTGCTCTTTCGTAATTCATCGTAACATATTATACCAAACTTGAATCTAGTTCCAATTTCCACATGATTTTTTGTTGGAGAAGGCTTCATATACACTTATTTGACTTCCAATTATATAATAAATATAAGTAGTACATTGCTTCTCACAAAAAACTACGGAAACTATTCCTTGTATTGGTGAAATACGATTTTTGCAATCGATCTTTTCTATACTCACATTTGCTCAAAAGAGACGCCATCTAGTTACTTTGTAGAGTAACTCTTGACAAAGAAAATGCAATCTGTGAAATTGATCTTTGCTGTCTAACCATTTTTCATGTCCGTTTTTCGGCAGTCTTTTTTTTTGGTTTTTCCTATATTTCTCAAAAATTTCACGTTCGATCCTCTGAAAAATTTGATGCGTATTTTGAAGCTACTCTACCCACATTCTGTCAAAATTTCAAGTCCCAATAACAGATACAATGCAAGTTCCAAAAAAATAGCAAAAAAACTGCAAACAACCCAAAAGCACCTGGACTGATCCGTCTTCCTATTGCGTACTTTTTTTAGCGGAACACTATTTTTCGTCAGATGCGTAGTTTTTTAGTAAAACGCAAAAAACTATTTTTGCAGTTTTTCACCTTTTTTCTGACAGCCTACCCGACATTGTAGCCGCGTACAAATGGAATATGTTATTTGTCACGTTATGAACTAACAAATACAAAAAAAAGATTTCAAATTATCAATTTTCTTGATTTTAGCATGTTTTTGCGCTAATTCTGCCCGACTTAAATCTCATTATCATTAACCAGAATGACAGACCTATATATAAATTGATGAGCTAAATCTGATTCTGAGATCTAGTTCGTATATGTGTATTACTGCAAGGGTCGTATCTTGAAGTTATGAAAATTTGATCCTAAAATCTGCCACTACGGGCAGTGATGCGCGTCCTAACTTCTAGTTTCTGATTTTATGGTGTTTGCAGTATATTTGTCTATGTCCTTATCCAGAACTGATTCATTCATTTGACACGTAGAGAGAGCACTCTTCAAATGTTCAAATGGAATAAAACGTACAATATTATTATTAAAGATTCCTACAAAAATATTTGTCCGAATACATATTTCTCCGTTTGTTTTGTACAACAATTAAATCTTGATTCCAACAATCACACTCTAGTACCTGGTGTTTACCTCGAAATTGTATACTACGCCCTCCAAAAACATTAGCTCATGAAAAGAATAAAAATTAGAGCCCAGAATATTAGATGACAGAAACTTTAGATCCAGATTTTAGAACTACTGGGAATGCTGCTCTGTCCAATGCTCCCAATATGACAGTAAAAGATAACAGTTAACAATAAACTCCAAATGAATATCTGCAGTCTATGTATATTGATCAAATTTCCAGGATCGAAAGCAGAATATTATTTCATGTGTGAAAAAATACATTCATAATAAATCATCTACCACATAACCTAGAATAAGAAGTTGATAAAAAAACCTATACTCGAATAGAAATTACATTGGATGTTATATATTTGAATACTTGTGGATTATTATACAGAATAATGTAGGTACAGTTCATTAAGTGATGTATGATTTATAATTTTCAACAAATCAAATATGATGATTGATGACTCAATTGTTGTTATCAGATTTTATTACTCAATTTGACTCAGTTTTATGATACAGACTGATGATTTTCACAAATTTTGATTGATGTAATCTCCTATTTGTTCATTCGTTGGAATTTTCAAAGTGCTAGCTTCATTGATAGCGAAAGGATATTATAGTCAGCTCTTGATTGCTTGTTCTATTGTTGTATTTGGACAGAATGTTCGATTGGCTGGGTTTATCAAGATCCAAATTCAAATTTATTCAACTGAAGGAAGTGTGAGTTTAGTATAAGCCAAACCAGCAATGAACAATGTTGAAAATCAGAGTAGATACTCGTGTATTGTTGAATTTGTACCACATGTATCTACCAAACTGTACTTGAAATGTTTCAAATTCAATTCAATCTTCAATACTTATTCTATCCACAACAGAGAAACATCGTGAATTGAAATATCGTTTCCAGAAAATAGTATAATTAAATGATGGATTTTTGAATAACAGATAATCAGTATCAGTAACCAGAATTTACATCACTTGAGCAAGCGTCATGAATCTCTTATGATTATTTTCCAGTGTCTACGAACAGTTAGGTTTCTACCAACAATATCAATTACTGAATGTATCACTTCTTCAATCTCTTGAATTTATTGTATGCACGTTTCCTAAGATATTTGTGAATGTGATATGAATTGTCCAGTGTATTAATAACAACATGCCCATATTCCACTATTCTTCAAGATTTTTTCCAAGAATTCATCCAATTCTACGGTACGGAATAGAAATTTAGTTGAATAATTATGTAAACATACCCTTGAATAACCTATTTTTTAGTTCCATCTTCAATTATCCACTACATTCATCAAGTAAGAATGATATTTATCCGGAATGATCCTCAAAACTCATGTATTTGTTCCCAAAAATATTTTAAAATGTTAAAAAGTTGAAATGTCATTTCGTCATTTCAACAATTGAATATGAACATCAAATCGCAATGATCAGAACAGGACCAGCCACATTGGAAGAGTTTTTTAATGCTACGGATCTCGCAGTTTTTGATATCCACGCACAATCGCCTGATAGAATGTAGAAAAAAATGTCTCAATCGGGTTGGGACCATAAAAGTATTTTTCCAAATCAAGGTAGGGCCTCTAGATAGAATTTGCTACAGAACGCAGGCTGACTTAATCCGGCGCTGTCGCAGAAGCCACGTTTACATTAGAGCGAAACAACTAATAAAAGTTGGAGATATAAATTATTTAAAACAACTTTTCAGTAAATAAAATGCATCAGATAACATTTGCTCATGACTATTATGTATTAAACTATCATTAGAATTCATGTAAACTCTATTTTATGAAATCTTTCGAAATATTTTTCAATTTGACATGTCAAAGTGACGTTTTCGAGATTCAGTAAAAAGCATGAATCACAGTAGAGCGACAAAATTTATAAAAGTTGTACTTATAAATCATTTGAAATACCTTTTTAACAATTGAATTGTATCACAGGACATTTGCTCATGCATATTAAACATTGAACTGATGTTAAAATTGACGTAAAAATAACAGAAATAATAAAATTTATAAAAATATTTTCGAAATTCAAATGTCAAAATGACGTGTGATTTTGTATACCCCTATTGAACAGATGACAAAAAGATATTGGCTCGTTGATCAACGAAAATTTTGGCCGTTTTTAATTTTTCCTGAAAATACTATAAGTACCAAAAATATGAGACCCCCGGAAGGCACTCGTCCTTATGAATATCTATCGAATGTAAAAATTTTCATAAAAATTCATCAATAAATACGACCTGTAGAAGAGCGCAAAAAAGTGATTACCCTATAGTCAGAGAATTAAGCCTTTTAGTATATAGTAATAGCGTTTCGACCTGCTTCGCAGGTCTAAGCGCTAGGCTTCGCAGCTCCATATGTGAACCGCCTCCGGCAAAAATAATTTCTTGATAAGATTAGTTCCGATTAAAATTTTAGCGTACAGAATCCTTCTGCTCCATATCATATTTCTGCATCCTCTCTTATTCGTGATTTCAGTGTTTTTTATAGACAAATCCCAATTTTTTTTTTTATGTATTTATCTGAAGAGATATCATTGATTTCAACTCCTTCACAAACTACAGAAACACTAGTCGTCGCAGCTCCATATATGTACCGCCTCTCTGACAAGAATTCTTCTTTTACAAAATCAAACTCGAATGTGAATTGAGCTCACATAATTCCTCTGATTCATATTATATTTCTACACTTTTCTCTGCCTGTGATTGAATTGATTGACAGTTTCCAATGATATCTAGATAAAATTCCTTGAGAAAATCATTGATTTCATTCCCTTTAAGGATTAGCGACGAGATGGCGAAATTGTTCCCCTAGTAGAACCATCTTTTCAACCGGGCCTGAGACTATTATTATAAGTAGATATATAATCATCAAATACAATATATTACATCTTGAGGAGCTAATAATAGCTAAATCCTCCAATAAGAGTCAATCTCTTATCAATGGTAGTGAGATGCTAGTGCCAAGACCTGTATATAAGACCGTGATGCGTGAATTTACATGCTCTATTTCTGCATGGAAAACTGCAAAAGTTTTACAAATTGCCAATACCACTGTGAAAATAATTTACTCCATGTATTAAGTTAGCAATAATTTAAGAGTTAGCGGACATAATTTTTTACTTATATATTCATGTTGTTCTTTCTTATTTGCAACGTTTTTCGTCTAACGCATCGTCAACGCTACCATCGACAAATTTTGGTATGCCACGTCCAAATATAAGGATAAAAATTCCATCTTGCATTGATAATAATTATTTCCCTACTTTAAAAAAATTCATCGAACTTCATGATAAATAAAATTAAACCGCTAATAATTTAGGGAAATGTTCCAGGTGAATGTTGTGCCAATTCATTTGGGGATCAATCTAAGTTATTTTATTTCTTTTGATAAATACCACCGTTGATAAAATAAAGGCAAAAAACTGAAACATTCCATCAATGAAGTTTTGGTATTACAGATTGAAAGTACCTTATTTATAAATATGAACTAATTTTTCGGATAAAAAACTTGAATATGAAATTTCAGTCAAAGATTTCTAGGCGTTCTCAAGTACTCGTGTTTTGAGACATAGACAAACAACGACTGACTTCCTTTTGAATCATGTTTTTGGGCTCAGTAGGGTCTAAAAAGTAAAGATTCATTGAAAGCGACAACTGTCCTTATACTTTGTTGTAAATGCGTCTCAGTGGTTGATTTTAATTTTAATTTTGAATGGAGTTGCATACCAATATATACATCAACTACCTGAACAGATCTAATTTGAATCTTCTGACTGCATGAATTCAGTTATGATGTTATTGATGTCTGATGCACGACTAACAGTAGATGGAATTGTCTGATAGTAAAGTACAATTTTGTGCTATTGTAAAACTGGTTCAGAAGACTTAAATCGAAGTAGCACATTTTTAACTGAAATAAATCATAATTTTAATAAAACAACAATAATTCTATAATACATTTTGGTTAAGAACGGTCCAAAGATTCTTATGGGACTATGATTCTAGCCTTCCGATTGACCATGATGCGAACCAGTTTCACAGAAGCACAATAACACTTGGCTATGTGTCAGTTGCATCATTTATCAGTTGCTTATCGATCATCATAAACAGATTATTTTGGAGATTCAAATTTGCTTCCATTCGGTTAATATGTGACTATATTTGTTGCTCCTATTTCTTGACTTTATTTTTAGCAAACTTGTTGTGAAACCTATATTCATTGTGAGTGTATCATATTCGCATTTCAGTCTATTGAAAGACTTAAATCGTAATGCCGTAAGAGCCCTGGGACCATTCATGACATAAATGAACCATAGAAAAAAGTACTTTTGATCACTTTTAACAATTATTCATTGAACTTGATACTTTCCCTGCAATATACTATTTCATACATTGTTATCTATTTTACAGATTGATACAATATTTTAGAATCTGCTGTCTCATTATAAATTTAAAATATTTTCATGTCACGACATTCTAATTTTTCGTGAACATATAAAATTTTATTTTCTTACATCGCTAAAACAATAAGTATTGTAAAAGCTGTAGAATATTTGATAGAAAAAAATACGAATACAAATTACGGCTCACTTTTATGCTAGGAACCTAGTGACGTGCGCATGCGCGTACCTTGTATATGTATTGCTATAGTCAGTGGCTTCCAAACAAAGAGCATTCCACCTAAATACGTACAAGTGTGTGGCTCGCTGACAATAATGAATTTTTTTCAATACTAGTTGGCTTATAAAGCTTGGTTCAGGTTTTATTCTGGCTGTTTTTTTTTTGATCTGAAAAAACACTAATTTACTGTTTTCCAATACTACTTGACCTTAAAAAGCTTGGTTTAGGTTAAGTTTTGTATTTTTTGAACTAAAAAACACTGATTTACTGTTTTCCAATACTAATTGACCTGGAAAGCTCGTTTTAGGTTATGTGAAAGTTGCTTTTTCCTGAATGCAAAATTCTAGTCCCCACCGTTCTAGTGCCACTGGAAAATCTATTTGAATATCTGTGGCGCCATCTCTTTTTACTTTTATAACTACCACTAGGTTCCTATTGTAAGAATCTACCCAAATTACTTATGGTCTAATGGAAGACTCTATTCGCATACGAAAGTTTAATAGAATAACATCACTTCTAGATTTCAAATTAGTTTGCAGCAACAGATTAATAATTGACAATTGACGCATGCGCACAAACGGTTTAGAAGTGTATGCGTACGTTCCGTTTGTATCTCAAAATTTGAGAAAGAATGAATTATGACAAATGATACTTTCATCATCGTTTTCACCCAAGCTTATCGTGTTTTATCAGCTCAATGCAGCTTTTAGGAGAAATATAGAAATACTGCAAACACGAAATTGATAGAACTATGTATACTATAATATGAATTTGTGTCATCATCCATTTGATGATTCATAGATTATTGCACAAAATATTTAGGTACAGTTAGTTCCTTAAGAAATATTTGATTTATATTCTTAAACAAATAAAAAATTCAGATTGATGGCTCCATTGTCGTAATCTGATGTCATTACTCTATTTGATCCATTGTTAGGTGACGGACTGATGGTTCTCACCAATTTTGATCAATGTAAACTCCTATTCGTTGATTCAATTGAATTTTCAATGTATTGGCTTCATTGATTGAAAGGAATTTTATAATCTGCTGATGATTGCATGTTTCATTGTTGTACCTCAACAAAATGTACGATTGGATTGGTTGGTCCTTGCAATATATGTGTTAATGTCTGATTTATACATTTAAAACGTAGAAAGAGCACCTCACTAATATTTTAATGGAATATTATGTACAAAATTATCATTGAGAACTCCTCCATGTTGAGTATCTTTTGGTACATATCTTCTGTAATCCATATAGGCTACATTTGTTGTGTTCAACCTGTGTACAACAATGAACTCTTGAATTCAACAATGCCATTCAAGTCTCTAGTGCATACATCAGATTTATCTACTACGCATCGAATCATTAGCTCATGAATAAACATTAGAGCCTAGGCTATTAGAGGTCAGGAACTTCAGATCGAAATTTTAGAACTACTGGGATTTGCTACTCTTTTCAATGAACTTGTAGTCCAGTCAAGTTAGCCTTAAAAATAGGGGTACCCTTGCATAAATTCCCAAGAAGCTGAAAATTTACATGAACGTTAGGGATACCATTATAATGAAGTTGTCGAAAGTCCCCATCGATCCCATGTGTGCAAAAAATTTTATACGAGGTCAAAGTTCACAAAAATGGGTTTTCTAGGTTTTTAAGCGGAACGGCTGATTAAATGATGAGAATAGTTAAGACGGAAACTGTAGATCCTTCAATTCTCTACAAAAATGGTTATCACCTTTTTCCCCTAAGACTCACCATTTCTGAGAAAAAGCAATTCTAGAATTATTTTCTCAATAATATGCATGACTCGCTGCCTATGTACATTATGGACGTATAATATAGGTACAACTATTAGTCTGCGTAACTAGTACTCCTACATTAATATTGAATGATAATTCTAAGAATATGAAATGAAAAGAAACCCAGTCCTTCATTCTATGTGACCATGCGGCCTTGAGCAAAGTCTGTCTGCTGTTCATTTGTCAACGTAGCAGTGTCCGTCTTTCACTTACTTCAAATCACTTGCGTAGATAAGTTACGTTTCGTATCTTTTGCAAAACATACACCTAATAAAAAACGTGTTCAATAAGCTTGTCTTCTGCCAACCTCGGATTCTGCTCATCAACATTTTTATCAAGTATATTAGCAGGTTCAACTGGACCCAGAAGAATGGTGTTGGAAGCTAATTAATAATGTATAGAATCAATCCACACTCTACTTCCACCTGCACTAGAAAAACTCCTTCATACTCTTTTTATAGCTACATAAAAGAGTGGAATTCGAAATGCGGCTGCAAGAAAGTAAGATGACTTTGTTCGCAAGCTTGCACCACTGCACCAGCTGTCAGAGTTGGTCATGTTCAAATACTAAATCTTCTACAGAAGATAATCCTTATATCGACGGTGAAACAACTGTTGTATCGCTATTTGAGCAATTTACGTCAACTCAGGAAGATGAAGATGAAGAAGAAGTTGAATAAGAAGACCTAATATTATATTGTACCTCAATAAGAAGACCATAGAGCAGGCCTACCAGGTAAACCACATTGAAAAATATGCGTCAAGTACACACCTCATAGGTGGCGTGGCAACATGTGCATAAATGGAGAATATAACTTTGGAATGGCTTTTTCTCAGAAATAGTGGATCTTAGGGATAAAGAGGTAGGGACTATTTTTGTAGAGAATTAAAAGATCTACAATTTGTATCTGAGCTATTTATATCATAAATCTGATCGTTCCGCTAAAAAAGTCGAAAAACCCATTTTTGCGAACTTTGACCTCGCATAAAATTTTTTGCACACATGGGATCGTTGGGGACTTTCCACAACTTCATTATAATGGTATCCCTAACATTTATGTTAATTTTCAGCTTCTTGGGAATTTATGCAAGGGTGAATGTCTATTTTGACTGGACTATTGATATAGCCAAGGATCTTCCAACGGTATATAGCAGTATGATATAATTGTCTTTATATCAAACTTTGAATGAATATTTGCAGTATATGTACATCGATCGAATTTTTGGGATCGAAAGCAGAATCATCAAGTGATTATCTCTTATCATTTTCCATTTCATTTACCCAGTGAATAGGAACATCCATAATAAATATCAAATTGGTCACTTTTTTATAGTATACAGAATATATACGTTTGATCTATTCGAGTATTATTTTATTATTTGAATCGTCCACACCCAAGCTTATCGTGTTTCATCAGCTCAATGCAGTTTTCAGGAGAATTATTTTCCACATAACTTCAAATAAAAAGTTGACGAGAATATTTATTTTTTTATTGCAGAATATTTATCACATGTACCAAACTATAGTTACTTGAGATATTCCAAGTGGCATTTAATCTTCAGTACTTATTCTACAAGAAATCAATATTGTAAATCAGGATATAAATCGTATCTAGAAAATAGTATATTCAAATGATGGATCGTCAGAAAATGGATGAATTAGTATTAGTGAATTGAATTCATATCACTCAAGCAGACGTTTCAAATCTTATTAATTCTTCTCCAGTACCTACACATAATTAAATTTGCTTCAATAATATCACCACAAAACTATAATTTTGTGATTAGATAGGGACCAAGTAGACTGACTGAACTTCTCTTCAACCTGCAGCGCTAATTATGAATTTATTGTATGCATGTTTCTTAAATATTCTTAGATATAAGATAAATTGTCTAGTGTATTCATGAATACATGCTCATGGTCCATTCATCTCGAATACTTTTCTTGATGATTTATTCGACTCTACGATATAAAATACGGAGTTAGTTGGATAATTATGAATACATACCAATGAATAACCTCATTCCGTTGATGATCCTGAATGGATATATTTGATTTGAGAAATATCTAAAAAAATTTGTCGCAAAAGCCAGAATACTTTTTATAAATAAGGCTGGGCAACAACGGTCATTACCACTATTACCAGTTTAATAATATGAAAGAGTAATTGATGGTGTGATCATACAATAACGACGATGATTGAAATGTTATGCTCGTCCTCATGGTGGTAATAAGGCAGAACTTATTGATACGCTAGGATGACAATTATTTTCATATTAGGTTCAAATTATTCAATACAATATTAATTCTGAATACAGAAGGTAATAATTAAGATCACATTTAACACATTCTGGACATAATTTCAGATACTTTTGCTTCGTTGATTTGATAAATTTTCGACGAAATTCAAGACAAGGCTTTGGGAAGCAAATCAAATGATATTAATTATCCAAAAATCACTTACTACGCATATCGCTATGACATATTCCATAACAACAGCGCTATTTTGCCTCTTTGTGAACTGATAACAATATATATTCTTATTAAAAAGCTTGTATTATCATTTTACTGTGAATATATATCAAAATTGTAATAAATATTAGTTTCTTGAAATCTCACATTGAAAACATAGTATTACCGGCTTGTCTACGTATCAAGTGCCCAAGAAACATGGCGGATGTCCAGGCATGCGCACAAAAAAATTCCAATCATGAGAAGAGCTATTGTTGGCATCTTATATAAAAGTAAGTTTCTTGATTGAAAGAATTGATTTCCTGATAACAATTGTAATCATAATCATCGAGCATTCTGCTATAGCAGCTTCCAATTAATCCTTGAGCATAACCTAGAAAATATCACATGAAGTTACACCTGAATTACAAAAATGAGTTTCTTAATTACTAGAATCGGTT
Organism: Dromius quadrimaculatus; assembly: GCA_963989225.1. Lineage (NCBI taxonomy): Eukaryota > Metazoa > Arthropoda > Insecta > Coleoptera > Carabidae > Dromius > Dromius quadrimaculatus. The sequence goes on from OZ022329.1 coordinate 46,524,877, forward strand.
TCCTTATAACAATTACATGTTGAAATCATCTTGGAACTTATGCGATCGCTTGTTTAAAAGGATTTATATTGTACGAGATATGACTGTTTTCTATTTTGTGTTGAAAATGCATAGTATTGTGACATTATACTTTATTCCAAGAGAAGTTTGAGTGAAGCCTAAAAAATATTACATAAGATTGTCATTCTGCTAATATTATTAAATTAAACTACTTACTTTCTATTTATGAGATGTGTACATTGATGTGAACTGTCATTGGCTGCAAATGCGAGTCCGCATGTGCAGTTTCTGCTCATGAAATAAGTTGGCAATACTGACGTTTTATTGAATGTCAAAAAATTTATTTCTATTAAAATAAGCTTGATGGAAGCTTCAAATACATCACAAATCATCCATTTGAATATTTTATTTATATAACAATACATAATATCTACATTTAATAGTGATGTTGTAATATTTTGAGAAATATTTGAAATACCTGTGTGTCAAACTTGACAGAAGCGACCTGATGTTCATTAATTTTTTGTCAGAGATAACTTGAGAATATTTCGACGGCCGGTGAACTGTCATTTTTGACAATTGTAATCGATGGTTTTGGCCTTCTCCTGTGATTACTATACATGTGACAGTTTTCAAATATATGAAAGGCACTAGTCTTAATTGAGATGCATCAAATAGAGAAGAAATGAACAAAATTAAATATACCGTTCAAGCTGCAGCGACGAATAAAAATTTTTTTGGTAACATCCAACTGACAGTTGTAATTGCAAAAATTTATGCGAATTAGTATATAGGATTAGCGTTTCGACCTGCTTCGCAGGTCTAATCGCTAGGCTTCGCAGCTCCATATGTGAACCGCCTCCGGCAAAAATAATTTCTTAATAGGATTAGTTCCGATTATAATTTTAGCCTACAGAATCCTTCTGCTCCATATTATATTACTGCATTCTCTCTTATTCGTGATTTTACTGTTTTTTATAGACAAATCCCAATGTTTTTTTACGTATTTATCTGGAGAGAAATTATTGATTTCAACTCCTTCACAAACTACAGAAACACTGAGCGTCACAGCTCCATATATGTACCGCCTCTCTGACAAGAATTCTCTTACAAAATCAATCTTGAATGTGAATTGAGCTTACATAATTCATCTGATTCATGTTATATCTCTACACTTTTCTCTGCCCGTGATTGAATTGATTAACAGTTTCCAATGATATCTAAGTAAAATTCCTTGAGAAAATCATTAATCTCATTCCCTTTAAGGATTAGCGACGAGATGGCGAAATTGTACCTCTAGTAGAACCATCTTTTCAACCGGGCCCAAGACTATTATTATAAGTAGATATATAATCATCAATTACAATTTATTACATCTTGAGGAACTGATAATAGCTAAATACTCCAATAAGAGTCAACTTCTTACCCATGGTAGTGAGATGCTAGTGCCAAGACCTGTATATAAAACCGTGATGCGTGAATTTACATGCTCTATTTCTGCATGGAAAACTGCAAAAGTCTTACAAATTGCCAATACCACTGTAAAAATACTTTTCTCCATGTATTAAGTTTGCAACAATTTAAGAGTTAGCGGACATAATTTTTTAATTATATATTCATGTTGTTCTTTCTTATTTGCAACGTTTTTCGTTAACGCTACCATCGACAAACCTTGGCATGCCACGTCCAAATATAAGTATAAAAATTCTCATTTTGCATTGATAATAATTACATCCCTACTTTAAAAAAATTCATCCAGCTCTATAATCAATAAAATAAAACCGCTAATAATATCAGGAAATGCTTTAGGTGAATGTTATGCCAATTCATTTGAGGATCAATCTAAGTTATTTGATATCTTTTGATAAATACCACCGTTGATAAAATAAAGGCAAAAAACTCAAACATTCCATCAATGAAGTGACAAAAAATAATCCAGTTGTGGTTATTGAACCAAAAGAAGATCAAAAATGTGCAGAGACAAGAAAAGAATTGAAAGATAGTATTAAACCATCGGAAATATCAATAGGAGTCACTTCAGTAAAAAATGTAAAGGATGGGGGCATAGTAGTAGCATGTCAAAAAAAAGATGATGTCAAAAAATTGGAAAGTGAAGTAGTGAAGAAATTAGGGAAGAAGTATGAAGTAAAAGTCAGTACTCTAAAGAATCCACAGATAAAAATTGTCGGTCTTACTGAAAATTTGTCAGAGGAAGAAATAATCAGTAGTTTAAAAACTCAAAACTTGATAATCAAGTCAGATGCTAAGATTAACATAAAGAATAAATGGCAGAGAGGTCGATCAATTTCTGTAATTGCTGAAACAGACGCGTGTACTCACAATAATATTATTAAGGAAGGTAAATTGAATATAGGTTGGGATAGGTGCATGGTATATGAATATTTCAACATTTTAAGATGTTTCAAATGCTTAGGATTTGGTCATAAAGCTGAAGTATGCAGAAATAATATAATATGCAGCAAATGTGGAGAAAACCATAAATACACTGATTGTAAATCCTCTACAGAATCGTGCGCTAACTGTATGAAGGCAAATAAAGACTTAAGGTTACACCTAGAGACTGATCACAATGCACTGGATAAAAATTGTGCTGCCTTTCTAAAAATAGTGGGAAACCAAAAAAATAAAACAAAATATGCATAGCAATCAAGAAGTATAAAGAATTCCTCATATATAGTTTGTATGAATGCTCAAAGCTACCTCGCAAATAAAGACGAAATTATTCAGCTCATAAAGAATAATAAACCTTCTGCAGTCTGTCTAACTGAAGCACGAATTACGGAAGATATTGATGATAATGAACTTTTGGTGGAAAATTATACTATTGTGCGCTGTGACTCTCACTCTAGGCATACTGGTGGTGTCTTAATATTAGTGCGGTTAGATGTAAAGTTTAAACTCCAAGAAATATACAAAGAAAATAATGGTTGGTGGTTATTATCTATTTCTATTACAGTTAATCAATTGTGTTATGTGGTTATAGTAGTTTACCGGTCACCTAGTAGTAGCTTATCGAATTTTCTAAATTTTTTTGAAGATTCATTAGAAGTTCATGAAGCAGCAAGTGAAACAATTTTGATAATGGGCGACTTCAACTTAGACTGGAACGATGTGGAAAATTTTTACACAAAAAAAGTAAAAAATCTTGTAGAGTCACTCGGATATAAACAATTAGTGAACAAACCGACGAGAATAACAGATACATCCAAGACTTTAATTGATTATGTTTTATCCACTGATTTTAATATTATCTGTGAAATTAGAGACACGCCCAAGATTTCAGACCATAATTTAATATTTGTAAATTTACCTAATCCTATTGATATAGCAAATGATATACAGAATATATACAAAAGAGTGGATCCTCATCTTTTAATTTTTAATTTATTAATTTGTGATTGGAATTACAGAATAACAGATGTGAACCAATATTATGAAAATCTAAGTAATAATCTAACTTATAGTATAAGTAACAGCTCGCAAATTGTAAGTAAAGTAGCAAGTAGCACTAAAGGTTGGTTCAACAAGAATGTCAAAAATGCTATTCGTGAAAGAGATTTAGCTTATAAAAGATTTCTGTATACTAAGGACAAAAATGATTGGTCTATATTCAAACAGAAACGTAATACTGTAGTTGATGTCATTAGAATAGAAAAAGAATTGTTTTATACAAACAAAATTGATAATTGTAGAAATGATTCAAGACGTATGTGGAAAACTTTGAAAGACTTTACTTCAATCAAGAACAAAGATGAAATAAAAAAGATTCGCCATAACAACACAGTCTATGATGATAAAATAGAAATTGCTGAAATTTTCAACAGTTACTTCATTGATAGCATAGATCAGGTGAGTAATTCTATTCTAATTACTCCTGGTATTGAAGCGATTGACTATGTTAAAAAAGTCTCCACAGAATTTTGCAAGTTCGAAGTTCTTACCCTCAATAAATTAAAAAAAATGGTTTTCTCACAATTAAATAAGTTCAGCTATGACGGAATTGATGCTAAATTTATAAAGTCACATTTTGAGATTATTGGTGACCCTGTATTGCAGTTCATAAATTTATCATTAACGACAGGTACAGTACCTGATCAGTTGAAAATTTCAGCTATTACACCAATACAAAAAGTTAAAAACTCAGTTCAAATAGAAGACTATCGACCTGTTAATATGCTGCCTTTTTGTGAAAAACTTCTTGAAATTGTCGTGCATGATCAGCTTTCTAATTATATAAATGCAAACGATATTCTTGCCCCTATACAGTCTGGGTTTAGAAAAAATCATTTCTGTGAAACAGTTTTAAACATGCTATTGAATCAATGGAAAATAATGCTAGATCAAGACAAAGTAGTTTGCACTGTTTTTCTTGATTTAAAAAGAGCCTTCGAAACTGTGGATAGAGAAATTTTGCTAGAAAAGTTATTAGCATACGGCATAAAAAGCAATGCTTTGAAATGGATCCGAAGTTATCTAAACGGGAGACAGCAACATGTAAAAATTGGTGATATTTATTCTTCTTTATTGCCCGTTGGAAAAGGTGTCCCGCAAGGAAGTGTATTGGGCCCCCTTTTATTTATTCTTTATATCAATGATTTGCCAAATATCTTGCAATCTTGTAAAATACATCTTTTTGCGGATGACACCCTAATATATTTGGAAGGAACTGATATAGATAACATGATAAATACAGTAAATGAGGATTTGGAGAGATGTACATTATGGTTGAATTGTAATAAATTAAAGCTTAATGAAAATAAAACTAAAGTTATGTTCATATCATATCAGAACCAAAAGAATCATTCCATTGATAAAAAGATCAAGATAAATAATATCGAAATCGAAATGGTCATAGAAATCAAGTATCTTGGGATAATTATAGATAATATGTTAATACTTGAGAAATATATCCAATATTGTTGTGAAAAAATAGCGAAGAAGATTAACTATCTATCGCGTATTGCAAAATATTTGTCGACATGGAGCTTATTGATGGTGTATAACACTTTAGTATTGCCTCATTTCACCTATTGTTCAACATTATTTTATATGTGTAGTAATAAAAATATAGAAAAGCTTCAAAAACTACAAAATAGGGCCATAAGAGTAATCCTAAAGTGTAGTAAACGTACGGGTATTAATATTATGTTGTGCACTTTAGGTTGGCTAAATATAAGTAATTTTATTGAATATAATGTATTGATCTTTATATATAAAATGACAACAAACAAATTACCTAGATATCTGACTGATAATATTAAGTATGTTAGAGAAATACATAAATATAATACTCGTCAAGGAGACAAATTATATGTTTCATTAAATAATAAATCTAAGACATGCTTATCAGTGTTCCATAAAGGCTTTTTGGAATTTAATAGCTTGCCTGCTACTGTTACTAACGTCACATCAGTTAAAGAGTTCAAATCTAATCTAAGAGCACTACTCTAATTAGTATATATATATATATATATATATATATATATATATATATATATATATATATATATTTGTTTTATATCAAATTTTTCTGTTTTTGTACTAGCTCAGCTACTTAAATAAAGTATTATTATTATTACAGATTGAAAGTACCTTATTTATAAATATGAACTTATTTTTTGGATAAAAAACTTGAATATGAAATTACAGACAAATATTTCTAGGCGTTCTCAAAGTACTCGTGTTTTGAGACATAGACAAACAACGACCGACTTTCTTTTGAATTATGTTTTTGGGCTCAGTAGGGTCTGAAAAGTGAAGATTCATTGAAAGCGACAACTGTCCTTATACTTTCTTGTGAATGCGTCTCAGTGGTTGATTTTAATTTCAATTTTGAATGGAGTTGCATACCAATAGCGGAAAAATTGATGATTGAAAACTAAGATCTGTAACTTCAAATTCCAAATATTCAGGAAAGCTATGCAGAGCAAGTATTTAATATGTTACATTCAATAATATTCGAGTATGTTACCTATTGTATTCATAATCAAATTTCAAATATACGTTTGCTCCAATCACTGAAAATTTGCAAGATGATAGACATAAACCGAAGAACACAAGCTCCACTCTTTCAGAGCCCCTTAAAAAAAGACGTTTCTGCAGCAGATCTATCTTCCTAGATGATTAAAAATTATTGAGTAGCCAAATGAATTTTTGAGAACTAAATAAATTTAATAAAGATCAATCAGGCACATCTTTGGCAGAATTCATTTGAAGAGTACCTGATTGCGTTCAAGAAATTTCATGTGATTGCTGACATCTTCCACTTCAAGTTGCTAGAAATAAGAGATTGAAATCATTGTAAATTGACGATGATGAACTCAAATTTCATGCTATACTTTGTTTCCAACAATTGGGTACTTCATCTTGATAACAATAATATTATATCTCTTGATAACAAAAATAAATTTCTTGATTACATGAATGGATTCTCTTACAAAAATTATATGGTAATTTCATCTTCAAGTTCATTCAATAACTACATGATTCTACGATCTTTTGTTTGATAAGAGTTTTATAGTGTGAAATATGCATGTTTCCTATTTTGTATTCAAAATGCAATAATATTGTCGCATATTACTCTTATCCTAGAAATTTCTGAGCATAACCTGGAGAAGATCACAGAAATTTGTTATTTCATTATTATTATTCGATTAAACTACCTACTTTCTCTTCTATGAGATGTGTACATTGTTGTGAATTGAAATTGGAAATGTGCGCAAAAGCGTACCCATAAATAGTATAATTAAATGATAGATCGTCGGATGATGGATCGTCGGATGATGGATGAATCAGCAGGATTAGTATATCAAATTCATATCTCTTGAGCCAACTTTTCGAATCTCTTTTAATTCTTCTTCATTGTCTACAAACAATTAAATTTTCTGCAACAATACCATTACAGAGCTATAATTTCACTGACATACGCAGTAATTAGATACCAAGTAAACTGACTGAACCTCTTCACAACCTGCAGCGCTAATAATGAATTTATTATGAGCATGTTTTCTACAATATTTGTAAATGTGGTATAAATTGTCTAGTGCATTCATAAATACTTAGTCATGTTCAACTTTCCTTTAAAACTGTTCTTAAGGATTTATTCAATTCTACGGTACAAAATACAAATTTAGTTGAGTAATTTAACAGAATTTTTCATATGCTTACAGTTTATTCGAGTGAAGTTTCATAATTTACATTTCTCAACAAATGAATAATGTCAATTGATATATCCATTGTTGTTTTTAACCAATCTTTTCTTGATTCAACCTGAGAGTTTTCACAAATTAGAAATAGCATATATTCTCTCCTAATTACTTTGAATAATACACTTTTTATTAGACATGCCAGTTAAAAACAGTCCAAGAGCTTTTATAGGACCAATATCTTAGCCCCCAGGTTGACCGGGATACCAAGTCGATTCACTCTTAATAAATATACATGATTTAAAACACTGTTTCTGAAAATTATATCAAGTTATAAGAGCAACAAATATGAACATCAACTATCTGAACAGATCTAATTTGAATCTTCTGACTGCATGAATTCAGTTATGATGTAATTGATGTCTGATGCACGACTAACAGTAGATGGAACTGTCTGATAGCAAAGTACAATTTTGTGCTATTGTAAAACTGGTTCAGAAGACTTAAATCGAAGTAGCACATTTTTAACTGAAATTGATCATAATTTTAATAGAACAACAATAATTCTATAATACATTTCGGTTGAGAACTGTCCAAAGATTCTTATGGGACTATGATTCTGGCCTTCCGATTGACCATGATGCGAACCAGTTTCACATAAGCACAATAACACTTGGCTATGTGTCAGTTGCATCATTTATCAGTTGCTCATCAATTATAATAAACAGATTATTCAGAAGATTCAAATTTGCTTTCATTCGGTTAATATGTGACTATATTTGTTGCTCTTATTTCTTGACTTTATTTCTAGCCAACTTGTTATGAAACCTTTATTCATTGTGAGTGGATCATATTCGCATTTCAGTCTATCGAAAGACTCAAATCGTAACGCCGTAAGAGCCCTTGGACCATTCATGACATAAATGGACCATAGAAAAAAAAACTTTCGATCACTTCTAACAATTATTCATTGAACTTGATACTTTCCCTGCAATATACTATTTCATACATTGTTATCTATTATACAGATTGATACAATATTTTAGAATCTGCTGTCTCATTATAAATTTAAAATATTTTCATGTCACGACATTCTAAATTTTCGTGAACATATAAAATTTCATTTTCTCACATTGCTAAAACAATAAGTGTTGTAAAAGCTGTAGAATATTTGATAGAGAAAAATACGAATACAAATTACGGCTCACTTTTGTGCTAGGAATCTAGTGACGTGCGCATGCGCGTACCTTGTACATGTATTGCTATAGTCAGTGGCTTTCAAAAAAAGAGGATTCTACCTGAATACGTACAAGTGTGTGGCTCGCTGACAATAATGAATTTTTTCAATACTAGTTGGCTTATAAAGCTTGGTTTAGGTTTTATCCTGACTGTTTTTTCTTTGAACTGAAAAAACACTAATTTACTGTTTTCCAATACTACTTGACCCCAAAAAGCTCGGTTTAGGTTAAGTTTTGTATTTTTTTAACTGAAAAACACTGATTTACTGTTTTTCAATACTAATTGGCCTGGAAGGCTCGTTTTAGGTTATGTTAAAGTTGCTTTTTCTTGAATGTAAAATACTAGTCCCCACCGTTCTAGTGCCACTGGAAAATTTCTTCGAATCTCTGTGGCGCCATCTCCTTTTACTTTCATAACTACCACTGGGTTCCTATTGTAAAAATCTACCCAAATTACTTATGGTCTAATGGAAGACTCTATTCGCATACGAAAGCTTAATAGAATAACATCACTTCTAGATTTCAAATTAGTTTGCAGCAACAGATTGATAATTGACAACTGACGCATGCGCACAAACGGTTTAGAAGTGTATGCGGACGTTCCGTTTGTATCTCAAAATTTGAGAAAGAATGAATAATGACAAATGATACTTTCATCATCGTTTTCACCCAAGCTTATCGTGTTTCATCAGCTCAATGGAGCTTTCAGGAGAAATATAGAAACACTACAAATACGAAATTGATGAAACTATGTATACTATAATATGAATTTGTGTCATCATATTGTAACATGATCCATTTGATGATTCATAGGTTATTGCACAAAATATTTAGGTACAGTTAGTTCCTCAAGAAATATTTGATTTATATTTTTAACAAATAAAAAATTCAGATTGATGGCCCCATTGTCGTAATCTAATGTCATTACTCTATTTGATCCATTGTTAGGTTATGGACTGATGGTTCTCATCAATTTTGATCAATGTAAACTCCTATTCGTTGATTCAATTGAATTCTCAATGTATTGGCTTCATTGATTGAAAGGGATTTTATAATCTGCTGATGATTGCTTGTTTCATTGTTGTACCTGAACAAAATGTACGATTGGATTGGTTGGTCCTTGCAATATATGTGTTAATGTCTGATTTATACATTTAAAACGTAGAAAGAGCACCTCACTAATATTTTAATGGAATATTATGTATAAAATTATCATTAAGAACTCCTCCAAGCTGAGTATCTTTTGGTACATATCTTCTGTAATCCATATAGGCTACGTTTGTTGTGTATAACCTGTGTACAACAATGAACTCTTGAATTCAACAATGCCATTCAAGTCTCTAGTGCATACATCAGATTTATCTACTACGCATTGAATCATTAGCTAATGAATAAACATCAGAGCCTAGGCTATTAGATGTCAGAAACTTAAGATCGAAATCTTAGAACTACTGGGATTTGCTACCCTCTCCAATGAACTTGATATAGTCAAGGATCTTCCAACGGTATATAGCAGTATGATATAATTGTCTCTATATCAAACTTTGAATGAATATTTGCAGTATATGTACATCGATCAAATTTTTGGGATCGAAAGCAGAATCATCAAGTAATTATCTCTTATCATTCTCCATTTCATTTACCCAGTGAATAGAAACATCCATGATAAATATCAAATTGGTCACTTTTTTATAGTATACAGAATATATACGTTTAATCTATTCGAGTATTATTTTATTATTTGAATCGTTCACACCCAAGCTTATTGTGTTCCATCAGCTCAATGCAGTTTTCAGGAGAATTATTTTCCACATAACCTCAAATAAAAAGTTGATGAGAATATTTATTTTTTTATTGCAGAATATTTATCACATGTACCAAACTGAAGTCACTTGAGATATTTCACGTGGCATTTATTCTTCAGTACTTATTTTACAGGAAATCAATATTGTAAATCAGGATATAAATCGTATCTAGAAAATAGTATATTCAAATGATGGATCGTCAGAAAATGGATGAATCAGTATTAGTGAATTAAATTCATTTAATACAGAGGGTAAAAATCAAAAAAATCAAGTAATAGATCACATTAAACACATTCTGGACATAATTTCAGATACTTTTGCTTCGTTGTTTCGATAAGTTTTCGACGAAATTCAAGACAAGGCTTTGGGAAGCTAATTAAATAATATTAATTGTCCAAGAATCACTCACTACGCATATCGCTGTGACATATTCCATAACAACAGCGCTATTCTGCCCCTTTGTGAACTGATAACAATATATATATTGTAACAAAGGGGTGCGGCAGTGAAGCACAACCCCTGTTGACGTACTGAATTATTGTGCGGAACGGTCTCAATATTTAAGTATAGAAAAGTTATACTTACCTGCGTCTACTGCACCGTTCCTCGTAGTTCTGTAATGGTGGCGGGAAGCGTCGAATAACAACACACACGAAATATGAATAACTGAATGATAACAATTTATTGATATAATAAGTTAAACAAAAAGTTGAATAAAGCTACAAAGAAAAATTACCTAATTAATATGCTACCAAAAATAAAACGTTCAAATGAAATTTAGCTAAGTGACATTTATACTATCGATTCTACAGGATTCCCGACTATCGCGCGACCGACCACTTTCAAAGACGAAGGATTACTCTCCTCAAAAATGCTCAGTCAATCATCGAACTAAACTGACCCCGTAGGCACTTTTTTCTGGAAAATTTCTACTAGTTTTTGCATAAAAATCAACTATTTTAAAAGGAAGTTGCCCGGCCGCTTGTCAGCAGTTTACAACAGTCACAGAGCAACGTACTTAAATGGAAATTGAATCGCTAAATTTTGGTGACTGTTACAATATTTTCATTAAAAAGCTTGTATCATGATTTTACTGTAAATATATATCAAAATTGTAATAAATATGAATTTCCTATAATCTCACATTGAAAACATAGAATCAACGGCTTATCTAAGTATTAAGTGCCCAAGAAACATGGCGGATGTCCAGGCATGCGCACAAAAAAATTCCAATTATGAAAAAAGCTATTGTTGGCATCTTATATAAAAGTAAGTTTCTGGATTGAAAGAATTGATTTCCTGATAACAAATGGAATCGTAATCATCGAGCATTCTACTACAACAACTTCTAGTTAATCCTCAAGTATAACCTAAAAAATATCACATAAATTACACTCTAGTTACAAAAATAAGTTTCTTGATTACTGGATTCGATTTTCTCATAACAATTACACGTTGAAATCATCTTGGAACCTATGCGATCGCTTGTTTGAAAGAATTTATATTGTACGTAATATGACTGTTTTCTATTTTGTGTTGAAAATGCATTAGTATTGTGACATTATACTTTATTTCAAAAAAAGTTCGAATATAGCCTGAAAAATATTACATAAGATTGTCATTTTGTTGATTATATCACACACCTTAGCAACAACCAGTGAAATCAAACGATTTTGCATGGTAACGTGGTATATCGCGATAATATTTTGTCCTAACTCGATATACCACAGTAGCTTTTTAAAAAAAAATAAAAAATATAACAATCAATAAATTTTATGGTTTGTGAAATAATCCTTGCAAGTACACCTCAAGATTCGGTATATTATCGCATATACCTTGAATTTAACTCAAATACTTTTTGTCTTGGATAATTTTTTACTCGGCAAATTTGAAGATTTATAATCAACGATAATATCCCTCGAGCTAAAGCTCTCGGGTATTATCAGATTATGAATCCCCAAATTTATCTCGTAAAAAATTCCCCAAAAGACAAAAAGTATATTCGTGAAATTCTTCGGTATATCGATAATACACCTCTCTATCGGTATATTACCGTTGATTATATCACACACCTTAGCAACAACCAATGAAATCAAGTGATTTTGCATGGTAACGTGGTATATCGCGATAATATATCCTCCTAACTCGATATACCACAGTAGCTTTTTAAAAAATAATAAAAAATATAACAATCAATAAATTTTATGGTTTGTGAAATAATCCTTGCAAATACACCTCAAGATTCGGTATATTATCGCATATACCTTGAATTTAACTCAAATACTTTTTGTCTTGGATGATTTTTTACTCGGCAAATTTGGAGCTTTATAATCAACGATAATATCCCTCGAGCTAAAGCTCTCGGGTATTATCAGATTATGAATCCCCAAATTTATCTCGTAAAAAATTCCCCAAAAGACAAAAAGTATATTCGTGAAATTCTTCGGTATATCGATAATACACCTCTCTATCGGTATATTACCGTTGATTATATCACACACCTTAGCAACAACCAATGAAATCAAGTGATTTTGCATGGTAACGTGGTATATCGCGATAATATATCCTCCTAACTCGATATACCACAGTAGCTTTTTAAAAAATAATAAAAAATATAACAATCAATAAATTTTATGGTTTGTAAAATAATCCTTGCAAATACACCTCAAGATTCGGTATATTATCGCATATACCTTGAATTTAACTCAAATACTTTTTGTCTTGGATGATTTTTTACTCGGCAAATTTGGAGATTTATAATCAACGATAATATCCCTCGAGCTAAAGCTCTCGGGTATTATCAGATTATGAATCCCCAAATTTGTCTCGTAAAAAATTCCCCAAAAGACAAAAAGTATATTCGTGAAATTCTTCGGTTTATCGATAATACACCTCTCTATCGGTATATTACCGTTGATAATATTCAATTGAACTACTTACTTTTTATTTATCAGATGTGTACATTGTTGTGAACTGGCATTGACATTTCGCGTAGAAGCGAGTACGCATGTGCAGTTTCTGCTTAAGGAATAAGTTGGCAACACTGACGTTTTATTGAATGTCAAAAAATTTATTTCTGGAAAAATAAGCTTTATAAAAGCTTGAAATACATCACAAATAATCCATTTGAATGTTTTATCCATATAACAATACATAATATCTATATTAAATAGTGAATTTTGTGATATTTTGAGAAATATTTCAAATACCTGTATGTCAAACTTGACAGAAGCGACCCGATGTTCATTGATTTCTTGTCAGGGATAACTTGAGAATATTCTGACGGCCGGTGAACTGTCATTTTTGACAATTGTAATCGATGGTTTTGGCCTTCTCCTGTGATTACTATACATGTGATGGTATTCCAATATATAAAAGGCACTAGTCCTCATTAAGATGTATTGAATAGAGAAGAAATGAACAAAATTAAATATACCGTTTAAGCTGTAGCGATGGATAAAAATTTTTTTGGTAACATCCAACTGACAGTTGTAATTGAAAAAATTTATGCGGATTAGTATATAGGACTTGTTTAATGGTTTTACACTAACTGTTGAAATTTTTTGGCAGTCTTCGTAAGAGGAAGTACAATAGTACCTAGAAATCGATGTTTTTCGTTCAGCATTATTCAAACCAATTTTCCTTCTCCATATTGTTCATCTTTCTCAACGGCGTATACCACGCGTTGCCTAACTCTTTCCCGTATTCATTCAAAGACTTTTCAGGTGTGTTCAATTTCTGGTGCTCACGAAACGAACTACTGGAATCATTCTCCAGGTAGCCGGAGCTGCATTGTCATCGTCGTCGTTGTAACTACATGCGGACAGTTGCTGTGGAGGTGACGGCGTCGCCAGAGAATCAGAATGGAAATCGGGCATCTGATGCCTCTTCTCTACAGGAGTTTGCGGAATCTCGTTGCGACGCTGAAGCTGCGGACGTTTAGCTGACATCTATAACCAGAAAATACGAAGAATATATTCCTTTTGCAACAATTTCAAAATCGGATTTATTTATTGATGATATTTTCATGCAGTTAACTTTCAAATAATTACGAAATGAACACCTACATCGATACAGGCGCTTATGTGGAAAAATTACTGAGCACCTGGTGAACTTCTTCAGGAACGCTGAACGGTAGTCGTTTGAATACAGCAGTTTTAAAAGCCCAATTTATACTCAATAGTCTTTCTCAAGTAATAACATGAGTATTATTAACCCTTCTAATGTCAGGGGGGTACATGGGACCCCAGTGCAACTTCAAGACACTGTCATTTAGCGCAGGTGCAAGGTTGAGTCCAAGCGCTTAAGGTATCCTCTAATCAGTATGTTCGGAACTGGCTCAGGAAAAAGTTTTGCTGTGTTGACCTCAAATTCAGCGAGTACTGTGCATTTTTGCTAGACCTGGGGTACAAAAGACCCCTGTGACAGTTCGTGTAACAGTTTCGTTGTTAATATTTTGTGATCATCTTTTTATCATGGCACAACAGGAGAGGAGCTCAATGCGCTTTTCGGATCCTCGCTTCCAGGATTTGGGCAGAAGGGATTTTGAACGCAATTGAAAGCGATTCCAGTGGAGATGAAAAGGAAATAAGCATACACCGAATCAGAAATGTCTGATCTAGAGGATTTGGCTCTATCCAGCAACTCAGAAAGGACCAGCAAGCTTCTTCCATCAAAGAAACAATGCGGAAAATGTCTCTGGAAATATGACACTAAAACTTGCTATCAATGTCAGAAATGCAACTTGCCGCTGTGTATTCCATGTGCCGTGATGCTCTATGACAATTGCTCCAATTGACGCCTTGTGCTTTCTACTTTTTTATTATTTTCCGTCCCCTTTGTGTCGAAAACATTCAAAACATGAACTGTTCTTCAGTTTTTGTCTGGAAAAATTTATCTAAATGCATAATATCTCATTTCAGGTTGATTTTTCTAAGCGACTGCATTATTTTGAACTTTTCACGAGCCTGATCAATAATCAATGTTATTCGGACTAAAATGAACATGGTTGTGTTCGTATTTTTTCTAATCATACTGACAAAGTTCCAATAAATGGAATAATCCAAAAAAACTCATGAAATTTCTTTCAGGAGAAAGAGATATGAATAATTATGTGATGGGGTCCAACCTACCCCACCTGACAGAACTAAGGAGAATACTCGCCTGACAGTCGAAGGGTTAATTCTATTTTCAAGTATAATAGGATGTTTTTAAAATCTCGCAGATCCTCTGATATCAGCCAAAGATATTAGAATGGAATTGGGAGTTTGCATTTTCATTAGTCAACAAACTATGAAAATATGATGGAGTGACGAATACTCCATTAATTTGGGAAATAACAAACCTGAATATCTTGCTATCTATTTATTTGAAAGGAATGTCTTCAAATTCGATCCAGCAATTTCGCAGATTAGTCCGAACAAACAAGCAGATAGACCGACAGATGAAGATCTGAGAGACGCATGCTCTGGTTTTGATATCCCACAAATGAACATCTGAAATAGAGAAAAAGTATTCATTTTAAAATCACAGACTGAAACTAAAGTCTTATTTACATGTATGAGTACATATTTATATTCATATCTTCTGAGCCCTGCAAAATATTGAACAAGAAAATTGAGAGAAAGTATCTATTCCTCAAGCACAGACTGACACTTAAGTTCCATTTGTATGTATAATTATATATCTACTAGCTGACCCGGCGTACTTTGTAACGCCACTAAATTGATAAATTCAGATTACAAGGTACTTGAGCCTATTTTTTATATAAGGGCCATATATCCCGGAAATGAAATAGAAGATTTTTGTACTTGGCCGAGATTTTATCTCCACTGAATGTATTTTGAGTTTATGATTATACATTTAATATATAAATCTCACATGACATGCTTATTCAAGTGATTATATACAAGGTATTATTACATTGGACATAACTTGCTTAATTGAATATGAACCTAACCAAAATGTGACAATGAAATGTATATGCATGTGCTGGAAATAATCCAAGTTCACCAAACTTGCTTCGTTCATATGGCAGTCTACTGTTAAGCGACGTCGCTTCTTTCGCACGGCTGCTTGCTTTCAACTGAGTTTGGAACACTCGCACGGCGTCTTAACGTTGACCGAGCACGCTTCGCTCGCACAGCATCTTACCGTTGACAAATCTCGTCCCTCTCGCACGACAGTCTACAGTAGACCGAACTCACTTCGCTCGCAAGGTAGCTTATAGTCAACCAAGCTTGTTTCACTCGCACGGCAGCTTACCGTTAACTGAGCTATTTTCGCTCGCATAGCAGCTTGGCATTGACCGAGCTCGCTCCGCCCACACGGCAGCTTACAGTTATCTGAGCTCATTGTGCTCGCACAGCGGTCTACTGTTGACCGAGCTCAATTTGCTGTAGTTAACCGTTGATCGATCTTGCTTCGCTGGCACCGCAGCTTACCGTTAACCGAGTTTTAACGTTGACGGAGCTCGCTTCGCTTGCATGGCGACTTATTTTTGACCTAACTCGTTTCGCTCGCATGACGAAAGAAAGCAGCCGATAAGACCTGAAATTCCCAAATTCATTTTCAGGTCCTATAGGCTACTTTTGTTTGTTCAACCCTAGAGCAAATCTTATAAGCTGAATACGATAAATAAGTTCTCACGATATCTTCAAAAAATCTGTTTCATACAAAATGTATGAGAGAATGATATTTCCTTTTCCGATTTTTCAATAATTATTCTGCTATTCTAGACGGAGATAAATCCAAAGAATTAAAGATCATGAAAATCGGTCAATTCGTTCTTGATTTATGAATGGTGTAGTTACCCCGACTTGGTTTTGAATATTACTGATATCAATCTAATTTTTGATATAAACTTTGATGAAGTAATAATAATAGTCACTTATTCATGTATTGAGTCGTCAATGATATACATTCTTCCCAATAAAGCAGTAAAATGCATTGGAAAAAAAAAAACTATCAATATATAGATTTTTTGTGCTACGTCCCCAGAGCACTCTATTAAAGTTTCACTACAATCTGATCAATGACTCCGGGACGCATAAGGTACAAACGTTCCAACATTTCCATTTATATATTTATATTCATATCATTTGAACCCTGCAAGATGCTTAAGTGAAACATGAAGGGAGAGTCAAGTTAGAATATTTTTTTTAATCCCTGAAATTTCCATCGAAATCTGTTGTATTGTGTCACTTATAGCTCGGCATCGTGTAAATAGCAGTTCTCATCTGAGTGGATTTTTGCATGCATTTCAAAAACACAGATAGACGCTTCAATTATATTCATCTGCTTGAATGATAAAAGCAAGCTTGTTTCATCATTCATCAGTATTGTTCCATTATAATAAGTTCAATGCAGGAAGTTTCTTGAATTGAATTCAAATGACTGATTGTCAGAGGACAAAATTCAATTCAATTTTATCCTAGAGAATACAGACAAATAGGTGACTCTACAAAAAAACAATCATTGATTGATATCCAAATACAAATCAATCACCTTCCAGGTTCTCATCAGAGAGTGATAAAGCTATGCACTCATTTATTTATTTATTTATTCTTCCTACAAAATGTGTCCGAAATTGCATTCTGATATCTATCGAGGGAATTTGGTTCACTCTAAATTAGATAAAACAAAGAAATGATGAGTCCTCGATGAATGAAAGAAGGAGGCTATCGAAAATATAAAGAGTGCCAGATTCACTCTTGAATTAGTTCGTTCCATCCTACTATGGATATGGAACCATATCTACAACTCTACTATGTATGTTTCTGTTGTCTAACTAGTTCTTGCCTGTTTAAACAATGAATGAGCATTATATTTGGATTTGTTGATAGTTTTTCTCCAAAATTTCTTCTTTCTCCAGAATAATCAAGCTTCATGCCCTCTACCTTCTCAATCTAGTATAACTACTCATATTCTGAATAATTTCCAAATTTCAGATAGATGAACAAGGATGTTTGGGAAATAGTGGAGAAAAACTTGATTATCTACTTTTCCAACTACGTAATTCAGAGGTCACAGTTATTATATGATTATACATATACAAACCAATCCACAAGTAGTTCTTTTCTTCTTCTCATACTTCATTTATACTTGTATTGTGCAAGTGAACAGTTTGATTTACGATAGAAACATCTCACGTATCATCATTGGACTGCAACTCTAGATCTCTGAAAGCCGCCACCCTAAGTTCACACCGATCAAATTACATCACGTTACCCTGAGCCTGTAGCAACACGCACATCGAACAGCCAACTCGGTATTATGCTCCAAGTACCGAGTATCATAATCTTGTGGTGCACGTAAAGTTGTAGCTTATGAGAGAAGGGAAGAACCTCAGTTAAAATTCTGATGACATCTGTTTTTTATCGCAGAGATAAGGAGAAATGTCATACTATCAAGCACTATTTGAGAATATTTAACTCAAGTTTTGAATGAATTAGTCCAAAGGAGCAATACTATATCATATCATGGTATGTTATATTGTGGAATATGGAATAGATCTTGGCGAATTGTTATCAAGACTGAGAGATGTATTCAAGATATCTGTTATTAACAAACAATATCAGAATATAATAGTTGCATTTTGTTTTATAACGGAGTATTACTGAAATAATAGTGATTGTCATTTCATATGGAATGATTTTGAAGGTCGACCAGTATATCAGGAATCCAAATGTTCTTGTCTATATTTCTTGTTATCTATATCCCAGTGCTCTGTGACAAAAAATATTCATCTCAATAGCGCTTAAGGTCAGTTTAGTTAACTAAATTTATGTTCTAAAATGAGACTAATGAGAAATACGGGACAAAATACAGTGGTTTTGAACTGTCCACTTTGGCTGTAAGCCGATAAATGATACTGGTATAGATTTTATTTCTGCGGAGCGTTCATCAACTCAATGAGATAGAAACTTTGGCACAAAACTCTTACTATCTGCTAAAGCTCGGTTGGACAGGTTCAAGTCAGCATACTCATGGTGAAAATATCGTAGAGTCTATTAAGTCATTAAGGGCATGATCTAGAGCTCGGGTAGGAGGAGACTTGAGATGATTCCATCCCGTACTAAACCGCACAGCAATAAGATCAATAATATCCACTTTCCATCAAGCAAGAGAGCTCTTTAATACTTTGTTACATCCGATTCTGAGGATAACATACTAGAGAGTCCGAATAAGGGCGGAGTATATGTATGGTTGCCATTCTGATTAGGATGATGGCGTGAAAATTGAGATTTTTGTAAATCGTTCAAGTGATCTGCATTTTCAATACCATTCATTCTGTCTCACGGACTCATCAAGAAAGCATTATTCTCAATGAAGCTTACAGCATTGATTTATATGACTCACAACCGATCTATACTAAAGTTACGATAAAAAGGCGCCAATTTATCGGGAAAACTTGTCTATACACAAGCAGCTAGATTATTGTTTTAAATTGGCAGAGAAATTCCTAGAAGCGCTTTTTGTTCAGCTGATGTATGAAATAATTAACTTCATACAAATATGGATGATTTATCATCAAATTTGTACACTATCCTCATGCAATTCACAAATAGATCACTTTGATATGTAAATTACTCAAATTTGCGATTCACCACGCCCATTTTTCTTGTAAGTTTCCAGAACAGATCCTATATCACTCCAATTCTTAAATACATATTTCGTTGAATTTTCTCCAGCATTTCTACTTGCGCCAAACAATATATAACCTATAACTTTGTTTACCACGCTGAATTTATGAGGACTCCACATAGCTTATTGTATTTTACCCAATACATCAATCCATTAGATATTCATATTGAGAAGGATATGAGGAGAACAAAAATCTGATAACATAGAATATCCGCTAAATAAAATTTATGATAACGTCACAAAGCACATGACGCATTGTTATTTGACTTACATGTATATACAAAATTTTACAGCTCTGGCTGGCCAAGAAGTTGTTCAAATATTGACTCTATTATTCCGCGCAGTAGCAGAGAAACTAAATTGGAGAAAGCGTCATAAGAACTGTCATGTTCTTCATGTGACATTGTATCAATAGGTTTAGGAACTGAAGTGAAGGTGATTGAATAAATAAGGAACTATGTGTGAGCGATTAACTATTGGTTCTAATTACATTAATGAAGTATTATATACAAAGAGAACTGGCATTGCACCACGTGTGTCATTCATCTATGCACACGCACTACACTGCTGCTTGCTAACTACCACATTTCCGCATCTGCGTACATGATCAACACTTGTCAGTGCTGCCATCATGACATCCTCTTCCTTTTACTATTTAAAGATAATTTGTTACAATCATAGTCTTTTAAATATCCAAGAGTTCTTACAACTCTGTCAGAGCGAGTACACATTACATTACCATTTGCACTAGTGCCTGCAGCATTTTGCTGAGTATCATTGTTCACATTTTCTCTAACAGTTACATTGTTCCTATTAGGATTATCATCTACAATATGGTTTCTAGGAACTGAGACATTATAAGAATGATCATGAGAATACTTCGACCGGATATTGCCACCAGAAGCTTGAGGGCGATCATTATAAACATGTCTAGTTTCACAAGGATATATATGTCTCATGTTTATTTCTATTTCTCTACCATTTTCTAAATCAATTTTGAACGATCTAGGCCTTTTACATTTTTTTATAATTTTGCCAGGCACTAGTGGTTTGTTCATCTCCATTCTTACAAAATCATCTTTATTCACATCAATTGGTTTTGCTTTATGACTATTCTTCTCATAATACATTTTCTGACTTTCTTGTTTCCTGAACAATTTGTCTCTTATGTCCTTTGAATTAACATTATTCTCATTTATGATTCTAACTGGTATTATACTTCTAACTTTTGTACCAAGCATCAGATCGTTTGGTGATTCAATATTGTTATCAATTGGAGTGTTACGGTACTCCAGTAAAGCCAATTGAGGATATTTTCCATCTTTTTCAACTTTTTTAAACATCACTTTTACCGTTTGCACATACCTTTCAATCATGCCGTTTGAACTAGGCCAATATGGACTCAAAGTCTGATGTACAAATCCTCATTCTTTCGCAAAACCAAACAAATGACTATCAAATTGCGGTCCATCATCTTAACATTCTTTTTTTGGTACCCCTAGCCTGGAAAAAACTACTGCCAAAATATTTATAATGCTCTGACTATCAATGTTTTGCAGTCTAGCTATTCCGACATATTTACTAAGATAATCTATAATTATTGAATGTTCAGCACCTCTAAATTGGAACAAATTCAAACCTTCCATTTGCCAGGGACCGTTTGGAATATCTCATGGCATAAGTGGTTCTTTTACTTTGCGTTTCTTATACATGTTACGAATATTACAGTTTGAAACTAAGTCTTCGATCTCTTCACTCATATATGGCCAATACAAAATCTCTCTGGTTCTATTTTTACATTTTTCAATACTCCAATGATTATAATGAATTTAGTTCAGCATTCCAACTCTCAGATTTTTTGGAACAATCATTCTATGACCCTGGAACACCAACCCTTCTATCACAAAAATGTCATGAGCTACGCCAAAATATATCTTTATGATATCCTTGATGAATGAATTGTATCAAGGTTTGTAGCTCTACATCATTACCAGTCTCTTTTGAATTTTTTTTTTTTTTTTCTGAGGTGATAGGTAGACATAATGTTCTATTTCACAATCCACTTCATTTTTGTCATCTTTTGAATATTTACTCGATAGAGCATCTGCTAGAAATAGTTCTTTACCAGGTTTGTATTCTACTTTTATATCATATTTTTGAGTAACTAACCTCATTCTCTGCACTCTGAGTGAGCATTCATTTATGGATTTTCTAAAAATATTCTCAAGGGGTTTATGATCACTTTCTACTATAACCTTTCTTTCCAAAAATGAATTGGTGAAATCTTTTACAAGCAAATACAATAGCTAGTGCCCTCTTTTCTATTTGAGCATACCTAGTTTCTGTGGGTGTTAATGCTTTACTGGCATGAGCACAAATAAAATTGTCTTGCAGTATAACTGCCCCAAGACCATCTTGAAGTGCATCAACACTCAACACTACCGGTTTGTTCACATCAAAGTATCCCAAAACTGATGCTTTGGTTCAAATTTGCTCAAGATCATTAAATTGCTCAGCACTATTCGAGTCCAAGACCCATTCTGCATTGTTTTTTGTTAGAATCCTCAAACCTGCTCGCTTATCTGATAAATTGGGAATGAATCTACCTACATATGCTAGAATTTCTAAGAAAGTAGCTAGCTCATCTCAATTTTTTGGTTCTTCCATCTCAATGATAGCTTTGATTTCATTATCATCTACTCTAATGCCTTTATCAGTGAAGATATGACCAATGTATTTGACCTCATTTTTTTTTTAAGTGTCTTTTCCAATATTGAATTTCATATTCCTCTGAAAAGCCCTTATTAAAATTTTTTCTAATCTAAAATCATGTTCCTTAAAATCAGCTCCCCAAATTAGAATATCATCAATTGAAATAATTACTCCTAAGTTATCAAAAATTTGGTCAAAACAATACTGAAAAACTTCTGTGGCTGATGATAAGGCATCACATTGAATTTGAATCTATCAAATGGTGTTATAACAGTTACATATTTGTACTATTTTTACCTGATTTTATTTGTCAAGAAGCCCTATCAGCATCCAGCGTGCTAAAAACTTTTGCATTAGGCATGCGTGCACATAATTCGTCGAAACTAGGAATTACTCGGTGCTGCCCAATAATATAATTATTCAACTCCGTTGGGTCTAAGCATAATCTAATTGAACCCTTTTTTTTTGTGTGATTACAATTGGACAAACTCAATCCGTTGGTTCAGTGACTCTCTTAATCAATCCTGTCATTTCTAATTAATTTAACTCTTTTTTTTAAAAGCTCTAGCAATGCTACAGGGACTTTTCTGCAAGCTGCTATTCCACCCTCTTTTAACTTAATATTATATTCACAATTGGTGATTACACATTTTGGTACTTCCCAACTGAATCTTCTTCTTTTACATCAGCAATAGCATCTGCCCTTCTAATTATGTTTAATTTAGTCAATGTGGACAAACCTATAATAGTGGGAAAACATTTGTAAGAGCCTTCTACAATAATGAAATGAAAACATCTAACGACATTACATTGCATCTAGCACCTGTGTCCAATTTAACTCCTACTTTAAATTTATTTTCCACCAACAAAGTCTCAAACCATTCAAAGTCATTTTCTTTTTCATTCAAACTTATGTAATAAATTGCTTGTTTTCCCTTATATGCATAATCATTTTTTTTTCGAATTCACAAAGTTGTTCACACAATTATGTTTCTTTAAAAAAAATTCTTCATTACCAAGAAAACTATTTCTCTTTCTATCATCTAATTTATCATCATTCTTTTTATGATATACATGCGCTATAATGAGACTCAGATCATTTTGATCAAATACATCAATCTTATTATAACGCTTTGTACATACTTTGGCAAAATGGTTGTTACCACCACAGCTATTGCACACTTTATCATATGCAGGACATTCTCTCGGCGCATGTTGTTTCCCACACCGTTGACCATGCTGCTGCCGTTGCTGCTATTGTCCACCACTTGCTGAAGTATGGAATGTAGAGCCTTGATATCTTGAACCCGACACCGCAAGCTGCTGCCTACTTTTTACAGCTTTTCCACTTACTCACTTATGTTTATATTCAGCATCGTTTCTGCAGCCTCTTTTTGTTTTGCTTTCCTTTACATTTAACATATTAACATCACTTTCATCATTCATTGTTCTTAGCTGCAAGTCAGTCAATTCAACAGACTTGCAAATTCTGATGCAATCTTCTAAAGTGAGATTTTCTTCTCTCAAATGTCTTCCTCTCAAGATATTGTCATCTATTCCACTTACTATGCGATTATGAGTTAAACTGTCTTTCAGATTACTCAATTCAAATGAAGCACTTAATTTTCTTAGATCCGTAACGAAACTGATGAAACATTCACCTGTTTTTTGTACACTTGAATCAAATATATGCCGCTCAACAATCTCATTTTTCTTTGGCATACAATATTCTTCAAACCCTTTCATCACTTTATCAAACTCCTTTTTTTCTTGAGGGCTCAAATTGATCGTGTTGAGTTTTTGCATGGCTTCTGGCCCAGCTTCATTCAACAGCACTGCAATTTTTCTTTTGTCATTCTTATCACAAAGTCCAGTGGCATCTAAATATACTTCAAAGATCTGTCGCCACTGTGTCCAATTTTCCTTCAAATTTCCTTCAAAGAAAAGTTGTGAAGGGGTTTTCATTGATCATCCCATTGTCTCTATTTGAAGATCACTCACCGCACCAGAATTTTTTTTGGCTCCCCTTTGTTCACTCTTCATTTGCCATTTCAGCTGCCGACTGCGCCATATCATGTTCTTCTTGTAACATTGTATTGTTGGGTTCAGGAACTGGGGTGGAGGTAATTGAATGAATAAGGAGCTTTGTGTGAGTGATTAACTATTGGTTTTAATTACATTAATAAAGTATTATATACAAAGAGAACTGGCATTGCACCACGTGCGTCATTCATCTATGCACACGCATTACACTGCTGCTAGCTGATCAGCACATTTCCGCATCTGCGTACATGATCAACACTTGTCAGTGTTGCCATCATGACAAAAACAAACAACATCCAGTATTGATCTAGCGCTGTTCAATGAAAAAGATTGAAATGGGTATAGTACTTAACAATCAAAAGAGGATGCTAGGAACATTGATGAAATATGTGCTGTTACTCCTAATTTCCAAAGAAGCCACTATTTTTGAGGCTACTACCAATACAAAAAGGTATCGCTTCATGATGTCAAAGAATGTTAGATTTCCTTACAAAAATAATGCATATATGAGCTTGCATTGATGTTTTGATACATGTAAAGGAATTCTAGGCGTAGTAAAAAAAATATATGTCACGGATTAATTCCAAGGAGATGATATTGTTGCGTGCTTGGATGCAAAATAAAATAATGAATTGAGAATGTGATTGAAGATTGAGAATCAATTGCGTTGTTTGGATACGTGGAATGAATGTTATATTGGATAAGGAATTCGGGGTAAATAATTGCATGTACGTCTGGTGTGTAACTGTAGGTGTGTGCGATATTATGCGCGTAAGAAAGTATCTAAGTGGGAGAAGAGAAAAACTTAAATAGAATTCCGTCTTTGTTTGAAGTAGATAAACCGTAGTTGAATAGAAGTAATGATGATCATATAAATAATCACTTATCTGGAACATATCACGATATGACTTGAGATAAATCGAAAAAAAAAAGTAACTACAGTAGACTGTCAGCAAGGATTATTAAAAAATTCTCCTACATCATAGTACCATTGATGCTTTTTTTAAGATCTTGAACTTGAAGATATCGCTATTGTCTTCCACTTCAAGGATTCACACGGTATAAAATGTAGGACTCAAACTAAAAATTTCTCATTTGAAAATAATGGCTTCTTGTCTTGCAGCTACCTGAAGGTTATAATGACGTGCGTGTATTTTTTGTATCTTTGGTTCTTGTGAGAATACAGATATTACTTCTCATGAAGACAATATATACAGGATGTAACTGAAATAAGTACATTAATCTCTTCTAGTAATGGAACCAGTCAAGTATAACAAATTTTCTTGATAACATTACAATAGTCCCTGTGGAAAACAAGTGAAAATTCATCAAAATTTTGTTGGAAAGTTCACAGTGCCCCCATGGTTCAAACTGAATGTTACTTGTTTGTTGAAAGAATGATAGATGACGAACAAAATAAATATTCTGTAACTTTGAACTATCGTAGTCATGTCAATCATTCATTTGAAATCTTCGTGATTCTATTTCTGCATATTAGTCCAGTCAAAATAGACATTCACCCTCGCATGAGTTCCTAAGAAGCTGAAATTTGACATGAACGTTAGGAATACTATTATAATGAAGCTGTAGAAAGTCCCTATCGATCCCGTGTGTGCAAAATATTGATGGGAGGTCAAAGATCGCAAAAATGGGGTTTTCTAATTTATTCAGTGGAACGGTCAGTTCTATGATAGAAAGGGCTCAGATAAAAATTGAAGACCTTTCAATTCCCTACAAAAATGATTTCTACATTTTTTTCCCTTAGACTCACAATTTTTGAGAGAAAACTATTCTAAAGTTATAATCTCC
Organism: Dromius quadrimaculatus; assembly: GCA_963989225.1. NCBI lineage: Eukaryota > Metazoa > Arthropoda > Insecta > Coleoptera > Carabidae > Dromius > Dromius quadrimaculatus. The sequence goes on from OZ022329.1 coordinate 46,551,295, forward strand.
ATAATATGCACACGTTTACACGCCACCTATCAGGTAGTGTACTTTGTTCGTATTTTTCAACGTGGTTTTTCCGGTAGGTCCACTCCACGGTCTTTCTATTGAAGTTTTACAATAATGTAGTTTATACATCAGAATAACACATGGGCTATCTATCTTGTATATGAATAAAATCAATGTTTCTATGTTTTTATCTTATGCGTTCCGAAACCATTGATCAGATTGTAGTGAGACTTTGATAGAGAGTTCTAGGGACGTACGAGACGGTTCGTGGCACAAAAAATCCATATATGAATGACTTTTTCTCCTTCCAATGAATTTTTTTGCTCTGGTGGAAACAATGTATATTATTAATGACTCAATGCACAAATAATTAACTACCATTATTACTCCATCAAAGTTTATATCGAAAATTAGATTGATATCAGTATTATATAAAACAATGTCTGGTTATTTACACCATTCATGAATCATGAACGGCTTGACCGAATTTCATTATCTTTGATAAATATGTTCTATTCATAAAAATAATAAGAAACACAACGTTTCAACAGCAGAGTGCTGCCTTTTCCAAGTGTAAAAGTATAATAAATATATATTAATTATACTTTTACACTTGAAACAGGCAGCACTTTGTTGTTGAAACGTTGTGTTTCTAATCTTTATTATATACAGAACTTTTCCAAATGAAACATATTCATTAAAAAATGTGCTCTGAAAATTTTTTTTCATCATTACATTTGATTTTTTGGATTTGTCTCTGTTAAAAATCGGAAGCTGAAATGTCATTCTCTCATACATTTTGTATGGAACAGATTCTTCGATGATATAATTAGAACTTATTTATTGTATTCAGCTTATGAGATTTGCCCCTGGATAGGACTTGAAAATTGATTTGGAAATTTCAGGTTCTATCGCCTGCTTCTTTTCGTCATGCAAGCGGAACGACCTTGGTCAAAAATAAGTCGCCATGCAAGTGAAGCGAGCTCCGTCAACGTTAAAACGTCTTACTGGAGATGCGAACTTGGTTAACGATAAGCTGCGCTGCCAGCGAAACAAGCTCGATCAACGGTAAACCACCGTACGAGCAAATCGAGCTCGGTCAACAGTAGACCGCTGTGCGAGCAAAACGAGCTTAGATAACTGTAAGCTGCCGTGTGAGCGAAGCGAGATCGGTCAATACCAAGCTGCTAGGCGAGCGAAAAGAGCTCGGGTAACAACAAGCTGCCGTGCGAGTGAAACAGGCTCGGTTAACTTTATGCTATCGTGCAAGCGGAGTGAGCTCGGTCACCTGTAGAACGTCGTGCGAGCGGAACGAGATTGGTCAACGGTAAGATGTCGTGCGAGCGAAGCGTTCTCGGTCAATGTTAAGATGCCGTGCGAGCGTTGCAAACTCAGTTAAAGGCAAGCAGCCGTGTGAACAAAGCGACGTCGCTCAACAGTAAACCGCCATATGAACGAAGCGAGTTTGGTGGACTTGGATTATTCCCAGCACATGCATAGTCATTCCATTGTTATATTTTAGTCAGGTTCATATACAAATAGATAAGTTAAGTCCAATATAATAATTACTTCTATATAATCACTTGAATTAATATGTCATGTGAGATTCATATATTCAATGTTCAATCTTTGATAAATTGACAAAAAGGAAAATGATATAAACTCAAAAGACATTCAGTGGAACTGCAAAGTCTCGACCAAGTACAAAAATCTTCAATTTTTATTGATTATAAGATCCTGATATAAAAGGTAGGCTCAAGTACCTTGCAATCTGGATTTATCAATTCTGTGGCGTCACGAAGTACGCCGGGTCAGCTAGTAATTCATAAAAACATTTTGTGGGTTTTCCAAAATATACTGATAAATGTCAAATTAGTAGGAAAAAAATCTGTTATAAATACAATAGAAGTTGATACCTCATTTTGTAACAAATTGATCCTCATCAAAATAAGTACTTTTATCACTTCTGATATTCAAAGCAGATGAACTTTGTCTTCTGCGCTACAACATTAGGACAAATATTCTAGTCTATACTAATATTATGAATGTGACATTTTGTGAGGATGGATATCTGTTTGGTACTCCTTCACGTAAAAACTACTCAATGAATCTTGATGAAATTTCACAATGTTATAGCTTATACATCAGAATGACACATAGGCTATAACAGATGAAGAGATTGTGTGAATTGGTCTGAGTATGACTGTCAATATCAAGTAAGTCGACAAAAATTCTGTCATTTAAGAGATATTTTGGTGTACACTGCATAAACTATTGGAGTTACACAAAAATATGAAGCGGAAATGGTAGTCTCACAAAGTTCTAAGAAATAGTCTGCGATAGCATGTATCTATCTGTTATTTGGTGACACAAAGTGCCTCCTTGAGAATAAAGTGGTCATATGTCAAATCCTCAGACGCCAACTAATTATTTGAAATCATTCGTCAATATAATATCAATTCAGTTCAGCTTGATTTTACCTGGAATGCAATGGGGCAAATGAAATGGATCTTTTCTCAACATGGGTTTTCCTGTGTGACACATCAAATTTTGTTTCTATTGCAAGTAAACTCTGATCAAATAATTGAAAACCAACTTCACTACCACAAATGTTATGCGTCAGGAATTTTTCAAATTATAGGTCAGAGATATAAGAAAAATTTTGCGAGCAAAATTTTTTTTCTGTGCGTTTTATTATACGGAATTTTCTGTTTCTCATATTTTTCATTGCAATTGAATCGATGCATGAGTAATGCTTCCAAAAAACAGACATTTGATATGAATCACTCTAGAATACAAGAAAAAGTATCGACAGCGCAAGACTTCCACGGGCTTTGCCGCGTTTTGCTTGGGTCAATCAATTAAACTGCTCAACCCTAGAATAAATTAACGGAAAATATTGATCGTACAGGTCTATCGCGACTTCCCCAAGTGGTACAGCCAGTTATAATAATGATATCTTCCATCAATTTCAAAAAGGGCAATTGTAAGTGGGTGAGATAATTACAATAATAATTCAATTTTCAGTGAAAAATGACGATTCAGAAATCATTCCGAATGAGTTCACTGGACTAATCTTGAGCTGCCTGCGAGATAATTACAGAAAAAGTTGATATTCTCACAGGCTTGAACTAGTGTGATAATTTAATTCAATTTTTCAGAGTTTATTTGAAGGAGGTGACAACTCGCCTAAATCAAAATCAACTGTTCCATTGTTACTGCTACTGGATCCAATAATTATGCGCCTGAAATTTTTTAGGAAAACTGTTACACTTAACAAGTTCTATTACTGATAAAAATTCATGTTCCTATTCTTGTCAATCCTTTATGGGAAGAGATTTGGTAAGGCTTATGAATTATTCAAAATAAATGCGATTCTGAAGGACTTACTGCGTATTTTAAATCATACATCGTCCTGAATAACTGTTCCTAGATGAGAAACAGTCTGCTTAGGGCGGATGATGTTTCTCAAATTATGATTTCATATAATACAATGGACATCTATCCAGCAATAAACCCAGAACCCTCAACTCTCCCTGTCTGTTGTAGCTGTTCACCATCATAAAGTACTGTTATTGGTGACTCATTTGCGCAGAACCGATCAGACCCAATTTTTTATGTATAAAGAGTAAAATTGTAATTTTGGAAGTAGTAACTTAGGTCTCTCAACAAGAGGCTATCATTTCTCTAATATTGTGTTCATCCTTGTCGAAAGAGACAAAAATTTTATAATTTATATATGATAGGAAAATTTGGTATGGACACCACATGACTTACTTGTACACCCTATGACTAAATCACTGATAGTTGACACTGACATTGACATAAGGCAGAATCGATTGCATCAAACTATCTCAGGTAATCATTCAAATGTTAAAATTCATTGAAATACAGAAGCAATCTGAAATACCAAATCTTAGCATTCTACGGCCAATAGTTTCAAATTTACGCTAAAATTGGAGAAGGTTGTCAAATAGAGTGTACTTCCGGTTCAGTAAATTGCTATGAGAATATAAAGATACCATTTGAATACTGCAATTGATCCAAATTCTTCATCTCAAAATTCTATAGCTGATCGTTTAGGAATAAAAAAAAGTTCAGTAAACTGCATTTCCGGCTTAGTCCATCCCATTCATGATGCGAGGTGTACTACTGGATGCTCGATACAAAAATTCAATACTCTACGGCTGATTGTTTTGAATTATTTATGCGAGAAGTTGGGAAAGACTGTTATATAAAGTGCACTTTCGGTTTAGCCTTTTGGTACTAAATTAAATAAAACCTTCAGGTGCGACAACAATAATTGTTGCATTAAAAATACTGAATTTCAACATCCTACTACAAGCCACTCTCGATTTATGCGAAAATTCAAAGAATGTATCGAAGTACGTTGTGGATGCAGAATGTGCTATTTTTTTCTTCAGTTTTTTTGATTTTATAGTGGTTTATATAGTGGTGAAAATATTATCAATAATTCTGGGTCATTTTCTGGCTAAGTTGAGATAGACATTAAACCTCAAATAGTTTACATCAGTGATCTTTTGAAATAATAGTTTTTTTGTGATTTAATTGCAATTAACCGTTAGATGTCTTAATTGAGCAAAAATTTTCGTAACTCAGCAAAAATGGCAGTGTTTTGTGCAAAGTGTCAACGTACTGTGGATAAAAAAAATCCATGCGCTCAGATCTCCAAATGTATGAAATCTTCCCATCCATTATGTGTAGATTTGAATTCAGATCAATTGTCCTTATTATATGAGGATGGTTTTACCTGAAATTACTATCTGTGTAGAATGGATCCCAATTCAAATACATCATCCGTCTCTATTGACAATAATTGTTCCAATCCTGCTGATATCAATGAGATCAATTCTCTCCTGGATGCGAGATTCAATGATTAATCAAACACTTTCAGTGATAAAATGGACTTCTTTCTGGAATCGTTTGACTTTTGTTGTGGCAAAATGAATGATTTTGAGTCTAAATTAAAATATTTTGATAAAAAAATTATAAAAAACAAATATCTAACTGTCGAAAACACAAAATTGAGGACAGATCCAACGGTCTTAGAAGATAAATTGAATGAATTGGAGCAATACTAGAAACTTAACAATGTTATTTTACACAATATACCTGAGAAGGATGGCGAAAATATTAACAACATTATAATATCCATTGGTGAAGCTGTAGGTGTTCATTAGACCGTTGATAATTTCGATATTGCCCATAGACTTTCAAGGAAAATCAAATCTAATTATCCTCCACCAATAGTCGCTAAATTTGTAAGTCGTAATAACAAGAATGAGTTTTTGTCTGCTACTAAATTGAATAAGAACATTTCAAGTACAATATCCAATACTGAAACTTCCAGTTCTCGTTACATTTTTGTTACGGAGCATTTATCTTCCAAAAATAATACTCTTTTTAGTAAAACTGGAGAACTTGCACGTAATGATAGTTTCAAGTACGTGTGGACAAAAAGCTGTAAAATTTTCGTCAGAAAGGATGACGGTTTGCGTATTTTTTTAGTGAGCAATGAGCGTGATTTACAAAAAATATATTAATTCCTCAGTTCTCTTTCTGGTATCGTCGAAAATATTATTATTGTGAATATTTACCATCAGAATGTACGTGGTCTCCGTACTAGAAAAGATAATATACGAGTAAATTAATCAGGATCTGTATATGATGTGATCTGTCTCACTTAAACTAATTTGAACTTGAGTGTTTCTGATTATGACGTACTTTGTTGTAACTATAATGTGATAAGAAGATGGCAGAGATGTCCGTATCAGAGTTAGAGATGATTTTTCATTCATCGATATTCCTGATTGGCGTTTCGATGCTGAGGACACTTGGATTAAAATGCACTTTAGTGATAAGTATTCATTGTTCATTTGTTGTGTTTATCTACCTACTGGTGGCTGCCAAGCTTTCAGTATCTTTTTATTAAAATTAGGTGATATTATTGATGACAATATTGAAAGAAATTTTCTTGTGTGCGGTGATTTCAACTCACCTTATTTAGGCTGGTTGAATTTGTTAACTCCTTGTCTTGATGTAACCTTCATCAATTCAACGGTTTTCTTGATTCGAATAATCATATTCTAGATTTGATTCTATGTAACTCCGAAAATGTAAGAGTTTTCAAATGTGACAATCCTCTATCCAAATTAGATGAACAACACCATCATGCCCTTGAGATTTTTTATGATAACTTCAAAATTTGTGCTTTACTTTTATCAAAGAGAAAAATGTTTAAATACGATTCTGCTAGCTTCGATGAAATTTAAGATCATTTTTATACTATCGACTGGATTTCTGTTTTCGATAATCTTGGTATGAAGTCAATAATCTTAATTTCCTATAATATTCTCCATGATTGTATCAATAATTATGTTCTCTCTGTATATGGTTCTCATCAAGTCTTATTTCTCTAATTGAAGAAAAAGATAAAGCGCATGAATAATTCAGATATATAAATCGAAACATTTCAACAGTGAGTTCTCTCTTTTACGGAAAAGAAGTGAAATTTTGGAATGTCAATGTTTCTCTAATTATATTGAAAATGTAGAACGGCAGATACCGAATAACTCGAAAAAGTTCTGGTCTTACATTTCATCAATGAAATCTACATCTGTGTCCAATTCTATGTATTATAATAGTTGTATTAGTTTATATGGAAATGAAACTTATTCATTTTTTTCGAGCTATTTTGAATTTGTATATGGACCATCAACTGTTGCTGAAGTCTGTGAAATAAGACTGAATGAATCTTCAGATCATCTTGGTAATATAGTGATTAATGAAAATATTGTTTTTGATATTTCAATTTGCCCTCATGTTAATAAGGGGGCTGGCCCGGATGATATTGCTAGTATGTTCATGAATAAATGTGCCATTTAACTTTGTCAGCCATTGTCAACAATTTTTAGGCAGTCATTATTAGGAAGTCGTTCTCCCAGCTCATGGAAAATGGCATACGTTATTCCCATTTTTATGTCTGGTGATAAAAGTTTGGTCGAGAATTATAGACCTGTTTCCAAATTATGTATTTGTATCCGTTCGTGAAAAATTCTCTTATTTTGGAACAGCATGGATTCATACCAGGTCGTTCGGTTGGAACCAATCTTTTAGTATATACTGACTACATTCTCAAAGCTATGGATAATCAGATCGAGGTTGATGCTATTTACACTGATTTCTCAAATGATATACTAATTTATAGATTATCTGAAATAGGTGTACATAGTAACTTGCTCCCCTTTTTCATTTCGTATCTGGATAATAGAAACTGCGTTTTGTCCTGAACGGATTTCCTTCTTTAGATAAATCTGTAACTTCTGGCGTACCACAGGGATCTCATCTCGGACCCTTACTCTCCAATATTTTTATCAATAGTATCAATTCTTGCTTCAAAGTGAATGTCATCCTTCACGCAGATGATTTGAAGATGTATCATACTATAAAGTCAAGAAACGACTGTATTAATTTCCAGAATGATTTGGACAGACTAGTTGAGTATACAAATAAGCATGGCCTGTCCATTATTATTTCCAAATGTTACTACATTAAATTCACTCGGAACAAATACGTATTCGGAAATCCATATAATATCAATACTAATGTTATTAACGGAGTTCAATATGTTAAGGACCTAAGAATATTTTTAGACAGCAAAATTTCATGTGATATTCATATTAACAGCATTGCTAAGAAAGCATACAGAATGTTAGGATTCCTGATACGATCAAGTTTGAATTTTAGGCATCCATGCACGCTTGTGTCTTTGTATACTACTTTGATTGGAAGTCAATTGGAGCTCGCTTGCGTGGTCTGGAATCCGCAATATGATGTATATATCAAAGGATTGGACAACATTCAGAGAAAAATTTTGAAATTTCAGAACATAAATTCCCACTCTTCACTCTCAGAATTTTAACACTTGAAAAGAGGCGAATGTTGTTTGGTCTTGCTTTTCTTCATAAGCTGTTTAACAAAGCTATTCAATGTTCAATTTTACTGTACGCATTCAATTTTCGTGTTCCATGCTACAATTCTAGATGTACATCATTGTGTAATATACCTCACTGTAGAGCCAATGCTGCTATTAACTCACCGGTGAATCGAATATCTTCATTATATAATATTATGTGTAATAAGACCTTAATGCCAGATTTATTTTCTTTAAATCGATATCAATTCAGGAGGATGATTCTGGTTAATTTAGTATTAAAGTATTGTCTCTCTGATTATTTAGCATATGTCAGGTCAATTTTAGTTCATATCTTTCATATTTGATTACATATACATATATCTTTTGGATTTTTTTCCAATTGTACTTCCAATGTTACTTTCATTTGCTATTGTCATGTGCTCCATTGTTATTGGGATCATTTTCTGTTTGGAAGCCAGAATCTCATAAATAAATGAATAAATAAACTAAAAATAAATGCTTCAAGTGGAGTGCATTTCCGGTACAGACCAACTAAAATGCAAAGTGCACTGCTAGATTTTAGACCAGTAATTTATACCAATGTACCATCAACAAAGCCAATGAAGGTCGTCAGAGCAGAAAAAAAAGACGATTTTTTAGGAAATAGAACCACACTGACGGTCAATGAAATTCTATTGAACTTTTAGAGTATTTAATGCGTAACTCATATTACCAAGTTCAGAATCGTTTCGTCATTCAGAACGATGATTCACCAGTGAGTTTTTCTTAACCACTAATGATCGCCAATATTCACCTTGAATAATTTGAATTCCAAGCAATTAACATCACATCAGACAAACCAAATTTATGTTGACGAAACATTTATAATATGGGTGAACGGAGAAGATAGACTACATAACTTCCTATTTTCTTCCACAATCTAGGGGGAATAGTATATTACATCTGAGGTGGAAAGTATTTCATTACAGCCGAGAGCTTATTATATGACCGAGAGGCGAAGCCTCGAGGATCAGATATAGCTCGAGGCTGATATGAAATCTTTACCGAAGTATGTATGCTATTTTATTCACAATCATACTCAATTATCAAATTTGTTTGAATAAATTCAGTTTTCTCTTCCGCAAATTTGATGGAGTAGTCTATGAAAACAAATTTGTTTACATTTGTTAGCTGTTTTTTAGTTTGACATTTGCTGAATGAATATTATTGTGTGATTATTGTTATTTTCCCAATAATCACCAGCGATAAACATGTCTGAAAGTTCTGACAGTGAAATGGAGCAATGTACTCCTCCCGCGATAAAAAAAGCTGCAGCGGATGCCGTTGGAAATTTGCTACCCATGAAAAGCAAAAGTCGTTACGAAGGAACTTACAAAGCGTATAAAGACTGGTGCTCTTCTAAAGTGGTAAAAAATAGTTCAGAAAGTGTTCTACTCGCTTATTTTAGCGATCTAGCGAAAATTAAGAAACCAACAACTTTATGGGCAACGTACTCGATGCTGCGAACAACCCTGAGTATTAAAGAAAATATTGATATTTCTAAATATTCCAAGCTAGCGGCCTATTTGAAAAAACAGAATGTAGGATACAGACCCAAAAAGTCAAGTGTTTTCTCTAGAATCGATATCGATAAATTTTTGACTGATGCACCCTTTGAATTTCTTCCCCAAAAGGTATTTACCGATATATTAACGAAATACACAATATTATACTCAAAATTTCCTAGGTCGCCTTAATTATTGGTATTTCGGGAGCTTGCCGGAGCGATGAACTTTTCAAAATGAGAATAACTGATATAAGCTTTTTAGAAGATAAAATCTGCGTTTCTATTTCGGACACAAAAACATATCATCCCAGAATATTTACTATTACTAATACTGAATGGATTGCAATATTGAAACAATATATGAATTTACGTGTAAATATTGAGAACGACAGATTATTTATGCAATTAAGATATGGCAAGATAACAAAACAACCGTTCGGACATAATACCATATCATCCTTCCCTAAAAAAATTGCAACCTTTTTGAAATTGGATAATCCAGGTACATTTACGGGTCACTGCTTCAGAAGAACTGCTGCCACATTACTTGCCAACAATGGAGGTGATATTTTACAACTCAAAAGATTGGGAGGCTGGAAATCTAATAATGTAGCCGAAGGTTACATAGACAATTCTTCAGATGGACAGGCAAAAATTGCAAGCATTTTGTCGAATACAACAAATAATAATATTCATGAAACAAACACTTTTGCCCAAGAATTCTCAATTTCCAATGAACAAATAAGACACGGAATTTCTCTGAATATAAATAGTTCCGGGAATTCGAATGTAACTGTAAATTTTAATTTAGTTTCTAATGAAAAGCCTGCATCACATTAGAATTTTATATCATACTTATCAATTAATAACGGAACTGCTTCTCGCTTCTTTTCAATAATAATAATCATTTTAATTTTTCATTGTAATCATTAACCTTAGTTTAGACTGGGTTTACGCAGTAGAATCTTCAACTTTAAGGAATTGATAGAAATAGTTTATTTACATTGTTTTTTAATTGTAAGTTTCACAATAAAGATATTCGAGTACCCTCTCTTCGATATACGTTCTGCATGCACAAAGAAATAGTCTCAGAGGCAGACTATGAGTGCGTTCATCCAAGCTTTGAATGCGTTGATACCTGTCAAATAAAAAATGTACACATCAAATGCGTATTCATTCAACTGCAATTCGTTCTGCAACTTTTATTTAGATCCAAAATCTACTCCAATTAATCTCCAGGTGTGTATTCACTGTATGACAAATAGGTAGGTATGTAAGCTGATATAATTGTATTGAATTTTTCTGATTCTAAAAAATAACTCTAAAATCTTCTTTTCCAACAAACGTAACACTTTTGATTCATATTTCGGATGAATATATTCAGATCTGTAGTATATTCCGTTAAAATTTGTCGGATTCAATAACGAAATCTTGAACATAACCTCGACATAACCTCAAACAAGTAAATGGGAATACATATTCATGCTGTAAATAAAATTCAATCTTACTCATATATTTCTGTTGCAGTGATTATTATTATCATAATGTTTGCGAAAGAATCCTTATGACATTTCAAGTGTATATGTTGCTAGGCAACTCTGCATAAACATTTCCCACCCAAGAGATGCAAGAATCGCTTCCGACCCGTGAGCTAGTCATTGCAGTTGGAAATTACATACTTCCCTACCTCCAAAAGGTTGAGAATTGCCATATTACTATAATGATTGTGAATAAAGTAACATACATTACTTCTCCTTGATGTTATGGTCAAAAATAATACTTAGTGCATCTATCAGTTTTCAATGAACTGAGTACTGATATCTACAATGCATGCCGCCTTTTCATTAGTGAATTGAATGAGCTAAAGCCTCAAAAAATGAAGCCGTTATAGTTCATTACCCATCAACTTAGTATATGATTGCTTGTAGCTTCAAGATCATCATGTACTTGAAACCTGAAAACAAATGGAGATTCACAGCATTCAAAATGCCGTGTGATCTCTTTTATGAATAGGAGCAATAAAAGTTTGAAATCTATATTCGAAAAATCATCAAAATGGTCAACAACTTTGAAGGAATGTACAGAAAATTATGATATATCTTACATATGAGCATGCAATCATCGCCAGTTTTATGTACAAAGACCTTATCAGCAAAGTGATCGGAGCCATTCATCTGAGCTTGAATAATTATTTAGAAAAATTCCGCAGGTAGATACTAGTCATTTCATTAGGACCAAGTTTGCTCGTCATATCTCACTCCTCTTCGCACATACAGTTTTTTTCTCAATAGCGACTTTGTTTTTTGGAAGTACTTTCATATAAATGGAATATTCATAAGATCACTTAGACCGAATATAAAAATATACTGCACTGGAATAAAATAATTCAAGCTTTTTAATAAATAACTAAGAAATTGTCAGTTCAATTCTATTGATATATTGAACTAGATCATAATATAAGCAAGATCTTTGTTAGTTGGTTCTACATTTGTACAATTTCTTTACAAGAGCTCTATGACCGAAACACGAAGTTTCATATTCTTTTTTACTAGTTCGCACGCTTGCTTGAGCCTTTTGGATTGTTGCGAGCTTCATGCTTTCCAGAACTAGACTTTGAGTCACTGTCATGCAAAATGTCATAGGAAAAACCAATTTGTTTTAATTGGAATTCACATTGTAACCGGAGAGCGTGCATCCAACAATAACGTTTGTATCTTTCTCCAACACTGTTTTAGAGTTTGCATATTCCATAACCAAAAATTATGTTGAAACGAATGACATTCCAAAAAACTGTTTAGAATGATTCGGTATACCGTTAAGAATGATTCTGTATAGACTACGTGCATGAAGTCTACTAGCGCCTCTAGCGGGCAATGGAGAACGATTGAACTCCATTTTATCATTGTTCCATACCTATAATTTTTTAAATATACCAATATTATTTAATTCAGCTGTGTGCGTACAATATAACTTGCATAGCATAAAAAGTGCGTTGAAATTATTTATTTTGAGTATTTTTTTCTTCAATTATAACGTACCTATTATAGAGAAAGCGTCTTAATTTGGTCCAAATTGACAGGATAACCTTAAATTATGACGTCGATGATCTTGCAGATCGGGTTTGTATTTATCAAACACTGTATCTCTTTTACCGAGGAAGCATTGAAGAAAAGCGTGACATTAGTTTTTCCATATTAAACATGTTGAAGAATATGTTGCTGACAATATTAATAACAAAATTATTGCGATGTGCACCTGACAAACTTCTATCACTGAAACATCTTTCAAATTAGAGATAGAGGTGAGTTCATGAATCTCAAATCGATGATGAATATTTCCAAACTCACAATTGAATTACAAATATATTTGTTATATAGATTAATAACAAAAGACAGACAATACTCTATTTATCGCTTTGATTCACTTCACTCGTTTTTTTTTTTATGTTATAACTGGGTACATAGAATCTATGAAGCTATATTTCACTTGAATCATCCTTAACACAACAGCCTGAAACAGAACAAACGTTTTCCTATGTTTTATATGCAATTATTTTCACTTTTATACTACAATGCTCAATGACAGCTCATTGACGTATTCTGAGAAATGGAGTTCAATGGTTACAATGGTGCTCACTATAAGCGCTCGCATCGACTTTTGTTCAAACTCCGCCCCCTTGCACATAGCCTATGCCTTTAGAATCATTTCGACGAATCAGAAGATGTTAGTTTGGCTACTACCATGGTTACCTCCTAACAATTCAAGTATTCATATCTGGATTTGACGTTGGACATTTAATAATTTTTTAAGCTTCCTCTAAGATATTTTTTCTCTCTTTTTATAAAAATAGTCGTAGAGCAGAAAATATTGCCAGAAGAACAGTTTGGGTTCAAAAGAGGCCACTCAACAGTAAATCAGCTGATCAGAGTTGTAGACATAGCAGCAACAGGAATGAATCGCAAGGCAGCAACAGGAGCCATCTTTCTTGATATCGAAAAAGCGTTTGACAAGGTCTGGCACCAGGGGCTGCTGTATAAACTGACAAACCTTAATTTCCCTTTGTATCTGGTAAAAACAATCGCATCGTACCTGAAAAATAGGAAATATCAAGTAAGGCACGAAGGAGTCTTATCCTCGGAGCACAGTCTGACCGCAGGAGTAGCACAAGGTTCAGTTTTATCACCGCTACTGTTTAACATTTATGTGTGCGACATTCCTAGCAACACACGCGGAGTTCAAATGGGTTCAAATGGCGGACGACACAGCAATTATGTTCCAATGCAAACAACCAAGCCTAATTACACGACGATTACAAGAAGCTGTTGACAATATAGAAAACTGGTGCATCAAGTGGAGAATTTCAGTGAATCCCGAAAAAAGCTCCGCAATTCTATTCACGCGAAGAAGACTTAAACCAGAAGGCTCCGTCAGACTCTTCGGTCGACCAATACCCTGGCGCGACAAAGTCGTATATCTAGGAGTGATACTCGACTCAAGGATGAACTTCCATGCACATATAAATGAAGCCATAGCGAAAGCTAAAACAACTTTCATACGACTACTGCCCTTGATCGGAAGAAACAGTCATCTTTCTATGAACAATAAAATCAGATTATATAAAACAATCATTAGGCCACAACTTCTTTACGCATCTGCGACTTGGAGCAGTGCAACAATAAAACAGAAGAAGAAACTGCAAACGATACAAAATAAAATAATGAGATGTATCACCAACTCACCTTGGTATATAAGGAATGACAATATTCACAAAGACGTGTGAAAATTCCTAAAATTAATGAATATATGTTGAATGTAGCGACAAAAATGTTCGCAAAATGGGAACTACATAACAACAAGCTCATCAGAGCGACAGCCGATGTCGATGAATGGCAGCAAACAAAACACCGACATCCTAAACACGCCCTCAGTGATAGCATAGAGGCCTAAAATGTGAAGCTAATCGCCTAGGCGATTCGGTGTTATAAAAAAAAACGCCACCTCCATAGAAAAATCCGTGAAATTATAAACAAAAAAGTAAGCTGAGGAGAAAGAGAGCCAATGGCTCAGAATCCTGTAAAACAAAACAATAAAACCTCTAAGATATTGGTGAGTTTCCAAAGCCTTGTTAGAGATAGTATAGTCTATAACATGTTTGCAATGGCGTATTCCACACTCGCGAACCGCAAACTTTTCGCTCATTCAGAATATAGGCCATTCCAATACTTATTGTAGAATATACTATTCTCAAGGAGTGAATTTTCAATATTCAAAAAAACATGCGGCTTGAAATCGGAGTGCCTCACCTGCCACCTGCTCTTAGTCTATAACTATCATTTTATAGTTATCCTGACAAAATTGAGATAATCTTTCCTATAGTGGAATTATAATAATAATAATAATAATAATAATATTAATAATATAACTTCATTGATCCTAGATCAATGGCGAGGTTCAGCCAAAGGCTGAATCTTCCACCTAACCAATACATGTAAGAATAAATTGTAACAATGCGATATAGATGAATATAATATGAGAACAAATAAATCAAGTATAGCAATGTAATACAAATGTACCTAAAAGAAAACATTTCACGAACACCTTTTAAGACATAATTGGATACCTATTAACCAATGACAAGATATAAATCTATACAAAAAAATTCAATTCAGTTTGTACATATTTTTTATATTGAATTTGAATGAATTCAGTGAAAGAGACTTCAAATTATCGGGAATATTATTGTAAAGTGAAGGAGCAAGATAAGAGAAACAAGTTTGGAATTTGATTTTTTTAAATGTTGGTACTGTATACACATTTTTGTCACGCAGAACATAATGATGCTCTTTTAAATTGAGTTTGTCGTATAAATACGGTGGACAACTAGTTTGCCTGATTTTGTGTATAAGACAAAAATAGAATATTTTTACACGATCATCAATATAATTCAAGTTGGCAAGAAGGCGGAAGCTGAATATGTGATCATACTTACGTACCCCAAACACGAATCGAAGGCAACAGTTCTGGAAGAGAGTGATTTCACGTTTGAAGTTTTGCGTCAAATTAGAGACATAAACGCAGGCACAATAATCAAAAATGGGAAGTACTGGAGAGTTTATAAGTCCAAGTTTAACATCAGATGATAGTAAATTGCGATAGTGATATAAGTGTCTTAATCGGAGTCTGGCAGCCTTTAATTTAATTACTACATGCTCCTGAAATCTTAGATCTTCATTGATATGCATATCAAGACTTTTTATTACATGACTGCGATTTAACACTGTATCACCTAGTATTATTTTAGGTGCTTCTCCAGTACCAAAAATTAGGAGAGAGGATTTACTGGCATTTATCTTTAGTTAATTATTTGTTATCCAAAGAATTAATTTCTGGAGATCCTTATTGATTTCTATACTCAACTCATCGATTTTGTTCTCATCACCTGCTGCCAAAATCTGAGTATCATCAGCAAATGAGTGAGCAGCACAGAAATCCAAAGTTGATGGCATGTCTGCTACATATATTAAAAAGAATAATGGACCTAAAATAGACCCTTGTGGCATTCCTCGTTGAAGGGGGAATATATTGGAGTTTATTGTGGATGAATTTGATGCCATACTGACCTGAAAATACGTATTCTTAAAGTAGCTTTTACACCATTGGATAGCGTCGTCACTGAAATTGTAATAGTGCAACTTCGCAAAGAGTAAATTGGGATCGACCATGTCAAAGGCCTTAGAAAAATCTATTTGAAGCAATATTGTCGCCAATAAATTATCATGATTATCAATAATTGAATCAACAATATTCAAAAGGCACGTATTTGTGCTATGACCCTTTCTAAATTCAGATTGAGTGGATGGAAGTAAATTTTTATCTGTTATAAAACTCATGATTTGTTCACTGCAGATTCTTTCGAGTACCTCTGACAGGGTAGGTAAAATGCTAATTGGGCGCAAATCATCAAAGGATGTTACAGTGCTTTGTTTGGGGATAGGTTTTACTACTGCCGTTCTCCAGATTTCAGGCACAGCGCCTTCCAACAAACTTGAGTCAATGATATGTACAATATAATCAATAATCTTAGGCAAGATAACATTGATCATTTTCAATGTGATCCCATCTGCACCTACTGCATTAGATTTCCGTGCACGTATTATTTTTTCAATTCTATCTCTGTCTACACATTTGAATCTGAATTTTTTCTGTGCTTGATTAGGAGTTGTATTATTTCTGAAATATTCAAGCGTGCGTCATCATTTATACTACTCGTACCAATTTTGCTCAACATATAGGTTCCGTAACTTTCGGAGTCCAGAAGATCTTCAGGTATAATTCACTCCTAAACGTTTCAAATTACTCCAAAGCTTACTGGAATCATTTATGTCTCTGTTTATATTATACTCCAGAAAAGCTTGTTTCTCTCTTCGAATTGCTGCTGTAGTCAAATTTCGTCGTTGTTTGTAAAATTCAAATTTAACTCCTGTCTTACATTTTTTATAGTCGAGTAGAGCTTTGTCTCTTTTCTTCTGCATTATTCGAATAACAGGCGTTATCCATGGACTATATTGTTTTGTGATTTTAATTGTCTTTAATGGAGCATGTTTATCAAATAAGGCAGTAATATTATCATTTAGATATGATAATTTATCATTTATATTCTGTAGACGACATAAATAATTCCAGTCAACATAATTACAGTCAGCATTAAAATTATCCAAATTGAAATTTTTGAAGTCTATATTTTAGGAGTGACCATAGTTTTGGGTGAATTTGAGACACAGTAAACACAGTCGTGATCAGATATATTACTAGCATCCAAAGTTCCTGAATTCACACAAATTTTTAGATCTGATATTAAAATTATGTCCAATAGTGTCTGGGAACATCTTCTTGTGTATTTGGTAATAATTTGATGCATGCCATTAGTTGCTATGATATCATTGAGAAATTTAGACTTATAATCATTACAGAGCATTGTTGGATGATAAACGTTTACTTGATGAAAGTATCTATTTTGTATGTAATTGAGTTACCTTTGAGTGTAGTTGTTAGTTTTTTGAAGAAAATAAATGTCAAAAGAAAAATTAAGTCTTTATTACTGTATTTCATCTTGCATTAAATTCATACGCATAATCCTGTTCAAGAAACATAGAAAGATGTATATTCTATAGGCTATGGGCCCAGGATTTGGGATTTAATGCAGAACGATTCATATAAAGGGCGCAGTTAAGTTCATTTTTTACTATTGGAAAGAAGCAAATCTAAACAAGTAATAATATGACAGAAATTAAAACTACAATAGTTAAGTTGAATAATTCGAACTATTCGAATTGGAAATTCAAAATGGAATTATTACTTATTAAAGAAGGTTTGTGGAAAGTTATTTCAGAATCTGCTAAAGGGCCAATTGAATCAACAGTTGATGGTATTACAGTAATAATCAATGAAAAAGAAATCAAAGAATGGAAAGAAAAAGATGACCGAGCACGCGCAACTATAGGACTTGCAGTTGAAGACGATCAATTGACACATATCAGGAAAGCTAAAACAGCGCTAGATGCATGGAATAGTTTGAAGAATTATCATGAAAAAGGTACGTTAAGCAATAAAGTACATTTAATGCGAATGATTTGTTCTTTAAAAATGGAAGAAAATGGCAGTATGCCAGAACATATAAATAAAATGCAAGAGCTGTTTATGAAACTGTGTGATATTGGTGAAGCGTCTTTATCAGAAAAATGGAGCGTCGCAATGTTGCTTAGTAGTTTGCCGCGAAACTATGACACTTTGATTACTGCGTTAGAAACACGTCCAGAAGATGAATTAACGTTTGCATTGGTACAACAAAAATTAATTGCAGAATATGAACGATGTGTCAATGCAGATAATAATGGTGATTCATCAGAGAAACTTTTAAAGATTGTTTCTAGAAGCACAAATTGTTTTTTCTGCAAGAAGAAGGAGCACCACAAACAGAATTGTGATGAGTACAAGAAATGGAAAGCCAAGAAAGAAACAGAAGGCAATGAACAAGAAAGAAGAACTCATAGAGTAAATAAGGCAGAAGCACGAGAATTTTCGTTCACAGCAGGTATTGACAGGAAGCAAAAAGGCTGGATTCTGGATTCCGGTGCTACACGTCACGTTACAAATGATAAAACCTTCTTTATTGAACTTGATGAAACATACAGCGGTGTTATAGAAATTGGTAATGGCGAACTAATTACGGTAAAAGGTATCGGGACTGGTAGATTGACTTTCATGGATGAAAATGACAATTTACAAAATGCTAAGGTAACGGAAGTCTTGTACGCACCTGAAATGGTTAGTAATATACTTTCCGTCAAATGTCTTGTTAAGAAGCAGTACATAGTAGAATTTGACGAACATTTTTGTAAAATAAAGTATAAAGGAAAGCAAATTGATATTGCTGATTTAGTAGGTAATTTGTACCGCTTAAGACAATCTCATAAAGTACATGTATCATGCGAATCACATAAAGAAAACAGTATACATGATTGGCATCGAAAGTTGGGACATCGAGATCCAGAAGCTATTCGAAAAATGCAGTCAGATGGTTTAATTGAAGATTTCAAAATTGTTGATTGCGGTATTAAATCATTCTGTGAAGTATGCAGTAAAGGTAAAATGAGCAGGTTGCCATTCCCGAAGAAGTCAGAAAATAAATCAAGAGCACCATTGGAATTAATTCACACAGATGTTTGTGGTCCGATGGAAACCAAAACACCTAGCGGGAAGCGGTATATAGTTACATTTATAGATGATTTTTCTCGTTTTACCTACATAAAGTTGTTGAGAGAAAAATCAGAAGTTGAAAAAGAATTACGGAACTACGTCGAAATGGTACAGAATAAATTTGGAAGAAAGCCTCAAATTATAAGGTCAGATCGAGGTGGTGAATATATTGGAAGAAGTATCAGGCAGTATCTTGAAGCTCAAGGAGTTCAAACTCAATTTACAACCAGATACACACCCCAGCAGAACGGAGTTGCTGAGAGGAAAAATCGAACCATAGTAGAAATGGCGCGATGTATGTTGATCGAAGCTGATTTATCAAATACACTTTGGGGTGAAGCAGTGTCAATGGCTATCTACATTCAAAATCGGATATTGACACGTGCAACAAAAACAACACCATTCGAGCGTTGGACCGGATCAAAACCAAGTTTAAAAAATTCAAAAGTTTTTGGTACTAAAGTTTTTGTACATGTACCAGCAGAACTACGACGCAAACTTGACAATAAAGCTATTGAAATGATTTATTTAGGCTTTGATGAATATTCCAAAGGATTTCGGTGCTATGATCCAGTAGCAAAGAAAGTTATTGTAAGCCGAGATGTAAAGTTCAAGATAAATACAGAATCTAATATACTGAAGATTAAATCACAAGAAACAGAGTTACATGAAGAAGAAAGTAACAAAAATGAGGTACAGTCAAATCAAGAAATATATTCTCAAGAAAATAATCAAGATATATCTTCTCAAGAAACGAATCAAGATACATCAACTCAAGAAAAGAATCAAGAAGTTTCGATTCAGGAGGAGAATTAATGTAAGACAAAATAAAGCAATTCGTAAATCAGAAAGATTAAACAAAGGAGTACCACCGACAAGATTTGTGGATGAAATGTTAGTCATGAATCATATGATTGGGCCAGAAAATTATAACGAAGTCATTTCAAGTAAAGAAAAAGAAAACTGGATTCAAGCAATGAAAGAAGAGATGAACTCGATAATACAAAATAAAACTTGGGACTTAGTCGAGTTACCGGAGAATAGACATGCAATCGGATGTAAATGGGTTTATAAAATTAAATCAAACATTGATGGTAGCATTCAACGTTTTAAAGCACGTCTTGTTGCCCAGGGATTCACACAAAAGTACGGCGTGGACTATGATGAAGTTTTTGCACCGGTAGTGAGACAAACAACAATTCGTGTCTTACTATCAATAGCAGCAAAAGAAAAACTACACGTCGAATATTTTGATGTGAAAACAGCTTTTCTGAACGGCGATTTAGATGAAACAATATATATGAAGCAGCCACCTGGTTTTATTACCGATTCATCCAAGGTCTGTTTACTCAAGAAAAGTTTATACGGGTTGAAGCAAGCCGCAAGAGTATGGAATGAAACTATTCACAAAGTTTTGATTAATGCAGATTTCACTCAAAGCAATGTGGATCATTGTTTATATTCAAAGAATTTCGATGGAAATTGGTGTTATATTCTGATATATGTAGATGACATAATCGTAGCATGTAAATCAATCGAAGCGATTGAAAATATAAAAAAGAGATTGTATGAGAAGCTTGGATTACAATGTCTTGGTGATATCAAACAGTTTTTGGGAGTTGAAGTGTCACAAGACAATAATGGAAATTTTCAACTTTGTCAGTCGAGCTACATTGAACGCTTTGCATCAAAATTTGGTTTATCAGATGCTAAACCAGTAACTACACCAATGGAAATTAACTATGGGAAATCAAATTCGTCATATAAATTGATTGATAACAATAATTATCGGAAATTAATTGGAAGTTTATTGTATGTATCAATAAGTACAAGACACGATATTTCAGCCAGCATTAGTATATTGGCTCAAAAGGTGTCAAATGCAAGTCAAGAAGACTGGAATCAACTGAAGAGAGTTATGAAATATTTAAAATCAACATCAGAGATGAAACTTAAGTTGAGCGATGTTAAAGCCGAGAATAAGAAATTGTTTGGTTACGCAGATGCCAATTGGGCAGAGAATTCAGTTTCACGAAAGTCAAATAGTGGGTATGTATTTTACTTAAATGGTGGCATCATTAGTTGGGCATGTCGCAAACAAGCATGTGTATCACTATCATCTACAGAAGCAGAATTCATTGCTTTATGTGAAGCTTGTCAAGAAGTTTTATGGCTACGTCAACTATTAAGTGACATACATCAGCACATTGAAGAACCAATCTTGATATTCGAAGACAACCAAAGTTGTTTGAAAATGATAAAAGACGACAAATTTTCGAACAGGACAAAACACATTGATGTAAAATATAATTTTGTGAAACATTATATTAATCAGAAGATAATCAAGTGTGAATATTGTCCGTCGGATCAAATGGTTGCAGATTTATTGACAAAACCCTTGTCAGTAAGGAAACATTGCCAACTACGGAGAGATTGCAAGATTGAATAGAAGGAAAAATTGTAAGATCATGTAAACGAGGAGGAGTGTTGGATGATAAACGTTTACTTGATCAAAGTATCTATTTTGTATGTAATTGAGTTACCTTTGAAATATATAGAGTGTAGTTGTTAGTTTTTTTGAAGAAAATAAATGTCAAAAGAAAAATTAAGTCTTTATTACTGTATTTTATCTTGCATTAGGTTCATACGCATAATCCTGTTCAAGAAACATAGAAAGATGTATATTCTATAATAATAACATCCCCAGCACAGACTATGTGATCGAACTGTAGACCAAATTCAGTGAATATTGCATCCAAAGCTTCCAATTCATGATAAAAATCCACATGGGGATTATAGACTACTCCTAAGCATAATTTTTGTTTAGTCAGAGAACAATGAGTCCATAAATGCTCGATGTTGTTGCTGTTTACAAAACTAGTGTCTAAAATGGAAAATTGGATACTTTCGCTCACATAAAATGCTACACCACCTCCACGTTTGTTTGATCCCTCCAAACTAATCAATTTATATCCATTAATGTGAAATAAAAGTGAGGGTGATGCATCGCTTATCCATGTTTCTGAGATTGCAATAGCAATATCATAATTATATCTCCTCATAAAATCCTTTACCAAAATAAAGGCACCCTCATTGTTCAACTCATACTATCTATATTTTCTATTTGAAATAGTTCTTGAAACGAATATTGCCCATTCTACACAAAAATACATTTTCTGTTCTGTTGCCTGATCTCATCTACTTCTTAAAACATCAGGAACACCTTATTGCCTCTTTTTAAGACGTTGAACATTCCAAATAGTACCACCTGGCTTAAAAAAAATGACTCCAGGGATTTACACATATTACCAATAATGCAATACCAAGCGCTTTGTTTGCTCTAAAATTAGTTACAGTTTAACAAACACTGTACTATTCTCTTGAAAAGTGTTTTGTGTAACTCTCGTTTCACATAATCACCTCTGCAACTATGAAGTAGGGATTGATAATTATTGATTGCTAAAACAGAAACTTTATATTAACTAGTCTACTTCTGGATAAATTATAGCAGTAAGAACGATGAGCAGCCTCATCATTGTAGATAAGTTATCTTAGAGCTCCGTGCAGACTCTGACTCTCGTTCCAATTTATTATACACGACAATGATCTAACCGTTAGTCCCAAACATCATAAGACAATCATTGGAAGAAAACGTTGGAATATTGAATAAAATCCGATTTCAGAATAATGAGTTCAATAAATTTCATTCAAAATATTTCCATAACTCTGGCAGCTCCTATTTCTATTGAACCAATAACACAGCTCACAAATGTATTTTTTGCAATATAACGTGAGTTTTATTTGTTTAACTAATCAAACACGAGACATACATTATTGGAAGAAGAATAGAGAAAGGAAACAAAACGAAAAAGGAAAGAATGTTTGCTCATCTAATTTATAGGGATAGGGAAAATAAAGACAAATTTCCGAGCTTAGTGGAAAAAAGCTCCACTTATATTCTCGGATGAGCTACTCGAGCTTCTTGAGGCTTTATTTTATTTTAGGTAGCTCGACTTTGTCAGGAACTGCGCACTTTGTATATGCGGAGCAAGATAAAAAATATTATTCCCTAAAATTGTTTTGAGTCGAACAAATGACGGTCGCACCGTTGTAAACTACAAACGCTTCCGTTAGAATCTTCTGAGGTAATGAAATCGCAGAAAGACGAAAATATGTCTGTTATATACTCATGATCTCAGTAAATATTGTTCTCTATCTATAACGGAGAGTATATCAAATGATATAAGTTCATACTATAAGCTCCCTCATTGAGGTCCACTTGATAGTCATATAATATTCAGATTAAAAATTTGAAATAGATCAAAGTTTTTGTATGATATGTAGTACGAAATTGTAGTTTACTGAACCAAAGTGAACCTCTCAAAAACAGTAAATGGCTCGCGTGGCCAGCAGTCTAGACATTTCTGCTCTGTGGACTTATTGAATCATCAATCTTCCCCTTAATATATCTTTCTATAGCTTCTTTTGTTGCAATTTCCAAATATTCAGTCCGAATCAGAATGTTTGAGTGAATGGTACTTCAGTCGATACCAGTTCAATTTTATGAAAGAACTGAATATCACAATACTGCCGTGAAGCAAATATTTGTTTGCTCCTTTCGCATAATAGTGTGATCTGATATACTGCTAGCTCCATTCTAGTTCGCAATAGCTGGACAACACAGAAACTCACTCAACCTTCTTATTTTGTTGTTTGAATATTCAACTACCGCTGTATGTGTCTTATAACTGTGATGAATAAATAACGGAAAAAGAAAAACTCCAAATCTTTTTTCTGAATATGTTGTTACACTCATTGTGTTTAGATCAATATGACTCGGTGATTAGTTTAGTTTAAATTTTAAGAAGAAGGATGGAATGAATGAGCATATTACATTATTCCCATGGGAACAGCTCACATTGTTACATTGGAAGAGTTTCAACAGATACGTTATTTTCAAGTGGTGAACGTCACATTGATTTCGGTTCGTGTAAGTCGCTAGATGCTTTTTTGTAGTACCGCGTATATATGCTGCCAATGAATATTCACATGTTATTCTCGTGGTGAACATCAATGATACTACTCTGATACGGAGCAAATGTAGAATGAAATTATTGAAGATGTGTGGTAAGAAATCGTTGTCGGATGCTTAAGTTGAACAATTATTGTTTGCTGATGATGGTGGTGGTGTTGTAGTGCCTCTGAAGTATATGATCATTCGTCAAAAGTTAAGATGTATGATGTTGAATCAGATGATGAAGTGAATTCCACGAGTCCATATGAAAGTTCTGTAGCCAATTACGTAAAACAATATATAATGAAACTGCAAGGTATCTAGGTATCTGATCAGAGGAGATTCTCAACAGAAAATGTTATCTCGTTGACTCCTGGACCTACAACATACGCTACGTCTAGAATATATGGACTGTAAATACTTGTGCATATAATATGCAAGTCTATCTAGGAAAGAAGCAGATGAAAATTTGAAAGAAATAAAGGTAAAAGAGTTTTTCCAGATCTAACTTATTGCCCAAATGACCATAGTATAATGTATGATTATCTTTTCACTTTCTACGATCTGCGGCAGATGCTATTGAAATAAGAAATAACTATGCTTGACCTTAGCCGTTCATGATTTCAGATTACAACAAAACCAAAGGTGCTGTAGACACCTTAGATAAGTAAGTTATAACGTACAAATGCAGACGACAAACTATAAGATTACCAATGACTATCTTTTATAATAACATGGGCGTATCAGCCTACAACGACTATGTTCTATGGTGCCAGGTAAATACAACCTGGAATGTTGGAAAACTCACTGAACGTAGACTATTTCTTGAAGAACTGGGCAAATTACTTATTACTCCATTACTGCGGAGAGAAAAACATCTTCGTCGAAGCACTCCCATAGCTCAAATTGTTCTACGGACACGAGCTTCAACCAACAATGCCACAATGAGAGGGCAACCAACCATAAATAAAAGTGAAAGATGTCGTTCTTGCCCTCTTCACATGATGATAAATTCAGTATACTATATTCCAATCGCTCAGAATACCAATGTAAAGCTGATGTATATTACTTCTGCCAAGATTGCAGAAAAAAGCTCAATGATATAAGTTCAAGCTCTTCAGATGTACTCAGTACTTACATACAATTTATCTCATTCAAAGACAAAATTTTGGTCGATAAATGTCAATTATCCTATTTATTATGAATATTTGACAAACACAATACTGTCATATGATTAAAATAACAATAAAACAGTAACATTATAGACTTGGATCATGGAAGGTGTAACTGAAATGTTGATACTGTGACGTGCGGGAGTGAGAAGGGAGCTCGTGAATACGACGCAGTATGGGGAGGGGATTCTTGTCGCCTCTTACGCCGCGCTATGTCGCAGCGCATCACCCCTCCCAATGGAAGCCCCTAGCAATTCCTGGAAATGGAAAGAGTCGCGAAAATCGAAAATTCGAGAAGGACGGTGTTTCTCTATATAAGGCCAAGCCAACGACGTGTGGGACAGTACAGTACAGTAATAAGAGTATTAGTGGAAATAAATAATAAACAGTGACAGGAAGTGAGAGTGTATATAAATAGTGAAATATAAATATCTGTGACTTTGATTAGATTAGAATTAAGTGATTAATATATAAATATACTGTTATTAGTGACATAAGAAGAATTAAAGATTTTATTTCATTTAGATTATTAAATAGTGACTTTTATTTATTTACAGAGTGATTCATCAAGCAATAAACATTACAGTGGTGTCAGAAGTGGGATTGTTATAAACAATTTGGTATTTTGTTTATTGCTGCTTTGTGAGATTGGAAAATGGCGTCTAAAAAGATGTTGAAAGATTTGAAGGTCGCAGAGCTGAAATATCAATTGGAAGAGCGGGATTTGGAAACCAGTGGCCGCAAACAAGTTTTAATGGAACGACTTCGAGGAGCTATGACTGAAGACGGTGAGGACCCTGATACATATTTATTTGAGGTTCAACTTTCTTTAACCGATTTGGCTATAAATTTAGAAAAAGAAGTTTCAAAGAAGATTTAGAATCAAAATTAAAAGAAAATTCTACAAGTTCGGAAGAGAATTTGGAATTAAAATTGGAAGAAGATTCTGCGAGTTTAAAAGAAGATTTATAAGGAAAACTGTAAGAAAATTCTAGAAACTTGAGAGAAGAACTGCATGGAAAGATGGAGGAAAATACAAAGGAAGTTGAACAGCAACTGGAAAAATTCAAAGAAAATTCAAAGGTTTGGGAGGAAGTATTTGAAGATAATTGTAAAATGTTAAAAGAAGAATTGGATGCAAAATTGGATTCGAAATTGGATGAAAAAATGAAGATTTTCGAAGAAAAATTTAAACTTGGTGTTTCATCTCCGGCAAAAGCTTCAAAAGCTGAGATAATTGAATTATCCACACCAAATCTTGACTCAACCACAAAAATGCGTGTCAAACCTCCAACCTTTGATGGTCAAACATCTTGGATTAATTACCATAGGCAATTTGAAGCCGCTGCTAAGGCTAATGGCTGGAATGATATTGAGAAAGTTTCAGCGCTTACAGTTGCTCTCCGAGGAGATGCGGTTAACATTTTACAGGCTATTCCACCGGAAGAAGACAACAGTTATGAAAAATTGGTCAAGCGACTGGAGCTGCGATACGGCCATGCACACTTGGAGGAAGTGTATCACACGCAGCTCAAGAACCGATACCAACGTCCCAGCGAGAGTCTACAGGAGTTCGAAGCTGATGTGGCACGCCTAGTTCGACTGGCATATCCAACTGGCCCGGATGATTTCTTGGAAAGCTGACCATGAAACGCAGCAAACCCTACGTTTGGCGCGGCCGAAGAAGCTGATGGAAGCATTGGCTCATGCACTGGAATACGAAGCGGCAAAGCAGGCGTCCAGAAGCAGTGCTCGAGTGCGAGAGGTTACCTGCGACTCCGATACCACGGAAAGCTTAGAAGCCCAGGTTCAGCGGTTGATCGCAGAAGTTAAAGATCTCAAGAATTCAAGACAACCTCGGTGCTGGAACTGTGGAGAACTAGGTCATCCACAAAGTCAATGCAAGAAACCTTTGAAGATGCTACCCAAAGATAACTCCAGACTTGAAAAAGAACGCTTCGCAAGAATAAAAACCACCAAACAAGGCACAAAGATAAAACCTAGCTGCGATAAACTTTCGAAGGAATTAACGACCCTATTACTATCCAAGGGTCAACAATTGAACAATCGACAACGCGCACAAGCAGAAGATCTGATACGCCGATTCCAAGAGGTGTTTGAAACCAGTGAGGGACAAAAAGAAAGAACAAATATTGTCCACCACAAAATCGACACAGGCGATGCACGACCAATTCGGCAAGCACCACGACGGCTCCCGATTGCGAAGAGAGAAGACGCTGAAGTCATCATTCAAGATATGGAGCAAGACGGAATCATAGAACCCTCGAACAGTCCATGGGCCTCTCCGGTGGTACTTGTGAAGAAGAAAGACGGATCTACACGATTTTGTGTCGACTATCGCCAGCTGAATAACGTTACCAAGAAGTACAGTTATCCTCTGCCCAGGATTGATGACACCTTAGATACCCTGGCCGGGTCAAAGATCTTCTCGACCCTAGATCTCAAGAGTGGATACTGACAAGTAGCGATGGATGAGAAAGACCGAAAAAAAGCTGCATTTACCATCGGCAGTGGATTGTGGCAATTTACAGTCATGCCATTTGGTCTGTGTAATGCTCCTGCCACCTTCGAGCGACTCATGGAGACCGTACTGAAAGGACTATCGGGAAAAAATTGCTTGGTATACCTGGACGATATAATTGTGATGGGAAAATCATTTGAAGACCATTTGAAGAATCTGGAGCTGGTATTTGAACAACTGAAGAAAGCTGGTTTGAAACTTAGTCCAAAGAAATGCCACTTACTTCAAGAACGAGTGAACTATTTGGGGCATGTTGTC
Source organism: Dromius quadrimaculatus (assembly GCA_963989225.1). NCBI lineage: Eukaryota > Metazoa > Arthropoda > Insecta > Coleoptera > Carabidae > Dromius > Dromius quadrimaculatus. The sequence continues at coordinate 46,579,540 of OZ022329.1, forward strand.
TCCAAAGAAAGCGTAGCAGTTGATGCAGAAAAGATAAGGACAATTCAAGAATGGCCGGTACCTGCGGATAAACATCAGCTGCGCAGTTTTCTCGGGCTCTGTACCTATTACAGAAGATTTGTTTATGGATTCGCCAATATCGCCAAATATTGACCAGACTGACGGAAAATAATCGCAGATACAGCTGGGATGAAGATTGCCAGGTCGCTTTCGAGCGACTGAAACTACTCCTAGTCCAAGCACCAATCCTTAGCTACCCGGAGACGGAAGGACGTTTTGTTCTGGACACAGATGCCAGCGACGTCGGTATTGGGGACGTCCTGTCCCAATTGCAGGAGGGTCAAGAAAGAGTAATCGGGTACTTCAGTGAGGTTTTGTCGAAGCCAGAAAGGAGCTACTGTGTCACAAGACGGGAACTGCTGGCAGTAGTGAAGTCCATCGAGCATTTCTACAAATATTTGTATGGTAGGAATTTCCTGTTAAGAACTGACCACGCTGCTCTGAGATGGCTACTACAGTTCAAGAATCCTGAGGGTCAGGTCGCTCGATGGATCGAAAGACTTCAAGAATACGACTTCAACATAGAACATCGAGCCGGTACAGCACATAAGAACGCTGATGCTTTATCAAGACGACCATGTCCAAAAGATTGTCATCATTGCTCTAAGATTGAAGCGAAGGCGTTCAGGACAACTGTCATTGACGATGCATGGCAACCACAAGAGATAGAAAAGGACATAAATGGTGACTCAGAGTTGCAAATTATTCAAGAATGGAAGAAGAAAGGAACAAGACCGACATGGCAAGAGGTGGCACCATACTCCCCGACAGTCAAATCATACTGGGCGCAATGGGATTCCATAATCCTGGATGAAGGCGTCTTGAAGCGTGTCCTGAAGGATCCGGATGAAACCAAGAGTAGAGAACAGCTGATCGTTCCTAGAGGTCGGGTTCCGGAAGTCTTGAGACATCTCCATGATGGAGTGAGTGGAGGACACCTTGGGATAACGAAGACTCTGCAGAGAGTTCGTGAGCGGTTTAATTGGCTAAACTGCAAAGAAGACGTCAGGGAATGGTGCAGGAAATGCACTACGTGCGCTTCAAGCAACGGACCGCAGAAACGACCAAGAGCTCCGATGCGACAGTATAATGTCGGTAGTCCATTCGAGAGGATAGCCATCGACGTAGCAGGGCCATTTCCTGAATCAGACGTCGGAAATAAATACATTGTTGTCGTCATGGACTATTTTAGTAAATAGGCGGAAGCGTATGCCTTTCCTAATCAAGAGGCCGCTACTATTGCAGACGTCCTAGTAAAGAACTGGATCTGTCGTTTTGGCGTACCCTTGGAACTTCATTCTGACTAGGGAAGAAACTTTGAATTCACACTTTTCCAAGGAATATGCGAAGTACTGAACATTCGTAAAACCAGAACTACTGCATTACATCCGCAGTCTGATGGAATGGTGGAACGGATGAATAAGACCATCAACAGACACCTGGCCAAAGTTGTCTCTAGTCACCAGAGAGACTGGGACAAATATCTACATCTGTTTCTTCACGAAACAACCGGACAGACCCCAGCAAGAATTATTTTTGGACGGGAACTTCGGCTACCATGCGACCTAAAGTTCGGCTGCAAACCTGGAGAAGACCTGGCTGGTGAAGATTATGTCATTAATTTAAGGCGTCAGATGGACGATATCCACTCCCGAGACCGTATAAACATCCAGAATGCCAGCGACCGGATGAAAGAGACCTATGACGTCAAGGCACAAGACGGGGGTTTTCAACCAGGAGACTCTGTGTGGCTTTATATCCCAGGGCGGCGACGTGGCCTGTCTCCAAAATTACAGACATCTTGGGAAGGGCCTTACGAAGTCATCAGAAGAATGAACGACATAATCTACGTAATCAGACGCAACCCCAAGAGCAAATCAAGAGTGGTGCACTTCAATCGGCTAGCACCATTTGCAGGAGACAATAATGAAGATCTCAACGACGCACGTGCTCGTAAGATCCATGCGCAGGAAGATTCATTTGAGGAGTTCATGAAGACTTTTTCAAGTGGACGTCGGGCTCGATTCGGAATAACTACCGAAGTGCAGCAGGATCTATTCAGAGTCCCGGCCGACTACTCCTTGGCCCATTGTGTATCAAGAGATTTGGAGATGTCCCGAGGAATAGCAGCAGTTTTCAAGAAGAAGTTTGGCGGACCAGAACACCAGAAGCCTACAGTAGGGAAGACCATCTGTCTGCGGTACAATACGACAACCAAGGAACGCTATATTTACCACATGGTAACGAAAGATAAATTTCATCATAAACTAACCTACCGTTCCATGTGGAAAACGCTGCAAGACATGCGAGGCCATTTAATGCAGAACGACATCCTGAAACTGGCAGTACCAAAATTAGGCTGCGGTCTGGATGGATTAGATTGGAAGATCGTTCGAAATATGATAGAGGTAACATTCCAGAACAGCGGAATTCAAATATTGGTCTGCTGCTTCTACCCAGCAGGCCCGATCGAACCAAAAAACTGTCGACTGCTACTTCTACCAAACTACTGGTTGCACCAAGGGCGGCGAGTGTCGATTCCGGCATAGACATGAAGATGTGTTTCGGGACGAAACATTCTTAAGGAGAGGGCAGTGTGACGTGCGGGAGTGAGAGGGGAGCTCGTGAATATGACGCAGTATGGGGAGGGGCTTCTTGTCGCCTCTTACGCCGCGCTATGTCGCAGCGCATCACCCCTCCCAATGGAAGCCCCTAGCAATTCCTGGAAATGGAAAGAGTCGCGAAAATCGAAAATTCGAGAAGGACGGTGTTTCTCTATATAAGGCCAAGCCAACAACGTGTGGGACAGTACAGTACAGTAATAAGAGTATTAGTGGAAATAAATAATAAACAGTGACAGGAAGTAAGAGTGTATATAAATAGTGAAATATAAATATCTGTGACTTTGATTAAATTAGAATTAAGTGATTAATATATAAATATACTGTTATTAGTGACATGAGAAGAATTAAAGATTTTATTTCATTTAGATCATTAAATAGTGACTTTTATTTATTTACAGAGTGATTCATCAAGCAATAAACATTACAATACAATAGAAGAGCCGAGAAAAGTGTGTCCTGGAATTTAGTCTTTTGTTCCAAATTACAATTCTTCCGTGAAGTAGATCAATACAGAAAAACGACCTCATGCAAATTTATTAAACAAAGCTGATCTCAATGAATATTTTATTACAGGTAGACAATATTTCGCCAGCCAGTCTATGACTAAGCTAAAAAACGATCTGGTGTTCATCGTTACAAGCAATATAATGCATTTATATTCAATACATAATGCAAATAATTGGCAAAAGATCTTATTCAGACGGATATATATATATTATGACTAAGGTGTAGAGTTTGTGAGGTTAGAGGCTGTAGAGCTAGGGCTACTAGAGTTAGAAGCTTGGCTCTACATGAGATCTGACAACTTTTTGACAGTGCGAGCTATATGGTCTCATCTTGGCAAAATTTACATGAAAAGAGGACCAATCTTTCTTTAAAAACTACATTGAGCATTATATCATCTCGATTATTTTTTGGTTAGAGTTTAGATGAGGTATTCCCATGATGGAGCTTGAAGATCAGGATATATTGAATTTCAACTTTTTCATCATTCTAGTAGTCGATATTAATTTTTCAAAGATCTTTTGAGCTCAAAAAGGAGCCAATCTACTATTCTAGAGTTTTTTAAATATTACTCCTGAAAGTTTCGTTAGCATCGTCCAATGTTATCGATCAAACTGCTATATTCCAATCACTTGAATAACAAACTGATATTTCCTGAAATAGCTTACCATAACATTCAATTTTTCAACTGTTGACAGAATATAAACTTTTGTGAAACAATAAAATTGATTTATCTGAATCATAGCCAAGTTAGCAAATAAATTCAAAATAATAGACTATGCCAGATAACCACATACTATTCAATCAAAGTGTCATCGATCTGATTTAAAATTGAATATAGGCATGAATAGGCGATAGATCTTTTTGTGAAGAAAAGAGAACAGTCAAAGTTATAGAAAAAAATCAATAATTTCAGCAGAGGAAACTCGTCAAGTTCAGACAATCAATTTTAGCCCTCATACAATGATGATAATTTGATCATTACATCTTGCACAGAAATTGGTGTAGTGAAAAGTGATGTACATACGTGAGTAAAGTTCTCTTGTGAATACTGGAGAATTTTTTTTGACTTTAAGTATCCGAGCGTACTGGAAGTAAATTATGATTTTCTCAACTTCAACTCACCGATTGCCTTTATTATGAGACTATTTCAAGTAGCATGATTGATTCAATGTAATCAGTTAGAAATATCTATTCATATCCAGAAAAGGAGTAGCTCAAGATTTTAATCGAACAAAAACTTATTAGCATTGCTATGTTCGGACAGGGCCCGTGTCAGGAGACGAAAAAATAACAACGGTGAGAGTGATTCCAGGTTTCTTATTGGGTATCAGTCGCACCGTTTTTATTCATATTTTTTTCAAAAACATATCCAATAGGCAGCCGCAGTGTCTGATATAGATTTTGTGGCAAATGCTTGCCCATATGCTTGATAATTTCAGACCAATAGCTTAAACTGTTGGATTTTCTAAGATCTTTGAATACAGCTTACTAAGAGAATTTGGGAATATTCTTGGGCAGAATGATGTAATTCTTTGATTAATTTTCATTAGAATATTTTACTGAACTCAGATCTGGAAGAGTTATCACATTGTATTTCCTGCAATTTCAATAAAGTCTCTGACTATGTTAACTATAGTCGCTTTATTGATGAACTGCAATGCGCAGATGTTGGAGTTGTATCTTCTGCATATAAATTAATAGAAACAAAACGTTTCGACCGCAAAGTGCTGCCTTTTTCATATCGGAAAATGAGTTGTGAAAAGTTTTTCTCTTCATTACACATTAATTTGATTCTTTCACTTCGAATGAGAAATTTTCTACTGCAAAGACTATTTATATCACTCTAGCTCATAGTGTTGGTTAATGCAGAAAATTCTACTTGCTCTTGTACTATTTCTAATCATAAGTAATATTTCTACAGCTCTTTCAATTTTGATCAAATAAGAATTCTTTATGTGGATGACATAATTTTGGTTATCTCCGATCGCGATGAAGAATTATCAATTGATAAACGCAATTAAAATATGCAATCTCAAGTTTGTTGGAAAGGGAAGATATATTGTTTCTAAAAATTACTGAAGAAAAACTTGTACGCACGGCCTGGTTCACCTATCATATATTATTGAGGATCATTCTCTGTATTTGTGTATATGTGTCTGTTCTTTTAATGATGGCCCGATAAGCCGAAATCGATAAAGAGAGAATATAATCTTATTGTAAAATTACCACCAAGTATTTTCTCGAAAATTTTTTTGTTGCAATATTTTATCAAACGCCCATACCTAAATCGTTCAGTTTTATAACTATCCTTGAATTGCAATAAAAAAAATCATTTATTTTCAAGTATAATCAAATAGAAACTGACTATTGAATAGTGGCGAGCAAAGCATGAACAAGCCCAAGACTCGGCCAGTCTTGGTCGAAGATTTCATCGAGAAAAAGGAACAGTGATGCAGGAAGCCATTTCCCTTCACGGAAGACTCATGGCTACACTTTTTTGATTACCGGAAGAACTTACAAAGATCTCAAGGATACCCTTTCTTTCTTGCATAAATTGACTTTTTAACGACAAAACATAAAAAGTACTTGCAAGAAGTGGAAATTCAGAAGAATGAAATTGTTTTCCTTCATATTTTAACCATGTGTTCTCTAGATGAAGAATACTAGCTCCAAGAACATTCTTGTAGACTCTTCTCCTTTCAGACAGCTATAATTTTTTTTCTATACCAATCTAATAGAGTAAACGGACGATTCCGAATAAAAGGAAATTTTGTTCCAGGAAGAGCATGTGTTGACAATGTTACCAACATTTCAACTCATATTGCTCTGGAAGTGAGAATTTTTAGTTCATAGTCCAGTCAAAATGAAAATTCACTATTGCACGAATTCCTAAGAAACTGAGAATTGGCATGAGCGTTAAGGATACCATTTTAATAGAATTTTGAGAGGTCCTATCAATTCCATGTGTGCAAAAAATTTTATGCGAGGTCAAAGTTCGTAGAGATGATTTTTCTGAATTTTTGAACGGAATAGTCAGTTTTATGATAGAAATAGCGCATTCAGAAATTATAGATCTTCTGATTCTCTACAGCAACGGCACAACCACATTCTTCCCAAAGATTCGCCATTTCTGAAAAAAACCATTCTAAAGTTGGTGCGTATTTTCCGTCGTGGTTTCTCCGGTAGGCTCACTTTGCGGTCTTTAATTCAAAATTTAATAATATTAGGTCTTTTTATTCAATTGATTATCCTTCTCTTCATCTTCCAGAGTTGACATGGATTGTTCAAACAGCGATGCATCAGTTGTTTTGCCTTTAATGGAAGGATCATCTTTTGTTGGAGACTCAGTATTTGAACACGACTGGCCTTGACAGTTGGTGCATGCTGGTGAACAAATCAAGCCTATTTTTATGCAGCCGCATTTCGACTTACATCCCTTTTTGCAATTATCAAAAATAGTTATCGGAAGCTTCTCTGATGCAGGCGGGAGTAGAGCGCGAATTGGTTCCAATACATTATTAATTAGCTTCCAATCCCATTCTTCTAGGTCCAGTTGATTGTAGAACCACACTTGAGCTTGGTAGTATACTCGATAAAAATATTGATCAGCAGAAGTCGAGGTTGATGGAAGACAAGTTAATTGAACACGTTTTTTATTATGTGTATCTTTCGCAAAAAATTCATAGCGTTACTCATCTATGCAAGTAATTTGATTTAAGTAACAGACAGACAATGTCACGTTGACAATTGAACAGAACACAGTTGTTGTTTGAGGCCACATGGTCACATAAAATGATGAACTGGGATTCTTTCCATTTCATATCCTTACAATTATCATTAAATATTGATTAAAGGGTACTAGTCACGCAGACAAATAGTTTTACTTATATTATACGTCCATAATGTAGGGAAGACCAGGGATGGTTGACCAAATTTCAGTTAAGACACTTGTATTTTTATCATTTTAGTGTATATAATTGCAATAACCAATACACACCGAACATATGCTATTGAGCTTGATAAAAAAAAAATTGACATGAACATTGCGTGACTTACTTGTACATCATTGGATGTATATATATATATATATATATATATATGTATATATATATATATATATATATATATATATATATATATATATATATATATATATATATATATATATATATATATATATATATATATATATATATATATATATATATATATATATATATGAGTTATAACATCCTGTTCCCAAGATTATCGCTGATGATAGCAGAACCTCAGTAGATTTCCACTTTTAAGTAATTTCCTGTATCATGTTTAATTTACACGTGTAACCCCTTCCGATGACATCAATAAGCTCACTTTATATCATATTGTATGATTCTAAGTCAGTGATAATCTGATTACTGTAAAATAAACATATTATCTGAATACAGCAACTTGTACGTGTTTTCGAGAAATAAATAAATCATTTTTTTTAGCTCAATTTTATTGAGTTAATGTGATTTACACGTGTAACCCCTTCCAATGACATCAATAAGTTCACTTTATATCATATTGTATAATTCTAAGTCAGTTATAATCTGATTACTGTAAAATAAACATATCTGAATACAGCAACTTGTACGTGTTTTCGAGAGATGAATAAATCATTTTTTTCAAGTCAACTCTATTGAGTTAATGTGATTGGCGCAGTTGGTAGGATACTCAGGCGAATCTAAAAATCATTTTCGTATTTGTTCCAACGATTTACTGAGTATCTTCTTTAAACACGTCTCCACGAAACGAACAAGACAGAAGACTTCTCCAAGGCGATTCGAGCGAATATCGAAACCCAGAAGAAAATCAACACACCCTGCTGCATACAGAGTGTCACTGTCGACGTTCACAACCGTTCCACGAAGAAATTGCAGAGATTTCATGGACAAATTGGCTTGGTTTTTAATGCTGTAAGTACTTCATGTCATTTAAAGATAGAAGTCCTCTGAACTCAGATACAGAACCGTCAGATACAGATTCAGATAATTCCTGTAACTCACTAACTGACAATTTGGAAAATTCTTTTATCCTTGATTATTTAGCTGACCAAATAAATAGTCTAACACTAACAAACATGACCCCTCCAGAAATACAACATGCCATTCCCACTCTCAGAAGAGAATATTTGGACATGGTACCTGAATTTTTTGGTGATAATAAACTATTACCGCAATTCATTGCAATTTGCGAAAAGCAAGTAAGTAAATTTTATAACAATTCAGATCCTGATGATTTTCAAAACGAATATCTTATGTCCAGTATATTATTGAAAATTGTTATACTCTGAATTTAGGAATGTCCGAATTGAAACAAACGAACGAATAGGCATTCCAATTCTTCAATAAAGTACAAGAAACACTCAATCTTCAAATTTCATACTTTAGTACACAAGTAAATACAGAAGCTGCTCCATATTTGATTCAGTTTTTCAAAAATTATGCAGGTCGTATCTTGCTGCGTGGTTTGGAAGAACCACTTGATACTTTGATGCGCACGAAAAATTCTGCTGATATGAATACGACCCTGAACATGTTGACCAATGACTTTCAACTTGATTCTCATAGCAAATCTCAGCAAAAATTTAGTATGAAACCAAGACAAATATTCAATTTTCCAAATAGTAGACCCGCACCTATTCAGAATCAAGAAAATATTCTACAGACTAATTACCGACCAATGATTTTCAATTACCAACAAAATAATCGTCCAACCAATAACTACTTTCCTAATACTAATCAACAAGTAGCTAGACATTATGTTTTAAAGCCCAATCTAAATCAAAAATTCCCTAAACCTACACCAATGAGCGTAAGCACAAAACAATCATTCACAACAAGAACTGGATTCTCCGGATATAACAATGCTTACCGTCCTCAACAATCATACCATCCACAACACTTTGCAATTGAAGGATTACATAACACTAAAACAGACGACATGTGTAATAAACAAAACTATGACAAAAAAAAATATTCTTTTCGAAGAACCTAACTTTGAAGATTCTGATGAAAATTATGACGAGAATTCTTTTTTTGAAATCGATGCCTCGAAAATAAAATTGAATTGATGAATTTAACTAACATAATAGTGAGCTTCTATTCATAACTTTCTCCGAGTATAATCTCAAAGTTTTAATCGACACAGGAAGTACAAGGTCTTTCTTAAAGCCAAATATTGCAAAAAAATATTTCAAAGATAAAATAAGAAAAGATTTGTTCAAAATAACAACAGCTCACGGCACATCAGTTGAGAATTATAGTATTTATTTACCGTGCTCTAAATTATCCAAAAATTATAACATAACTCTGAAATGTCATTTATTTGACTTTCATAGTAAATTTGATTGGGACTAGATAATTTGAAAATTTCAGGAATTATCATTGACCTTACAAACGATAAAATAATGACGCCAAATCAAGAAATTAAAATCCAATATCATGAGCCCAGTTCAAAAATGATCAAGACTCTACCAAAATCTGAGAGTCTAATCAAACTAAATGTTGAAAATGTAAAAAATAGTGATACTTCCATTCCAGAAACAGAATTAAATATGAATTCAGTAGAAAATCCTAATTACGATAATTTTATTAACTACATGCAAAATCTTAACAATTCAGCCTTGCAAAACAACGATACGGAATCAATGATCGTTGAGCCCGACGAGAATCCCGATTCCGACGCCACTGTCCACTCTAGCGCTGAAAACCCCATTGTCGGCATTCCTATTACCAAATCACCACTCAACGTAGGCAAAAATCGAATAATAATCTCAGAAGTTCTACATTCTTCAGCTAGACCAACGATAATAAAACTATTTGATAATAAAATAATGAGATTTGCAATTCAATTATCTCAAAATAGTTTTGAAAAAGACTCAATCGATTTTGTGAAAGAATATATCGTTCCAAAAATTGAATATCATCTTCATTTCATTTCGAACAACCAGTGTATGAAAAATTCAGTAGCATATTACAACAATATTTCAAAGACTCCGAGATTATTTTGTTAAAACAAATTTCAAATCAGTTGATGTGGATCGAGATGATCAATTTGATACTATCAGAAATTACCACGAGAGTAAAACCAATCATCGTGACATTCAAGAAACTTATAACCAGATTAGAAAGAAATATTATTGGCCTTATCAATTCAAAGTTATTACAGATTTCATAAATAAGTGCGAAATTTGCTTACAATCAAAATACGGAAGAGATCCAATGAAGCCAAAATCCAAAATAACTCCTTGCAAACCATTCGACACTATCCATATTGACACCCTGTCATTAGAAAATTGTGAATTTTTAACTTTGATCGATGCTTTTTCTAAATATACACAAGCTTAAAAACTATCCTCGACAAACGCAATAGAAGTGAGCAATGAATTGACGACATCCTTTTCACATCACGGCTTACCTAAATCGATAATTTCAGATAATGGAGTTGAATTCAAAAATTCAATTGTAAAAGAACTTTTAGCATTTCTTGAAGTGATTATTCACTTCACTCGCTCACAAAATTCTAATTCAAACGGTCTTGTAGAACGTTTCCATTCAAGTTTGATTGAACATATCCGTTTATTCAATTTACAAGACAATTTCAAGAACGAAATTATAGAAAACAAAGTTCACTTTGCCATTCTCGCTTACAACAACACACATCACTCTTCTACAAATTTGAAACCAATAGACATAATCAATGGACATTCAGAAACTCTCCTTTAGAAATCGAATTAGATAAACAACTAACCCAGGAATTTATTCCAAATCACGAATAAAAAACGGAATAAGCTTTCAAAAACATTAACGAATATCTGCAGAATAAGAAAATAAATGCTATAGAAAAATTGAATGAAACTAGAGAAAATTTGCCAGAAAGCCCAGAAATTATTCATGTTCACAATAAACAAAACGTCAATCAAACGAGCAATGTAAAATATGAGAAGGAAAAAATCAAATCTGTAGATAAAAATTTGAAAACAGCTGAAATAGAAACAGTTTATTAAGATAAGAAGCAACCTAAAATTCATATTTCAAATATAAGAAGACCAAGAAAGGCTTTTGACAAAAATCTGGATCTTCAGGTCCGTCCTCCTCACGGGCGCCTTCGCACTAGAAATGAAGGGTATAACCCAAAATCCCGGACTTCTGACTTTGAACCTCAGATGAGCAAATTACAGAAATTCCAGCACACTTTCCTACATTACTATGATTTATTTCCTATTCTACAACAACATGACAAACTCAACAAACAACATCGAAACTTGATAGAAACTATTGCACATGATACAACCATGACAAACGAATTTAAAAATAGTGACAAAATCATCAACTTTATCAAAATTAAACTCAGTTATCCGAATATTTATCCAGATAGTCAGAGACAAAAAAAGAAGTTAATTAACGGATTAGGATCAGTCATCAAAACAATTACTGGAGATTTGGATGCAGGAGACGAAAAACGATATAACAAAATATCAAGTCATTTAGAAACAAATCAAAAGAAATTACAAAATCAATTCAAGTATCAATATTCAGTCAATCAAAATTTGATAGATCACTTTAATAAAAATATTAATAAAAAAAAACAGAATGGATTAGAATTAAAATCAAAAATATAAAATCGAACACAAAATCTCGTCGTTCCACAGTTAATCGTTTTGGATTTACCCAAGAGATCATAAGAATCGGTCAAGAAGAATGCGCTTTCAACCAAGTCGGTTGCTATGGAAACAGTACGCCATTATTCTTATACTACAACATTCCTAACTACTGATTTCCGAAATTCTACGAATACCAACAGATCTGAATTTATGCGCAAAATTGGAAAATTGATTCTTACTGAAGTGCACTTCCGGTTAGGTTTATTGTTATAAAAATAATAGGCAATCATTTAGATGCTAAAGCAGACTGAGATATCAAATATCAATATTCTACACCTGATCGTTTCAAATTTATGCATAATTTTCAAAAGACTGTCAAGTCAATTGCATTTCCGGCTCGTTGGATCTCAATAAAAATAGGGTATGAGCGTCTTGACGGTATAATCGTCCTGAATACTAAATTCTCACAATCTACGTTCAATCATTTTGGATTTATGCGAAAAATTCAGAAAATGTTTCGAATAAAGTGCTTTTCCGGCTCAGTCGATAGCAATCATAATGCAAGGTGTATAACAATATATTATAAAAGTGCCTTATACAAAATTTAAATGTTCCACGACTGATTGTCCAGAATTCATGCGGAGAATTCAAGAAGTCTGTCATACAAAGTGCACTTCCGGCTTGTTACAAAAATAGAAGATGATCATAAAGATGCTACAGCAATTTCCAATGCAAAATTCTAGTATCCCGTGGCAGATCATTCTGAATTTATGCGAGGAATTAAACAAAAGTTTCAAGTAGAGTGTACTCCCGACTTAGCCGATCGCAATTATAATGCAAGATGTACAATAAGATGCTGTAGAAGTTCTTTATACGAAATTTCAATATGCTATGACGGATCATTCTATATTTATGCAAAAAATTCGAAGGAAGTTTCAGGTAAAGTGCACTTCTGGCTTGGTCGATTCTTACAAAAATATCAGATAACTATTCTGATACAACATCAAGTACGGACGATTTGAACTATAATGCAAGGTGCATAACTAGACCCTATACCAGTCTTGAATATGAAATTTAAACATATACGTTCAACCAGTTTCGAGATTTGCGAGTTACGTACGCACGAACGCACGCATGAACATACGTACTTTGCACAAATAAGTAATTACAAAAAGCACGGAATCAATTATGATGAAGTGTACAAGTTTAATTTTGTAGAACAAGAAATTTGAGTCAACCTACCACATGCCCGAGGTTGGTTGACTTTTCACTAGGGGCAAGTTGACCTGTGCCAAATCCAGGGCTAAATATAATAAGAACAACAGGTATTTGCACTTATAAATTTTTATTGGAACACACTTGTCAGTCCTGACAATTTTAAAAAATACCACAAACTTCAAATTGGAATGAAATAATCAGACATTTCGAAATTTGACAAGCTGAATACTAAAAACATGAATCGTTCAACATTATGTACCTGAAAAACCAATTAGAAAACTTTCCATTCTTCATTCAGCAACAAACAGTCTTGACTAAGATACCTGATATGATTATAAGTTTGGGTGGTTTTCCTTGATCAGGCTTTCTCTTGTAAGTTTGCATGGTTCTGAAACAATAACCTCCTAATGAATTTTGACAAAAGATCTATTTTAGTCCATTGGAATACATCCAGACTATTCTGAGACAGTTTAACTAGGTGATCAACTAGCCCCAGAATAAATTGGTCTACCAGCCCTTAATGACTGTTCCATTCCTAATCTCCTGATCTCACTTCGAAACTGCAGCGAGATCAGAAAAGATGATGTGTGATCAAAAGAATAACAATCAAACTAATACTTTAAATCACTTGAAAGAAAACCATATATAGGCATTACTAAAGTGCCCGTCTAGATATAAGGAATTCGCCTGACTTACTAATCGGTAGGAGTAACTTGTCCCAGTAGGGGGTGCGGCAAAAAAATTGTAGGGGTAGTATTAAGGAAGATTTTCAACCTATTTATTTTCAATATTTTATATTTTTATTTGTATAAACATGAAAGATGATTCTTTAAATGTACTTGGAAATTTGTTTTTCATTATACTCATGCGGGGTGAACAGTATCTTGTCGCATATTTTTGCGGTTGCTAAAATACTAAATAAAATATTTCTGAGTAAGACCCTGTTCTATTTTACCTGTGCACCTCAATAAATTTAGGGATAATCCTTTTGCTAAGTACCCGCTTGGAGGCTCGTTTTCTTATATCTTGACTGGCACTATACAATAGTTATTTACGTATAGAGGGTTGAAAGATTTTGTTTACACCCGCGGACGAAGTTCGTCCAAGGGTGTAAATTGTCTTGCAGGCCGAGGCACGTACAACGTTTTACGCATAACTGTGACAAAATTTACTTGTGAATTTCTCGTAAGTAACTAGTTTTTGAGAGCACGCAAAAATATTTATTACTTCAAAATTATAAGGTGGCGTTTGGTAACAAAAAACATGTCATGTGTTGAACAATTTATTTTGTTTATATGTCAACAACATTCTGTTGGGATCAGGTCGGAATTGTATCATCTGTTCTGATCTGTTTAATATGGGGATTCCAAATGAAATATTGGTTGGTGCTGAAGAAGCTTTGGCGGATTTATGTCCCGAGAAGTCCAAGGAAAGATGAGAGAAGGAGTTTCAATGGATAAAAAGCTGGATGATAGAAAAAAAGGTAGACACTACCAACGGAAATGTTCTGCTGGTATAATTCAATGAACTGGTAAATAATTGTACTTCAATGTGTCTATTTGATACATAATTCATATTTTTCGATTTCCAGTCCAAAGTATACAAATGCAGCTCTTTGTGGTCAAAATATTTCATGATCAATAAGATGCTTTAAATAAAGGAGAATTTGAACATCAGTACTAACTACAAGCTCATTACATTTTTAAAGAATAAAAGCATTGGATATGAAGCAAAGAAAGCTATGGTGTTGTCCAAAGATAATATTATCAAATTTATAGTGGAATCTTCAGACTCCACATATTTGATGTTCAAAGTATGACAATTAATAAATTGCTAAGAACTTGTCTAGTAGTGCATAATGTTTTGAATAGGTTGCCTAATTATTTGGAATTTATAGGGCTTGTCGAAGAGAAGAAATAGCAAATATTCAAGTGGACGATTTGGAAGACAGGGGCTCTTTCCTTCTTGTTAACATACTAAAAACAAAAACAAATAGAAAACGTCAATTTGGCATTGTAGATGACGAAATATCAGCATTGACGATTAATAGAAAATATGTCACATTGCGGCCAGGGAACCTAAGTCATCGTTGTTTTTCTCTACAATTCAGAAATGATAAATGCACTTGTCAGGCAGTAGGAAAAAATACATTTGGAGCTATTCCTAAGATTATTGCAGAATATCCTTGGCTTTCTAATTCTGAGCGCTATACGTGGCATACCTTTCGTAGAACATCTGCCACATTATTAGCAGATAGTGGAGCAGATATTGCATCTCTAAGAAGGCACGAAGGTTGGAAAAGTACTTCTGTTGCCGAAGGATATTCAGAAGATTCGGTAGAATTAAAACAAGAACTGCAAGAATAATTCTCAATACTAAGTTTGGACCAAGTACGTCGAGCGATATACCTCAAGTGACACATGAAGAGGACGAGATCAATGATTCAAATATCGAATTGAATAGGACTGCTAAAATTCAATTCCATAATTTGATTGATTGTACATTTAATATTAGTGAATGATAGAAAAATAGAAAAACATTCTGATAAATATTCATAAGAATCAGTAATCAAGATTCCGTGTTTTCTTACTTTAATAATAATACTGGTGGCGAATTCTCTAGTTTACAGTCCAACGGGCGGTAAAATTTTTTACCGCTCGACGGGCGTAAAGAAGAAGCTACCACCATGGTAACTTAGTTGGTAGCAAATAATTTTGTTTCAGTTGTGCGTAAGAAATATTTCTAGCAAAATAATTACTTACATGTGTTGTTTATCGATTACATGCTTCTTCTTCCGAACGATGAGCGTAGGAAATTCCGCGTTCCCGGTGGATGAGCGGAAAAAAGAAACGGTTTCTTATATCCAGTTTGAGACACAACACATTCAAGTAAATAAAGTTATTGATAATTAGTCAACCTGCTCCTACCGCCAACCATCTCCGGTCTCCCCTACATTGGCAGCGTAGTCATGCATATCATTGAAAATATAACTTTAGAGCGGCTTCTCCTTAGAAACCATGAATCTAAGAAGAAAAGGTGTTTGAATCATTTCTGTACAGAATTGAAATATCTATCATTTCTGCCTGCGCTATTTCTACAATAAAACTGACCATTCCGTTTAAAAATTCGAAGAACTCATTCCCACGAACTTCGACCTCGCATGGAAGTTTTTGCACACACAGGATCGATAGAGACTTTCTTCAATTTCATTTCGATAGTATCCTCAACGTTCATGTCAATTTTCAGCTTCTTGGGAGTTTATGCAAGGGTACCTGTATTTTTAGTGCTAACTTGACCGGACTATTGGTCTTACATATTTGGTCTTGTTCTTGCATATTTGGTCTTGGTATTGGCCTTGCTCTTGTCCAATCAGTTCTAGTCGTGATCTTGTTAGTCTATGGATAGTTCTGGAATGGTCCTGGTCTTGCATTTCCGCAAGACCAAGACCAAGACTGCAGGACCAAAACCAATTTTGCTCATCACTACCGTTTAATACATGATGAGAAAGTGTAAGTCATAACGTTTCGACACGTCTATAGGGTATGTTGTTCATTTAAAATTTCAAATTTAAACTTGACATGCTTCAGGATGTGTCAACTAAACTTATATTCAAACACCAAAATAATTTTTCCCCAGGCCGTATACATTTTTATTCATTCTAGGCCTTTCATATCTTGAATTATCAATACACGTATGTCTGTTAATTTCAGTAATCTGAGTTCACCTGCTCTATTTTTTTTTTCGTTGTAGTTGTAGATTTCCAAGTGGTCATATTTGATGCATCGAATGAAAACAAATTATTGTGAGCACACTGCCAGATTCAATTATTACTGCAGCTAAAACAACTTTGGGATTATTACTGGAAAAAATTTGATGTGGACACCACGTGACTTACTTGTACATCATTGGATATATTTCTACTATGACCAAACATAAGTTCCATTGTTTCACGGCCAATCGTTTTGGACTCATTCAAAAAATTCTAAAAATTTCAAGTAAAGTGCGTTTTTGGCCAAGTCGGTTAGCATGAGAGCAGTAGGTCATCATTCTTATACTGCAACATACCTAAATATTGATTTTCAAGACTCTACGGCTAACAGATTTGAATTCATGCGTAAAATTGAAAGAATGATTCCAATTGGACTGCACGTCCGGTTCGGTCGATTATGAGAGTAGTAGGCAATCATTCAGATGCTACAGTGGACTACAATACCTAATTTTGATACCACCCGATACTACCGATCGCTATGAATTAGTGCGAAAAATCCCAAAAGACTGACGAAAATAGAAAATGAGCATCCAAGCGGTATTGTCGTCCTGAATACTGAACTCTAACATTCTACGTTCAACCGTTTTTGATTTATGCGGAAGATTCAAAAAAATTCTCGGGTGGAGTGCACTTCTGGTTCAGCCGATCGCAATCATAATGCAAGGTGTACAACTAGATGTTATAGAAGTGCTTCCTGCGAAACTTCAATATTCTACTACTACGACTGATTTTTTTTTAATTTATGCGGGATATTCGAAAATTTTGTTACAATGCACTTCCGACTTAGCCGATTGGTACAATGATACACGATTACCATTAGAATGATACAACAATCTCAAATACAGAATTTCAGTATCCTTCGGCATATCATTCTTGATTTGTGCGGAAAATTCGAAAAAGCTTGGAATAATGTGCACTTTCGGTACAGACAATTGCAACCATGATGCGAGGTATACATCAAGACCTAATTTCAGTATCAGATACAATATTTCAGTATTATGTATATGATTGACGGGTTTTGAGATTTGCAAGTTACGCACATACTGACATCAAGCCTAGAATAGTCACAATGGATTCAGGGATTTTTTAAACGGATATATCCATCAAAATCTCGATATGTGAGTTTTGTCGGTTCCACAATATTTCCTTGTGCTTTGTACAAGTAAGTAAAAATCGTGATCACTGTACGAGAAACGATATAAAATTTTGTAGTGCTGAACATCATAATGAGGCTGAGAGATACTCTGAAAATGTATTACTAGCATATGTTTCAGAACAGGCAAGAGCACTGTAAGCTCCTTCAATTTGGTCATAGTTTTCTATGCTTGAAGCTATTTTGGCAGTGAAAAATAATGTAAAATTTTGAGTTATGGAAATATTCTGAAGCCGCTGAAGCAAGCTTCAGATTTCTCATGATAAAGGTGAATTTCTTCTTTTCCAACCACTTCACTCTGAAGAATGAAGTTGAAACATATTATAAACCTATAATGAATATACCTGGAAGTAAGACTCATGGGCCAAGAAATTTTACTGTCTCAAATGATAAATCAGACATCGATTACCGCTGGCTTCACTTCGAATATTTAGCCTTATGTACAAATAAACCTGTAGGGGAATGCTTTTTCCTGGATTATATCACACACCTTAGCAACAACCAATGAAATTAAGGGATTTTGCCTGGTAACGAGGTATATCGCGATTATATTTTCTCCTAACTTGATATACCACAGTAGCTTTTTGAAAAATAATGGAGAATATAACAATTGATGAACTTTATGGTTTGTGAAATAATCCTTGCAAATACACCTCAAGATTCGGTATATTATCGCATATACCTTGAATTTAACTCAAATACTTTTTGTCTTAAGTAATTTTTTACTCGGCAAATTTGAAGATTTATAATCAACGATAATATCCCTCGAGTTGAAGCTCTCAGGTATTATCAGATTATGAATCCTCAAATTTGTCTCGTGAAAAATTACTCAAAAGACAAAAAGTATTTTCGTGAAATTCTTTGGTGTATCGATAATACACCTCTCTATCGGTATATTACCGTTGAATATACTGCAGAATGTAGCACAATTCAAGTTGTTGGAACAAATACACTCATAAAATTATCGTCAATTATCCAAATTTGGCATATCTGATTCTATATACATGCCACTGTTTCAGATGTTTCTCAGCAACAGCTTCAGCTAAAAAAGGAACCAACTAACCTGCTATGAAGAGACATAGAGGTTGGTAATCTTCTGATATAGCAGAAGAAGAATCAATATGTAATAATATTTGACCAAGTGAGCACGTAAGAGAATTTGGAGTCAGTCATGAAACCAACCTGAATTCAATGAGGGAAATAACTTTTCAGAACTCATATTTTAATAAATATGTTTTATTTGGATACGTTCTGTGCAAAAATGATAAGAAACACAACGTTTCGACAGCAGAGTGCTGCCTTTCTCAAGTGTGACGAAATATATATAAAGTGTTTCTAATCGTCTTTATGTACAGAACTTATCCAAATAAAACATATTTATCAACCCAAATTCCTTTTCACAATTGTTATATTGGCACAACTTACTTACTATATAGTTAATAGAAATAGAATTCAAATATGTATCTATGTATCTAAACAGTTCCAAATCGGATTCCATTGGGGCCGTAGAAGAAATATTGCATGCAATTTGAGTGTAAACAAGCATTATGATATCTGGCCAACAATTTCAGTGTCTCGGCAAGCTCAATCATCAGATATTTGGCCCCATGTCATAATGCTCAGCTTTAGACACTTCTTGCATGAATTACTATTAATATTCAATTTTGCATGTATTGTCTATGATGTCACTCGTTCGCATATTCCTAGTAATTATGTTTTGTTAATAATATAGGAAATTTTACGTCAAGAATTTGAATTTGCATAGGTGAAATACTTGTCATACAATTATTTCCGAATTTTATCCACTAGGATGATAATTGGTGAAAACTAGTTTGAAAATTATCAGTTCATCGCCCGATGATTTTAAAATCTACTGTGGCCGTCATAGTAGCTCCTGGACAATGAATTCCATGCCCAATTCCATCGCTGTCCTAGAAATGTAGAGTGTCACATCAATCAATTACATTCTTCAGAGCAACAGCTTCCATTGTCAAAGTAACAGCAATGAAGTTTAAAATGAGCATTCTTCAAATTTAAGAGTCCTCTTCTAGATTTTTGGGGTTTTTATTCCATTGGAACATACAGCTTTAACATTTTATCGCCGGAAGTGTAATTTAAAGACGGTAACATGTATTTCACTACTTATTTATTTCTGATATCTACTGTGACGCTACTTTCGGTGATGCGTCTCGCTTGAGCTGCTGTCGGTCGGTGATGCTCAAGCGCAAATACGGTGCAGCTCTTCGGCGATGTTTGTGCCGGGTAGCTAGAGGGATGGGAAAGGATTCTGTCGATGAAAAAAAAAATTGAAACGTATAGTGAAGAAACACAGTATTTATTGAACACACAAAAACACATAGACAACGGTTTGAAAACGAAACGGATGATTCAACTTACACGGCTGCAAAACGAGGACAAGCGGGGTCACTAAAAAAGGTGTAAAACGGTGTTTACTCACGGTACGAATCGGACTTCGGTTGAACTTCTAACTTCGCTGGATAATACACTGGGCTCAAGTCTCAGAATAGAGTGCTTTACTGTTTGATTTTAGGCTGTATTTATACCCCAATCTTAATGAATCCTTACTCAACAGGTTCACTTGAGTACTTTTAGATTTGACTCAACCTTGTCCATGTAAAAATCATCTGTTGAATAAAATACATATTTGCCACAGTAATTAATCATTTACAAATCATTTCCATAACATTTCTTCCCTTAAATATATTTTATTCAAATTTAAGCATAAATCAGAGTTCTCTAATTACTCGCTAGATGGCGACTGATATTATGATTCCTCATTGAAACATTTAAACTAACAACAAACGCAGGTAAACAGAAGGATAAACAAACGTAGCTTTGACAGGCAGAACAAAACTTCTCAAAATAAACAAAAAAATATTATATATAATTGCTAAGCAATAGGTTACATTTCATGTTAAACTATAGTATAGTCTTATCTAATATTATTCTTCTCTAGATTCGGCATTCCATATTACCATGCGGGATTTGCAATTTAACCTCAACTGACTAATGTTGTAGAAATTCAAATAAAAGCTTGACTGGGGTTTCATACGGTACGGAGAGCTCCTACACGGTGGTAAGTTGATTATTATTCCAATACGGATGTAATACGGACTGTTATTTTGCAGGAATGAACTTCGATCGGTTTTCGATGTTGTAAAATTATTAGAGCAACTTGAGGAAGCTAACAGGATGAAATTGTGAAGATAACAGATGAAACAGAATTACAGTTTGAAAAAAAGCTAAGTGAGTTGAACTGTAGTGATGATCAGTTAAATTAAGTAATGACTTTTTAGTACTGTATTCAATATTTGAAAAGTTGTGGATTATATTCCAAAGCGAAGACTGCTTCGTCACTTCCCCTCCTTACTTCGCGGAAATGAAAAAGGATGAACATGGCGGACGAGTATAACATGGTGTCCCACTCTTTTTTCCTGCTCACTACCCGGCCTGTGAAAATCGGGGGTCGGCGGACAGACCGGTAGCGGTGACAGGGACTCGAAGATGGAGCGTGCCGGCAACGGAGTCTGGAACAGAGCAGCTAGGTCCAGCAGCGGAGTACGGCGGGTAGTAGCCCGTGTCGGTGTCGTCGGTGGAGACAACGACCAGGAAACAGCCCGATCTGGAGTCTTCAGGAGTTATAGGTTGAAGGAGAGACACATTTTTGGATAGTCCAGGGACCGGAGTATTCAGGAGAAAGTTTTGCCGCGATACCCTTGACTGCTGCGGAGAGCGGATGTTCCCGTCGCATCACTTGATCGCCAGGATGAAACCGTACGTCCCGACGCCGTAGATGATAGTGGCGACTTTGTTTTTTGGCAGCTTGGCTGACGTTCAGCCGCGCCAGTTCCCTGGCCTCTTGGAGAGCCTTTACACGCAGATGATGGTCGGTAGTGATGCATCTTTGGGCGGTATGAACCGTGGCACTCAAGGTCATGATGATGGGATGCATCACTTCGGGCAGGCATTGGAATGAGAGAGGTTTCCATATTCCTGAGATGAGACATCCGGTCGTGAGAGTACATTGGGTGCTGACAATGGCCCCGTTGGCCATTTGGGTGAGCTGGGGATGACCTGGTTGCATCGATGCGCCCTTGGCAGCCAGCGTGTTGGCTATGTCGTTGCTTATGTAGGAGTACATAGCTCCTGTATCCACCAATGCCTGTATATCGCATCCTTTGATGGTGATGGTCATGAACAGACGGTTCTTTTGGAGGACATCCTCATAGATTGCGGGAAGTATTGGCCATTTTTACCCCTGGGGAATGTTATGCAT
Organism: Dromius quadrimaculatus; assembly: GCA_963989225.1. NCBI lineage: Eukaryota > Metazoa > Arthropoda > Insecta > Coleoptera > Carabidae > Dromius > Dromius quadrimaculatus. The sequence continues at coordinate 46,601,797 of OZ022329.1, forward strand.
CAAGAGCTGTGTCTTTCCCCGATGACCACAGCTCATTACGCGTTTCCCGGGGCTAGGCTCTTCTCCTGGCACGTACAGTCACGAGTTAGAATGTTCTGCTTGTTGCAGAGGTGACAGAACATCTTTCGTTATTTGCGGCAGCTGCTGCGGTAATGACCATGTTGGCCACAGCATCAACAGAGTATGGCGGCTGTTCGGTTTGAGTATGTGCCCCGCGCCGAGGGCGTCTTGTGAACTGGGGACTCAGGGGCGGCGGTGACCACGTGCAGCCGTGCGCGCGAGGCGTGCAGCTTTTTCTGAAGGCGCTCAAATTCCTCCAATTCATGCAGGAGTTCTCTAATGGTTATGACGTCCCGCCGTCGGATATGTTGGCGGTATTCAGGTAACAGATTGGTATAAATCTACCAGGAAGTCGCTTCAAGTTCTCCACGACTCCCGGTTATTGCAGAGCCATAGTAACAGAGCCCCACGCATCAATTTGGGCAGCGCGGTCAATTGTCTTCAATCGGAGATGTGATAGCTGTCCTGTAACTCTGAAACACGCTCTAAGAATGATATAGGGTCAGTTTTACCGTCGAACGTCACATTCCATTTACGAATGATCTCACACGCAGGTGGTGGTGCTGGTGACCGTAGCACTGGTGCCTCAGTCAAGGTGCCAGCTTGCGGCTCTACGTCTTTCCCATCGGCCCCCTTCTCATCGGCCTCCAATCGCATTTTTGGTACCTTTCGGATCAATGCCACCATGCGTTTCCGCATTTCACTCACGGTGCCTCCAGTGCTCAGACCTAGTTCCGCCAATCTAGTTTTCAGAATCGTCTTTGGCAGACGGTACCTCCAACTGGTGCCAGCAGGAGCGTCGTCTTTATCGATGAGCCCTCGTCCTCGCTGGCGGATGACATCTTGTTAACTTAACGGTGTTTTTATTTTTTCCAGGTCCCTGCTCGGGCGCCAATTTGTGATGCAACTTTCGGTGGTGCGTCTCGCTGGAGCTGCTGTCAGTCGGTGATGCTCGGGCGCCAATACGGTGCAGCTCTTTGGCGATGTTTGTGCCGGGTAGCTAGCAGGATGGAAAAGAGTTTTGTAGATGAAAAAAACTTAAACTTATAGTGCAGACAGACAGTATTCATTGAACACACAGAAACACATAGACAACGGTTTGGAAACGAAACGGATGATTCAACTTACACGGCAGCAAAACGAGGACAAGCGAATACGGTACGGTCAAACGGAATTCCGGTAATCCACGTTACGGGGGCCACCCAGAAGGGGTTTCTTGTAACCCACGTCACGAGGGTCACTGGAAAAAAGGAATTTCCTGTAACCCACGTCACATGGGTCACTCAAAAACGGTTTCCTGTAACTCACGTTGCGGGGGTCACTAAAAAGGGTCTCTTGTAACCTACGTCACGGAAGTCACTCAAACGGAAGGTTTCTGGTAACTCACGTCACAGGAGTCACTCAAACGGGCGGTGTTCACTTACGGTACGGTCCGGACTCCGGTTGAACTTCTAACTTCGCTGGATAATACACTGGGCTCAAGTCTCAGAATAGAGTGCTTTACTGTTTGATTTTGGGCTGTATTTATATCCCGATCTTATTGAATCCTTACTCAACAGGTTCACTTAAGTACTTTTAGATTCGACTTAACCTTGTCCATGTTAAAATCATCCGTTTAGTAGAATATATATTTGGTACAGTAATAAATCATTCACAAATCATTTCCATAACATTTCTTCCCTTAAATATATTTTATTCAAATTTAAACATAAATCAAAGTCCTCTAATTACTCGCTAGATGGCGACTGATATAATGATTCTTCATTGAAACATTTGAACTAGCAACAAACGCAGGTAAACAGAAGGATAAACAGAAGGATAAACAAACATAGCTATGACAGGCAGAACAAAACTTCTCAAAATAATCAAAGAAATATCATACATAATTGCTAAACGGTAAGTTACATTTCATGTTAAACTATAGTATAGTCTTATCTAATATTATTCTTCTCTAGATTCGGCATTCCATATTACCATGCGGGATTTGCAATTTAGCCTCAACTGACTAATGTTGTAGAAATTCAAATAAAACCTTGACTGGGGTTTCATACGGTACGGAGAGCTCCTACACGGTGGTAAGTTGATTATTATTCCAATACGGATGTAATACGGACTGTTGTTTTGCAGGAATGAACTTTGATCGGTTTTCGATGTTGTAAAATTACTAGAGCAACTTGAGGAAGCTAACAGGATGGAATTGTGAAGATAACAGATGAAACAGAATTACGGTTAAAAAAAAAGCTAAGTGAGTTGAACTGTAGTGATGATCAGTTAAATTAAGTAATGACTTTTTAGTATCGTATTTCATATTTGAAAAGTTGTAGATTATATTCCAAAGCGAAGACTGCTTCGTCACACTACTGAGCTTATTTCACCGAGAGCTTCAAAATAAGACATCAATTGAATTATCCGTAGAACAGACAATTGACAATAGTTGAAATGTGTGAAAATTTCCCAAAAGTACAAGATTCCCTCAGAAGAGATTTCATGTCGGTGCTCTTTCCAGAGGAGAGTAGAGGTTCACTTGAAGCTTTCTTGGAGAAGCAAGCTTTGCGCAGATAAAGTAAACTGAATCACTTCATTAGTTGAACTTTGCGTGTCCATGCAGACCGACAAAATTAAATGCAAGAAAAGTGGGCCCAAACATATATCTCTATCTACCTGTTCTTAACAGCATTAAACAAAGTAATATTTGTTGTTCCTGGTTTAAAATCAAATCCAAAAATGAATCGATATTTGGCAGAAACTGGGTGGTCAAATTGATACCGGTTTCTGTCTCATATCATGGATTCATAATTCCTAAAGGTATGATAGACTATTCTGTCAATTGATTCATATCAGTTGCTGACAATCAGAAAGTTCGCAAAAGCTATTTACACTACCTCCGCTTATTTCAGTACGAGAAATATAGTGGACTCACTGTGATTGAAGCAATAGGAACACACATCTTTCATCCTCCTAGAATAAAATAGAGGTGTCAATGGAGTTCTATAGATATTGACAGTTTGTAGTTCATGATACCTAAAACTAGAATTGAACGCAAAAAAATGTACCAATCATTAGGCAGAGAGCTTTTTAAGGCATATCTCTTCATTGAAATACTCTCAGTAATGCTAAAGCTTCTGGATAGCAATTCTTTGTATTCCTTAAGAGCACTTTTGAAAGAATGAGTTTCAGAATGTCTTCTGTCCGTTATTGAGGAATACTCAGATCTTCCAGCCAGTTTCCCAAGTATTTCACACAGGTTTGTAACGGAGAAATTGATCATAATTTCGCCGTTACCATTTCTCCAGTTGTTGAGTGAAAATTGAAATGTTTGAGGATCGGGGACAATCCATGCATCTCATGGAAGTAGTTAAATTGCTGTTTGAGTTGGTGAAAAATTGGAAAATCAATATTGATGACATAATCACACTGATATCTTCGGAGCTGTTCAATTCACCTTTGGATGTTGGATTGTAGAAGAATTCATATAGCTAAGACCATGTTCATATTAGCTGAAGTATAGTACCTACGCAAGAATACACTTATAAACTTGTTCTGTAGATCATTGATTTGAAAATGAACATGCGCACACGCAGAGGACAATATCGTCCTAATGGCCAGTTGAATCATAGTCTGTCATTCATTTGGATAATATTGTGTCTAATCACAAAAGTCCAATATAACATAAACATAACTGTCACTGGGATTTTATGATGCAACATTGTATTGTGAGAGCCAGCGCATGCCATACATACGTTAAAGTATTGAGGCTGAAATTTAGTGTATTTATTCTCGCCACTAGTATCACCACGAGATCCAAGACCAGTCTCGGTCTCGTCTTGTCTCGTTTCAAAAAGAATCATAGAATTAGTCTTGAGCCAAAAGTCGAGATCGAGACAAGACCTGACATAACTTTGCGCATCAAACACACAAATATATATCTTCAGTAGAATTCATGACAAATAATAATCAGGTAGATCGAATTGATTCAAGCATGAAAGAATATGTGATATTGAAAAATCATGGCAAAACTATCGTCGAGACTCAAGACCGAGGCGAGACTGACCTACTTAAGACCAAGGCGAGACTAAGACGAGACTGAGCTGAGCGAGACCAGCATGAGACTGAAGCAAGATTCACTGAAGTTTAGTCTCGTCTCGTCTCGTCTCATGGTAACATTGCCCTTGACTAACAGTGCTTTATATAGGTATCAGGTAATGAAGGTGTGCTAGTAGAGTTAAAGTAGATTGTCAGAGAAATTTTTCCAGAATTGAGTGGTGAAAAACATGTGTGACATATCGTATCTTGGAGTACTGCCCCGAATTATGATATTAAGTGAGTACAATTCCTTTTTGTTCACCTACCAATCAATTTATAACCTAGTATCCATACCATAGTCATCTCTCTCATCCATCAATAGGAAACTGAACAATATTTGGAATAAAAATTCTTACCATAAAACTAATTAGGGAGCTAAGACTCGTCCTCAAGCGACAGTCACTACTGCCGCCATTTCTTGACAGGTAGCCCGACCTCCAGGACTACAGACAGAAATCTATAATAGGAAGTGATATGAATAAATACAAACATAGAATAATTATACCTTGAATATAGTACTGATCGAGTACTTTTGACTACAGGAATGATCAACAAGATAAATCAAGAACGACGCAACGAATCCAAGACTCAAATCAAATATTCTACGCCAACAAAACAAAAAACAATTACCAGAAACACCCTCGAAAGATCAAGCAATAATCATAAATGCAGTGGAAGATTTAGAGTTATTAGTCTATATACTTGCAGTAGGAGACCTGATAGGTGGAAATAATATTCACTAGGCATCAAAAATCTCCAACAACAGAAAATGTCTATATTTGAGCAAAAAAGAAATTGAAGATGTTATCATGACTGACCACCCAACAATCGAAATATCCAACCAAAAGCTACCAATCCGTAGACTTATAACACCAGCTCAAAGAATAATAATCTCAAAGGTCTGTCCCTCCATACCAAATGCTACAGATGTAATGAGCAAGGACACCCGACATCAAAATGCCCAACCAAGGAGAGCATTAATAATATCCCAGCAACACAGAGTGAAACCAACATAACAACAATGGGCGAACAAGAATCAACTCCAAAATAACGACTAATAGAAAATACAAAATCTAACATATCTGATAATAACGATACCGAGGCTACTACAAGCGGCAACAAAAGACCAGCATCAGCAGAACTAGATGAAAGAACACAGGAACAAAAAGTTTCTGCAACCCTAACACAGAAAGAAAATACTTCTACCCCAACCGCAACAGATTCACATAGCACAGTGGACACCGAGTCTTTAGAAGGAAAAACTCAGGCAAAGAAGAAACAAAAGAGAGTCCAAAGAAAGAGCAGCCTAAGTCCAACCCCCATGCTTCCCCTTGAAGAGATTCTTCGCCCCGTAGCAAAAGAAATAGACGACAACCCCGATAAATACACAATCAATTATAACCAATTTAAACTATTCTTAGAAAATTTGCACGGTGCAAATGACCAAATTATGATTGCAAGGGAGTATACAAACGACATACCCGGGCTGATAAGCACAATGAACAAAGTATATCCATTGCTCAACAACCGGGCACTTGAAACCAGATCAACAAAACTTCAAACAAAACTCAGGGTATAACTTATTAATGAAAACCCAGAGAAAGAAAATATAATGGGAAAAGATTGAAATCGATACTACAGTGGAACATCAACAGATACTTCAATCATCTCCCTGAACTACAAATACTAAACATACAGCTTAATCCAGAATACATTTGCCTCCAAGAAACACATCTCAAACCAAATCAACTAATAAAGCTGAGAGGATTCAACAGTTTCCAGAAAAACAGAATGAATAATGACCATGCCAGCGGCGGTGTAGCCACATTGGTGCAAACTACAAACTATGCTGAAGAAGTAAATATAACAACAGAGCTAGAAGTGATTGTCTTGGGAATATATAATCCAGAAGTGATGACCATGTGTAACGTCTATTTTCCACCAAACCAAGCAAAAGATAAGAAACAAATAGAAAATATTATCAGACAGCTCCAAACACCGTTCATAGTTCTAGGGAACTTTAACGAACATAATACAATATGGGGATCAAAATCTACAAACAGGAAGGGAGTACTATTTAAAGAAACATTTGAAAACGAAGTACTACTTATTGATGGTGCACCAACTCATTTTTGTAGCAGAACCGGTTCTTCGTCACCCATCGATCTGAGTTTCTCACATCCTAAAATAGCGGCGAATATATTATGGGATGCATTGCAATGCTTGTACGGAAGCGATCATTTTCAAATATACATCGAGCATATAAACCTAATACAATCACAACCCAATCCAAATAGAAAGTGGAAGACAAAAAATGCAAACTGGTAACAGTACAAGGACCTACTGGAAGAAGTAGATGAAATATCGAATCTTAGCAACAGAAGCACAAATAAAATAGACGAAGAATTCAGTAACGTCATCATATGGGCAGCAGAAAAAGCATTGGAAATTAAAAATATACCTAGCAAAAAAACTGTCACTCCATGGTGGAACAAGAAATGTGAAGACGCCATGAAAAAAGAGAAAACAGCATTACATGAGTACAAAAAAATAGCACTACAGAAAATCTAATCGACTTCAAAAAACATCGAGCAACAGCTAGAAAAATCATAAAACAAAGTAAAAAGCAGTCATGGCAAAATTATGTTCAGTCTATAAATAGCAGCACACCCTCAAAAGAAGAATAATCCCCTAGGCATCACAACAATCTTGAAAAACCGAACAGTAATAACTAATCAAAACAAAATAGCGAACGAATTAGCAAAAAATTTTGCATGGAACTCATCTGATCAACACTATAGCGATAGATTCAGAGCCTCCAAGGAAGCAATCGAAGATCAAAATATAACAGTGGAAGAGTTATTTAACCTTATGAATACGCCATTTTCATAAGGTGAACTTGAGCTGGTGATAAATGAGCTGAAATTAAATTGAGCAGCAGGATCAGACAACATAACAGCGATACTAATACAACAACTACCCAAAAAAACAATGACAGCCTACTAGATATTCATAACCATATCTGAGCAACAAATACATACCCTGACCGATGGCGAACCGTATATGTAATTCCTATCCTCAAACAGGGTAAGATCAAATCACAAGCACAAAGCTACCGTCCCATCGCTTTATTCAGCATTCTATCCAAAATAATGGAAAAGATGGTCAACCAGCGCCTCATGTGGTATCTCGAAAGCAACCATCTTCTCACGAAAGAACAAACTTGTGAAATAGAATCCGCTAAGCACCATAAACACCACCTAATAGCAATTCTTCCTGACCTAGAAAAAGCATTCGAAACTACGTAGAAGGATCATATCATAAAATCAACAAAGAAATTAGGCCTGAATGGAAACATCCTATATTAAATTAAAATTTTTCTGAATGATCGAAAATTTAGGGTGAGAGTGAATGGAGTACTCTCAAACGAGATGATACAGGAAAATGGAGTACCACAAGGCAGTGTAATTAGTCCGACACTATTCCTTATCGCTATCAACAGTATAGCATGTCATATAGACGAAAACACTAAATTCACATTGTTCGCCGATGATTTAATAATATACGCTAGAGGTAGAAACATACAAACAATAATAAATTGACCAGTCTAGAAAAGTGGGCAGACAGAGCAGGCTTCATTTTCAATACAAGCAAAACAGAAGCAATTAATTTCTGTAACCAAACAAGACCACATGTGAATCCACTTCTCAAACTTCAGGATTGTAGAATACAATTTTTCGACACCGTGGTTATGTTAGCAATACATTTTGATAGGAAACTAAACTGGAATAAACATATAACCGAGTTACCAACAGAATGTAAGAAAAGACTCAACATATTAAAAACGCTGAGTCATCATGACTGGGGCGCAGACAGAGAAACGCTATTGATCTTACATAGATCATCAATTAGATCAAACTTGGACTACGGATGCATAATATACGCAACTAGCAAAAAATATCTACTGAAGAAAATTGACACAATACACCACCATGCGGGTGTGAGAATATCAATAGGAGCCCTCAGAACAAGTCCTACGATAAGTATCCTGAACGAAGCCGAAGAGTTGCCAATGAAGTATGGAAGACAACATTTAACGGCGCATTACATACATAACCAAATTATCAACTTCGCCATCCAACCCAACTTTCTTCAAGATATTCATCCCAAAAAATAACTGCCTCAATCTTAAAAATACCCCACCGATTCATAAGCATATGCAACTTACAACAAATAATGGAACTCCTTTATTCCCGTGGTAAGATAGAATCCCGAATTCTCAAACACCCCCTTGGACATTACTTCAACCAGACATGAATCAAGAACTCACTTAATACGATAAAAGAGAGACACTTAGTGCAATAATAAGGAGTGAATTCAGAAGACTTCAAGAAAAGTACAAAAACCATAGTTTTATATATACAGATGCATCGTACATCCATAGTAAAGTGGGATCTGCTTTCATAACAAATACAAGAAAATATAGATACCATCTACCAGATATGCGTAGCGTATACACAGTAGAAATGTGTAGTATCATGGAAGCCTTAGAATACATAGAAACAACTCAAGACTTTCGCGAGTATGCCATCTGCACTGACTCACTCAGCACATTACAAACAGTAAAGAGGAACTTTAATCGTACACCTATTGTCCACAAAATACGCGAAAGTATCCATAGACTAGGTAACAAAAACATCCATGTCACATTCATATGGGTCCCATCCCATATAGGAATATTAGGGGATGAAAAAGCAGATAAAGAAGCAAGAAATGCAATTGAAGATGAAGAAATAAGTATGCAAATCCCTACATCAGATTATGCAGAATTTCTACGACAACAGATAGAAAATAAATGGAAAGAGGAATGCAACCTAATCACCAACAATAAGCTACGTCAAATTAAGGACAAGACCAATGTATAAAAAACACCAGCTAATAGAAGACATCAAATGATAATAACACGCCTTAGGATTGGATACACTCTACATACACATGCCCATATTTTTGATCGAGCCGAACCACCACAATGCGAAAAATGCAACACCCCCCTCACAGTCCAACACGTGTTATTATATTGCCAAAACTTCAACGCACAAAGATAACTAAACCAGATACCAACAACTACCCTAAAAGAGGCCCTAAAAAGAGACCATATGGAGAACACAGTAAAATATCTAAAACAAATCAATTTATACAAAAAAATATAATATATTGATACATACATGCAGAATATTTCAAAATATTGTAATATACTGTACCGGAGCCTTTATGTTAGAATGACTATTTCAAGTCAAGCCTCCGAAAGCCAGCTCTATCCGAAGAAACTAGCACCACAAAGTTGGCATAAGCCCATATAACTGTTGCTTCAAATATAGTTTAAAACAACTGAAAGACACGCTCCAATGGTGGACTAAACTAAAAAGTAAGAAATAATTTTCAATATAAAAGTGGAGTAATCAACGAGATAATTGATGTTATTGTGAAAAAAGCGATATCCGTAGTTGTTATAAATACTTCACTGGTACGATTTTTTAATGTAGAGCTAGTATGAAAAAATGCACTTTACGCTTTTTCCGCAGTAACATCAATTTTCTCGTCTATTACTTCATTTTTACATTCAAAATTATTTTTTACTTTTTAATTTGGTCTACCATTGAAGCGTTTCTCTTAGTTCTTTGAGACTATAATTTATTTTTTATTTCTCAGTTTGATCTGCAATAGAAAATACATTCAGTATTACAGTTAACCAAGCTCGCTTAGTTCGCACGGCGATTTAACGTCAACTGAGCTCGCTCCGCTCACACGGCAGCTTGCAGTTAGCCGAACTCGCTTCGCTTGCACGGCACCTTAACGCTAACTGAGCTCGCTTCGCTCACACGGAGTTAAATGGGTATGCAGTGTGTTGTTTGAGAGAGCGTTTTCAGAGTGTGCGTGAGTTATTGTGGTTATATCCCTGTGATATTTCATGTGTTGTTATGTGGTCGTAGCTCTGAATGGACAGTGCAAGCCAAGGGGGCGACATAATTATGTGTGTGCACAATTACTAGCCTTGTGCAAGTGTTCGCTGGATCGCATTTCCAAAATCTGGTGCAGAGAAAATGGTAAAATAATTGATGATATGAAGATATCCACGGTGATTTGAAGCATGAGAAAGCCACATCCTGAAATGATCCTTGAAATATTAAAGAGCTTCAGAATACAAATGTATCCTACAAATAGAAAAAAAATGTGGAATACCTCACATCTTCTTTTGCACTTCTCTTGAACAAGGTGGTTCATTCTCTCAAATGAACAAAGTACTCACTCGTTTGAGTAAGAGAAGAGAGAAAACATTCTTGTAGATCAAACAACGTCTTACTTATTTCACATTCAATCTAGGAAATGCTTGGAATTTTGGACCAGGCAGCACTCTGCACTGTCAGCTCTTCCTTATTAGTCAGACGAGATTTGGCTCCACAACAAAACATTGCATAACATAGGAGACTCACTGTTTATGTTTTGTTTTACCTAAATTCCATTCAATAAACTATACTCTTTTTCAGCTAAGAACAGTATAAGGCTCTCATGAAACCTCAATGTAGGCCTTTTATATACTCGTACATTATAAACTCTATCGGAATTTTTATTTATAAGTGAAACTTTTTATTTCTGTTGTTTTCTATATTATATCATGAGTCTACTAGAATTGAAAGTGAAGTTACATTTTCAGACAAAGAGAGTTGATAATGATGTTTCTACTATTCATAGCAGATAAATAAATCTCAGTTCTGTGAGTACGAGACAATATAGATTCAAGGTAACGAGAGTTATAATCAAAATCTCTGAGAAATTTCATACTAGTCTTGAAGTTAGTTAGAGAGAAGAATAACCCAAGTACGACAAATATTAGGAACTTGTAAGAGTTTTCTGATGAAAAACCAGAAGACTAATGATCACACTGTTTCCTAGGTACTGCACAGAGATAACAAACTAATCAATAGAAACAGTTACTAATACGGCACGTGAAAAAATAAATACAGGAGTCCTTCTGCACTACTAGCTATATCTTCTGTTGAGTAGGGGCCCCAAGGGAGGTACCTTAGATCTGACCGTAGCAGCTGTAATAGAGTAATCACTGTGACTCGTAGTTGATGGAGGGCCTCTCTGATGAAGCAGTTAATTTTTCTCGACCTTCGCCAAGAGGAAGAACCAGTAGATAGAATAGGTATGACTCAAAGAGTGTGTAGCAGCAGCGGAATGGATGGAGTCAGGCTTGGTATCCAAATCCCCAGGACCAACTTGGCCTAGTATCTCTGCAAGGAGTTATTTTGATTGCTATAATCTAAAAAATATATAGCCAGTAGCAGTACAAAAAAAATCAACACTTAAAAAAACAGCTGAATATAATAAAAAGTCAGAACAATATGACTACACTAGCAGCAAGAAGAAGAAAGAGGATAGGCACATGAAAGGAGAAGAAAGGTGAATGAAGAGATGAGGGGCTCAATTCGCGGCGTCGCAATGAAACTAGCTCCGGAAAACTCGCAAGCTACTCGCTTCAGGTAAAGTCTTGATTTTAATTACAAGAAGTTAGTAGATCGAAAAAAAATATGAACCGTAGGAAATACTAACGCTAACAGCGGAAAAGATGAAAAAATGGCTACCTGAAGGAAGTTAAAAAGTTAAAAAAATTACGCCAAGGCGGAAGCTTCACGAAAATATCGAAGACAAAATGACTCAATATAATAACCTAGCAATTAAACCCAAAAAATATCTGTAACTGAAAAAATCACCCACAAAAATGTACATTAATAATCCACTAGAATGAACTAATTCAACAAAAAGATATATAGGAAAATTCAAATGAAACACACTTAGACCACACTTTGTCAAGTACTCGCGACTAGGATAGGTCGAAAGTAGAATAAAACATAATAACAAAATGTGCTAAGAATTGCTAAGAACTTGGGGACCTGGAAGTTTTGTAGGGAAATCAACTTCAAGGAACGTAATATTGAATCACAAAATATTAAAGGGAGTGGAAAAAAATGTGAAGTCACACGGACTGAGGACAGAATCAATAACTTGCTAGCAAATAAGGTAAGAAACAATAATGTTGGGACTCTAATATAATTCTGAATATTAAAAAAAAAATCGTAAAGTATCGAAAAATCAACCTCAAGGCCTGTGCAAAGAGGTGAAGTCCGAATACGTCACCATTCCTGGTGAGAAAAAAACTTAACAGAGAGTAAAAAGATTGATGATGGTCCTGGGCAGTGTTAACCGTACGGTGTAATATCACAAACTTAGGTTAGAATGAACGTTATTACTACTAAAATTGGAAATGATATACAAGTTAAGCGAAAATTTAATTATCAAACTCAGTAATGTCATCGGAAAGCTACAGAATGAGAAATAAGTGATCCCAGAAGAGGACCATACGGTTTGAACCGTAAAAAAATTACACTGAATATCGTAACGGAATTTACTTTCAGACTGAATAACAAAGTGTTTATAGAGTAAACGGGATCACTTACTTTTTATAATATCTCACAACACTGTGACGTTAAGATTTGAATACTCGAAAATAATTTACTATGACTAGCAAAAACACCAAGCAACCAGCCCTAGTTCAAGAACTGGAAATAGTCCTCGAGAGGACTAATAGGACAAAGAAGAGAAATAGGTCTGGTCGTAGCCACATATTCGCGGAAGTAAAACTAGTTGCAGTTCCGTGAATTGCAACAGGGTTATGTATGGAATATTATATAGAGCAAATGGTATTCACGACTTTTTTGGCACATACGGACTCTTGATCATCATGTTGCGATAGCGGGCCCCATTAAGTGCCTGATCAGCTGTTTCTTTGGAAAATAATGGCTTGGTGCTGCCCCCAGCCCAAAATTTGTACTAAACAGTGACACGTTGTGGATGCATTTGTTTCTAAACAATCACTCGTGAATTTTCTAAATCCCAAAGGCTTCAATTCTCTCAATTAACTAAGCTACCAAAATAAATATAAGCATCATCGCTGCAAATGATTTAGATTGAAAAATCAACATCCATTTGTTGTCCGATAGAATCGGTTCGACGAACTATCTTCGCTGTGTGTAGTTAGAAGGTTTCAGTTCTTGAGTTAATGAAACTTTGTCATCTTTCGTGAGAATATACTACAGAGAGCTTCTCGAAATATCCAATTTTTGAGCACAATGCCGAATTCATATTCTTGGATTCTTAGCAATATTCCTACAAGTTGTTTCAATTTTATGTGTTGAATTTTAGAGTTGTAGCTGTCTCTTTCATTGTTTGTATTTATTTCCATTATATTTAGAATAGACAGATTCGAGTCCAGCATTATTTAGTCGATTCAATTTGAATAATTTATCACTTCGAATAGATTTGCACAGCCCCTATTATTAACTGTGAAATAATAATATATATCTATATTGTTCAACTCTCAGTTTTGGGAAATGAGATGACAGATCTCAATATCAATTGATGGAAATAGAGATCACTATATACAACTCCCTATCCTAACTGTGTTGCAAAAGTGAAGCCAAAAATGTAATATTGTTAGAGAGAGAAGGTAACTTAGAGATAGGTAGAGGCGGGCCCATGTTTGTATGGAAGTAAATAGCGAGTTTCGCTCTATTTAGTATTTTCATGTGGAAAGAAAATGTCTTGTGTCAAATTGGAATAGTATGTACAGAACTTGTAAAGAGAAGTATTGACTCATTTTTGTACCGAAAACTGATATTTTATTGAATAAGTGGCGCAAGAACATAACACGACGGAATAGAACATTGGAAATCACAGATTACGTTTGTGAAAAACATTTCAAAGAGGAGGATATTATAAAAAAATGGTCTTCTAGAGATGTAAAAGTGAGTAGAAATTATTTTAAAATTATAATAGCAGATCTACCGACAATTCTATATTAGAAATTGAAAGGTTATATCAATGTTCCAAATTATTAAACGTATCTAAACTAGACTTTTAGTGAAAAATTCAACTTCGAGGAAACTTCTTGTCAATAAATTTATTAATTCATGAAACTTATAGATTTACACAGAATTGCAACATTGATTTTTTCACTTTTCATCAATATATAGAAGTTATTGAGAGCGCAATTTTCAAAAGTTAGCGAAGCAAGTGTTTTTGTTAGCTCTGTGGCATATTAGAATAGTTTTTTTATTTCCCCTTTGCTACTTACGAAAAATTGAAATTAACGTAAGTATATTGTGCAACAAGTGCAATGAGTTCTCGATTGTCCACGAGAGCTTAAGTGGGCAACTGACAATACACCGCACGAGTTGCAGATACTATTTTTTATCACGAATGCGGGTAAACACTATTTTGCGCTTGTTTTTTTTTTTTCGGGCGATGAATTATACTTGGAGCATGCTTAAAGCCAAAGAGCCATTCACCGCTCGGAGAAATATATGCTAAATAGTAATTACCCTGCATGAGTAATAAAAACTATTTGTCAAGTATTTACTGATAGAATAGAGTCAAGTAATAAAACTTTTGTTGCGCAGTTTAAATCAATAAATTTTTTCTACACCAGAAATTATGTCAAAAACTGTTACTTTTTGTGAGATCGTGGATATACATTATATTTTTGTTAAATTTTTCGTTCATGTTCAACAAACAAAAAATTTTTGCAGAGCAGCATTTTCTATTTCTACCTTTCTTCTAGTGAATAAGGAATTGTTTGTGTATATTTTCCTAATTTTATCATGCCCATTGTAACATAAAATATTCATCAAATTATTTATAATTCATAATCAGAAAACTCGCGTCAAAAGAAACGTTTATAAGACATGTTTCATCATAATGTTCCAATTCATTGCAGGTTCCAATGAATAAAAATGCTAATTTTCTTTTACTTCTGCCTTCTATTTAATAAATAATGTAGTATTTAATGTAATGAGAATAAGAATATTGAAAATAATTGAAATATAATCTTATTTCTGCATATGACGCACGCAAAGCTGGGCCCGCTCTCGCTATCTCTCTCACAGCTACCGTATTACATTTTAGGCTTCACGTTTTCCAACTCAGTGTCCGCTCTTCTATTATTCTCCTTCGTGTATGATACTGATAACTTCAGATTCCTATGTGTTTACTTCTAACAATAGTAGCATTCAAAGATCTCAAAAGGAGGAGTTTCACAAAATTTTATTCCAGTTTAATTTTTTATGTAATCATCCAATTGATTAACTGTAACATTGTAAGTAAGATTAATCGAATATCTTGCAATTCGGCCCATTCTGCTTACCAGTATGACAATATCGGTAGAGCTACAATTGAAACCAATTTTTCCAGTTTCTGTAAGATTGATATTTAAATATGTAAAGCCAAATACAGTACCAAAATATCATATGCATAGATAGCATTCCACCAACCACAGCCAGAAGCAAATATTCAAAATGGTTCTTGTCACTAAAATCAGCCATAGACTATTTGTCATCTAATAAATAAATAGATCATAAAATTAATTCATTCAACTATTCTAATGGAAGCCTGGAACATTACATTACCAACTACACCAACTGGATGTGATGCAACTCCAGCATTTCACAAAAAAGATAAAAATAAATTCGCTCAATTGTTCGAAAGTCGTATAGAATGCTGCTATCATCTTTACTGATAAGAAAGTTGATGTCGCTGATATTTTGCAATCGCGTATTTTATACATCTTATGGTGCTCCTTAAAATGAAGAAATCATTAATAAATTTTGATGTCAATCCTTTTTCTTAGCTACAAGTAAAAATACCTTTGTCAAAATGGCTTCATTGATACCTACACTGGATGCTACTCCAGAACATATTGAAAGAGTGTATTTATGAGTACAGTTGTAAATGGGACATTAAAAGCTGCCAGAAGAATGGGGACGAGTAGAAAAAGATAATTCATTAGTGCCAGTTACGATGAACAGCATCAGCTTCTGAAAATTTATTGGAAATGATTTTTTGTTCATGTAAAACTGGTTGTAGCCCTAATTTTCCTACGGTATTTCGGATTTAAGAGAAGTTAGCTGCTTGAATGTTTCACCATTGATATTTAGGAATGGGATCGAAAGTGCAAACGTTGACGACAATTGATTTACATGATCACAAATATAAAATATTTGTAGTGACTAGTTCACAAAATTCTTTATTTGGATTCGTTGTGACTGTAATCCTAGTTAGTATTGAAAGATCGTTGTCCAATTGTCGGACATGATTGACAGGCTATGATCCCTAGATGTTCGGTGGTTGTCAGGCAACAGCTGTTGGATAATTGAATGTTGACCCATTGTTGGCTTAGATATATAAGAGCGCGAGCTGGGAGAATCAGTCAGTCAGTCAGTGATTCAGTACGAGTAACTGTGCGCGATATTGGTAACATACGAGTGTATAAAATAAATACTAGCACTACAACCTGTGACTATGATCTATTCGCAATAAGATTTGTGACAAATTGGTGTCAGAAGTGGGATCCTAAGAAATTGTGTGAAAATAATTTTAGATCCGAACGACGAGGAGTGGATCAGATTGCAGTGTTGTGCACTTAGGTTGGGACTGTTATAAATGCCCAAGGCAAGAAGCATGGCAACCGGCGAGATGCAAGATCAGCTGAAAATGATGATGGAATTCATGAAGACATCGGCGGCATCCATAGAGAAAAAAAAGTCTGAATCTACAGAAGCTATGGAGAGGAAAATGGCCGAATCTATGGAGGGTATGAAGGCCATGGAGAAGAAGATAACCGAATCCACAGAAGGTATTTCTACTTAGATAAAAATAGTGAATGAATCAACAGGGAAAATGGCTACCGAGTTGAAAAATATGATTTTGGAGCATGACGAATAAGATCCAGGAGATAAATAAGTATGGGAGTAAAGCGTCAAGTTATGCAATTTGAAGATCAATTAAGGCACGTTGAACATCAAATCTTGCAAGTTGGATATCAAGTCATGCAAAGTTGAACAAGAGTTTGAATCAAAATTGGATACTATTGTCAACAAGAAGATGCAGAGCCTCAGTCTGAATACAGCCCTATGTTTAGAAAACATAGCATCTAAACCAAGAGAACTTCCATCCAATTTCACTCTGAAGCCAACGCCGTACGATGACAAAACTTCTTGGGCTGGACCATTTGCTCAATTTGAGCTGATTTCTGAGAATAATGGCTGGAGTACGAGACAAAGAGCTTTGGCAATCCTCTCAGGTTTGACTTATGCAGATTCATACCAAACTTACTTTGACAGAGGAGAAGAATATGATGTTGGCAGTCCGGCAAGGAGAGTCATATCCAAATAGATTGCCATATTAAGCGTACAGTTAATTTTGGCACGAATACGTCACTTGAGCGACAGGGATTACCCAGATTATAGGGAATGAGATGCTGGCACTGTGGTTAGAAAGGATATCTTCGCGCAGATTGTGGTACAAGGCACACCGTTGATTTGGTAAAAATACATCGTCAGCAAAAATCAAGTTTACCAGTCTAACCAGACCAAAGAAGCAGAAACTGACGGGATCTCCCATCAAGAGCTCCGAACCTATTGATCTCTAGGTGCGGAGAATTCAAACCAGTCCAACCGTGCGAGGATTCGTGGAGAATGTATTATTTAGAATGGTGCTAGATACTGGAGTAACTGTCACCGTTGTGCATCAAGAAGTTTTGCAAAAATAAGATAAATTCCATGTGATCACGCCCAAAACCAGCCAATTCTGTTAAAGGCAGCCAATGAGAGAAGAATATCAGTAGTCGGCGTAGAGAAGCTTGAGTTTACAATTGGCAGACTATAGAAGAAACACCAAGTGTTCATTGTCGCCATCATGGATGAATGCATTTTGGGTATCGAGTTCCTGCGAGATTTTGGTTATGTCCTGGATTTGAAGAGTGACGTCCTGCGGGTTGACAAGGAAGCAAAGATGCTTCTCTATTGTTGACAGATTATAACAGGAGTGACGGATGTTAATGCTTCAAGAAACCTCAGCTCCGGTGAGATGACTTTAATTGGAGAGCAGAATAACTTCAGTGATGAGTTTAGAAATCTAGCTAGAACTAAAGAATTCAAGCAAGATGAATCCGTATTATTGATGCACAAAGTGCAACAGGCTCAACTGGATGACTCTGTTTTGAAGATGATCATGGAGTGAGTAAAGATTGGCCAGAAGCCTAGTTTCCAGGAAACATCGGCTATAGATCCAATCACCAATGCCTATTTGGCACAATGGAATTCTCTGGGAGTCAGAAGCGACCAACCTTACAGAATACGGGAGAGTTCCGATGAAAAGGAAACAAGCAGAAAATTGATAGTGCCGAGGAGTTTAAAAGATCAAATTTTGGAACAACTGCATGATGGTAATAGCGGTGGAAATTTCGGCATCAAGAAGACAGTTGATAAAGTCCATGAATGTTTCTACTGGGTTGGATACCGAGAAGATGAAGAAAAATATTGCAAGACTTGCGAACACTGTAACTCGAGAAAAAGGCCCGTCACTCGACAGCGCACTTAGAAGCAGCAGTACAACGTGGGCTCTCTGTTTAAGAGGATTGCCGTGAACATACTCTGACCTTTGGCTATTAATGCATGGCAGAACATACAAGCTGCCAGCGACAGTATGAAGGTCCAATATAATCTGCGAGCCAGAGCCTCTTCTGTTCCAGCAAGGCGAAATTGGTGTGGTTCTACAACCCTAGAGGGAGAAGAGAAAAGTGTCCCTAATTGCAGTGAGACTGGGAGGGATCAGACGAGGTCATAGAGTGTTTGAACGATATTGTATTCCTGATACGGATAGGCAGAAACGGCAAATTAAAGGTCGTTCATGGAAACAGGCTGTGGCCATACCAAGGACGAGATTCTGAATTCGCCGAGGACGACGCACCATGAGGGGAGAGCAGTGTAACAAATATGAAATATTTGTGGTTATTAGTTCACATAATTACTCATTCGAATTTGCTGTGATTGTAGCCCTAGTTAGTATTGACAAGGTCGATGTTCAATCGTCGGTCATGATTGACCGGCTATGGTTACTAGATGTTAAGTGATTCAGTACAAGTAACTGTGCGTGATATTGTGAACATAAAAGTGTTCAGAATGAATACTGGCACTGCACCCCTTAATCATAAATTACTTACAATAAAGTCTGTGACAATATTTATTTTTATTATTTATTTTCATAATTCAATCAATTGATTCTTCCATCTATTCCGTTTACAATCATTTTGAGAATGATTATGATAAGTTTCATATTTTCATAAAATTTGTATGAACAACTTCAAAAACTAAAACAGTTTTTATCCTTTTGAAATGAATATTCAAGAATTTCGATGACTGTTATTCCATTTGAAGATTTCTAGAAATTTAGTTTTTCTGTTTGAACCTACCGATTCTCAAAATTGCGGTAGTTTTTGACAAAAGTGACTCATAACCTGCTCCCACAAGGCTGAAAATCTTAGGGCATATTCTTTCAATAGTTCAAAAAGTATATGTAAACAGTTATCGTACTCTGGAGATTGCAAGTGTTTGCTAGATAAGTATATAAAAGTCATGACGCTCGATTGAAGTGCGAGCACAACAGACTTGTGAGAGTTCCAATGTAAGAACGAGAAGATATGATATATTGTGAGAATATGATGGACGATTACTAAAACAGAAGATAAATAGAGTTATATGTAATGCATAAATTTCCATTTATCCGATGTAATGATTTAGGCTCCAAAATCCGTTACCGTTGCACATCCCAGGGCCTTCTGCCACCGTCGAACATTTTCAGTCCATCACAATTTTATTCACTTCTTGCGCACCCTGTAAACATTAAATTCAGTAGCTCTGTATCAACCTACAACATCACGTACCGTTTATTTCATACGTTTTCAACTGCTCCATCACCGTTTACTATCTTTCACATGTGGACGAATAAGGTTAGGTTTTTAAAAACACCTGAAATTAAAAGAAGTTGAGATCGTGTGATCTGTATTCATGTCTGATGTCTCACCGTAATAAAGTCTGAATGTAATCCACTGTTGTCCTGTAAATATGTTGTATATTGTATATTGTATATCTTGTTGTTGTTTTTGACATTCTGCGCAACCGTTGACTATATACGAACTAGATCCGACACTTGACAATCTCTATATTATCGACCGATGAGAAAATTATTTAGAATAATTTTAAGATTAAGGAAATAAGATCAGAAAAGGATGTGGTCGACAGGAGAGTGATGAGAAATGTATAATTGTAATGAAATTTGTATTTAAAAAATTACTTCTTCTTTTTTTTTGTATTTCTTCTTGATATTATTGCTAGCGCTAATATAGATTTAATTTTTAAAACAGGTTAAGTAACGTTTTATTAAATTATGGGTATAAATAAGGCCTTCTGGCCGACTTAAGTCACTTCTTTGTAAGTCAAGTCTTCTGAGCAGCCGTTCCAAGTACGCTACCAGTTCCGATACCGAGCGTCATCTTCAGAGTGTGTACCGTCCAAGTGAAGTTTTTGTGCTAAGTCCGTTAGCACAGCTGTCCGACACAATTTGTGAGTTTGTTTTGTTTTTTTCTCAGTCCGTAAAAGGAACTTAGAATATTTTTGCTGTTTTGAACTTTGAATATTTTTGCTGTTTTGAACTTAAAATATTTTTGCTGTTTTTGAACTTAGAATATTTTTTGGATTATTTAGAAGCACCGCTGAAGAAGTCTTCGTGACTTCGAAGTGTTGATTATTTAACGTAGAAGCTCCGCTGAAGAAGTCTTAGTGATTTTGAGGCGTCGATTATTTAACGTAGAAGCTCCGCTGAAGAAGTCTTCGTGATTTCGAAGTGTTGATTATTTAACGTAGAAGCTCCGCTGAAGAAGTCTTCGTGATTTCGAAGCGTCGATTATTTTCAACGTAGAAGCACTGCTGGAGGAGTTATCTGGTGACTTCACAGTATCGAACCATATTAACGTAGAATCACTGTGAGGGAGCAAGTTTTGTTCCACCCGCATAGAACGACTTCTCGCCATCTGCGACCGCCTGGGTCCGTACTGCGACCGCTGGTGTCGAGTGTCATGTACAGCCGTCCGTCATAGTCAACCACGTTATCACCGTACAAGTTCTGTAAAATAATGTTCTATGTTCATCGTCATCGTTTTGTGTGTGAATAAATCTCATTGTGACACCTACCTCCTGATAATTATTTCTGACAACCCTAACCCTTCCCGTCTGAGCTATCCAGCCGTCCGTCATAAAAAACTGCGTCACCGACCGTATTGGCGCCCGAGCACACCGTTAGCAGTTTTCAAAAACGACGTCAAAAGTAACAACCACGCCATCTGCGAGGGTATCGTTACACCGAACAAATATTTATAATTAGAACCTAATTATTAGTCTTCAACTTCTGAGTCAAGAAGATAATTCTCTATTATTCTATCGTTTTTTGAAAGAAAAAATTGGAAAATTCATAAATAAAATTGAATGGAGAAAAGAAAATTTTTACACACAAACACCATACGTACGGATAAGAAACAAAAATTATCCACCCGACCCAATAACATTGAATTGATCAGATAGTAAAAGAGCATCATATATGGGTGGTGACACAGTATCACCCTTATACCAGTCGTATATATATATTTATTATCATCAATAACCCACCCATTATTCTCTGGTGTTAACGTTGTAGGCCTTTCAAGATTAGCATTACTCCATTTACTCGCTTCATATTGTGCGCTTGAGAAATGCTCATGTAATTTGGAACAACACAGTGGTAAATTTATTGAATACTTCATCCACTGGGAAAAGCATTAAAAAAAACTCTTTTCGACATTTTCAAAAATTCAAGAGATGATGACGCAGTCACGAGATACCTGCCAGGACGGTGTTTTCTCAAGTGACCGATGATTAAACATCTTTAAAAATTTTTTAGCCTTGTGGAAAACGGATTAGTCGGGTAGTTCGTTAGCTCTCCTAAACAGCGGGATGATCCTCAGGCCACTCAATTTTATTCGTAGTTAGCTCAAGAATTTGCAAGCTATGAACTTTTTGTTATAGTTAGTCGCTACAACCCGAAGAGGAAGATTGTCTCATATAGCTCCAGTCTATTTTTGCTGTGAAATCTGTACGAAATGAGTCAACATCAAACTGAAAAGTGATAAATAATTACTGAATTATTTAAACTAACTAGATCATCAGTTAAATTGATGTTACCTTATTATTTTCACATTCCAAAAGCTTTTTATGATGAGAATATGCATTCAAAATCCATATCAAATCCTACAATGAAGCCCAAATACACAATATCAACGAAGGAAACTTCCATTCTTATGCACCAATTTGAAGCATTGTGACCGCTGTTTACAAAACTCATACCTACAAAAACCAATTATTGATTCCGAATTGTGAATAAGATTTAGCTGATAAAATAGCATCTGAACATAAGAGGGTCAATAAGATATCGCAATTTTCAAATATTTCCAACAAACAGCGATGAATGAATAGCAAAATGGAATTCTCACTTTTTTTTAATTACGATGTGACAAACATGTCACGTATAAATTGAGAGCCATTCTAGTCCAAAATCAAATTTCATGGATTCTTTATAGAGTGATTTCCATATAGTTCTAATATTAATTATCTTCCTGATTGTGAACACATGGAAGAAGCCAATTCAAATTATATTTGTGGCGGTAAAAAGCATGAGTGTGCGAAGAACCAGAAACTGAATAATATATTTGAGATGATGCGTTACATGGAAGCTACTCAGGAGCAAAGCGTGAACCACAAAGCAGGAAAATGGAATATTTTATACACGCTTCTTTCGGGACTCCAAAAGCTGTGTTGGGGTTATTTTGTTTCATAGTGTATAATTTCCTGTAACAGCAGAGAGCCTTGATGTTTTTTGTCTATGCTATAATGACTGCTTAGGAATCCGCTTGAATTAGTTTCATATTTTTTGCTGGTGAATTTCATATAATTGCAACATGATATAAATACTTGTATCACAAGTATGCCAAGCTTCTACAGTTCTAAAGGTGATACAGCCCCATGTGGTCTGAATACAACTTCTCTTTATTTCGTCATTTCCATTTCTTTTCCTTTTATCAAGTGGAAAAGGTATGTAAGGGCTTAAGAGATCCGGGTCGAATGTCCATGATACTTTATTATTTTTCCAAGACGTTTCGAGAAGCAAACTGCTCTCATTATCGGCAATTGAGATAGCGTTGTAACAAAAGTAACAAAGTTAAGAAGTAGAGATATAATTTAGATCCACAGAAGAGGAGATATCTTTGAGGCCTGTATATCGCTCAACGAGGAGCGATCAACAAGTTGTTATTTCTTTTACAACGTATTATTTCAATTGCTGATGATGAGAGCTGTTTTGCGTCTAGAAACGTCAAAAACCAAAACTTATCAATTAAGCGAGGTCAAAGATGCTGGACTAAGTGCTTTATACACTATTATGAAACGGAAACGCATAGTGTTCAATGACAATAATATGGAAAACATACACTGGCAGTTTTGTTCCTAAATATCATCAAGCACTCTGAGCTTATGTCTACTTTCTCTAATTAATAAAATTTTGAATGTTAATTCAGATACTTTATCATATTCCTTTCTCAATTCCCATTTATATTTTATTTCCATACTCAAACTGTTGGTCACAGTCGCATTTTGCTGTTCCAAATCCATAATTATCTGATTTTCTGTTAAATTGATCATTTTATTCGCAAGATTTCCCAAAGTCTCTGTCCCAATTTTTATTGTAATTCAGTTTATAATTTTATAATCTCTTTTTATTTTTGGCATTCCACTCTTACGCCACTGTTCCTCGCATCACAATTGGTGAATCGTACTATAGCTGAAAGTGTTGGTGACCTACTTCAACGGCGATAAAAGAAGAGCATAAAATTTTGAAAATAAGTATAATTCAACCTATAGTGAGTTGCATACAAAATGTGATAACTTGGCGCAATATACTCTCAGAAATGGTATTTGGTTATTTGGAGTACTTACCTAGAGCAATGTCACCTGTTATAAGGTTTGGATATTGTAACATCCAAAATATGGGCTAGATTATAACATGTGACATTGATCGTTGTCATCGCATTGGAAAACTGTTCACTTCCAAAAAGTTCTCAAAAGATATCGGAATCAGAATAATCAATCGAGGAGATCAAAGGTAATATCAAGTAATATTACAACATAGAACCGTTGAAAAATATCCCGGTAAAAATGTCTGGATTCAAGATGAAATATTACATTGTGGGGCTAGGGACGATATGATTTTCATTAACAGATTGACAATGAACAAATGCGACTCTGTCAGGGATAGAACGATGTAAGAAACAAATTCAGGGGGCAAAAACAAGCCTGTTCGTCGCATTTGTCTTAAATTGTCTTGTTTCGACTGATAAAACTGACGTTGAAACGCGTTATTACGATAATGCTAACGTAAAAATAATATTTTGTGCATGCTTATTGAATGAAGTTAGATTAAAATTTAGCATATTAACAAAAAACTATGGAATACTGAACACCGTCAACGTTACGATAAACCACTTCATCAATTTCAGTACACATATGCACAAAAATTATTTACCGATTATTTTGGGAGCAAATAATTGTGACATGATGACTGTAACTGAAACATGGTTTGAAATTGTATCACCTCCAAGATTATTTGATATTAATGGCTATAATTCATTATCCCAGATAGATCTGATGGGTTCGATGGCAGCTACTGATTTTTATGTTAGAAATTGTATTAATTCTCATATTTTGGATCCTATTATAGGACCAAAAAATTACTTAGAACACTTGTGAGAATCATGTTGAATAGATAGCATGAAAATTTGTATTTGTGTTTGTATATAACTCAAAAATTACTTCTAATGAATATCTCTGAATTTTCAATACATCACGGTCAGAATAATTGATTGTAGCTGATTATGCAATTTGTACTAGTGATATATGATGTTGACGTATTGACAATAGGCTTTCGAAGTAATTTTGTCAATAACATCCTTGAGCAGATAATATTATCACAAATTATACACGACCCTTATCCAAATTATCGGTGGATGCTAATTGTATTGCCACAAATGTAAAATATCTTAAGTAATTAGTTCACATTATTATTCATATGAATTCACTATTTAGCCAATAATTTATTATAAGTTAGCATTGACCAAATCGATCTTCAATTGTCGAACATGATTGACACCCTATGGTTACTATATGCTCGGTGGTTGCCAGGCATCAACTGTTAGACAATTGAATGTTGGCCCATTGTTGGCTTAGGTATATAAAAGCGTGGGCTAAGAGATTCAGTCACTTACTAAATGTGACTGTAAGCGATTTTGTGAGTTGATAAATTGAATATAAGCACTGTAACCTGTTATAATGAATCAATCACAATAAGATTTGTGACAAATTGGTGTCAAGAGTAAGATCCTGATAAATTGTGTGAAAATGATTTTGGATCCGGACGACGAAGAGTGATTAGGTTGCAGTGTTGTGAAGTATTTCAAATTGAGTGGAGATTGTTGTAAGTCCCAAAGACGAGAATCATGGCCACCAGCGAGATGCAGGATTAGCTGAAGATGATTATGGAGTTCATGAAGATTTCGGCAGCTGAGCAGAAAGCGTCGGCGGCATCCATGGAGAAAAAGGTGGCCAAATCTACGGAAAGTATGAAGGCCATGGTGAAGAAGGTTGCTGAGTCAGTGAGAAAGACTGTAGCAGAAGAGATAAAAATAGTAACAGAGTCAACAGAGGAGATGGCTACAGAATTAAAGAAAATACTTTCTGAGCAGAATGAAACTATGAGAAGTAGGACCTGGGGGCTTGAAGAGAAAATTGATAAAGAGTTTATTGGGGTAGAGAGTCAAGTCGTGCAGATCAAAAATCAAGTGAGGCAAGTTGAATAGAACTTAGAAGCAAAATTAGACTCGATTGTCACCGAGAAGCTACACAGCCTCAGTCTCAATAGCAAAGGCGTAGCCCTACGAATAGAAAATGTACCAGCATCTACAACAAGAGAAATTATAGCTAACTTCACCTTAAAACCGACGCCGTTTGATGGCAAGACATCTTTCGCTGGGTATTTTGCTCAATTTGAGCTGATTTCGGAGAATAATGGTTGATGTGTGGAGCAAAAAGCAATTGTACTGACTGGAATGCTCTGAAATACAGTATTAGCGGGAGTCAATAAGGCACGGACTAGATTTGATTTTCAATATGGCCACTATTCGCAGGAACGCAAGCCCGGCAGCGTGTTCTAATACTAGAGGAGACATTCGCAAGAGCGGCCTGCTTGTCTTTTATATAATCTGTTGTAACTACTATTCTAGCCACCAGTTCTAATCGGGTGTTTATTACTCTCTCATATACAGAGGTTTTCATCTGACGTCCGAAAAAAAATTAAGAGGAGTCAAGTCGAAGCTCCAAGCTGGCCAACGAATAGGATCTCCACTTCCAATCCACTCATTCGAGTTTTTACTGAACAGATCAAAATAAATATCTCAGACATATGTTATAAGTGAATATATAGTTTGCGAATTTTGTAATTGATTCACTTTGAAAAATTCTCTCGAGTGGTTTTTAAAATATCTTATTTTGAAATTTTTGATCGGCTGCCATTTTCTTATTTGATGGAAGAGAAAATAATTGTGAACACGAATATTTTGGAAAGCCAGGAGCAAGTGCAGAAAGTTACTGTATTTTTCAAATATTTTTCTCAAATAAGGTAGTAAATAATGATTTTCAAGGAAATGAAAATGCTAATCACTATGAACTCCAAATCAAGAATTTCAACTGAAAAGCCAATGACATTTTCGAGTGTTTCAACTTTTCAAGCATACTGCGCGCATGTAGGAATGTAAGATTCAGCATATTTTGAGTCCATAAGGAGCAGGAGTGCAGAAAGATAAATTTAAATACAGGATATCCCATTTTAATTTACCGCTGAAAATGATATTGTTTTTCGCTGGAATATCTTGAAAGATATATATCGAATGGAGAATGGGCTGACAAATAATTATTACACAACCTGGGTGGTAGGGAGAGGGACGGGGAAATAAATTAAATCTTGAATATGAACCATTATTTTCAATTCTGATCCGGAGGAGTGTCGAATACTTAGTTAATTTCACTTGAAATCTCTGGGAATGAGAAGTTGAACTAAATAATGTTCAAATCTGGAAATTCAATGAAGTACTGTTAGGTCATATTGCAAAATAGCCATATATGATTTTTTCATAGCTTCAAAATTTTCAGTATTTCCAGTCTTGTTAATATAATAGTAACTATGCTACAATTATAGTGAAAACTTTCCTCACTCATTGTCACAATTTGCCATTCATATCTTTTGTGTGAGTAATTCATTTTATCTGCAGTATCAAGCATAATTTTGATTGAGTTCATATTTCAAAATAAGAAAAAATATTCGACTTCTGCATCTTGCGAATCCATAATTGATCCATGATGTTGTACAGCTTGATAGAAACTATCAGATGCTGTGTGCAGATTTTCAATTTGTGATCCATCACTGTGAACAGGATATGTAGTTAATATTGTGAATCTGTTGAAGCTGTTTTCATGAGCGATGAAACGTAATTTGAGATTAAACAACGGCAATGCACATCATTTTCTCAAGACTTCGCCTCAAATTTCAATTTCAACTTCAGAATGGCATTTTTAATATACTTTCAAACGCGTAAACTGTGTGAAGATATTTTTCATCAACTTTTCCTGATAAAAACATTGTAGAATTATTCTTGGATCAATCAAAGGATTTTGAAATTTATTATTTGACCTTGATGTTGTACGGAAATGGTTATCTGCTATTTTTGTGAGAATCGGCCAGGCCAGAAGTGCACTTTACTTGGAACTCTTTTCGAATTTCTTGCATAAATATAGAATGATCCGCCATAGCATTTTGAAATTTCGTATGAAGAACTCCTATAACATCTTATTGTACATCTTGCATTATGACTTCGATCGGCTGAATGAGAAGTGCACTTTACTTGAAACTTTTCTTGAATTTTCCGTACAAATTCAGAATGATCGGCTATGGGATACTGGAATTCCGAATTTAAAATTGCTGTAGCATCTAAATGGTCATTTTTCATTTTTGTAATAATCGGCTGAGCCAGAAGTGCACTTTATATGACAGACTTTTCAAATTTTGCGCATAAATTCCAAGCAATCAATCGTAGAATATTTAAATTCTGTATAAGGCACTCTTGTAATATCTAGTTGTTCACCTTGCATTATGACTGCTATCGACTTAGACAGAAGAGCACTTTATTCGAAACATTTTTTGAGTTTTCCGCATAAATCCAAAACGATTGAATCATTGTTAGAATCTGTTATTTAAGACGATTATACCGTGTAGATACTCATATCCTATTTTTATTGTGATCCACTGAGCCGGAAGTGCTTTTTACTTGACAGTATTTTGGAATTTTTCGCATAAATGCGAAACGATCAGGTATAGAATATTGAAATTTGGTATTTCTGTCTGCTGTGGCATCTGAATGATGGCCTACTATTTTAATAACAATAGACTAGACCGGAAGTGCACTTTAGCAGGAAATGATTTCTTAATTTTGCGCATAAATTCAGATCTGTTGGTAGTCGTAGAATTTTGGAAATCACTATTCAGGAATGTGTAGTATAAGAATAATGACCTACTGTTTTCACAGGAACCGACTTGGCTGAAAGTGCATTCTACTTGGCAGATTTTCAGAATCTCTTGAATAAATCCAACACGATTAACTGTGGAACGATGAGATTTTCTGTTTGAATATATATATATATATATATATATATATATATATATATATATATATATATATATATATATATATATATATATATATATATATATATATATATATATATATATATATATATATATATATATATACATATATATATCCACAATAATATATACGATCAAACACAAAATCACATCGTATTGTATATAGCCAATGATGTACAAGTAAGTCACGTGATGTTCACGTCAGATTTTTTTATTATTTGTCTATTTGAAATTTTAAGTAGGGCACCTTAGAAATGAAATTTGAATCATTATTGCAATTTTGCAGATATATCAATATATCAATGTCCTGGTTTTCATTCAAATGGAATTACAAGATAAACCACACAATGCAACAATCACTAAAAAACAGAGTAGGCCTGCTACCATTAGACAGAAAAATCAAGAAATGAAAAACCAACAAGAAGAACAATACCAAGAACAATGAAACAACAAGGAATGGACTGAATTTGATTCTCAAAATGGTCTCGCGGCAACGCAAGCCATGCAGTGTGTTTCAATATTAGAAGAAATACTTTGTTACACCTTGATTCTATTTACTTTCCGCTACATGATTTTGCTTTGGATTATCAAGTCCCAACCACATTTCTATTTATTTTGAATGGCTGACCTTGGATTAACTTCTGTCAATAATTAGTTATCTTTGAGCTCCGCCGATAAGCACGACGTATCCTGGTGGCAGCACCTATCGGTGTACTTTTTGCTCAATTATTGTTTATTTTCAAATATAAATAGAATCTCCAGCACTCTGCCGTACCTCGATACTTATTATCATATTTGGTTTTTATATATATATATATATATATATATATATATATATATATATATATATATATATATATATATATATATATATATATATATATATATATATATATATATATATATATATATATATATATATATATATATATATATATATATATATATATATATATATATATATATATATATATATATATATATATATATATATATATATATATATATATATATATATATATATATATATATATATATATATATATATATATATATATATATATATATATATATATATATATATATATATATATACTCCATTCTGTTAAAAATTTATCGCTTGTGCCAGGAGATCTAAATTGACGCAAGACAAATCAGCCTTCATTTTGAAGAGACTTGAGAGAAGACTTCCCTGAGAGATATTTGATTTTCCATGTAATTCTTACGACAGATTTCACATTGTCAGAAGCCGCACAACACCGAACGTCATAAGCGTTCTCATCGTTCTCTTCAGTTCAGCAGTGTTCATGTGACGAATTAAATATTTTGATAGCATGTGAATTGAATCGCATGGTTGAACTTCCTCATTTTACCTTCCATATTGTCGAGTGATTCTTGTTCCAAGCTTCTCTTCCTAATTTGGATTTTTAGATTTCAATTCTAGTTTTGCTCTTTGATGGTAACTTCCATTTTCTGGTTTACCGTTATCGTAGGTTATTATCTGGTTCCATTCTTGCTCTGGTGCGTGATTACCGCGCTTTCCACCGAGGTTTTGAGACTAACTGCAAGAAGATTAGGGATAGTTTTATTGTATTATCGGGAGCCATTCCAGGCTCCACCAAAAGTTGGAGACATTCCGTATTCCATCCGCCACCAGTGTCAACAAGCCCCATCTTGCAGATAGGCCATTTGTATCATTATTATTTTTTTATTCAATTTGTGTACTGTCTCTCGCATAAGTTTGGTCGTATTGACCGTTATCATTCGAGGTATCAGTTATTTGAGTCCTTTGACATCAGACGTAAGGTCGAGTCGATTTTACACAGTAGCACGTATGTATTGTGAATTTCATTTAATGATGTTATTGACTACAGCAATTACGAGGACATTTGTTGATGTATACTAAGACCAAGTGGTCATTGTTATAACTTGTGAGCTCAGGCAAGAGTCATCATATCTGAAAATTGCATCATTCTGTGTATTGTATCCATTTTGCGTTGGGGTTCATCACGCGGAGGTCTAGGACGCGAAAGTACCGTTTTGAAATAACACAGTATAGCTATACATGCCTCAGCGAATACAATGATCGATCATCGAATTCTACCTGTGCGCTGTAACTATTCTAGTATTTTCATCGTACGTCTATTACATTTTGTCGTCCTCGCCCTTATAATCAGATCCACCCCTCACGCGAATTTCACCACCTGGAAGTTGAATATTCAAACTGAAGTCGACTTCGCCGGAGACTAATCAGCCTCTGTAATAAAATCAATTTTGTTGAATAACGCGCATAAGCGTCGTCAACGTAACTTTTGTTCAACAACGAATACATCTCATAGTAAATTAGTTCCAATTGCTTAATTTAGTATGGCTGAGATATAGTACTGTCCTTTCTTGCGAGTTTGTTAGTCGACTTAGGCTTGGTGTTAGTTTTTGACTAACTGGCGCTCAAAATTTGTGTTAAGTAATAATCTTTCCCGGGAGACAGTCTTGAACCACTCCCGTCTTCACTGACCAATGTTTTCGTATGATTCTCGCGGCAAGTCATCAAAAAGTTCTGGTTGAACGTTAATCAAGGAAATGAAATAATTTTCACCATTCAATCGGTTTGGGTGAGTTTACTGGAAAACGTCGTTGATGCGAATGAGTTAATGGTTCTAAAAAGTTATTTCCAGTTTCAATAACTGTCTTTATTTGTTACGATTTGATGTTTTCTGCCATAACTTTTACCCTCAATCTAATGATTGTTAATTGTTTATTGTGTCAAAATATCGAAATCATTTTTGATCACTTGAGAAAAGGACGTGCTATCATCTGTCGGAAAAACAAAAAATACTAGAGCGAACAAGAAGTTGGAGGGGCATGCATAAGTTGGAGAGAGAAATACTTTCTGCATGACCGTCCGTATCTTTTGCGCGAGTGACCTGAGGATGTTGAAGCATAAGACTTTGTTTATAGCGTGAGATATATAACTGCACATTAAAATATACAGGACACGATGCCACTTTCTAGTGGGTTCGTGAGACGAAGCAAGATAATAGGAAAATTAATCACCTGAATACTTCACAAAGATAGTAATAATTAAATAAAAGGTTTCAACAGCATCATTTTTATTCAGACGACAACTAGAGATTTGTGTTCCGTTCTTATTGGAACTCATCACTTCTGTACAATCAAAACTCAAATAATAATCAGACTTCTAGGGTTGATATTAATAATAATTTCATCAACAATCGAATAGAAAGTGACAGTTTTTTAACATCATTTTCATATATAATATCATAAGTGATTCAATTTTTCTGATGGAACTCTGCTCCAAGAGCTTAGCAATTTCGCGAGACGTGTCAAAACCGCGAGCTGTGATGCTGCGAGCGGTTTTGCATCAATATCGTGAGCAAAATTACTTTAAAGCAACAAGCTTGAGTATAATAATCGGCAAATTTTGTCAGAAAAAAATATATCACGAATGGTATTCGTCATGACTGTGATTATCTTTGAATAAAATCGTCTGAAATATTCACGTTTTCTTCTAGTTCACAAAAGAAAACCACTTCTTCAAATTCAGTTTTTATTTGCTTTACTGCCGATTTTCCAAATTTTTATTCACCTATCATGACACTAGCGGGCTACTTGACGCTGTCTTCTTCTGTGGAGTTTCTGTAACTTCATTGTGTAAGTTACCATTTTATAATTTCTTGATTTTGTATGTATGTTTGATTTTGTCATTCTTCTTTTTTGTAGTCTCTCCGGTAGTCTAAGGATGGCTACTTGGTTATCGGAACCAGTAGCTTAATAAATTTGAAGAACAGTGTGATCAGGAGTTTATTTTTTTTTTTTTTCATTTAAAAAAATCTGCACTGATTCCATTTAGAAAAGATAATTGAGAGCTACAGAAAGACATTAGAAAATGATTCATGAACTTTTTGGATCAACTTATATTAGAAATCTTGATGCAAATGCAGACAACAAATATACAGGGTCTCAACTTGATCAGATCAGATGAACGATGCGTGAATGAAAAAGTACACTTATTACGCATTTAAGATGAAACCATGTCACAAATCTTTACATTAGTACCAACATAAACTGTAGAATACTCTAACTCAATCGATTCAGCCGTTTCACAGATCAGTCTGGATAAACAAGTAGACATACAGACAGATAGATGGACAAAAATTTGGGAAAAGTGTATTCTTGAGTTCTCATATTCTGTAAATAACCGTATTGTATTGCGGAAAAGTCTTTATTGCATAATCACAGACAGATACTTATATTTTGTTCATTCGTATAGGTGAGTTAAGAGAAATATTCACACTGCAGCAGGAGTAATACTTTTATGGTACTATGTCAGAACATTTCATGCAATTGCCAATAATAACTGTTCAAATTTCAGAGATCAGACTACCTCCAACTTGAACTTTGCAACATTTGAATCATAGGATGGCAAAAAGCCTTGAATGAAGTATTCAAAAACTTACAGTTCAACAGCTTTCGTGCCTTTTAAAAGCAATAGGCCAAAACTCTTGAAAAGAAATATTGGCATGGTGTGAACCAAATGGCTACGAAGCGTTGGACGAGAAAACTGAGAAATGTGTACTTGTTGAAAATGTTATTGTCAACAAAATGAATATTCTTGAAACAAGACATGATGAGAATGGGAAAATGAGGCCATTCAGCGTCACCGATTTGTTGCCGCCGATTCGGTGCGGCTGTTCCGTCGCCGACCAGTTCAGCGCCTGCCAGTTTGACACTGACCGGTTCAGCGGCGCTCAAGAACAATACCACTGTTTCAAGTTACGCAAGATTATACACGTCGGGCTCGGTCGGAGTGGATGGAGCCTGTCTGCTTGTTTTGGTGTGAAGCACCGCTGTTTGAAAACAAAACCAATGTTTAAAGCTACGCAAGATTTCACACGTCGAGCTCAAATTAATACTTTAAGTATTAAAGAACTGACTGGTTCCAAACTAGCCAATGTTGAACTGGCTCGGTGAAACATCCTAGTCCTGGTTATGAGAACTCCTGTTATTAAATTGATGTCTCTGGAAATCTGGAAATGAGCCAGAACTAGTGTTGAAGCCCAAATCTGATGATGATAAATCAGATAAGATCTCATAGAAAGGAATCAGATGGAAACTTTTACAAATTTGTCCGAAGGAAGATGAGTAATAAATATGTTTTATTTGGGAAAGTACTGTATACAAAATGATTAGAAACACAACGATTCTAAAATGAGTTCTGAGAAGTTTCTTCCTTCATTGAAGATAAATAAGATATCACAACAATTAAATGAAACAGTAGCGCTCTAAACCAAAGAAAAGATTAAAAGTCGTAGTAATAAAAACAAAATAGTACATCGTATGATGCGAATATCAATCATGCAGAGTTTCAAGTCATATAAGGAAATGGAGCAAACAAAAAGTGAAGTGCAAGAAAGCACTTCATGATAAAATAGATTTTCTCTCTTTGAATAAATACTACATACTTTATTGGAGAGACCTGCACAAGATATAGTTGATTCTTAATGATGAGTTTGGAGATTCATCAAGATATAAAGCACAATTTTTTGCAAAAACTTCTAGTAAAGAATATACCTTGTAGAATGAAATTCAATCTTCATATCTGTCGCAGGGATTTCAAATTTTAGACTAACAGTAGCGTCTGAAAAAAAAATTGTTTTATGGATTCATTACATGTCTGTTTGAATTGCTTTTGTATATAATTATTTGAAAGTGGAAACTAGTATGAAAGCTCCTTGGGATGGTAAACGTAAAAGTCATAAGGTCTGTGAATTGAATAAAGCCTAATATGGTCTAGATACCAAAGTCTAGAACAAGCAGTAAAGTGCTGGTTTGAAGTTATGGATCAGGATAAAAAAAAAAAGAAAATTGATAATTTTTGTGTTGATTATTATACTTGAGACACAAGATACTGTTAAAAAAATATTGTTATTACCTATGCTAATGATTCAGTGATCTATTTGAATATGTTTTCGTACCAAATTCTGTTAGATTATCATCAAAAACTGATTGGAACTGCTAGAAAGAATATGCATATGAGATTCAGTACTTGAATATAGAACTTTATTCAATGACAATTGAGATATGTCATCATTCTATCTAATGAAAATATTAGGAACAATCTATGATACCTTAATGTATAATGATCACAAAATCTAGATAGTCAGCATTCGATTCGATGAAACAATCCTATCCATATACTAACTACATTGAAATTGTTCTTGGCAATAAACGTTTTCAGTGAATACAGTGAAAATCCAGAATAGAAGAATATGTAGCTCCATTCAATTTTCTGACTATTCTACAATTTTTTGTAACGATAGATCCATGAAAAATATCGTTTCTTGTACGAAATATTCGAAAGCATCTCGGAAAAAACAAATAAGTAACGGGCAAAAAGACTTCAAACTATTTCACACTTCGAATTTCAGCTGTGTTACGATCTGTAATTCAATATAGCTGCTGAATAACAAATTTACAAGCGTTTCTGAAAGTATCCGTGCCGGTTCGCTTACTCAATCGTTTGAGATCGCAGCAAGATACAGAGTTTCTAACTTATCCCGGCATTTTTAGCACAGGCTATAAAAAGCGTGATCAATCGTGGTTCGAGAAATGCATGACTTGTGAATGATGCTGTTTCTTTCAACTTCTTGCATTAATTTTCAGTTTGTAGTAAGAAACAAAACTGAAATTTAAGCATCTCTGAGAAAATTATAGATTAATTTCGCATAGCTATCGCTTGAATAAATTTTATAAGTTCAGGTTTTGTAACTGGAGTGCTCATATGCCCCATTAATTTCTTGGTAATATAGGTGGAATCAGGATTGATTCTAGGTTGAGTCATCAACTGAAGTGAATTCCTAGTGCGAAAAATCGCTCCTGTAATTTACTTTCCACTAATATTCTGGGATAACTGTAATTGACGACTGAACCACAATTACAGTATAAGACTATGAATCTATCTCATCAAATTCATGATATGTATATGCCACACCCAGAAATGAGTGAAATAAGTGATTGACATTGCTATAGTATGATATATTTTCAGCCACGTATTCGATGATCCTAATATTCATCTGAGTCTGTG
The DNA here is from genome assembly GCA_963989225.1 of Dromius quadrimaculatus. NCBI lineage: Eukaryota > Metazoa > Arthropoda > Insecta > Coleoptera > Carabidae > Dromius > Dromius quadrimaculatus. The sequence goes on from OZ022329.1 coordinate 46,637,831, forward strand.
ATTTTTGCTTATATATATATATATATATATATATATATATATATATATATATATATATATATATATATTCTCTGGAGCATACATAACAGTCAGTACTCGGAATTTAAGAAAAGTTACTAATGTTCTAACATACCTCTAGCACCTCATATCTATGAATTGGCCGTGGGCACAAACTGGCGAATATGCGTATGATCCTAGTACATACTAGTACTACTCTTTTCCACACATTTTGTTTCTGAGAAAATAAGTAACGTCTGGCGGGCCTGGGATCTTGGACTATAATTGCAGTAAACAAAATTGACGAATCATAGTTTTCTTCTCTTAGGTCATCCGATTCAAATCCAATAATGAAGTGCGCACTACAAATTTTGATGAATTCCGTCGGGAGCCATCTGCTGTAATAAACAAACAGAACAAACCAGCGTTATACGAATTACTGAATAAGTGAAGTACAAAATTCCATTAGTTGAACATTTTTTCAATATTATTGATATGTTCCCATAATAATCATTTGAAAAAGCGTACAATTGTTGGAAACATATGGATATATTCATTTATTCATATACTTGCAGTTTTCCTCTCACACGACAGACCTATAGTTTCTTGCGCTCCGTCACCCATCCGTGATTCGTGAATGAATAAAATGTCAGTTTCCCATTGCGCTATTAAGTGTGCGAACACTTAGGAATACAACAAATTACACCTTGTCTCGACGATTTCCACTTTTTATATGGATTTTTCATAATTAATTGCCTCAAAAGTTTAATTTGGCTTCATGCTCTTTTATATTTGTTTTGATAGCTTCAGTCAGTATTGGTAAAAAGCTCATAACTTCTACCGCATGGAGTCGTGTTCGTCGCTACTGACATAGCATATTAGTTTCAGCATGCTAATAGCTCAAGATATTTCATATCTTTAGCACTAAAATTTATGCGCTGGTGTATGATGGATTCAATTAATGAAACAATTAGAATACATATTCCTATATCCATGTCCTAAAACCAAATAATTACAAGTCAGTATTGATTTTCACAGCAAGAAAGTCAAACTGTCACTCTCAGATATAATTATCAAATCATCGACAGCAGAAGTATCAAATAAATCCAAGCTGACAGTGAGATGGAATTCACACAGCTTGTTTCAATTATCAGTTCAAAGTACACATTTTGTCGAATGATTCACGTCTCAATAAGATGTGATGTGTTTCATTCATAAATTTTCAATTCATTAGAGATCAGAATGAGAACTACTCATTGCAATTCTGAATTTTCAAGCGCATCAAAATTAAATACATGAATAACAGATTCTCACTCTTGTATCCGTGGATAATTTAATATCATGACAAATTTTTGTAATCAATCACTTCGTTCGTGCGCTCAACTTCGCTCTCGTAGGCAATCGACAGCTTATCGCACTCGTTGCGCAATATACACGGAACTATCGCACTAATGTCTAGTATGTCCTAGAATATATATATATATATATATATATATATATATATATATATATATATATATATATATATATATATATATATATATATATATATATATATATATATATATATATATATATATATATATTCTAGGACATACTAGACATTAGTGCGATAGTTCCGTGTATATTGCGCAACGAGTGCGATAAGCTGTCGATTGCCTACGAGAGCGAAGTTGAGCGCACGAACGAAGTGATTGATTACAAAAATTTGTCATGATATTAAATTATCCACGGATACAAGAGTGAGAATCTGTTATTCATGTATTTAATTTTGATGCGCTTGAAAATTCAGAATTGCAATGAGTAGTTCTCATTCTGATCTCTAATGAATTGAAAATTTATGAATGAAACACATCACATCTTATTGAGACGTGAATCATTCGACAAAATGTGTACTTTGAACTGATAATTGAAACAAGCTGTGTGAATTCCATCTCACTGTCAGCTTGGATTTATTTGATACTTCTGCTGTCGATGATTTGATAATTATATCTGAGAGTGACAGTTTGACTTTCTTGCTGTGAAAATCAATACTGACTTGTAATTATTTGGTTTTAGGACATGGATATAGGAATATGTATTCTAATTGTTTCATTAATTGAATCCATCATACACCAGCGCATAAATTTTAGTGCTAAAGATATGAAATATCTTGAGCTATTAGCATGCTGAAACTAATATGCTATGTCAGTAGCGACGAACACGACTCCATGCGGTAGAAGTTATGAGCTTTTTACCAATACTGACTGAAGCTATCAAAACAAATATAAAAGAGCATGAAGCCAAATTAAACTTTTAGGAATACAACAAATTACACCTTGTCTCGACGATTTCCACTTTTTATATGGATTTTTCATAATTAATTGCCTCAAAAGTTTAATTTGGCTTCATGCTCTTTTATATTTGTTTTGATAGCTTCAGTCAGTATTGGTAAAAAGCTCATAACTTCTACCGCATGGAGTCGTGTTCGTCGCTACTGACATAGCATATTAGTTTCAGCATGCTAATAGCTCAAGATATTTCATATCTTTAGCACTAAAATTTATGCGCTGGTGTATGATGGATTCAATTAATGAAACAATTAGAATACATATTCCTATATCCATGTCCTAAAACCAAATAATTACAAGTCAGTATTGATTTTCACAGCAAGAAAGTCAAACTGTCACTCTCAGATATAATTATCAAATCATCGACAGCAGAAGTATCAAATAAATCCAAGCTGACAGTGAGATGGAATTCACACAGCTTGTTTCAATTATCAGTTCAAAGTACACATTTTGTCGAATGATTCACGTCTCAATAAGATGTGATGTGTTTCATTCATAAATTTTCAATTCATTAGAGATCAGAATGAGAACTACTCATTGCAATTCTGAATTTTCAAGCGCATCAAAATTAAATACATGAATAACAGATTCTCACTCTTGTATCCGTGGATAATTTAATATCATGACAAATTTTTGTAATCAATCACTTCGTTCGTGCGCTCAACTTCGCTCTCGTAGGCAATCGACAGCTTATCGCACTCGTTGCGCAATATACACGGAACTATCGCACTAATGTCTAGTATGTCCTAGAATATATATATATATATATATATATATATATATATATATATATATATATATATATATATATATATATATATATATATATATATATATATATATATATATATATATATATATATATATATATATTCTAGGACATACTAGACATTAGTGCGATAGTTCCGTGTATATTGCGCAACGAGTGCGATAAGCTGTCGATTGCCTACGAGAGCGAAGTTGAGCGCACGAACGAAGTGATTGATTACAAAAATTTGTCATGATATTAAATTATCCACGGATACAAGAGTGAGAATCTGTTATTCATGTATTTAATTTTGATGCGCTTGAAAATTCAGAATTGCAATGAGTAGTTCTCATTCTGATCTCTAATGAATTGAAAATTTATGAATGAAACACATCACATCTTATTGAGACGTGAATCATTCGACAAAATGTGTACTTTGAACTGATAATTGAAACAAGCTGTGTGAATTCCATCTCACTGTCAGCTTGGATTTATTTGATACTTCTGCTGTCGATGATTTGATAATTATATCTGAGAGTGACAGTTTGACTTTCTTGCTGTGAAAATCAATACTGACTTGTAATTATTTGGTTTTAGGACATGGATATAGGAATATGTATTCTAATTGTTTCATTAATTGAATCCATCATACACCAGCGCATAAATTTTAGTGCTAAAGATATGAAATATCTTGAGCTATTAGCATGCTGAAACTAATATGCTATGTCAGTAGCGACGAACACGACTCCATGCGGTAGAAGTTATGAGCTTTTTACCAATACTGACTGAAGCTATCAAAACAAATATAAAAGAGCATGAAGCCAAATTAAACTTTTGAGGCAATTAATTATGAAAAATCCATATAAAAAGTGGAAATCGTCGAGACAAGGTGTAATTTGTTGTATTCCTAAGTGTTCGCACACTTAATAGCGCAATGGGAAACTGACATTTTATTCATTCACGAATCACGGATGGGTGACGGAGCGCAAGAAACTATAGGTCTGTCGTGTGAGAGGAAAACTGCAAGTATATGAATAAATGAATATATCCATATGTTTCCAACAATTGTACGCTTTTTCAAATGATTATTATGGGAACATATCAATAATATTGAAAAAATGTTCAACTAATGGAATTTTGTACTTCACTTATTCAGTAATTCGTATAACGCTGGTTTGTTCTGTTTGTTTATTACAGCAGATGGCTCCCGACGGAATTCATCAAAATTTGTAGTGCGCACTTCATTATTGGATTTGAATCGGATGACCTAAGAGAAGAAAACTATGATTCGTCAATTTTGTTTACTGCAATTATAGTCCAAGATCCCAGGCCCGCCAGACGTTACTTATTTTCTCAGAAACAAAATGTGTGGAAAAGAGTAGTACTAGTATGTACTAGGATCATACGCATATTCGCCAGTTTGTGCCCACGGCCAATTCATAGATATGAGGTGCTAGAGGTATGTTAGAACATTAGTAACTTTTCTTAAATTCCGAGTACTGACTGTTATGTATGCTCCAGAGAATATTGTTAAAAATCAATAATCAACACTGCCAGACATTACCCATTGGCGGTTATTTCTGCTAGACCCTTTAAAGCTCCCAAAAAAATAACTTTATCTTATTTATAGTCTAAGTCCTAATTTTCATATATGATACTCAGGAAACAATTTGAATACCTTTTGTAAAGAGCCAGACCAATCGTAGGGGCCAAACAGCCTCCAGACAATATTAAAAGTTCGCTGTGAGTATGAGCGCGTGGTCATTATTTGTACGCTTGATAGTAAGCAAAATATCTATGAGCATCAAATTTCTCTTTTTTTCACTCACGGTCTAATCTAGTCTAATGTGTGTGTTCAGCATATAGCAGCGCGGTCAGTTCTCAACAGTAGCTTCCTGCCATACAAATATTTGTAGAAATGCTCGATGGACTTCACTACTGCTAGCAATTCTCGTCTTGTGACACAGTAGTTTCCTTCTGGCTTCGACAAAACCTTACTGAAGTATCCGATGACTCTTTCTTGACTCTCCTGCAATTGGGACAGGATCCCCCAATACCGACGTCACTGGCATCTATGTCCAAAATAAAACGTCCGTCTGTCTTCGGGTAACTCAGGATCGGTGCTTGGACTAGGACCTGACAGTCTTCATGCCAACTGTATCTAAGACTATTTTTTGTCAGTCTGATCAGTGGTTTGGAAATATTGGCGAATCCATAGACAAATCTTTAATAGGTACAAAGCTTGAGAAAACTACGCAGCTGATGTTTATCCGCAGGTACCGGCCATTCTTGAATTGTCTTAATCCTCTCTACATCAACTGCTTCGCCTTTTTCGGAGACTACATATCTCAAATAGTTCACCCATTTTTTGAATAAGTGGCATTTATTTAGAGTGATTTTTAAACCAGCTTTCTTCAAATGTTCAAATACCTGCTCCAGATTCTTCAAATGGCCTTAAAATTATTTTTCCATCACAATTATATCGTCCAGATATACCAAGCAAGTTCTCCGCAATAAATCTTTGAGTACGGTCTCCATAAGTCGCTCGAAGGTAGCAGGAGCATTACATACGCCAAATGGCATGACTGTTAATTGCCACAATCCACTGCCGATGGTAAATGCAGTTTTTTGTCGGTCGTTCTCGTCCATCGCTACTCGCCAATATCCACTCTTGAGATCTAGGGTCAAGAAGATCTTTGACTCTGCCAGGGTATCCAAGGTGTCATCAATCCTGGGTAGAGGATAACTGTCCTTGGTGACGTTATTTAGCTGGCGATAGTCGCCACAAAATCGTGTAGACTTATCTTTCTTCTTTACAAGTACTACCGGAGAGGCCCATGAACTGTTCGAGGGTTCAGTGATGCCGTCTTGCTCCATATCTTGAATGATAGCATCGGAAGTCGTCGCGGTTCTTTTCGAATTGGTCGTGCGTCGCCGGTATCAATTTTGTGATGGATAATATTTGTTCTTCCTTTTTGCCCCTCACTGGTTCCAAACACCCCTTGGAATCGACGTATCAGATCTACAGCTTCTGCGTGTTGCTGATCATTCAATTGTTGACCCTTGAATAGTAATGAGGTCGTTAACTCCATATATGTAATACTCCTATATTGCTAGTCCCCATAAGTGGAGGTATCACGGAGGAAGTGCGACAGAAAATCCTTAATTGACTCGTTGTGCGCAAGCGTCGCGGCTTCGATCGATATTTGAAAGGCTGTTTCCAAAGATGGATGACGCTTGCACGTGGCTTGCATCAATTGCACGAAGTTGCTCAATTCCCAGGCATGCTCACAAGGTTCGTGGTCGAGTAAAAAGAGATAGACGTATAATTGTCCGAACCGTAATATTCTCGTCGGTTCTGCGTATCCAACTAGCAATATAGAAGTATTACATATATGGTTATTTCTTTCGAAAGCTTATCATAGTTAGGTTCTATCTTTGTGTCTAGGCGTGCCACATCAGCTTGGCTTCTCGCTGGTAGGTTGGTATCGGTTCTTGAGCTGTGTGTGATATACTTCCTTCAAGTGTGCATGGCCGTATCGCAGCTCCAGTCGCTTGACCAATTTCTTATAAATATTGTCTTCCTCCGGTGAAATAGCCTGTAAAATATTTACTGCATTTCCTCGGAGAGCAACCATTAGCGCTGAAACTTCTTCAGTACCATTCCAGCTATTAGCCTCAGCAGCGGCTTCAAAATTTCTATGGTAATTAATCCAATTATCTTCAAATACTTCCTTGCATACCTTTGAATTTTCTCTGAATTCTTTTAGTTGCTGTTCTACTTTCCTTGTATTTTCCTCCATTTTTCCATGTAGTTCTCCTCTCAGGTTTCTAAAATTTTCTTCCAATTTTCCCAATTTTTCATTCAATTTTGTTTCTAAATCTTCTTTCAAATTTGTAGAATTTTCTTGTAATTTTGTTTCCAAATCTTTTTTTGAACTTGTACTTCCGTCTTTGAGTCAACAACCGAATGTTAAAAATTTCATTAGGAGTTTTGATGTATTTGTATTTCATCGTATTGGAATTATCTCTATAATAAAGCGTTGACATATTACTTAATTATTATTGGAAACTTCCATTACACCATTAGCAACATAAGTTCAATTAAATTGCGTTATAAAACCATCTAATTATCACGCTCACACTCATACTCACAGCGATATTGTAATTTTGTCTGAAGGATGTCTGGCCCCTACGATTAATCTGGCTCTCTACAAAAAGTATTCAAATTGTTCTCTGAGTATCATATATAAAAATTAGGACTCAGACTATAAGTAAGATGAAGTTATTTTTTTGCGAGCTTCAAAGGGTCTAGCAAAAATTATCGCCAATGGGCAGTGTCTGGCAGTGTTGATTATTGATTTTTAACAATATTCTCCAGAACATACATAAAAATCAGCACTCATAATTTAAGGAAAGTTACTAATGTTTCAACGTACTTCTATTACCTCGTATCTGTAAATTGGCCGTCGGCACAAACTAGCGAATATGCGTATGATCAAAGTACATACTAGCACTACTCTATTCCACACATTTTGCTCCTCAGAAAATAAGTAACGTCTGGCGAGCCTGGGATCTTGCTCTATTATGTAAAAATCACCGACATATCATATTAGCTAATATTAGAATTGAGCAGTTAGTGTTTTTTAAATTGTTCAATGACCACCAGGACGGCGCTCGCGGCGCGCATTTTTACTGACAGTGTATATTCATTTAAGTTTATTATTTATTTGCTCATTGTGATATTTCTGGCATTTAGAATATTTAAAAAAAGTTTTTCTTTTAGTTGTTAGGAATTTAGATAATAGTTCATTGTCGCAGAATGTAATTGTTGCGTAGTAGAGAAGGAATGTATTCGATTGATCCATTACATGGAAAGTTCTGAAACATCAAATAATGCCTACATAAACAAAGGTTTGGGCGAAATGTTGAGATGGAAATAAGCGATAAGGATGCGAAATTAATGTGATTTCTGTCAAGTGGATAAGTAAATAAATTAGTAATTAACTTTGTGAAAAATAGGTGTCAGCAATGAAATCCTAGAGAATTTATTGGAAATAATTCTATATCTGGAGTAAGAATGCAGTATTGTGAGGCGCTGCGAACTTGTTTTGAATAACTATTTACGTCTAGAAGAATTGTTGTTAGTGAAGTGTCAGATGGATTGAGAATGCAAATGGAATTCATGGGAACGTCGACAACTGAGAGGGAAATAGCTGTACCTGAAGTGGAAGAAATAACAGAATGAATGAAAGTGATTGTGACTGAATCAGTACAAGAAACCGTAGCTGAAGAAATGCAAGCTGTTGAAGAATTTACAGCCTAGTAGATGCAATCCATGAAAAAGGAAGTGACAGAAGCCACAGGTTCTGCGACGGAATCTGAGGAAAATTCAAGAGCAAAACAAAACTATTTCAAGTAAGACCCTTGTGATTCTTGAATAACTTACGGAAGTAAAGAACGAATATCAAGTCTTGCACATGGGACGTCATGTGATAATGAAATGAGACTTGATTGTTACTGAAAAACTTCGGAGCTGTGATCTTAATATTGGTAGTGCAGCTCTACGTTGCTACGTATCTGCTGTCAAAAGTATCCAAGAGCACAGATTGATGCCCACGCTAAGCTTCAGTGAAGACGGGCTGAGCCGAAAGAGCTCGAATTGACAAGTGGTAAAATAAGGGCGCCAGTTGACCTGAGCCAGAAACAACCTGAAGCGTTAATCAACGAACCCTGAAAAAGACAAGGACGATGAACGCAAATGCTCATGTAGACCAAATGAATAAGTTTCCATTACCGTGTCGGTGAGATGGATGATTAAACAAGTATGAGATGAGAATTTAAAAAAGTGATAGTAAAGTACACAAGACACATAGTGAAAATCTGATCACGCCTAGTAAGTAGCAAAACAAGAAAAATAAATGGAGGGAAACCGACGTAGCTAGCCGCTTGCGGCGAAGTACCCAGGACCGAATCAAAAGTAGGCAGAATGAATTCAAGGCGCAACAGGGTATGGAACACGCGATAATCGACTATTGCTTTTCGTGATGGCGCTATTCTCAGTCAATTGAGCAACGATCCCAGCTATTCACGTCGACGTACTTTCAGGCTACAGATCGCGAAACCATGCACTGTGAGCGTGAGGCTGCAGATCAGACTTTCATTAAATTTATGACAAGATCGCTGCAGCAAAGTAGATAGCAATGGATTATTGAGTGAATAGATAAAACGATAACCTATTCTTATATGCTGAAAATAGTAATGAGACGAATGATGGAATATTCAAGATGATAGCTCTTATCTTAGACCGAAAGCTGAAAGACATTTTAGGGTAGATATTCAAGGCACCCTGAAAATTTGTATAATACTTCTTTCGTTATGTCTGATTACCAGAACGCAGACCTGGCTGAAGGATAGTGGGGTTCAACAGAGCATTGAGCTTTCAACTCTGCGAAGTTTAAATCGTAACAAAAATTTTTGAGGCATTTTGAAATTTTGATACCATCAAATTTAGTATTTGATGAATTGAAGAATTGAGAAGCAAGATCATTTGGTTGGGACTGAAATTCTATCAGGTGGTTCCAAAATTGTATTTCATGAATATCAAAAAAATATATTTGAGGCACATTGAAATTTTGACAGAATAATATTAGTACTCAGAAAAACATATTTCCAGAAAGACAGGTCGTTTTTGTGGAACATTCTACCTGCCAGGCGATCAAGAATATTATACATAAGTGCGAGTAGATCGCAGCTATAGGTAAGTAGAAGTGTGAGAGAGAGCGTATATTGGCAAGTGCGTACTAGAATTCGGCACCGGGTACATGAAGTCGGTACATATGGTAATCCGATAAGCGAGGAATGCACATGAACAGAAAACAGAATAACTGAAAATTGAATAATTATGCACTTTAACTAACAATTAAATATCAAACACTCGCGATGATGACGGGGTAGAATACTCTTACTCAACTGCCTTTTTCTGCACACGTCACTTATCAAAACAATAACATCGCATCGCACCGCTCTATCAAACCATCATAGCCGCGGGATCATATAAAGATGCTGACGGTATCACTTTGTTGATAAGACATGTGTCACACACTCCCCCTAGAGTTTGCATCTACGACCTCGGATGTAAATTCTGGATTTTTTTTGGTCTGTCACGTTTCCTCTTCGGGTTCACTGGGTCAGTTACTTCGGCACATGTATATGATGCAATTACACTCTAAAAACAACGTCGTATACTAGCAATACATCTCACGATGAATAGTCCACTAGATTTACACTGACTCCGAAGAATAATAGTTTAGGGAAGGAGCAAAGAACAATTGTACTGGCTGAATTGTTCAAGAAAATAAGGATGTCAATGTGTGTCAATATTACATGCAATGAAAGCCTTCGAGTAGCTAGCTGAATATTGTCTATAGCATGAGCTGCAAGGAAAGAAGAACAAGATTTTGCGAGATGTTTTTGATATCAACTAATTTTTTATTGTGATTCTATTCGCCAGTAATTTATTTGAGTTGTTTGACCTAGCACAGCCTTTTCTGAAGCATTTTCTTGCAACCATGCTATATATAAATGAAAGTATACCTATTATAGAAACGGAGTGTAATTCGGAAATTCGCCGACATGGAATATTGAAAGCATGCCCATGTAAGCATGATTCCATAATAACCATATAGTTGGAAATGAGATCAGATTGCACATTGATAGAAACGACAATAATCAAGTATGGAATGTAGCACTTAATACTAACGTGTCATTTAAACGTTCCTTGAAATTCCTTGAACGCTTAGAGTAGTTCTGTGCGTTGCTGAATTCTGTGACGTTGCTGATGTCAGCAAAAAATACCTCTGAGGCAAATTTTGCGGATCAAATCTCTCTGACACAGGATTCGTTAAGAAGTGGAATTGCTTCTTATAATATTTTTTTGTTGACTGCGTGCGTGTCCATTTCCAGTCCTGAGGCCATTTGGTTCATTAAAAAAACTTTCAAATGCGAATGAAAGTGTGCTCTTATATCTAGGGTCTTGAAGTTTCTTGTTGCGGAGTGGTAGGGTTGAATTTGTTCTGAAAGTTTTATATTGTTTCACATTTTCTTCCTCACTATAAAACTTGTTTCTGAAGTAATATCGCAGTCTTTATTTTTGATTTTCATAAATATGAAGTAATATACGAGTTTCTGTGTGATATTCAAGTTTTTCTTGATTATACACTATCAAACAACTCTATAGAATGTGCTCAATAAATTACAATCGATGTTTAATAAACGTGGATTTTAGCATGACTGCTGTTGAATGAATGAATCATTATTTCGTGACGGATTTGAAGCCTGTCTCACGAAGAACTGTAACGAATACTGATCAAGAATGCAAATTGGAATGCGAGCAAAGAAATCCAATACTATGTTCGATAAACACAAATGACGACTTGAACGTATATTTTGGATTTGATGTGCAAGCTAAGCAGAGGTCCCACAACATTTCTAATAAAAGTGGCTGAAAAGTCTTGGATCGGTAACATATCATGAGCTCAAGAGCTGGTATTTTTCAAAAATCCTCCAAGTAAGAATTCAGAAAACGCGATTGTGTGCGTATTGCAGAGTTATACCGACGGGACTGTATTGAATTTGTACGGTGAGGCATCGGCGCTAATGTTGTTCAATGTCTCAGTCGGACCATAGCTAGATAAGTGGAGTCGATGAGAATAGCAAAATGGTGATACAATCCACTTACGAGTCAAAATAAATAACAAGACCAGGAAACTTGTTGTAAATACCAGTTTTCTTATTGGCACACGGTTTCTAGAATATCCTAAGAGAATCATCTGCAAGAGTAAATGCTAACGACTGGATGAAGCCACGAGCAGTGTCTTCTATCGATGAAGACATGTTTGACTTTATTCTTGAAATTCTTAATAGAAGGTTCCACGTCATCGAATAATACAACTAGATTGATGACGTCACATGCTGCTAGACATACATGATATATTTGAATCACTTTGGAAAGCAAAATCAAAGCGATAATGGAACATGTCAGCTCGTACGGTATCATATTATAAACTTACAAGCGTCGCAACTGTTTCCAACTTGTTTGTGAGAAATTTCACTGCATTTTTCCAATAAGTTGGATCATCAATATAATCACAACATAAATATTCATGAGGCATAAAACGATAGTAGATGTAGTAACTATTATCTTACAAATAACATTTTCATGTACATTGTTGCCAAGACGAGACCATATGGCTCGCACTGGCAGAAAGTTATCAGATCTTATGTAGAGCCAAGCTTCTAACACGCACTGGGCCTACAAGCTCAAACTTCGCAAACTCTACACCTTAGTCAAAATTTGTGACTTGGCCATTTTGGTACTACAAGATCTATTGTATAACAGAAAAGTAGTGAACAGTGAATAAATTTTTTGCCTTATGTGACTGTAGCGAGATGACCACGCCACATATTTTGACTCAGGTGTGGAGTCTGCGAGGTAAAGGCTTGTGGAGTTAGAGCGTGTAGTGTTAGAAGCTTGACTCTATATGAGATCTTAAAACTTCCTGACAGTGCCAGCCATATGGTCTTGTCTTGGCAACATTCTACATGAAAATGATTCTAGTGGGATTCCACTTCTTCTTGTGAGTTGATTATAACAATATTCCTTTCCATTCTGTCCCTATATCAATCTTTAGACCTCTAGCATCCAAATTTGCGGAAATCCTATACAAACTTCCATCTCATAGTTTTAGGAGTTGGAGGGTGGAAGCCATAAGTTTTAGATATTTTTCTGTTGTCTGCGTGACAATACTAGCCTACATACCAAATTTCAGCTTTCCAGGACTTCAGGAAGTCCCTAAACATTTTGATGATCATCAGTGAGTGAGTCAGTAACAAAATCATGTTTTTTTTTCAGATATCAATAAAATTTGAAGTATTGGAGCAATGTAATAGAAACTTCCCTAACTTGAAAATTTATTCTACTATTGACATCATATCTCGAAAATTCTATTTATCTGGTATAATCCAAGCCCAAGTAATAGGGATTTAAAATAGCGACAAAGCTCTTCGAGAAAAGGTAGGTAGTGCCCTTGCGCTCCGCTTGGCTTGACTTAGCGGAGGCACTATCGTGCCTCCAGATCAGGACCGGATTCACCCTTCTTGCCGCCCCTGGGCAGTAGTAGACCTGCCAGCCCTCACCCGCCATTCTTATTTGAGTCTCAATTTTTTTTTGACAAAAACCGATCTGATCGGAATTGCTTGTTGTTTGTTTTCATATGCAGCGCCGCTCCATTTTTTCCAATCATAGTTCATTTTTATACATCATAGATTTTTCTTTTAAAATCAATAAACACTGTTCTTCCATAAATTACAGGAATAGACGGTTGTATGTGACGAGAAAGACTGCTCAGTTCACTGAAAAATTGATCGAATAAATTGGGCGAAGCGTTGGACCTCAGTAGCACGAAGTGATATTTTGACTGCTCCCATAGATTGAAACATCGATCAGTGAATAGTAATTCACTTGAAAAAAATGTACGAACAAAAGATCCTTCGTGGGAATTAGATGCGAGCCCAAGTTCTCATCCCTTACATGTACTCACCAAATAAAGTCTTGATGGCTATTTGTGAGCTGTGCATTTATTGCCTATATTCAAATTTTTTGAAACCTTAGACTACTCGATTCAGCTTTTGCTGTTCAATATAAAATTAGAATGATATATTTACAACAAAATTCGAAGTTATCAAGCAATTTCGAATATTTTTCCCAAAATTTGCCGCCCCCAAATATCTGCCGCTCTGAGCAGTTGCCCATGAATGCCCATGCTTGAATCTGGCCCTGCTCCAGATATATTATTTGTGAAACACAAAATGGCGCTTGATGATAAGACGTTACAAAAGAAGAAATCGGCATCCACGGGTAGCATCCTTTGAGCTACAGAGCTCACGGATTCTCACCAGGGCAGATGTGCATTCAAGGATCTATCAGTGGAGCCCCAAGTCATGCCGAGTGCTTATACCACTTGTTCGAATGGATTCCACTTTAATTGGTGTAAACAGGAATACTCAGGTTTCGTGATAGTCGAAACAAGATTTGAATGTATGTATTTAGAATCACAACGCACAGTTGAATAATAATAATATAAAATGCAAAATCTTAAGCCTAGAGTAAAAGGAGAGAATCTGTCGATAATCAATGTGATTGAGAACTAAACGAGAGAGCGTAACGTCTAGTCCCCATGTTTCATTTAGATTGATACAGAGATCAACTTCAAGTGCTAAGGCTCTATCAGATCCAGAAAAATACTACACTAGGTCACTTCTGGAGAGCAACTTCAGAAAAAAAAAATTAAATCACCATACTTAAGTTTGAATTCGAATTATCACTTAAGATAGCGACAAGTACTTCTGTTTGCTATGTCTAATGTCCCTACGCTAGAATTTTTGAGTTAAATAGAAAGTTCCCTATTTGCTTTTTGAAAAATTATCACCAGTGTTGAATGTGAAAGAAAGTGGGAGAATATTTCATATTGCTGATGTGTCAACTTCCGGATGGAGTGCGCATTCCAGTTGGCGTCGCAGCCACAGACTATATTCACAAATTTTTGGTCGGATTTTTACCTTTACTTCTCACAGAAAATCGAATTTCTGATAAGAAATATGCTGTCATATTGTCTGAATTGTTATACCTACTCAATTCAACAAACTTGATTGTCTGCGAATTAGCTCTAAGATGTAGCTACATAAAAATTGAGTGCGGAAGTGGAGCGATTACCACTGTAGTGAGAGTTCTAATGAGATACTGAAGAAAAGATTCACAATATAATTGTTTAGATGGATTCATCTACAAAATGAGTGATTGTATGAACTGAGATGGAGCTAAATTGGGAGATGAAAACGAACTGGGTCAAATTTTGGAGTTCTGCTCTCTTGCAGGGAGGAAGGTTGAGGGTGTGAAACATAAGACATATATAGTGCTAGGAATGATCGGTTGATTGAAAACAGATGTTGAATAAACAGAGAATTAGGGAAAGATAGAGCATGAAATATGTACAGTTATCTACAAAATCATGGAAGTAGTGAATATGTTTGAAATATATGAAATATCTCCAAGAAAATAAAATATGTGTATAAAAAGTTATTTATGTGAATGTATGTGTGTGTATGTGACATGAGCGTACGTGGCCGTGGAAGCCAGTGATTTGAAATCACGAGAAATCAGCTTGGTAACGGTCTGGGAAATGAACTCACCTTGCTGATCTCCTGGTGTTGAGTTGTTGGTGGTTTGATTCATCTGGCGTCATCGTTGTGGCAGCAGCATCTTCAGGTTCTGCCAATACATACGCCGGTTTCAGTCTATCGACAGAAACGGTGACGTCTCGCACACGAATAATTATTTTCCATGTTTTGTCGGAACGTAAAATCACGTGGTATAGTCTCTCGCATGGTTGCTGCCGCAACGTCTTGGGCTCCTCACGGCGAACGAACTTACTTGTGGCGAGTCTGAAAGAATGAAGCAATCTTTCTCGCCATGATGAGTACCTTTAGAGTACGCAGAGCCTGCATATCCTACCAAGGAGTTTTGACAAAATAGGATACATCATCAGAATTCCGTGACTGAGATGCAGCTCTGACATCTAGCATGACTGCCGGTAGGATTTCGGTCCACCGATCAACCTGATGACATTTGATGGCTGCTTCCAGCTGTCGATGGAACCGTTCCAACACTCCATTGGCTGCAAGATGGTATGCAATGGTTCGAAGATAAGTCACACCTGTTAGGTAGTTCAAGTATTTGAAAGATTTGACTCAAATTGTCCAACTTGGTCCCTTGTTATTCCAATTGGAGTACCAAAGCGGGAAATCCAATTGGAATAAAATGCTCTGGTGGTGGCTTCTTGGTCCGCGATTAGGATGGCTTCAGGCCAACGTGGAAATAGGTCAACACAGGTAAGACAGTACCTGAAGCCTTCCGAACAAGGCATAACTCTTATATCGGGATGCACGTGCTCGAACCGAACTGATGAATGAGTAAATATTCCGGAAGTAGTTTTCACGTATCGCGAAACTTTGGACCGCTGACACCCCAAACAGTTGCGGGACCTTTGTCTGCAATCCTTTTTGATCGAATTCCACACAAAACGTTGTGTTATAAGTTTCACCTTTGCGTTTGCCCTTAGATGAGACAAACGATGCAAGAAATCGAAAGCGATTTTTCTGTATGGTGCAATAATATATGGACGTGTTGTCGATGTTGATACGTCACAATATATTTGAATATTTGATCCCGGAAATCTCATCTTCTTTGGTTGGAGGCTAGTACTTTTCTCTTGCAAAATCTGCTGCTCAGCATCGGTGTCTTGTGATGCAGCGGATCAAGATATCTGAACTGACGTGGAGTCAGCCAGTGCTTTTTCTTGACGGAGGCATACACCAGTGGCTTGTGGTCAGTGAAAATAGTGGAATATCGGGCTTCTACCATGTGGCCGAAATGTTTGACAGCGGAATAGATAGCCAAAACCTCTTGGTCGTAAGCTGAATACTCTGTTCGAGGTGGTTTCAATTATTGAGAAAAAAAGCAAGTTGTTGCCATGCCCTGTTGACTTTCTGCTGTAACGCGGCGCCCATGGAATGGTCAGATGCGTCACTGAATAATGCGAGTGTTGCGTCAAGCTTTGGGTGCGCTAACTGGGCAGCATTGACCAGACTAATTTAAGCTGCTTCGAATGCTTCAATTGCTTCCAGTGTCCAGCTGACCTGAGCTTTGCCCTTGATGTTGTTCTGTAGTAACTTGTTTGATGGTGCCTGAATTTGGGCCGCACTGGGTATGAGCCTGCGATAAAAGTTTACCATACCCAAAAACCGGCGCAGCTCTTTTGCAGTGGCTGGTTTCTCGAAGCTACTGATGACTGAAGTCTTCTCAAAAGTGGACGCCTACCATCAGCAGATATGAGGTATCCAAGAAACTGCACACTGTCTTGTCCGAACATACACTTCGCGAGATTATTTATGACATCGTATTTCTCCAGTCTTCCAAACACAGTCTCTAAATATCTTGAATGTTCATCAACACATGAAGAAGCGATTGAAATATCATCTATATAAACAAACACAAAATCCAGCTCACGGAGTTCTTCGTCCATAAATTGCTGGAATGTTTGAGCCGCGTTTCGTAGTCCAAATGTCATATACATGAACTCGAACAATATAAACGGTGTTGTAATCGCTGTCCTAAGAACATTTGGTTCTGCAACTGGAATTTGATTGAATGCGCGCACTCAGTCAATTGTTGAAAATACGCACTTACCACTAAATGTACTGAAAAATGTGATGTACAGGATAAACATCAGGCACTGTCTTATTATTCAGAGCGCGATAATCTCTGCACCGTCTCCTTCCATCACTTTTCTTGGGCACCATATGAAGTATCGATGCCCAAGGACTCTTTGACGGTCGAGCTATGCCAAGCTTCAACATAGCATTGAACTCAATCTGGGCTACCCAAAGTCGCTCTTGAGCTAAGCGTCGCCGTTCCTGGTGGTCCAAACATCGTTTTGATATGATGTTTGGTGCTATGAGTTATATCTCTTGGAGCACCGTCCGGACGAGCTATTTCTGAAGAGCAAGATAGCAGCTCATGGAACGGTGCTGAGCCGGAGACAGCTCTAATATTGGGTTGTGTATCAGTTGCAATTTCTTCCTGGACTGTAAGGCGTATTGCCGAATCCAACAAATTTTGGCTACGAAAATCGACGAGTAGGCCATAGTGCGTCAAAAAATCGACGCCGATGATTGGTTTTGAAGCGTTGGCAATGACAAATCTCCACCGATCTCCACATGTTCAAACAGCTGCCTAGTCTCCTGCTCTTGTGATGCACTTGGTCTTTTTATCAACTTATCCCGTAATGTGCCATGAGCGTTCATTGTTGAGAGATTTGAAATAACATCGCGTTCTCCCATAGCATATTGTGGATCCAACGAACTGACCACATATCTAAACTTTTTCGCGCCCGCTGTTACACCGGCCGCTACGGAACCGCGTTCCACCATCGAAAACCATGACTCCGGGTCACGAGCACAAAACTGTGGAGTCCACACTGCTACCCCAGAATTATCCATTGTTTTTGATGTAGCTATATTGAATTACGGGCATACAAAAACACTGTCACGAACTGTTACACTAAAACTCACTTTTACACAAACTAAAGTCATTTCAAGGTCACCGCTGTAGTGAGGGTTTCAATGTAAAGCTATATAATAGACAATATAATTGTCTTGATGGATTTATTCACAAAACAAATGATTGTATCAACCACGATGAAGCTTAATAGGGATATGAAAACGGTCTGGGTCAAATCTTGGAGCTTTGCTCTATTGCAGGACAGGAGGCTGAGGGTGTGAAACATAGGACATATGGAGTTCTAGGGATGAACTGTTGATTGAAAACAGATGTTGAAAAACAGAGAATTAGGGAAAGATGAAACATGAAATATGTACAGTACTACATTTGAAACTGAGTTGCGGAGCTTAAAAGATTTCCGTCGACTCTAACTACAGATCGGCCTAGCACAGTATGTGAGAGAGTGACCAAAATATTCCCGGGCAGGAATAGGTTCTTGGTGAGGTTAGCTTCCAAAAGAATATATTAACTCCACTCAAACAAATATACTAGACGCTATGTGAACTAAATTTAAATGTAACAAAAAAATGGAAGAATAATCTAGATGATGAAAGCGCATTTTTGACAGCTCATGAATGCTTGTTACTGCAGAGATTTCGCAAATTACCATCTCTCACAATTACTGAGCTTGAAATCGAGCAGTTTAGGCAAACTTACAAAACAGCAGCTTCCATTTAATACTAGTTTCAAGTTGACAGTCTGATAGGTACATAATTTATGCATGTACAAACTCTAAAATACCTTTTAATCTTCATTGTTCAGTTATTGACTGACGGGAGATTAAGTGCTGTACCTTAAAATGATAATTTGATCTTTATCAAAACTATATGAAAAAAATACACCAAAAGTGAACAAATTTTCATCCAATAATAACAATTCATTCTAATAACCTTCAAATTCGCGTCAAACAAGTCATTGAATGAATCCCGGACAGATTTGACAACTGTACATAATAATAGTAACATCCGTGGCGAAAGTTGTAACTGAATTTTTATCTACTTTGATCAATTTAAATGCCATATCCCTAATGTCATATATATCTATGGGCATTGTTTTACTTGAAATAAGTAATTGAATAATTTAATCTTTTACAATCACTGAGCTTGAATTGAAGCAATTTGTGCAAACCTACGAGACAGCAGCTTTTATTTAGTACCAGTTTCAAGTCTGTAAATAGTATAGTTGCTGAGAACTCAGCGTCACGCCAGCCAGCCAGTCAGCCAGCCAGACAGCCAAAGTGAATATAATAGCGCTTTGTTCTAAAAAATGCGCTAAAAATAAGAGCGCCACGCAATTGTTAATTTTTCCGCTGCCAGGCACACAATTGCGATAGTACCTGTAAAAAAAAAAGAGTTGGTAAGATGGACAGGTAGAATATTGAATTTTAGGACAATCAAATCTGTCGGCATCGACCGAGATGCCGCAGAACATACAATAGAACAATATCTCGAACACCGATACTTACTCACCAGCTGTAAAATTACATCACTCTCTGAAGATGAAAATGATAGGTACTCTTTACAAATATAAATGATAAGCAAAATCACAAAAATAATAGATATTTAATTGAGTTTATCCAAAAATGAAATAAAGAAAATATGAGAACGACAAAAGTTCAATCATTATGATGTAAACAGAATGGCGGTGATTTGCGTCCCTACGCAGACTCCAGCAAGTCTCAATTATTGATATCTAAATAATTACGCAAATAAACCTTCTCCAGAAAAATAGTACAAAATAATAAGTATTAGGCCCGAGAACGATTACCCTGGTTCACAGCAGGACGTAGCGTTTATATCGTAAGAGGAGCATAAAAATGGTGTCAGCGAACGTCTACCACAACAAAAAGTTATAAGAAGAAAATGCATCAAATTTGTGGTAAAACCATGAGGTGCTTAGTTACACAAATTAGCACCAACAACTTGAGTCAAAGTAGCAGAGAACAAAACTGAACCACTTAGCTGGTGACGTCGCTAGAGACTCTAAATGACTCGTCTGCCTGGCGTCTGGTTCTTGGCCTTCAGGTCTAATTTTCTAGATTCCAGGTGATCAGGAAATCCAGGATGAGAGTCAGATATTTCCAAAGCGTTGTGCCCCATTCCGGACGACGTTAAATCTCAAGTGGTAGCGTTAGAGACAAAACAGAACGACCACTCACAATTTATATCGATCCCCAACACGTGGACTGCTCCGCCGAACAAAACAAATTGCTGAACTGCCCCAAATATTCAGCGGAAGCACAGCTTATTCTAAACAAATCCTCAAATTGGGCTTGCACATGTCAAAAGACTCTGGAATAAGCCCGAAAATTGTGTTGGCGAAACAAAAAAAAAGCAATGAATTTAACGTCCGTCTTATACGAGGACTTGGGGCTGACCACTTTAATTAGGGCAAATCCAGTACGATTTGGCTTAATAGGAAATAAGCAGTTTCTCATTAAACTCAAGAGAAAACCCAGCAGACGTCTAAGTAGCTGATATGAGAAAAAAAAAACTAACGTCACTGACTGCCCCACGCGCTTTACAACCAATGACAACTATGAATAAAAATCTTGAACTAAAATTATCATCCAAAATAAACAATAAACACGCTTCTAATTTCTAAGATTCGAAGAATGAATGAAATCATAGAATTGGGGACTGAAATATCTCTCACCAATAGTAAGTACATAAAGTTGACTAAAAAAAACCCAAATCAACCCAAACTATATTTCAGAATTCAACCTCGCAAAAATGTGACCAAAAGCCAAAATGGCACGTCACAACAGTTGTCTACAAAATCATAAATGTAATGAATATGTTTAAAATATGGGAAATATTCACAAGAAAATAAAATATATATAAAAAGTTATTTTTACAGTAGATGTATGTGTATATGTTAATGTATGTGTGTGTATGTGACATGAGTATACGTGGCTGTGAACATCACACCATTCTATACAAATTGAGAGTCAGGCTATTTTGCAACCGCCAAATATTCGTCTACCCCTACTACTAAGAGTCACTTTGTTCATAATTCCATTTATCAACCCAAAACCGATGTTTCTCGAGAAGTCATCTATCTTGCGGCTCTTGCATCGCAACATGCCACAAAGTACTCTGTCGCTCGTTCCGTACATGACCACAAAATAAATTATACATGCTTTTTACATTGAGATGATCTCGAAGATAATTAAAGGGATTATTCCTCAGGATATCTCGAAAAGTTCTGGGGAATACATATAATCCTCAAAAAATACCTAAAGTAATCACTTACGCCCCATTATCAGATTCATGTTATTCTAGATTTTGCTATTAAAACTGAAATTTGATCAAAATTGACATCTTTAATATGGTCTAGCAAACTCTTATTTACTAGACAGTCCGAATCTGTACAATTCGTTCTATGGCTGCAAGCTTATCGACAAACCATTTTTAACTTGTTTGCGTCGTGGCCATTCAATCCGAAATTTCTGAGCCCAAGAGTAACTTATCGAATCTTGTGCAATTTATCTTTGGAAATCTTCTAGAGTATGAAAAGTTACTTTAATGTTACACATCAATATCAACTCAGCCTCAGGTCTAACCAATTGGAAGTATAAAAGTCCAAACGATCATAAATTGCATATTAGTGCACGGAACAAAAGCTCTTTCTTTAGAAGATCATTCAGAGTCGATTTAAACTAGACTTACTCGGCTCAGAGTTCCATTAGTGACAATTCTAATTTGTGAGTCCATAATGATGAGAAATAGTAGCAATAAAATTACATAGGTTTCGAGCAGCCAAATAGGATGCACACAATTTTTCATCTAGGAATTGTGATTCTCGACTAAAGCATTATTTGCACTTAGTAGTAGAATAGTCCCTTGATAATACTCACATTCAAACAACGCGTTTCAACGCCTGTTTTGTCAGTCGACAATTTTAGACAAATGCGGGTATAGCCAGAAAGAAACAAGCCTGTTTCTGCCCTAGGGTAAGACCAAGCTTGTTCCTGCCCGCTGAATTTGTTTCCCACATCGTTTTATTCCTCGCAGAGTCGCAATTGTTCATTGTCAATCTCTAAATGAAAATCATATAACCTCAATTAATTTGACAGTTGTTGTATTCGTAACTGGTAATCAAATTGAAAATACGATTAATTTCAAGAGACAAAGTATTGGTACGACAATTTCAAGTACACCACAACATCTCATTGACAGAGCACAAGCAGCTACTCTCAAGTAGCTGCGCGATATTCAGTTTCAAATATCGATGTTCGATACGGAAATATTATCGATAATTTCCGATATATCGATATGATAATTATCGACAAATATCGATAATTATCGATAAATATTGATTAATATCGATAAATATTGATAAATATTGATAAATATCGATATTTATCAATATCTATTGATGGAAGTCAATAATTATAGATGAATATCAATATTTATTGAGTTATATCGATAATTATTGATGAATATTGATAATAATTATTGGAGTATAATATCGATTGGAAAAAATGGAATATTGAGACGCACGAGACGAAGTCGAGGACAATTCTCACCTGAGAGATGGAATGCACTTGAGTCCTCTGTTATATACGCTATTATTCGCACCACCGTATTATATTGAATCACAATAGTCTAAAAACAGATTATTCAATCTTCCAATTTTGACAACAAACTTGATACAAAAATCACCATAGAAACAAGGCTGGCTACAGCAGTCGTTAAATAAATAACCTTGCTTTCAAAAAGTGCGAAATTTGATGATATTGATAAGGCTACAGAAAAGGTAAGAAGAATTTACTATCCTGAAAATCTAGAAAACTCACGAACAACAATACGATGCATTTGTAAAATTGTATGAATTGCAATAATGCTGATATGAAGGTTGATATAAATTATTATCAATGATGAAGATTTGAACTCTAATTCAAATAATTCAATTCAACACTCAAGTACTTCGACTTTTCACTTGCCTTATGCTTAGTTTTATGAAGGGCAGAGTATTTTACTTCCAGAGTAAATGAAATTCACTCTGTTAGATGACAGTCGATCATTTGACAGCAATGATTTTATAGTCATAAGGAAGCTCAAACTGATTAGAATTTGTTTCATTAAATAAATTTACTTCAGGGGTAAATTTACTTGGTCTTTATTAGTTCATTCTACTTTAGTTCCTTGGAAATTTTTATCATCTCAGATGCTTCTGGACTGAATCCAAACTTAAGTCCCTGAAATAAGGGATTGCGGAAAAACTTTTCTGGAAAAGAGATTACTCAAATTATTATTATTTATTCGCAAAATCTTCACAATTTTCCATGCAATTGTGTGTTAAGTAAGAGGAGCAGTCATATTTTTTGTGAACTTTATCGAAAATAATCTTCGTCAAGTATTGTTGAATACCGATGATGACTCTCAATAAATATAAATAACTAGCTGTACCCGGCATGCGTTGCAATGCCACATGAGTATGAAGAAATGAAGAGAAATAAATAAATTAACTTTCAAAAAATTTAGGATAATCAGTTCATTGAAGTGCTTTTTGATATACAATATTGCTTGTTTCTCCGTCTGATGCGTACACGAATAAATGAGACGGTTTACCGACACGCGAGCAAGCCACATACAGTTGGCCGTGTGAGAAGCATGGATTTTCCAAATTCGATCCACACATTTGTAGTGATTGCCCCTGCGCCTTGTTGATAGTCGTTGCAAACGCGAATCGCACCGGAAACTGCAAGCGTTTTAACTCAAATGGCCTATTAGTACTCGTACCGCGTTCAGTCCTACTTCTTGTTGTCTGTTTCAGATGACCGGACTTGAGCAGTGAGTACTCGAACTTCTCGTTGCTCGTCGGTTTCTGAAGCTCGTGATATCCTTTGACGTTTTGCTCCAGCTGTAGATCGGCCAATTGCTTTTCGTTTCGATGGCATAATTACAATAAATACCAATTCTCACCACAAAAAATAATGTTACAGATTCGACAGCAAATAGTTTTCGTATGTGTCAAGACGATGTACAAAACATGAATGATAAAGATTTAAATTAAATGATCAATATAATGTCTTTTGTTCACGCAATAACAACTTTAAATGAATGAATATAACAAATTCATATATTTCATCCGCCCACAGCTCCAAACAAATTAAAGCTAATTTTATTATACTGATGACCTAACTTCAAGTAATACTAAAGCAAAGTGCAAAAAGTTCCATTGGAAATGCAAAAAAATTCACTAAAGCAGAATTTTTTGAGTTGGAAACCGTCTCGTACGTCCATAGAACACTCTGTCAAAGTTTCACCACAATCCGATCCATAGTTTTGGAGCGCATAAGGTACAAACATACAAACATTGATTTTTATTTATATAGAAGATTATCGATAACTATCGCTAAATATTAATAATTATTGATAGCTTTCGAAAAATATCGATAAATGTCGATACATATCGATTATTATTGATAACTATCAATATGTATTGATTATTATCGATTATTATCGATATGTATCGATAATTATCGATAAATAGCGATACATATCGATAATTATCGATAAATATCGATATTTGGAAAAATATCGATATTTATCGATGTATCGATATTTTTTCCAGTCCTACTCTCGAGTTGTTAACTGCAAAATTGGAGGAAAGATATTTTATTCGCAATCATTCCTGGCATTTTTGAGGTTGGATGGGAAATGTTCATGCAGTGTTGCCTAGCATCAGCCATAAATCTTTGTTGAAGTAAAATAATTTGTGCTGTCACAAATACCGATCATATCATGTAATGATCCAAATAAAACATTTGATATTGAAAAGAAGCGGATTTATGTTGCAATTCTGTATGAATCTGTCTCATAAATTTATAAATTTGTAAATTATGAAAAAAATTACTATGAACTCACATACGTAGCACTTTCGTTCGAGTCGGGGCAAGTGTATAGCCCCATTTCACTGTTATAACCCATTGTTATCTACACTTATCACAATCTTGATGGATACATGTATAAATAGCTTGATTCATAGATCATAACTTCAACAAATGTCAAATTAATTGAATTTTCCAAAACATTCTTGGTCCCATAGACGACTATATTAATTTACTTTGTCGAAAAAAGAAAGAAATTGGATCAATCATTTTCCGGAGAATAAGAGATGATTGTGAATAGAATAGTATACATACTTCAGTGAGGATTTTATATCAGCTTCGCCTCTCAGTCATATAACAAGCTCTCGGCTGTAGATAAATACTTCTAGCCTCAGATGTAACATGCTTTACTTTGATATGACAAATTTGTAATATGGAGTTTCAATGCAGGTATTATAAGAAATATAGTGTGTGGCACAGAGCAAAACACGATTTCAGCTAAGAGTGATGCACGCCCTTGCTTCGCTGGGGCGAGCAACATTCACTCCCAAGCCAAATAGTATGCTATTACATCCCACATTGAAATATTCGTACAATATTTATCTAATCTACTAGATATACTGCTTCTTCTGTGGCACAACAGCCCCAGGAGGGCCAAGGTCTCCAATAAATGCGTATTCGTTTAGTTACCAAATCATCCTGATAGATTCAAAACCTCAATCTGTGCGACGATCTCAAATCACCAACGATTGAGCGGCTTCAGAGAAATTTCTGATGCTACCAAAATTTCCTTGAAGGCAAACAGATGGTAAGCCTGTAGTGTCCGAATATGATTTGAGTGCTTGACCTTGTAGCACTCTTTCGGTAAATCATACATACCGGCCAGGATTCAAACCAGGGGCCTCTGGATTCTTACGTCACAGACATGCAGTGAACAGCATGCTCATGCACTGAGCCACTGGTCCGGCTCTAGATATATCTATACAAAAGGCAAAGTAATGAGTAATGATTATTCAATATTCGAATAAAATCACTGAACCACGCTTACTGAACATATAATACTCCGCCAAGAACTTATACAGGGACTGAATTGTTCAGCCTATCATTTCTGATATGATAGAGTGCAAATGAGAAAACCGAGCGAGAGAACTAGTTGGTATTAATAAGTCCACTTATATTATTCTTTCTTTGGCATCTAGTAAACTTGCTGATTCATATATCGCGAATAAGATATAATGTGAGTGTATAAGCTTTCAAGTTAAACTACCAGTCAAGTTCATCAAGCTCAAATTATTGCTGCAAACTTGATAATCCTTAAAATAAGAAATTCGAGGGCTGATGGCAAATTCTTCGCTAATTTCCAATATTTCCAATACCTGCATCCAAAGTACCAGGCAATACCATCAACTATTTTCATATTGGAATAGCTTTCCATTGTCCAGTAGTTTTCATCTAGTTCCATCTGTTGGGAAGAATATCATATCTATTTCTACCTAAGTTTTTGTGTTCCATCATAATTTCTTCTTCATCTGCTTTGTCAATGATCATGGGTTATGCTATCATCCCATTTCCATGAATATATTGATATATTATTTTTATATCCAGTAATTGATTTACAATGTGATCTTCATGACTATATATGTGGAATTATTCAAGAACTATCTTGAATTGATCTGTTTGACAGGATTTCAATCATTGATTTTTGATTTGGATCGCTTTAACAAATCAGATCAGTTTGTACAATTCTGAATGCTCGAAGAAGAAGAAAATATCATTAGTTTTGAACACATTTTCACAAATGATGATTTTATTATTTTGTTTATTTTCTTGGATGCTGTGAAGCTACATGTCGTTATAGCCACGAATAACGCAGGAATGGATTCAACTTGAATTGAATGAATCAAATGATATAATTTTCAATCCAAACCCACTTTTTGCTCCTAATACACGAATAACAATTGTATTTCAAGGGACATTCCATAAACTCCATATGTGAAAGCTCACAGTCTATTTCAAAATTATCTTCAAAATAACAAAGAAGTGTGAATTGATGGAATCTGTACCAAAATGCAGCAATATTTTGAATGAGAATCTGGACATGAATAAATTATTATATTGTGTGGCTAGGGACGGAACAAGACGATTTCAGCAGAGGGTGGGCGTTGCTTGCCCGAGCGAAGTGAGGGATGGCATCATCCTGGGCTGAAATCGTGTTTTGTCGCGTGGCACACACTATATTTTTCATAATACCTGCATTGAGACTTTCCATATTACAAATTTGTGATAATAAAATGAATATTTTTCTTTTGATTTTGCAGGTAAAAAGTCGAGAGTAGCTGCTTGTGCTTCATCAATAAGATGTTGTGGTGTACTTGAGATGTTCGTACTAGTATTTTTTTTTCTGGAACTAATTATCATTCCAATCTAATTTACAGTTACGAATACAACAACTGTCAAAATAAATTAGGTTGAATGATTTTCATTTAGAAATTGACAATGAACAAATGCGACTCTATCAGGTATAGAACGATTTGAGAAACTAATTCAGCGGGCAGAAACAGGCTTATCTCTGCCCGGCTACACTCGCATTTGTCTGAAATTGTCTTGTTTCAACTGACAAACAGGCGTTGAAATGCGTTGTTCAAATGCAGGTATCATGAAGAATAATATTTCTGTATTTGTTCACAAAATTTCCTGCTCAAACTAACTCTGAGCTGGTGATGTTAGAATAAATAGTAATATAGAAATATATTCCGAGTGATAAAATATGAGTTGGTAACTCTAATTGAAGGATAAATTGAACAAAGCATAATCTCATATAATACTAGAATTAAATTCCAGTTGAACATTACAATGAAACAATATTCATCAATAACTGATGTACAGTGGCCGCAGGTCTCAGAGTAACAAATGGATGTCGGACCGTTTAAATGACCTATGTGTTGAGTGAATTGCTGAAATTGTTAAAAATGATAAGATTATCAATCTCACATGAAACCTATGAAAAATATCGCGAACACTCTTTGCACATTGAGCAAAGCGATTTCGCTAGAAGAGGTAAGTATTCATGAGAAATAGATATTTTCTTCATAGTTTTTGACGTCAAAGCAAAAATAGTCAAAATAGATTCAGGGATGCTCAAAGCGGACATTTTCATCAAAATCTCGAGCAGTGAATTTCAGCGGTTTCATGACGCTCACTTGTCCAAGTAAGTGAGATGGAGACACACAGAAAAAATTCACTGAACTAAAAAATAACGTCAACATAAAACCGTTTCTATTGCAACGGATATAACTTCTTTGACATAATACAATCCTACGAGGTATGTTAAATACATTCATATGGATCGTCAGATAGTCGTAGATTTGAGTGCCCCATTTTGTCATCTCTGCCTTCAAGAGTTCTGATAAGTATGTATATTTGGAGTATAATAGTGCCAAAATCAAAGCTGGACCGCGTGACCAACAGAATAGAAATTAATTTTACATTTTCATAAAAATAGTATATTCCGATACAAGTGCGGAATGGAGATCATTCCATGCGAATGCGAATAATTCGGCCATGAGACGAAGTCGAGTGGCAGAATTCACATGAGCATGGAATGATCGATTCGCACGAGTGACGGATGTTATTTTTTCTACAGTCAAACGTGTTTGCGGAAATATTTATCACCAAAATATGCAGTTTTTTGAGAAAGAATTTGCTTCATTGATCTCATTCCAATTCATCAAACTTTGATAAAATTACTCATACTCATATTTTTTTGGAGAGGAATGATAAGACAATCAAAGAGAAATGAAATTATGACAGCAATGGAACAGTTTTTTCGCGACGCCACGCGGCTCTCCTACGAACTTCTAAGCGTGCGGAATGACCCCTATTCCGCACGCTACAGCGTGTGGAATGGGTATCATTCTATAGTGATTGTAGAAAAAATATGTTCTGATTCAATGTTGTCGATTCTGCCATGCTCACGAAATGAAATTTCGGGAAAAAGAGTTAGCAGAGAACGATAGGCAGAAATGTTCCACTTGGCCAAGGGTATGGAATGAAGGCTCGATTGTGCAAAAAAAAATCATATCAATTGTTCATGTTTTCTCGTTTCTGCCGTTCGTTAATATAAAAGTTGATATCATGAGTATCTAGTAGAAACGAATGGCATGAATTTTACAAATTTTCGCAAGATGTTTTCGTACATATCTCGACTTGGTCATTCGAAAAACTCATGTCATCCGTTCATGATATTAACTTTTATACGGCCAAACGGCAGAAAAAAGAAGAACGTAAACAATTGATATAGTTTTTTTTGCACAGTCGAGTCCTCATTTCAAACCCTTGGCCTGGTGGATCACTTCTGCCTATCGTTCTCCATTGACTCTTCTTCTGGCTAGAATCAATTGACGTTCGCATGGACTCCATTTAACTTTGATCAGCAATTAACGGATATCTCCATCTAAACACACCTTTTTTGCTCCATACATTTTCATAATTCTTGACTACTAGTCTAATTTGAACTCAATTGCTCAACAAACCACCTATCATATCCATCGACCAACATTTATGGGCCGTCCATGTAATCGTTCACCTTCAATTTTAACAACATTAATTTTCATTCAAATACTTTCTATTCAACCCTCATTCCTTATATCCAAACCAAAGTGACTTACTTGTTCCCACTTCTCCAATTACATTCATCCTATTATCATATTAATCGAATACCAACTCCAAGTCTCTTTGGGTATACTCACAAACATCAATCAAAAATTGCACTTCCACAGTAGGTACTCTTCGTTTATGATCAAAAAGTATGTTTACCTGTGCACATGATTTGAGTCACCCATTTATCTCAGAACGTTCCTACCTTATTCATTCTTGATATTTGGGGAGCTAGAGCTTATACTCTCTTCGGGATTTGTTCGCTTACTCATCTGAAATGAAACTCTAACCAGATTATGAATACACTTTGCGCCTTTGCTATGCGTATTATTTTATTCTGGTCTTAATTATAATTATTCTAATTGAATAAGTTGACAGTAGTGCTGGCGGCAGTCTTGCCAAGAGCAGACCTCGCACAAACTTACGAGGACAACGCGATTAAATAAGGTATTCGGATGCAAGCCGTATTCCTGCAACTTAGTTAGAAAACAATCATTTCAGACTATGCTAAGTTGATTTCGCGCAAACGAGGCTTTAGTAGAACATAAGGAACATATTAACGTGCGAGAGGCCTGGTTCCGTGCACAAATTACCTATCTTTGATCTTTCCATTACTTGTAGCGCTAGCGGTAACAACGCTGTTGCACTCGAGAATAGAACTATATATATATACAATGAATTTATTAACAGATAATAAGTTGCAGGAGGTACACAAAGGTAATTATCATTTATGAAACTCCTAATGATAAAGCTCTAATTATAACAATGTATAAGAACTCACTCGTATGTAACATATTGAGTTATTTTCATTGGTCATGAAGTTGCTAGACATCGTCATTAATAATGAAGTGATGTTATACAGTCAAGGCTCCTATACATAATGCATGTTTCAAGGGTTATCGCTGATGCTAGCAGAATCGCAGTAAATTTTCACTTTTGAGTAATTATCCTGTATTATGTCAAGAATACACTGAAGCCCCTTTCAATGATTCCAATGAGTTAATTCACTATGAATTGTATAATTTCCACTTGATCACAATCTGATTATTGTAGAATAATGAATTGTTTGTAAAACATTCTCCGAAAGAATAGTTGAGGAAAATGAGCTTTTTCATGGGTACTTGGAAGGGTTTATTTGGTTATTTGGAGCAGAGAGCAATTTTTTCTTCGCAATTGCACATATCCACTTCCTGTTATAAAATAACGAGTTGTTTCGGTGTATACATGATTATTTGATCCAGGTATCAATGTCAACGGAACGATTAATTTCTACAGATGTAGGTGACAGAGGCGACTCCACCCTACTTATTGACTGGGTGCGAAGATAAATGAATCACGACCTGCCTCCCTCCTGCCGTACATATTTTTTGTATGAATCTTCAAGTTTTGAAATGATTTCAAATATTCTCTTTCAGGGTATGTGAATTGATCTGACGTCAAATTCACCGCACTCCCTTCCACATCCTTCAGAAAAAACATTTTCTTGATGTCAAAGAGCATCAAACTTTGGTAATTTGTATCGAGTGCAAAAAATAATCGTGGACTCAACTCACGACCCAGAAAATCAAGTTCATTCATTTTCCGCTAAATTGCGCAAAAAATTGAGTGTCTGCTAGATTGAACAAAAAAAAAAAAAACAATCATTTGCTTTTCCGGCTAACTCGGTTAAATGGAATTAATGAGCTTCAGTGTTTTGATTAGTTTGAAGTTATCCCTTCAATTTATTGGAAGTGAAAATATTGACGGGACACGGCAATATTCATCTTTCTCATGTATATTTTTTTTATTCTACGCAAACTTGACCATACTGATATCTATTTATTCATGAGCTTAATTCCCTATTCCTCCATAAGAACAATGTATTTTGTGTCAATTTTCAACAACTTATTACTTCAAAATATGAACGGTGACCTACCCTGAAATTTCAACAGTAAATTCTTGGGATAGAAAACTGATGATAAATTAATTTTGAGGCTTAAAATCTAAAATTGTTGTCACGCTCATACATCCTTGATGATTGAAATCCATCAAAATGTCTGTCTTAGCCAAAAGCGAGTTCACAAACATTCGAATGAATGGCACATTTCAGAAAAACGCTGCCTTACTTAATTAATGCGAATATATTTGAAGTGCATTTCGAAGTATTATCTTCCACATATAGAATCATTGGGACATGTTCAGCTCTATCTATCAGCAGAAAAAGCTTTATTATTGAACACAAAAATTTATTTCATCTACTTCTTCTCCAGTTATTTTAAAGTACATTTGTCTATATTCATAGCTTCTTAAAATAGGGTGAAGAGCTGATTTCGGTCAACTGCATTATGATTACGGTATTTCATGTTATGGTCTTGTTTGCTTTTTCATAATGATGACAATGTTGGAACATATGTGAACCAGGTACCTGATAAACCTAAAGTTCTAGATAACTGTCAAATAAATCAATTCATGAATAGAACACTTGATGATAGTTTCTCTTTGTTGAAGGTGAATATATTGATATATTCATAAGTATATTCTTTTATATTCGATACGGACATTTATTTGGGCTGTTTTAATGAAGTGTGCATTTGACGTTTTTCGTTCTGAAGAACTCTGATAAATCATATAAAATAATAGTAGATACTTCGGAGCAGAACTAATAATTCACGTGGTTTTGTAATGATTTGATCAGGCTTCATAGACTTGCTGAACAAATATATCGTATGTGATATTTTTTCCAATATTTAAATTCCAATTGAAACTTTTGAAACCGGTCCACATCTTTAACGAGACTGAAATTGAGACCCTCCAATTGGCCAAAATATGCACAGAGTTCATTTATATCAAATGCTTAATTTAAAACAAGCTGTCTAGAGATGAATTCAACAAATAAATAAGATTGATGCATCCATATTATCACCTAAGTTGGTAATGTAAATTTCAATTGCACAAACCTATTTATGATAAATTGATAAACGATTGACAATTGATGCAACTGATAGATAGCCAAGTACTATTTTTGTGCTGATATAAATTTTTTCATATTTCAGCCAACCAGAGAAGGAATAAATTCTAGTCTCATAGAAGCCTTGAATTGTTCTTAACTAGAATAGACTTTCACTCACATTACACTTGGAGACTGTTTATTGTTGGCAAAATCTTTCTGAATTGTGGTTACATTGATAATTTTAATGATAGATTCTACATGAAGCTTCATTATTGCCCTGAAATAAAACGATTAATAATTTTCTCTCAATGTTTAGGTGATAGTGCAGATCTCTCTGCATAAGCCAAAGAATGCAAATTACTCTCGCAGAAGAACAACAATATAAATTAATGAGTTCTATTCCTATGTGGGTAAATAGGAATTAATTTACGTGACAGTAAGGTGGGAATATGGCTAATATCTCATAGGATTAGTCTTAGGGGCGCTTAGTTAATTCAACCTGATTGGCAAAGTACGCAACAATAGACCCCATTTCCTTAGAAACAGTGAGCAAGGACTCAATATATTATAAAAATACTAGTTTTCTTCTCGTTCCAAATGAACTAGTGACATGATAGAGCCTAAGAATAGGAAGAAGACACTAGTGAAATATAATGTATGCAGGAAGAGATCCTCATGCAACTTTCCTAGTCTCATTAAATATGGGTCCATTCTAAAGTTCATATTATATGAGACATAATCTGAATTGATATATTCAAAAAGTAGAAATTATAAATTGTTAAGAATCAAAGCCCTGATAGTTATACGGCTTGCTATACTGTTCTAAAAAGTCCTACTAAGGACGGAGCACGTGTTTACATTTGCTATCTCATTCAGGATGATGGTATAAAAGCCGACTCCTGAATTTGTAACTTTGTAGAACTATCAGTGTTTTGTTTTCAATAATTCATCAAATTCTGTTTAACGGACAATTTTTAGAGGTCACTTTACAGTTTTTGTAATGTCTTAGGTCGAGCGGACGCACAGGTTGGACAAGACAACAGGTATCAGAGACTTTAGTAAAACTCAGAGTTGTAGTAACTCGAATTTATTTACAACTTAACTTAGTACATTTATTTACAATAGGTGAGTTGAGTGACATCAAATCTCGTTCGAAGAGGGAGGCTGCAGTTAGAACTGCTAACTAAATAAATTTAAGAACAAAGAAAGGTGACCTCTGACTCTTAGAACGTTCAAGAAGGAATTTATAATCCAAGCAAAATAAGCACTATACGAATAACAGGATATGATTTATCATTTTAAGAAGAACTAGCTCCAGACACGAGCTAAGTGAAATTAAATATCTTGTTATTCATTCGTGACTAAATATCAAATAACCGAAACGATAATTAATAATGATAATAATTGATAACTAATAATACGACTATACAACACCTTCCCTCTAAGAAGGAAATTGGTAGCGTGACTATCTACCAATTAAAGTTCTGATAGCAAGATTTCGTCTAACAACATTTTTATCAACAACTTCAATTTGTTCATCCTCTGCTGTTTCAGTTGAAGTATTTTACAAATAACAGAACAATCTGCTAATTTTAAATTGACATATCGTTTATAACAAAAATCTGTTATTGCAAAAACAATGAAAACGAAAAGTAAACTTGATGTGGATAAAGTGAGTTTCCAAATATTCAAATTACTTTCTAATTGATCATTCAATTCAATTCCTTTATCATTCATTCTATTCAAATCGTAACTGATATCATCAAACATATGAGTTTAATCATGATTCAAAACAATAGTTTTATTAATGGGGGAATTTGAAAATTTCATTTTTTTATACAAAGTAAGATTCAATTAGTTATTGATTGTTAGATGCAGTGTAGTGTCATTCACAGTATTCACAGAAGACTTATTCATATTTTGGGTATAAGAAATATATTTATCAGTATACGCTGCACATCCAAATTTCAAATTCAGTTTTCCAATACCAATAAGATTGATTTGTGTTCTGACATTATTTTCACATACTTTATGCAATAATTCAACATGAGGTGAAGAGTATAACCAACTATTAAAATTTGTCAGTTGTACAAAAACTCCTCCATACAGAGATATTAATTTCTTATTACAATTTTCTGGCATAGTTTTATTGTTTCTCAAAATCTTAGCTTCCCAAGCTGAATCATCATTGATGAGTGTAATACGTATGTTTTATTTACATACATGAAAACTAATTTTAGTTAAAATCATTTTACATGAAAAATGTATGATTGTTAAGAGAAAAAATCTGAAGTGAACATCACGTGACTTACTTGTTCATCATTGGATATATATATATATATATATATATATATATATATATATATATATATATATATATATATATATATATATATATATATATATATATATATATATATATATATATATATATATATATATATATATATATATATATATATATATATATATATATATATACATAATACGATGTGATTTTTTTTGTGTTTAGTCGTATATATAATTGGATATGTATAATCAAACACAAAATCTCATCGTTCCACAGTTAAACGTTTTGGATTTACTCAAGAGATTCTGGAAATCTGCCAAGTAAAATGCGCTGTCAGCCAAGTCGGTTGCTATGGAAACAGTAGATCATTATTCTTATACTTCAACATTCCTAAATACTGATTTCCAAAATTCTACGACTACCAACAGATGTGATTTTATGCGCAAAATAAAAAAATAAATTCCTGCTGTAGTGCACTTCCGGTTCAGTCTATTGTTATACAAATAGTAGGTAATCATTCAGATGCTACAGCAGACTAAAATACCAAATTTCAATATTCTACATCTGATCGTTTTGAATTTATGCGAAAAATTTCAAAATACTGTCAAGTAAAGTGCACTTCCGGCTTAGTGGATCTCAATAAAAATAGAATATGAGCATCTAGACGGTATATTCGTTCTAAATACTGGATTCTAATAGTCTACGTGCAATTGTTTTGGATTTATGCGGAAAATTCAAAAAATGTTCCGAATAAAGTGCACTTCTGGCTCGGCCGATTGTTACAAAAATAGAAGATGACCATTTACATCAGCCATACTCAACCCCTTTTTCAATAGAGGCCACACTGACTTTTTGGTTATATGGTGCCGTGGGCCGCAACATAAGTTTATCTAAGTGTCAATAAAAACACGTTATTTAGCATTGGTTTATTTGTTTAGATTTAAAAGAGAAGGTGTTCACAAATAATCTGGTTGGATGATCTTATGAGCAAGGTCATTGTAATATATTGTTAGCCCCGTGCTAATATATATTAATTAATAATGAGAAGGTAGTTTAATGAAATACATTACACATTTTAATGTTATAACTTTATTAATGAACTTAACTAAAATAACTAGCTACCATGACCGTTGATACGCATCTGCGCACACGAGTACTGACTATATAATATTATCATTATTTGTTAAATGGCACTCATTACACTATTCAATCTATTACATTTCTCCACCCAAAGAGAACACATATTATTGATACATTAAACTTGTTGTACACACAATTATAAATTCAAACGCTGTGGTTTTTTCTATGATTCTCTTAGATCTTTCATTCACATTTAATGTTACATTTGGTACAGATGTAGTCTAAGTTGGTACATTTATTCTATTATTTTCTAAATCATTCTGCATCTTATTTTCTTTCATTTTTTCTTCCCTCTCAAAAGATTTTCCTAATTCAGTAGCTTCTATCTTGAGATTATTTCTTGGTTCTGATTCTCTTACAATATTTCTTCCTTCATTATTTAACATAGAATTCTTACACTTATTTTTATCTATCTCAACAGAAAGATTTTTTCCACTTAGAATAGAAATATTTTTATTACATATATCTGACTCATTGAGGGTAAGAGAACTTTGAACATTCGGTTTTTCTTAAAAAGTTTCCTGTCATCCACTATTGATTAATACTCCAGCTTTTCGCATTTGATCTAAATGTCTTCCACAAAACAATTCTCCAATAATAGTTTTACATGAGTCATTTCTATTTCCTAAACACTCGACTACCTGTGCTTCAACTCAAATTGGCTTATTTGGACATTTATAATCTCGAATCCATACCATATTACCAATATCAAACAGTTTCTCTCTTTTACCACTGTAATTTTTACTTGTCTTTCAATATTAGCTTCGACTTTGCTCTCCTTTAACAAATTCAATCTATATCTTAATTCTCTGCCAAGCATTAGCTTTGCAGGAGTTTCACCAGTGAAACAGTGAGGTGTCATTCTATAGCTAAACAAATATCTCAAAATTAAAGTTTTGATTTTAATATCTTTATTAGCAGTATCCAACAAGGCCTTTCTTAAACCTGACTTAAGAGATTTTACTGCATTTTCTGCCGCCCCAATTGATGATGGGTGATATGGTGGTGTAAGTATATTCTTTATATTATTCAAATTACAGAAAGTTTCAAATGCTGCAGACACAAATTGTCTACCATTATCAGAAATTATTTTCTTGGGTAAACCATATCTTGCACAAAAGTCTCTTAATTTACATAAAGTATCCTCTGGAATTATATTACTCGTACTATATACTTCGGGCCACTTCGAATAGGCGTCCAAAATTATGAGATGAGTTTTTCCATTCAGGGGACCTAGAAAGTCCATATGAATCCTTTCAAGTGCCTCTTTACACTGTTCGTATTTAATCAAAGTAGCTTTATTAAGGTTACAAGCAACTTTGATACAAGCATCACAATTTTTTGAATAGTGCTCAATTTCTGGATCTAAATTTGGCCACCAAAAATACTGTTTAGCTGAAGCCTTCATGTTACTTGATCCCATATGAGTAACGTAAATTTCTTTTAACATATCATTTCTGAATTTCAAAGGTATTATCACTCGATAACCCCACAAAAATAGCTCTTGGTCTATGCTAATTCAATGTGATCTAATAAAATGAGGTTAAAGCTTTTTATCAATGATAATTAATAATGATAATAATTGAAAACTAATAATACGACCATAGAACACCTTCCCTCTAA
Source organism: Dromius quadrimaculatus (assembly GCA_963989225.1). Taxonomy (NCBI): domain Eukaryota; kingdom Metazoa; phylum Arthropoda; class Insecta; order Coleoptera; family Carabidae; genus Dromius; species Dromius quadrimaculatus. The sequence goes on from OZ022329.1 coordinate 46,675,560, forward strand.
GAAGGAAATTAGTAGCCATCCATTTCTAGTATATTCATATACTTCACTTAAAATTATATCATTTCGAATCTCTTTTCGAATTTGCTTTGCATCTATTGGGAGCTTGTCTTCAATCAAAAAGTTAAAATAATCAGGTTCATATTCACAAATTATGCTGTTTACTCCTGAAGAAAGCCTTGACAAACTATCGGCTTCACCGTTATGTTTACCTTTAACGTATTTTAATGAATAATCAGAATCACTAAGAAAATAAGCCCATCTTTGCATTCTTCCCGCCGCCATTCGAGGTATACCTTTTTCTTCACCTAATAGTGCTAATAATGATTTATGGTCGGTTTCCAAAATAAAGTGTGTTCCTTCCAAAAATTGGAAAAACTTATTAACACCCCAATAAATAGCAAGTCCTTCTTTATGAATAACAGAATAATTCCTTTCTGCCACTGATAGTGTTCGTGAAGCAAAACAAATTGGTTTTTTCTCTCCGTTTGGAAAAATATGCAAACGTACGGCGCCTAAGCCCACATTGGATGCATCGCAAGCTAATTCTATTCCCAAGTCTGTATTAAAATGTACTAAATTTCGATCAGAAACAATTTCTTCCTTAATTTCTTTCAAAGCTATTTCAAAGTCAGCTGCCCATTTAAAAACTTCCCCTTTTTCCAATAGACCATAAATAGGACTTGAAATAGTTGCTAATCCAGGCATGAATCTACTATAGTAATTTACCATACCGACCAATGCTTGCACTTCTGCTACATTAGTTGGTCTGGGAGTATTTACAATAGCCTCTATCTTTGAAGGGCTTTCATGTAAGCCTTCCTTATTTATTACATAACCGACATATTCAACTTGAGGTTGTGAGAATTTATATTTTTTCAAACGAAATTTCAAGCCATACTTTTTAGCTCTCTCAAAAACTAATTCTAAATTTTGTAAATGTTCTTGTCTATCTTTACCAATTACTATATCATCAAAATAATTTCTTATACGAGGAATACCTTCTATAACTTCTTCAATCGCTTGTTGAAAAATAGAACATGCTGGTTTTGTACCAAATGGTAACCTGTTAACAGCATATACACCCTTATGAGTGCTCCACGCTAAAATCATTCTGGCTTCATCGTCAAGCTCAAATTGATTATAACCTTTTTCTAAGTCCAGAACTGTATACTCCTCTCCTCCTTCGAGAGCAGCCAACAACTCTTCGATTCTTGGTATAGGATAATTATAATCATCGAAAAAATTTATTTACAGTGAGCTTATAGTTTGCACAAACACAAATATCACCATCTGATTTTAAAACCGGTACTAAAGGAGTACTCCATTCACTTGTGCTCACTTTTTGAATAATACCACGTTCTTCAAGCAATTGCAACTCTTTTTCAACTTCCGCCTTGAAAGCAAATGGGATAGTATGCGACTTTTCAAATATAGGCTTAGTATTTGGCTTAATAGTTAACTTAATTCTTCGGCCTTCAAATCTGCCTAATTTGCCGTTAAATAAAACAAAATATTCATTACCGATATTGTCAATTTGACTTTTCTGATCAATGCTATCTATTCCCGCTATATAAATATCGAAAACTTTCATTAGATCTCTTCCAGAAAGACTTTTTCTGTTATTTTCTTTTGTGACAACCAGATTAAGATATACGCTTTCGCCTTTAAATGATATCCGGACATTTACTCCACCAACAACTTGTGGTGTACTATAATCAAAATATTCTAAAAATTGATTACTTTCATGAATCTCAAATTTACTCAAATATTTTTTATGAGCATCAAATGAAACAACGGATATTTTGGCTCCACTATCCACCTTCATGGGAGACTCAATGTTATTATGAATTTGAACTAAAATATCAATAGGCGAAATATTGCTTTTTGAACTTTCTAAATTATTGTATATCTCCAGATAATTAGAATCATCCAGAGAATCATCTTGAATAACATTATTTGTACTAGCTTTTTGTGATTCATTGTTTCCACAAACTTTGGCTAAATGGGCAACTCTATCACAACTTATACATTTGTATTTCTTATACTTCAATTTCTAAAATTATGATTAATCTCACCGCAAGCATTACAACTTTTCTTCTGCTTCTGCTGATGCTGATTAACTTGTTTTAGCGGCTGCTTTTTGGACTCAAAGCTTGTTTTTGCCTGTAGCCCTTTTTGATGCACCACTTGATTTACTTCTGCCAAATTACTGGAAGAAGCTAATGATATGATGCTTTTTTTTAATGCTAATTCTAAAACTGCTGCCAATGAAGATTTGTGATCTTCCTCAAAAGTTCTATCCAGAATTTCACCTTCTCGCATTCCAGTAATAAATTGATCCTTTATTCGACCTTCAAGATCTTGCCGCAACTTGCAATCAACAGAGCCTTTCTTTACGCGAGCATACCATTGACTAATGCCTCCACTGGAATTTTGTCGTAACTGATAAAACTGTTTACACTCTTTGTGAACTGACACACGCGGCGAAAAATGCGTTTTAAGAATTTCGCACAACTCATAGTACGATTTGGATTGAGGTAACACTGGACTACATAAATCATGTAGTGTTTTGTGAACTTCAGGTCCGATCGCCGTGATTAAAACCGAAACCTTTCGCTGCTCATCAACGAAATTAGCACTGGAATATTGTTCAAGTCTTTTACTATATATAATCCAGTCAGTATTCGCCTTGAATTCTTCTAATTTACCAATATTACTCCCAATATTTACGACCTGTGCACCGACATCGGTGCCTCTTTGTTGAAGAAGCCACATTGCCAAGAACAAACTCACCATTGGAGTTTCCAATAAATCCTGAGCCAGTTTTAGAAATATAAGTTCCGTAAGACGTTGGCACTAGAACAAATTCTTCCAGAGTTGTCATCTCGAGTTTGTATTCACACCAAATACTGCACTTAAGTATTTGTATGCCACGTGGTGATGCCAGTAGTTGCACTTTCTTCTTATCTTTTTACCTTTTCACCTCGTCGCCAATTGTAATATATTGTTAGCCCCGTGCTAATATATATTAATTAATAATGAGAAGGTAGTTGAATAAAATTCATTACACATTTCAATGTAATAACTTTATTAATAAACTCAACTAGAATAACTAGCTACCATGACCGTTGGTACGCATCTGCGCACACGAGTACTAACTATATAATATTATCATTATTTGTTAGATGGCACTCGTTACACTATTTAATCTATAACAATCATCATGCAGCCATCATGCATCCGTAAGCGATATTTTCCGTTTGAACTTGGAAGGCACTCTTGTTGACATCATTTTTAGTTTGAAATAACAGTTCTACACTAAAAAATACTAATTATCTGCCACTACCCAGCGAGATTCACTAAATTAGCTATGATTCTCATAATAAGTCAAGTCAAGTACAATACAGGTCGCGACCGGCAAGTCAAGCTTGTACGAGAGGGTATGAAAAAAGAGGTAGTTCCTTGTCCCTCATGAGACTCGCTCAATGCAATGCAACGTAGTAGGATTATCTACTTCACTCATAGCGCTCACACTTTCTATGGAGCCGCGCGAAATTTTAATGGTTGACAAGTTATCTATGTAAGTAACTATGTCAGGTGGACCACTTACAAAAGCTTGGCGGGCCGCAGGTTGAGTATGGCTGATTTAGATGCTACAGCAATTTCAAATGCTGAACTCCATTATCCTACGGCTTCATTTATTCATTTATTTATCTATTTAATTTAAACAGGAATGAATATTTCCATGGTACAAAATGAGGGATGGAAATATAATTATATGATCACAATTTATACAGTTACTCAAAAAAACTATTACAATTTGAATCATCTTATTCACTATACCTTAATAACTTTTTTGATCTATTTCTTATAGAAAATAAACTTGTATTATAAAAATCGGACCAATCATCATTTATATTACAAATCATCGAAAGTCCATGAATAGGAGAACGAGTATCAGAATTAATGCTAGTATAGAAGAAATAATTATTGTTCCTGAGAATACGACTAGGTATAAAAAAAATTAAATTTGGACAGCAGTTCTGGACAATCAACAGTGTTAGTAAACACTTTAGAAACAAAAATTAAATCATTCTTATCAAAGGATGATGTTACTGTAGGAATGCGTAAAGAACTAGATATGTTACGGTAATTGTGATCAGTGAAATGCATTGGCTTTCCTATTTGATACGACACGTATCTGAAGAATAAGTGATTCACTTTTTCAAGTTTTTCAATAAGTTCCAGTGTATAAGGCCTCCAAATAGTACAGCAATATATCAATTTAGGAAAAATGAATGCGAAATAAAGCGCTCTAAATGTGTTGATGTTTTTAAAGTTCTTAGAAAATCTCTTGATAAAGTACAGTTTTTTGATAATTTTTGAGACTATGTAATCTATATGTTTCTTGAATGTGAGCTTACAGTCAAAGAATATACCTAAATATTTTACCTCAGTTACTTGTTTAAGACATACATCATCAATTTAATATACATTTTGATTAACTAGAGTGGATGCAACAACACTTGTCCACATTGCAAGTTGAACCATTCGAATTGAACCAATCTATCATAGAGTCCAGATCAAATATCAAAAGAGTATTCTCCTTCAAAGTTTTAATTGGCATCAGTAATTTAGCATCCTCTGCAAAGAGCAATAATAGAGAATTGTTTATAACTGAATGTAAGTCATTTATATAAGCGTAAAAAAAGAGTGGGCCAAGATAAGTTCTTTGACCTACACCAGAAGTAACTGATATAGGTTCAGAAACACAATCTTTCACTTTTACGATCTGGACTCTGTTGCTTAGAAAAGATGAAAACCATTTAATAAAGGAGCCCCCAATGCCAAAGCCCAATTTATGCTTCCTCAAAAGAAGATCAATGTTGACAGTATCAAACGCTGTTGTCAAGTCAGTATAATTAGCATCTACAGTTAATCCATGATTGATATTATCGATAATCTACTCCATTGACGCAGAAAGATTAATTGAAGTAAAACGACCCGAAAGAAAGCCATGCTGCTGAGAATTGATAAAATTCCTTAAGTAAGGAGTAATGGTATTTCAAACCAAACTGTCGAAAAGTTTGGCAAATGTGTTACATTTATTAATAGGACGATAATTATTGACGTCTGATGCACTGCCTTTCTTGAACAATGAAGTTATGAAACAACGTCTCCAACTTTCAGGAGAACATCCAATTTCCAGTGTTTTATTGAATAAGTTAGTTAATATTGAGTATAAAAAATGTACAGCAGTTCTTTACAAATAGAGGATGTATATCAGCAGGCCCTGGTGCAGCTTTGATATTTAGATCAAGTATTTCTTTACAAAAATCTTTTTCACGAAAAACTACAAAATTAAAATTGTCGTTAACATTAAAATTCACTTCTGTAGCTGACGAATCACTTTGCGTATAAACGCTACTGAATTTTCCAGCAAATAGGTCAACAATATCCTTCAAGTTATCGGCTTTCTTACTACCATAAAACATAGTATAGTGCTGGGGCCACACTTACATATAATGTCATTAATTAAGGCGTTATCCAACAATGAACACTTTGTCAATGACAATATGTCAATTGTCACATAACGCCTTACTCAACGGCATTAGACATAAGTGTGGCCCCTGCAAAAGAAAGAGATCTACTATTGTCCAAAAAATTACATATCTGATAAAATTGCTAGAATCATCAATAATAGCGTTCTCAACCTTAGTTATATAACTAGATTCATCACGTTGACCTAACTTTTTACAAAGTAATCTCTCATTGCTGAATAAATTGAAATAATAATCAGATTCATACATTTTATTAAGCTTACGATATTTTTTCCTATTGCTAATTGCAGTTTTAAGCTCGTTTGAGAACCATTTTGAAATTTTATTGAGTGGAATCGATATTTTTTGTACATACTTGAAGATGATTCCGTAAATAAAACTATTCAATTCATCAAGATATTCATTCAGTGTTGATTTATTGGCATAATTTGGTATATCAGTACTGGAGTTTCTTTTTTTTTCATGCGGAAAATTACAAAAATGTCTCAAGTAAAGTGCACTTCCGGCTTAGCCGATCGCAATCATAATGCAAGATGTACAATGAGATGTGATAGAAGTGCCTAATACGAAATTTCAATATGCTATGGCTGATCATTCTAGATTTATGCAAAAAATTCAAAAAAAGTTTCAAGTAAAGTGCACTTCTGGCTTGACCGATTAATACAAGAATAGCAGATGATCATTCTTATACAGCATCAAGCTCAAATACTAAATTTCAATATCCTACGGTTGATTATTCCGGATTTATTGGAAAAATTCGAAAAAAGTTTCAGGTAAAGTGCACTTTCGTTACGGACGATTGGAACCATAATGCGAGGTGCACAACAAGACCCTATATCAGTCCTAAATACAGAATGTCAACATCATACGTTCAACCAATTTTGAGATTTGCGAGTAATGCACGCACGAATGCACGCACGTACGAACGCACGAACATACGTACCGACATCAAGCCAAAAATAGTCAAAATGGATTCAGGGATGCTCTAAACGGATATTTCCATCAAAAACTCGATAGGTGAATATTTACACAATACTTACTTGTTACTTTGTACAAATGAGTAAAAATAATGTTCTCCAATTCCATCTATCATTAAATACTCTGATTCAGGAAATATAAATACATATTGGTTGATTTCATATTCAATTGGTAAACTATTCAACTTCAATAAATCATAAACAACATGTGATACTTATGGTATTTTCAGAACAAAATTCAATGTATTGTTATAAGAGTACATAATTACATCTATTAATCCATGAAAATAATTGAGATTCCCAAGAATAAGTGGAGCTGGAAAAGTGATTCCGTCATTTAACTGACCTTGCAATTTTTTTAGTTCTTCAATTAAAACTGTCGGGTCTAACAAAAGGGGATGCAAAATTCCCTGTTGTGCATTAAAAATTATTTCAACCAATTTCAATTGAGCTAACGAAAATTGATGTATCGTGGAAGTAATTGAAGCGATAAGATCGTTCAATCACTGCAAACGGATAATTGATCAAACTTTAAATTAATATCCATGACTGATTCTTCTAATTTAACAACCGAAGAATTTGATTGAGATACAATAGATTGCATTACAATAGTTTGTTGACGAATCATATTCAAAATATCCTCATCATTTTGTTCTAACTCAAAAATTTTATTATCATATTTCTTAGCATCATCGTTATCTAAAGTCCCAAATAGCGATTTGGATATCTTTCCGAAAGCGTCGAAAAGTCCACATTTATAAATAAAGTGTTGATGGAAAAAAGGTGTTAAGACTTTATTTGATGATTCTAAATTTTAATGAATATTGTCAAATTCATCTAAACATATCTCACAATTTTTCAATCCATTAGCTTTAATTGATTGATTTTGAAATGTATTGTATAACTCATGCAATTCCATAATCGATAGATGTATCGATTGATATCGTTCAAAATACGTGTTCAAATTCACGTTGACCATGACATATTCATCTCCAATCAATTTGAAAATACCAAATTTTTCATAATAAAGACCCGGAGAATTTTCTACCAAGGAGATGTTATAGGATTCGTGCGAAGACACAAATGATCCGAATTCTGGACCTAACATGACAAGAAAATGAAGTAGAATACGCAAAATTAACATTTGGATATCTACAAAAATACAATCATTCCAATATTAGATCATATCAATTCAAGATACTTGGTAGTGCAAAAATAATCAATATTATATGAAAACATGGAATTGTACAATTCATGAGAATGCCGGGAAACATTTTGATTGGAAATTATAATTGAAGAGACCTGTGTCCCACAAGAATTCATATCTAAGAATCGGTTTTTAAAGCTATCATCTTAGACAGGAGAGCAACTGTATACACGTGTTTCGTCCTTATTAGGACTCGTCAGTACAGTATTGCCAAACCCAGATAGTCAGAATTTGGATCCCAAAACCAGTATTGTCTTAAAATGATACATAATGAGCAGAAGTGAAATTCACATGCAACACCATCTATCAAGACTTGAACCATTTACGGTATGTAGACAAATAGAAATCAACAATAAATTGTGAAATTTATGAGAATGCTGTGGATCATTTTAATTTTTGGATCCAAATTCTGACTATCTGGGTTTGGCTTTACTGTTCTGACGAGTCCTAATAAGGACAAAACACGTGTATACAGTTGCTCCTATGTCTAAGATGATAGTTTGAAAAACCGATTCTCAAATATGAATTCTTGTGGGACACAGATCTCTTCAATTTCAGGTTTTAATAAAAATGTTCCACAGCATTCTCATAAATTTCACAATTTATTGTTGATTTCAATTTTATCTACATGCCGTAAATGGTTCAAGTCTTGATAGATGGTGTTGCATGTGAATTTCATCTCTGCTCATCATATATCATTATAAGATAATACTGGTCTTGGGATCCAAATTCTGGCTAATGAAATAAAAACTAAATTGTTATACCACAAAAGAATATGAAACATACACAGAGAAGAATTACAGAAAAAAATAATAGAAAAATTATCTACAATAATTGACAAAAAAGTCTTATCAACGTCGTTATTTCTTACTGTATCTATTTTTCTTATTAATCAATTTTGAAAAATGACTTGATAATATTAAATGTAATGATCGCATAACATTATTCTGCATGGTTGCTTCATGGTGCTCACAAAAATCAGAAGGTATTCAGTAGATGTCTATATGGGATAGGATGTTAGGGGATGGAATGAAATTGGGAATCGAAGCAAAAATCTGTTTTTCACAATCATCGACTATTTGCGAAAATTCTGCGCTTGCATACCTGAGATAAAACTCCTCATTGGACACATAGTCCCGTAAAACATATAAATCATGGATGTGAGCTACGTTTTCAGAACAAAAAATTGAAAGCATGAATCACATTCATAATTTATCCATTTTTGAATTGAATATCCAGAGGTTATTTGAATATCTATCTCTGATGCTACAGCATCCATGCAAGTGGTCTGCGGAAGATCACATGGGATAGGATTATTGGAAATTGGAGATGTCGGAGAAGACTCTGAATCAGATTGATTTTGAATACATCGGATAGTAGAATTCGGTAATCCTCATAATTCGAACCGATACTACACCTAACAGTATTATTTAAAATAGCAGTCTTGTATGCATCGACGAATTGTGAAGTTGATGGTCGAAAGTTTCCTCCACACAGGCCTTGGTGGAATATTTTCAACGTCTTCATGCTCTTCGGTGATATCAATTCAAGTAAGTTCGATTTCAGCTGGTTCTATTCTAGCTGGATTGATTTGAGCTGGTTCGATTCATGGAGTATCGTGTGCATCTATAATATACGTGCATTTTATCAGAACTTTTGTTATTTTTACTGTGACAGGAGAGGTCTTACCTTGAATACGTACAAGACGAGGTATCTGACCCAAGTTGAGACGTTGTTCCAATTCATTTTTGAATTGACTTCTATCAAAATGCAGCTCACAAACTCGGTAGCCACGATCAAGCAGTTGCTGATAGCTCAACTCTCTCCGCTCATTCTGAATCATATTCGCTAGCAATTTTTTCTTCAAAGCCTCTGCACGTGGGAAACAGAACAGGCCCACTCTTTCCTTCATAGGCAGGGAGTTGACCAGTTGCACGCAGAACTTTTTTTCTAGAAATATAACAGATAGAATAGTTTTTTATCATGAAATTAGGTATATCTCATACTAAAATTTTTATGATGACACATTATTTTATTACATTAGTAATGACAAATATATCGAGATCATATCTAATATTAATAATTTTATACTTACAAGATTTTCTCTACTTGACATCACTAATAAAATCAATGGTGTCACTCTCACAAAAATAATAAATAATGTAATACACAATACATGACACAATACACTGGCGATTGCAGAAGACAGCGGACAGAAGTAAAAGCCTTCCCAATTTTTAAATCCTGGACATTTTGGTGCCATATTAGCGCCATGGCAAGTGTGCGGTGCCGTGCAATAACTATCACTCACTAACACATACGCAAACTTTGTATTTTTCTTCTCATAAGAGTGACACAGGCCTGGGCTATACTGTACGGACGAGTTCTAATAAGGACAAAACATGTGTATACAGTTGCTCCCCTGTCTAAGATGATAGTTTTATAAACTAATTTTTAGATATGAATTCTTGTGGGACACAGGTCTCTCCAATTTTAATTTTCAATTAAAATGTTCCACAGCATTCTCATACATTCCACAATTTATAGTTGATTTCTATTTTATCTACATGCCGTGAATGGCTCAAGTCTTGATAGATGTGTTGCATGTGAATTTCACCTCTGCTTATCATATATCATTATAAGACAATACTGGTCTTCAGATCCAAATTCCGACTATCTGGGTTTGGCTATACTGTACTGACAAGTCCTAATAAGGACGAAACACGTGTATACAGTAGCTTCCCGGTCTAAGATGATAGTTTTAAAAACCGATTCTTATGCCCAGTTGCATGAACGTTCATCAGCTAAACAGTTCTTGAAAAATGAACAATATGAAATCGAATTTATGACAGCAATGCTAAGCAACTGATTTGACGGGTATATTTGATTTGATATTGTTCATTTTTGAAGAACTCTTTAGTTAATGCACGTTCATGCAACCAGGCCTTAGATATGAATTCTTGTGGGACACAGATCTCTTCAATTTCAATTTTTAATGGAAATGTGCAATTGAAAAATAAAAAATAATTGAATATGTTCTAATTTAATAGAAATACAACGCTGTTTGTTAGTCTCGCTGAAACCAAAATACGGCTTGACCGATTTGAAATTATTTTTTTTCTCAATTCTATTCGCTTCAATACAGTGGTGGTTTGAATGGGAAATGATTAAGATACATCAAGTAGTGCACGAGCCGTATTTGTGCATTAGCGCATCGTCTATCCAATTGGGATGAAATATTCTATTGGCAACTAGAATTACTATTGGCGGCAGCACTGTTCTTACAAAATGGTGGCTCAAAAGTGGCTTACGGCAAGTTTCTAATCTGTTTACAATGTAAATATGTGGTGATTCAGTGAAGAAGTACCCATATTTCATTAAATGCTCTAATTCAATTCCAATAGCGCAGGAAAGTATTGACTTTCTGCTTCCATATCATGTAGTTTTCTCTTCCAAAATCTTCTTATTCATATATGATTTTTAATTAAAATCAAAAGACTGCGTGAGATTATGGAACTCATAGCTTTAAACAAATAATATTACAGGGAAGTATTCACGACATTTATGTATTGTACATCTCAGCTTTTGCTGTACTGATTTTCCAAATCCCCACAGCTCGTTTATCAACAAGTCTGTAGTTCCCAAACTCATTTACCACAGACACTTTCCTTTTCCCCCTTTTAGAAAATTCATGGAAACTCAAATCCACAATTCAACTAAATTTGGAATGACATCCATAGACTCATCAATTCTTAACACTTCTTCGTTCAGATTACATATTTTGAAGAGTATAGTCTTGAGAAATACTAATTTCAATAAAGCAATAAGGTCATATAATTTAACAGAGAGGTCTATAGTTGAGTATTTTTCACTGAATTAATTGATACAAATCCAATATGAACTATTGTAGTATGAAATTCCATATGAACAACTACAAAAATGCCACTAAATATTGCTAACAAAAGCAGTAACATAACATAAGATCATATGGAGATTAAGGTTGAATTCATTTTACACTATAGTTCCGCTTATAACCGCTTGGTTGCTACAGGCTAATTCTAGTTACCAATTGGTGGCACTATCGTGAAGGTTTTTACTACAGTACCACCAACGTACAATAAGTGGCGCACGAGCCGTATTTGTTCGTTTGTCCATGGTTTATCCGGTTAAGTTAAAACTTACTACAGTTTTTGTTGGCTCTTTCGAGAAAGTTCTTAGTATTCTACCATCAGCATACTTTAAGCGGCGCACGAGCCGTATTTATCCGTTCAGGCATCGTTTATCTGATTAAGTTGGAATTTGATATCGTTGTTGCTGGCACTTGCATGAAGGTTCTGACATAGTACTACTAACAGTATTTGTGCGTTCGAGCATCATTCAACCGATTAAATTGAAACTTCCTATAGTTGCTGCTGGCGCCAAGATGTGAAAAAATACCAATAATAGTTATTTGTGTATCAAGGCCATGAAGATTATCTTTTTTGGTCAAATCTGTTGTTTGCGGCCGAAGCGTAGCTGAGGCTGCAATTCGGGTGGAACTAAAACAGAACTGTAGGCCGAGATGCACACAGCGTTTTTCAGGCGATCATTACGAGATAATTCAGAATCACATAATTTCATCTATTTATTTCTTAAACATTGCAATTGTAAATCTTGGTTATCGTTAAAATTGTTTTATCTTATTGTCTTCTATCAAGTTGACATTCATGAAAAAGGCGTATCCATTTCTTGAATTCTAAATGCTACAGATGTTGACGGAAGAATATAATATGTATTTCGGCGAAAACTACCTCTTCAAAGGTTCATCAAGCTGCCTATATAGATAGATATCTCATATCTATCTATCTGTTCAGGAAGTATTTTTTTGACAGATCAGTCCCAAAGAAGTAATATTTGACAGATCAGTCCCAGAAAGTGAAATTTTACAGATCAGTCCCAAAAAGTGAGACTTCACGGCCGCAGAAGGGGCCATAAAAACACCTTTCTTGTTGCGATCGCCTAAAAAATTCCTTACATTGCCTGCGCTGCAGTTTAATCTCTTATTTCCCGTAATTTATTTGATTTAATACTGATGATGCTATCAATGCACGCACTTATCAACAAATTTTGACAGTTTAGGCTATGTATTAATTGTGTCACCCAAGCAAGAAATGTGGTATTATTCTCAATAATTATCTTATGCAATTAAACTATGCTTTAAACTTGTACAAAAATGTTGAATGTTGAATATTAATAAATGTCCACCCGTGCGAAGCCGGCACGGCCTGCTAGTAGAATAAAAATCGTGATATAAAATAGGGCTTACAAATGCAAAGAACCCAAAAAAAATTCATAAACAACTGGAATACCAATGGATAAACTAAGCGTCACGGGATTGAGAAACAATCAAACAGAAAGGACACAAAAATCTAAAAATGAAGACCAATCAATATATATATTTGTGCGTTCGAGCATCATTCAACTGATTAAATTGAAACTTCCTATAGTTGCTGCTGGCGCCAAGATGTGAAAAAATACCAATAATAGTTCTCTATCAGCAATATTTCTTGTAGAAACTGCAGATAAATTCCTCCAAAATTCCTCAATAAAAAAAATATTCCAAAAAGGAATGACATCAAATTGGGAGTATCACGCATACAAAAAATGAGTTGCATGTGGACAGTGGAGAATGAGCTATCTGAACTTACATCCTCAGAATCAATCAAAGTGAATGTATAGGAGGGGCAAACGGAGGAATTTCATCAAGATTTTCAAATAGAGGGAGTAAAGAGGGGGCAAAAGTTCGTCTGTTCAATTGGACGAACCAATCGTGATGACAGTTATATGACGATAAAAAAACATATTTCCACTAGTAATAATATCTAAAATCGGTAATTGAATAAAGAATTAACTAACTAAACTTCCTTAATGACTTTGTTCTCTTGATAAAAACATGGTAATATAACGTTGAGAAGCCATTAAAAAAACAACTTTGGATAGAGATCGAGAAAAAAGATAAAATTAATTGGTGGAGAAAGAAAACTCACACAACGGATATGGCTAAAACTCTAATAAAAGAATAGTATATTGTGTGGCTAGGGACAAAAAAAGACGATTACAGCTGGGGGTGAGTGTTGCTTGCCTGAGCGAAGCAAGGGCTGGCATCATTCTCAGCTGAAATTGTGTTTTGTCCCGTGTCACACCCTGCATTTTTCATACCTCTTGAAACTTTCCATATTACCAATTTGTCATTCATAACAAAGTAAATACTCTCATTTTGATTTTGCAGGTTACAAGTGTGGCTGCTTGTGCTTTATCAATTAGATGTTGTGGTGTACTTGAAATTGTCGTGTTAATCCTTTTTTTCTTGGAACTTATCGTCTTTTCAATTCAATTCACAGTTCCGAATACAATAACAGTCAAATTAACTGAGGTTATATGATTTTCACTTGGAGATTGACAATGAACAAATGCGACTCTGCCAGTGATAAAACGATGTAAAAAACAAATTCAGCGAGCAGGAACAAGCTTGTTTCTCCATAGAAAATGAACAATATACAACAAAATACTCATTTCAAAATTGTTATTTGTGTATCAAGGCTGTGAAGGTTATCTTCTGCGGTCGAATTCAGGTGAGACCAAAAAAGAACTGTAGGCCGAGGTGCACACAACGTTTTCTAGGCGATCACCACGAAATAGTTCAAAATCACAAAATTTTATCGATTCATTCCTAAAACACTGCAATAGTGATTCTTAGTTACCGTTGAAATAGTTTTATTTCATTGTCTACTGATCAAAGTGACATAAGTGAAAAATGCGTATCAATTTCTTGAATTGCACGAGTTATAAAGATTGACAGAAGAATATTTCATGTATGTCGGTCAAAACTTTCTTAAATAGCTAATCAAGCAGTCCATTTGAATGGGTATGGAGTAGTTTCTGATGAATCAGTCCAATAAATGTATTATTTGACAGATCAGTCCCAAAAAGTAAGATTTGACAGATTTGTACTGAAAAGTGAAGTTTCAGAGCCGCCAAAGAGGCCATGGAAACACCTTTTCGCTATGATCGCCTGAAAAAAATATTCTTATCCTTTATTTTGAAATGGAACTATGTTACGTGTTCATTTGTTCGTATCCTTTTTTTTTGTTGATATTCTTCCTCTTAATCTAGTTGTACCTATAATGAGTCATTTGTTGTCCTATTCGTTAATCTATTCATTAGTTTTTGTTTCCAACTCACATATTTCATTAATTCGTCCTATTTTTAAATTATTTCCTTCTTTTAAATTTTTAGATCATCTTCAATATTTACTCCTGTCATTTATGAATCTAGATACTTTTGCTCAACTCCAACCGTTCTCCCTGCTTGATTTAGTTATTTTGTTTGCTGAAATTTTGTCTCTCTCTCTGGCGTATCATCTTCACCATATTCTATCCTTGTTCTTTCGCTATTCATCGCGAATCTTCGGGAAGTCTACGAAAACTCAACTATCCCTCTTTCCCTCATGTGCTATTGGCATCTTTTATCCTCCCTCTATTTTACTCGTTTTGTAGCTGTCCGTGCATTTCTAGCGAAGTTTTTTCGAATTATTTCCTATCCTTCTTTTTCTTCTTCCCTTCTCCCACAATGCACTTTTTTTTGACGAGAAATAACGCATAACCACAGGGGATGACCTGTATTATTCAAATTCAAGATGATTTAATTCTATACCGGCTGTGAAAGTTAACGGTAATTTTTTTTTATTTGCTGCTGAAAAGCTAATTTTTCTCATATTTCGTGAACCTTATATGTTCTTCGACGTCGATTTGTTCGGGAAGAGAAATTTTGGTTGAATTTTGCGAGTGGAAATTTCGATTTTCGTTTTATATTTCGCTCCGACACCCGAGAGGGGATTCATTTTGGCGCACTGAAGTAGTGACCACTGCGAGTCCTCAGCCGGAATCGAGACTCCGGTAACTTTATTCCTGAGTCCTACTCAACCCTGTAGACCACACTACCACTGGGGGGGCCCTGTCATCTGGCGCAGTTGTCGGCGTTCCTATCGCTGTTTACCTGCAGGAGACGCGTGAAGAAGACAGATAAGTGCAGTGGTTGAATTACTGTTTTTCCGTTAATTTCAAACTGTGTACCGCGCGGTTTGACCCGCATCCTTTGTTGGGATTTTGATTTTTTTTTGTGTAAACGTGAATGTTTGTGAGTTGACGCCCTTGATCATATATTTAATCTATATAATTTCACATTTTATATTGGTTGCGCCGGCGCTATAATTTGCAACGGTTCTGCGTAAGTTGTCCCGCCTTTTTATTGTGAATCGACTGGCCAGCTTCGATAGTTAGGGCCCTTGTAGTACTCATTGTTTCAATGGATAGTTCTCCAGAACTCGCGTGGAATATAGCTGCGGACATCGTATGGTTTTTTTTTTTTAAATTTTGTGTTTTTCTTGATTTTTTTAATGAATTTCACATTTAGGATATATTCGGCATGCTTTTGCAGGTGATGTCAATATTCATTCAATTATTTTTTTCTGCGTAATTTTGGTTGGTGTTGTGAATTTTTCCACACTATTGTGGTCTTGCGGATGCTGGCAACATGGAAGATCACGTGGCGCCTTAGTAAGTACCTTCGAACCACTCCCTTCTCCCTGAAAAGCCGGCAGCCTCATCCGAGTGAGAACAATCTATCGCATAACAAAAATAAGCAAATACCTCATCATCAAAGCCTAATAAATGGAATGCAAACATTCAAGTAACAGGAGGATCTTATACCATGCAGACTTGAATAAAAATGCATTTTATAAAACGATAATACCTTATCGCAATTTATCCACGCAGAAGAATAATAAATGTATATAAATATATACATTACGATTGAAACATTGTGAGGTTTTGATATTGATAAAAATCAACAATCTCACATCAGCAACGATGTGAGAGAGGGAGGTCTTCACGGGAGTTCCTCGAGCTTAATAGGGTCTACTCGATTTTAGAGGATGGTACCAAAAGGACGTAAAATGAAACACCTTCTCCCCAAATTAAGTTGGAAAAAAAGAGGAGCTTGTCAAACACTCATCTGTACAAACAAAATAATCATAAATTCATTCTAATCAATAATATACCAATCACAAGTTCGCTCCCTGCTCTCAACGAGGCAGGAACCCCGCTGCGCTATCCGCTGAGTCATCAGATCGCATTTTTGGCAAGTGCAGTTGTTAAACTGTGAAAGCTATTATTATATTTTATTTTATTTTTGACTTGCAAGCCTGGCGCCTCTGCATTAATTTTACGTATTAGTCGAAGTTGGCAAACGGTGGTCTCTGGAGTAGTTTGCAGGTTAGGGATTCAGAGGGACAGTCTATCTCAAAATAGCTGTCGGGCCCCTGGCACAGAGGCATCATCCAGCTAGCTCGCGGCTCCGGATATTATCGCGTGCGTAAGACGCGCCGATCAGATAGACGAAGTTGGCAAGCGACCATAGAGTGGAGAGCTGAAATTAGTAGGCTCACATTTACATTCTCGGATGGACGCATAATACCAAGTCTGGCTAAATCGATGATCGTCTCGATAAGTTCATATCAGCATTCTAAATGAGTCCCAAGGTATATGGACAACATCGATGGTCAAATTCGAGCCCATGAAAAAGAAGGTGCTCTGAAAAATGAAAGCAAACTCAATGAGCTACTACGAGCTTTAGTGAGATTGTGGAAAAATCAACTTAAAAGAAGACCACTTGCCACAATCAAGCAAGAGACAAAAAATTGATAATACAGTAATTCCCACTGTGACAAGAAACAAATTTGCCATTCTGGACAACGAAATGCGCACAACGCCTGCCTGCGACACAGAAACTGCCAAAATCCAAGCAGCAAATTTCCATAGAACACCACCACCGATATTTCTGAGAAATGTCGACTCATGGAGAGCCACTGCTCACGTCATGAGGATGGGCAATATTGAAGTTGAATCGTCGAAAGACTCTACTGATTCTATGAAAATTCAACCGGTAAAAGTTTAAGATTACCGTGATCTCCAGTCTCTTCTTGTGAACGCCAATATTGAATTCTACACGTTCAGACTCAAAAATGAATTACCGCTACAAGTAGTGATCAGAGAACTTCTTTCTTCAGTCATTTGCGAAGAGGTCCTAGAAGAATTGAAGCATAGTAATCAGCCAGCAATCAAAACTTACAGGATCGGCCGAGACCAGAACCTTATGGCAGTTCATCTCGAGTGCTCAGAACAAGCGAAGGAAGTGTAAAAACTGTTCAACCTTATGTATCTGAGAGTGAGCGTGGAGGCTAAATGCCAAGCAACCGCACCCGGACAGTGTCATAGATGCCAAAACTTTGGTCACTTGTCAGCAGGCTGCAATTTAACATGACGATGTATTAGATGCGGCGAAAACCACGCAATCTCTCTATGCGACAGAAAAATTGCTGCATACCACAAAGCAAAATGCGCGTACCGCGATGAGGAGCACACAGCCAACTACAAAGGCTGTGCTACGTTCCAAGTCGTATTGGCTGAGAAAGTCGCAGAAAAAGCTGCAACAACCAACGGTCAGAGTTGTGCCAGTGTGGTAAACGATGAAGCGAGCAGTGCAAACGAGCAAGCACGCGCTGCTATTCAGCAGCAACCCAGGCACTAACAATTACCAACTCTCCACCGTCGATTGCAATCGATCCCACGAACTCAAGCAATACCAGCGACCAGACTACAGTTCCTCCCAGACCTGAAAACACTGTCTTATTTGAAATAAAACAGATCAAATCATCTCCAAATGTATCAAAAACCAAGCCTGAGAAGAAGAAACTCAGTATCAACAATTTGGCTAATCAAACGAACAAAGAGCAAAATATCAATGGAGGATTCGACTTACGGAACATCCTTAATTTATTTTCCAACTTCTCTATTGAGAAATTATGTCATTCGATTGTCGAAAAGATTGACAAAACAATGCCTTCAAGTCCTACGGTGACATAATGAAGCAGCCACAAATACGCAAATCATGACATGAAACGCTCAATCCCTGCCAGGAAAAATTGACAAGTTGGAGGAACTGGCTTACCACTTTCGTGTCGATATCGTTCTCGTGAGAGAGACATTCTTAAAAGGTCACTCACATATTAGAAATATGTGCAATTTCTATATGTACTGACGGGATCGACCAACCCGAGAGGGCGGCATGGCAATATTCGTTAGGAGATCCCTAGATCACTCTGAAGTAGATGTCCCTGCAAACCTGCAGCATCTGGAAGTCTGCGCAGTGATAATCAAAACCACTGACCAAAGACCGGTACGTATCGTCTCCTTTATTAACCGTTCTTCAAGCCCATGATCCCAGAGAAAATACTGAGACACGATAATTGGCCACTCATCATGGCATGTGATCTCAACGCCAAATACTAGACCTGGCACAGCCGAGTAGCAGACCCCAGAGGCAAAGTGCTCTTGAAATTTGCTACTCAAAACAACCTTACAGTTATCGAACCGGAAGAGGCCACTTACTTCAGCTCGAAGGGCCACCGGCCAGATATATTGAACATAGCTGTGTTGAAAGATATCAAAGGCTCCACAAGCATATATGCATGCCATGATTTGTCCTCGGACCATATCCCAATAGTCTTGGACATTCATGGACAATCACAATCATTCTAAGTCAGTAGTCGATTGGAACCTCTTTCCGGAGCACCTTGAGGCTAACATTGGACCACTTCCAATAATCAGCTAACGACAGCAGCTAGGCGCAGCGGTTAACGATTCAACCGATAAAATCAGACTGTCAATAGACGCCTGCAGCCGTACCATCTCCACTCAAGCCACCGAGTATCGACCTAAATTACCTCCGCACATACTGGGAGTTATTTAACAAATAAAAGCCGCCAGATCATGCTGGCAGCTGACTTTTGATCCTGCTGATAAAAGGGTATATAACCGGTTCACGACTAGAATACGCGACGCGATGCCTTGAAAGAGCAGAAGAACAAGTGCTGGGCAGCTGCACTATCTACGGCAGACGACAGCGACGCAAGCTACTGGCGCCTATCCAAAGCTTCTTCACGGGCTATTCACGACGCACAAGGCATAGTGTATACCAATTTTATGAGAGTGCTGCAATCTAGCCTCTAATTCGATTGCATAATCATGATAGTTATATAACTTTTCTGATTCAGCGTCAAATTCATATAATAATTCAGAAGCAGTATATTGAGTGGAAGTATGGGGAGTTGTATTATAACAAATCGTTGAATAAGGAATCCGAGTATCCCAATCGGTTTGGGATTTATCGACTAAAGAAACGCAATTATTTACCAAACGTTTTATGACTTCTTTCAATTTGAATGTTAGATTCTGGATGATACGCTGCAGTTTGTAGCTTGGAAATCTTGAGTAATTCATATATATCTTTGAATAGTGTACTTGTAAAACTTGATCCTTGATCGGTCAAGATTTCATCAGAAGTACCATGTTGACAAATTATGTGGGTCACCAATTTCTCGGCTATCGTAATAGATTTTTGATTTTATATAGGAATAGAATGTGAAAACCTTGTGAGATCATCTTGAAAAGTTGATATACAGGGTGTAACAGAAATAAGTACATTAAATTTAACCAGTTATAGGACTCATCAAGTGTAACAATATTTCTTAATAACTTTTTCCTGAAATCTCTTTTTTTTTTAGCCTTTTTACCCCCCCACAGATTGACGAGCCGTTCAGGTTCTAGCATAATTTGATCAAGTAGCAATAATAATAAAACAATTGATTTTGACATATATGAGTTGTCAGATACTATTTATTTCTAATTATAGAAGATTGGTCCAATAATACCTTTCATATTTATTCAAAAAAGAGTAAGAATGTCTACCTTCACAAATAACGAGTGTACAGATATTGTATTGGCTTACGGTGAAGCTCAGGGAAATGCTGCTCTAGCTCAACGAATTTATTCGGACCGTTTTCCAAATCGTCGCCTTCCAAACATTCGCACTTTTGTGAATATGGTCCAGCATCTTCGAGATCACAGATCCTTTGAACCTGCTTGTCAAGATCGTGGTAGAACACGCCCTGATCACATAGCAAATATTGAAGAGGTTGTGTTGGAGAATGTTGAAGCTCAGCCAGGGTCTAGTACTCGAAGATTAGCACTTAAGTAATTATTGTTACGTTCCAATTTCGTCTCCTGTTCCCAATATTCCATTTTGCACTTCCTTGATATCCAATCACTATTCTCCTTCTGCAATTAAACGTACACAATTAAATAATTTCAAATCAAGCAATTTTTTTTCTCACCAAACATAAACACATCCGCCCTGTCAGCTGTCGATGCACCCAGGCCAAAGTTATCTGACGTATGTCTGACGTCAGCAGTTTAGTTGATCTTTTTGCCCTAGTGGTCGGTGGTTGACAGCCGGATAAATTCAAATATTATAGATTAAAATAATTTTATATAGAACTTAGAGTAACATTAAAATAACACTTGATAAAACACACTCACACAGTAAAATATATATAAATAAAATCCCGATCCACTTTCTCATCTTGCGTCCAACTTTTCTTGTGTACGCTCCCCCTTTAATTAGGTGGAACCAATGACATTCAAAATGAAGTTTAGTAAAAACGTTTTTTTTTTATCAAGGATAAGAAGTGATTTAAGTTAAAGCAAGTCCAGCAATTATTGAAAAGTTCTAGAACAAGCGGTTGTGAAAAAGTTTTGTAACGAAAAATCAACGAAAATTTCGTGAAATTGAATCCGCTTTGTGGGATTAATGTAAGTGGACGTTTTGCTTTGGGTCGCGTAGTGTTTTGAGAAACGAAAAACGCGAACAAGCAGCCCGTTTTGAAAATTTTTATAAACTTTTCATACCTTGTGTTCGGATTCGTTCTTTCCCGCCACGAACATCTGCGGCGAGTTGTTTGACCTCATGGAGTGCACAATCATACGAGTGTCGCATCCTGTTGTCCTGGAGACCACTCACAGGACTCTAACCTTGACGCCTTCTCCACGTACCAGCCGTTGAACCGACGCCTCCACCAGGTCGGTCGGCGTCATCTTGAGTGCGTACCGCGCTGTCAAAAACCTATGTTGTCGAATGTTAGCCGTATCGGAAGTCCATAGCATCGAATACCCACTGCAGCGAATACACTCCCACTACCGCTTTGTGTGAGTGTCCGTTAAGAAAAAATGACTGTACTAGCGGCTTGATAAACATCGAGCCTGACATATCGAGTAGTAGAGCATAAATTCGGATAAATAAAGAATTCATGCTTGAAATAATGATTTATTCACTCACCTTGATCATCAAATTACTAGAAAATCTAGTATCTTGTATAGATAGCAGAACTATAAATTCCACATGAGAATTCACTAGATTATTTCATGCTATAACTAGAGTTTCATTAACTTCCCATTTTAAATATTCATCAGCTGATTGATTCTGATTTGGTCATTATTATATCATGTATAGTAGCTCTATTAATTTGAAGTTTCAATATCATAGAGAACGAACTACATTCATTCATGCATTTGAATGAATGATGAATTTCTGAGAAGCAAAAAGCAAAACTCTTTTCTCATGAGTTGGTTTGACTCAATTTGTACCATATGTCATGAGAAGCGCTTTGATAAGTTCAATCATGAAATAATCATAAATGAATGCGGAATTGTTAGAGATGTCAAACACTATGAAACTTCTTCCAAATTCAATTATTATTCTTCAATACCTTTCTGTTCTCATAGTGCATATTGAAATCATTGCGCTACTGTGAATGTAAACAGAGTTAATTCCAAGTTTTTTTTCCATTTAATTTCAAATTTTGCGCATAGCTGTGATCAAACTCCTCTTTTGATTTAAAGGGTGTATTAGGACTAGTATAAAAATAAAGTAATAGCATACTTCTAACATTATTTTGAGTAAAGAATGCCATATGAACATAGGTCCTATCCCTTTTGGTTATCAAGATATAAGAGATCGATATTTTATAGATAGCAGGGGATTTGAAACTAAAACAGAGAAAAAAACAATGGAAACATTGAATATATTCATTTTATGTCATAGTGAATGTTCAAAATGTGCCCTTTGAACTTGCATGCAAGTGACATCGACTAATCATGGAGTTATAAACAAAATTAATAATGTTTGGGTGGTTTCGAATGTTAGCAAAGGCATTTAAAATTTGTTGTCTGTATCTATTTGTGAATTTGAAATCAATTTAACATTGTTTTCCATTGCTTCTTACATTGTTCCAATAGTATCTTCATCCTAAAATTCGCTGCTATCTATAAAATGTTTGTCTCTTTTCTTACTATAATTGATGTTAGGAATATGCTATATTTTCTTTCACACTACTCTGTTGGTTAATAAAGAGATACGGCAACATGAAATAAATAGGAATGGATATCAGGTGAAAATTGATAATTTTTATTTTTTTATGAAATAAAAACGATTCCTGGATCATTCTCCACAATCCTAGAACTCCAATGAGTGTCCTCCGATAATGCCAAAATAGTAGCTACTTGAAGTGTTCAAATTCCTGACTAGATCACTTTTTATTGGTAGATCTAAGAATCAAAGGATTAATAGATTTCAATGCCCGTTAGGTAGTTCAAAGAACACATATATACATACATACATTGTGTTAAATTTTATTTGGTCGATCTGTGTTTCAGTCACACATTATTATTTTCGTTGGAAAAAAACCAACAATGGCATAAAACAAAAGAAAAATAGAAAGAGGATAGGAAGACTATGGAGCTAGACTTTCATTCAAATAACTTATGAGCGAACCATAATTGACAATCGCTTAAATATTCTCTTCGACCCTGCATTGGTACTCCAGTTTTTTATTATTCTATTATTATTTATGTGGCACAACATTCGCATTACACTTTTCTCAATATTTTCGGCTGTTCATTCAATATTGTTAAAATTCGAATCATTATGAGATATGTTATATTTTCCAGAAGAAAGAAAATAATGAGAATTATAATGTGAAATTAGTATAATTATTACTCATATTTGGATATCACATGCAAACGCTCGTCAATTGTTTTTTCAAAATAAACCATTTGGTTCTACCGTGTTTGGTATGAAATTGAAGCTTCTGCGTGAATAATTCTGAAAGAAATGTCGAAGAGGATATTTGAACAATTGTCTATTATGGTTCTCTCATAAGTTATTTGGATTATGTCTAATTGAATAGCACCTTAAAGATTTCGGGGAAATGACCTTGATACAAATATAAATTGAATAATCACTGATCCCCATGTTCTCATTTTCAAATCACGCTTCCGGTGATCAATTGTCAAAACTGTATGTTCTGATGAATTAAAGACCCCAAAAATCTAGAAAAAGACCCTTCATTTCTAAAAATACTTCTTTTATGTGGAGGCTGAGATATAACCACCATCTGTCACTTTGAAAACGACAGCTGTCACTCTGACAATGACGTATGTCAGTTTGAAATTCACAATTAATTGATGCGACGCCTTAGATTAATAAAACAGGGATAAAGTGCTTAAAATTCGTGGAAATTTTATTTTTTCTTCAATAATTTATTAATGTGTGGATTCATTAACACTCCAATATTGATCATTTCGAGATGAAATAATAGCAATTAAGAGAATAATAACAATAATTGGAGACATTATTGAGTCTTCACTTCATATTTATATTATAAAGTTATAATTATTGACTCATCGAAGGACATCCGGTTAGCGAATCTTTTTGAAACACCTACTGAACTACATATTTGAAATAGAACATCAGAATACCACTATCAGCTGTACAATCAGAATCATTCAAATGACAAAATAACTGTCAGGGAATTTTGGGATTGGGAGATTATGTATAATTTTAATTTGTTCGGTCAATTTTGCGCACGGGACCGCAATAGACAGATTTGATCGAATTCTCAACTCGTCAAAAAATGTCAACAATAACATCCTTAGGTCATTGATAGTCACGATATAATTTTGACAGTTTTCAAAAACATGTAATTTGGTAACAAGTTGACACTGACGGCGAGGGAGAGGTTATCAAAAAGCAACTGCATAAGACAACTATCAAAATTATGAATATTCGGCAGGATGTTTTCTAATAGTTCCTGCGAAATTATATATTTCAAATAGTTTATTGGAATATAAAAATAAGCTGTACATGCTCAATTGGTGGAATTGGAATTGTAAGATGACTGTTCAATATTTCTGGTTACTCCGCAACAGATGATAATCATGTTAGGGAAATCATCAGAGTAACTACAATTTGATTTGTTGATTCAGCATACGTGTGTGGCCGCAAAAAGACAAACATGATTGAATCTTGGAATCGTCAACAGAAGTTGTGTAATCATTTCTGTGGTGGAACTACAACGACTTGACATTGACATTGACTTGATATTTACTGCCAATGTGTCACACAAATTGAACATGTTTTCAATAAATATTTGTAATAGGGACATGATAGGAAGTGAGTCAGGTTATCCTTCTATTTAAATAAGATCCATGATAAATAATAACTGGACACATGTCCAATTTGCATGGCAAATTGACAGTAGAAATCAAGTCAATGCCAATGTCAAGTCGTTGTAGCTCCAGCTCTGATAAGTGAATACTGCACACTTGACTGCGAAAAAACAAATCCAATCGAACTTGAACAAATAAAAAAAAATTCCTCAAAATAATCTCTCATGTTGATTTGGTTATGGATCAATTTGACTCTAAAGAGCTCTGAAATGATTTCACTTATCTCATTCAAACAATGACAACTGTTGAATCATAATTGTAATTTTGTATCAAAAAAATAAATTGTCGGTTTTGAGAATATTTATTGTCTCCATCTGTGAATATCTCCAATAATGATATAATTGTATTTGATAAAATCATTATTTCAATTATCCCAATTTATTGCCATACAGGTTAGTTCAACGGACGCATCTCAATATATGGGTATTCTGCGAATGCCTACAACGAATGGAGCATAGTGAATCTAATAACTTACAAAGTCTCCAGAATGGATCCATGCTCCCTCGGCAAAGAAGACAAATATATCTTCGCATTGACCAGAGTATACGAAGAGCAGAAGAGTAAATAACTTCAGACAATGACGTGCGGCGATTTCTCCTGTATACCTGCCATACAGTTGATCGGGTGGTGAACACTTTGTTGCCTCCACTATCGTCTGCTGTTGCTAAAAAAAACTTCCAATAGGAACTTGTGCAGTGCTTCCTGAAGTAGTTCCTGCAGAAATTACAGAAGTAGCTCCTGTAGAACCTCTTGCAGAGCTTCCTGAAGCAGCTGCTGCAAAATCTTCAGCAGAACTACCTGCAAACCTCCACCAGATCCTCTGACAGGACCTCCTTCGTCATCATTACCACAGCCTGAGAAACCAAAAGACGAACCTAATATCAGATTGCATTGTGTGGTCTGCTTAGTATCAGAAAGGTCCCATGCTTTCATAGATTGCTGGCATTTTTGCGTTTGTGGAGATTGTGTGACTCGTTTTGGAGTGAATGTTGGAGAAGATGATAGTCATTCCAGGTGCCCTGATTGTAGGCAATCGAACACAAGGCCTTCTATCAGAATTAATTGCATTCGAATGAAAATAATAGATCTACGAAAATTGCATATTCCAATGATTTGACGGAAATTACGGTGGTTGTAGGGCAGAAATAAACGGAAAAGCAAACGGTAATTCAGGAATGCATTGATCAAGGACCCAATCCATGACGATTCTGCTAATAATGGAACTCAATTTACTTCCCATTGAGTCCCATTATTAGCAGAATCGTCATGGATTGGGTCCTTGATCAATGCATTCCTAAATTACCGTTTGCTTTTCCGTTTATTTTCAAATACGTTGATGATTTGATTTGTGCTGTTCCGGCGGATAAGATTGAAGAAACCCTGAATATATTTAACAACGTGAACAGTAACATACAGTTTACTGTCGAGACGGAAGTGGACAGGAGCGTTCCGTTCCTGGATACTAAAGTTATCCGTATATCAAATCAAACAGTTATACTTGATTGGTATCAGAAACCAACATCATCTGGGAAGTACATCAACTATCACTCCGGGCACACAAATCAAACAAAAATTAACCTAATACTAGGTTTAAAGAATAGGATAGAAAAAATTTGTCATCCTACTTTAAAAATACCATCGTTGCAACGGTTGGAGAATATATTGATAGAGAACTCCTATCCAACGCGTCTCATTAAACGTCTTTTGTTTAACACCAGCTCAGCTGTTGCTGTACGAGAAAGTGTCACTGACAACGAAACTAAAAAAAGTTATATCTCTTTTCCCAATGTTCCAGGCCTCACATCTGATCTTATTGGTTTATTTAGAGATGAAAAACATATTATTTTCGCCAAGCAAAATTTGAAAACCGTAAATCAATTGTATTCAAAATTAAAAGATAAAACATCTGATTTTGACCAATCTAACTTAATTTACAAAATTCCATGCGGTGGTTGTAGCAGATGTTACATCGGCCAAACTTCTCAGAAATTAAGTGCTAGAATTTCTCAACATTGACGAGGTGAGGGAAAGCTTGACATCAGTAATAAATGTGCTATGGCTATAGATGTTCAAGAAACGCAGCATTTTGTGGACTATGACCAAACAGTCATTTTAGAATTTGAAAATAACTATAGAAAAAGACTGTTTCTTGAAATGTGTCATATTAAATTGAATAAAAATATCACTGTTTACTATAAGACTGACACTCAGAACCTGAGTGTGATGTACGCTCATCTTCTGGGGTCTTTTTAAAAGTATTAATAATTCAAATTTTGCGCGCTTATTTCTGATGATAGGATTTCCGTCCCCTCTTCTTGTTGAGTTCGTTTTCGTCGTTTACGTGTAGCCGGCAGTCAAAAATATGGCGTCACCACGTTGGCTGTGAATTTTTTAATAATTTTTATCATAAATATGGCTGTATTGTTTGACAAAAAAATTGAGTTTGTGTTAACATAGTTAGTCACGTAATAAATGTGTGTTACGAAGACTATTAACAATGGAAAATTTTCAACTGTTTCAAAAAATTTTACAATTTTATTCCAAGTTATAACTATTTGTAAGTTGTTTTCAAAATTTATTTTTGGATAAGTATTAAAAGAAATTTATGTACGTTTTCAGTATCCCTGATGAAGTAACAAAATTGTTACGGAATATTGGACTTTAAATAAAAATAACATCTAAATGAAACTTTTCTGCTAAAGTGTTTCTGCCCTACAACCACCGTTTTTTCCGTTAAATTATTGATTTATCTTTCAACAAGTCAGTGTTACTTCTTTTCAACATTGCATATTTCATTTTATCATCCCCATACTAACTATAAGAAATTTGATTAATATTTATCCAAGTATGAACAAAATGTAACAAATACTCACAAACAACAGCTAAGAGGTACAAGATATCATAGAAACTGATTATTTCCAAAATGAGATTCTTAAAGATAATTTTCATTCTCACGATTCATTATGAATTCAAAGAAAAATTGTGTATATTGTATTTGAATTATGGGCCTCTCAGTAGCTCAGCATAAGTTTCAAGCAGATGAATTAGAATTTTCCATAGTTTTCCTCGTAATTTTGTACAAAAATCCAGCTCCATAGTCAATCTACCCTCTACCTATCTTTTCTTTTGTTTCATACAATGTATTTTCTTGCTTTCAACGAAAATAATAATGTGTGACCGAAACACAGATCGACCAAACAGAGTTCAATACAATGTATATATGCATATATGTGTTCTTTAAACTACCTAACGGGCATTGAAATCTATTAATCCTTTGATTCTTTGATCTACCATTGAAAAGTGATCTAGTTAGGAATTTGAACACTTCAAGTAGCTACTATTTTGACATTATCGGAGGACACTCATTGGAGTTCTAGGATTGTGGAGAATGATCCAGGAATCGTTTTCATTTCATGGAAGAATAAAAATTATCAATTTTCACCTGATATCCATTCCAATTTATTTCATGTTGCCGTACCTCTTCATTAACCAACAGAGTAGTGTGACAGAAAATATAGCATATTCCTAATATAAATTTTAGTAAGAAATGTCATATAAATATATGTCCTATCTCTTTTGATTACCAAAATACAAGAGACAAACATTTTATAGATAGCAGCGGATTTCAGGATGAAGATACTATTGGAACAATGTAAGAAGCGATAGAAAACAATGTTAAATTGATTTCAAATTCACAAATAGATACAGACAACAAATTACTAGGGAGAATAATAAATGCCTTTGCTAACATTCGAAACCACCCAAACACTATTAATTTTGTTTATAACTCCATGATTCGTCGATGTCAAACTTGCATGCAAGTTCGAAGGGCACATTTTGAACATTTAGTATAGGACATAAAATGAATATATTCCATGTTTCCATTGTTTCTTTCTCTGTTGCAAATTCAAATCCGCTGCTATCTATAAAATATCGATCTCTTGTATCTTGATAACTAAAAGGGATAGGACCTATGTTCATTCATATTCTTCACTCAAAATAATGTTAGGAGTATGCTATTACTTTTTTTTTATACTAGTCCCAATACACCTGTATATCAAAAGAGGAGTTTGGTCACAACTATGTTCAAAATTTGAAATTAAATGAAAAAAAAAAAAACTTGGAATTAACTCTATTTACGTTCACTGTAGTACAATGATTTTAATATGGACTATGAGAACAGAATGGTATTGAAGAATAATAATTGAATTTGGAAGAAGATCTATAGTATTTGACATTTCCAACAATTTCGCATTTATTTATGGTTGTTTCATGAATGAACTTATCAAAGCGCTTCTCATAACATATGGTACAAATTGAGTCAAACCAACTCATGAGAAAAAAGTTTTGCTTTTTGCTTCTCAGAAATCCATCATTCATTTGATTGAATGAATGAATAAATGTGATCCGTTCACTATGATATTAAAACTTCAAATTAATAGAGCTACTATACATGATATGATCATGACCAAATCGGAATGAATCAGCTGATGAATATTTGAAATGGAAGAGAATGAAATTTTAGTTATAGCATGAAATAATCTAGTGAACTTTCATGTGGAATTCATAGTTCTGCTATCTGTACAAGATACT
The DNA here is from genome assembly GCA_963989225.1 of Dromius quadrimaculatus. NCBI lineage: Eukaryota > Metazoa > Arthropoda > Insecta > Coleoptera > Carabidae > Dromius > Dromius quadrimaculatus. The sequence continues at coordinate 46,705,399 of OZ022329.1, forward strand.
AGATTTTCTAGTAATTTGATGATTGAGAAAAGTAAATAAATCATTATTTCATGCATGAATTCTTCATTTCTCCGAACTTATGTTCTACAACGCGATATGCCAGACTCAATGTTTATCAAACTGCTAGTACAGTCATTTCTTCTCAATGGACACTAACAGAAAGCGGTAGTGGGGATAAATTCGCCGCAGTGGGTATTTGACGATATGGACTTTCGATACAGCGGACATTCGACAGCATGAGTTCTCGACAATGCGGGCTGCTCCGGTCATCTTCACCGTTCCGGACGTGGGCAGCTAAGTGGACTGGACCTTTTTTATGTTTGTCTACTTAGGCTTTGGGATGTCCTAGTTAAGATTGGGGCACAGTATTAATTTATATCTTGGGATTCTCTTGATATCCGGTAACTTCATTACCTTTGATTAGTTTCAATATATTTTTTGTGTTACGCGGATTGGAAGTAGCGTTGATTGTTGCGCTCTGGTTGTTGACGGGCTATACGTCCAATTTTGTGAGGCTAGGTCGATCTAGTTAGCCTGTTGGACGACGCCGACGTATACCCTGTGGTCATTTGTGGTTGGCGCAGGCGTATAGGGCTTCGTATTATTGTTGAGTTTTCTTTGTAAGGGCGTGCTGCCGCTCAAGACGCGGAGTGTTTTATTTTGTTTATTTGCTTGTGCAAATCTTGGAGGTCTCACCTCACCTTTTTTTTCTATTAACTTTTTTACTTGTACAAAGTAACAAGTAAGTATCTTATAACCGACCAAAGTCACCTATCGAAACTCTGTTGGAAATATCTATTTTGAGCATCCCTGAATCCATTTTGACTATTTTTGGCTTGATGTCGGTACGTATGTTTGTACGTGCGTGCGTGCGTTCATACGTAACTCGCGAATATCAAAACTGGTTGAACGTTCAATGTTCAAATTTTGCATTCAAGACTTATATAGGGTCTAGTTGTGCACCTGGCATCAGGGTTCCAATCGTCTGTACCGGAAGTGCACTTTACTTGAAGCTTTTCTCGAATGTTTCTGATAAATCCAGAATGATCAACCGTAGGATGTTGAAATTAGGTATTTGATCTTGATGTTGTATCAGAATGATTATTTGCAATTCTTGTGAAAATCGCCTAGGCAAGAAGTGCACTTTACTGAAACTTTTTTCAAATTTCTTGCATAAGTATAGAATGATTCGCCATAGCATATTGTAATTTCGTATAAAGTACTTCTATAACAATTTATTGTACATCTTGCATTATGATTGCGATCAGCTGAGCCGGAAGTGCACTCTACTCGAAACTTTTTTTCAATTTTCCGCATAAATGTAGAATGATCAGCCATGCGATACTGGAATTGAGCATTTGAAATTGCTGTAGCATCTTAATGATCATCTTCTATTCTTGTAACAATCGGCTGAGCCGGAAGTGCAGTTTATATGACAGATTTTTTGAATTTCTCGCATAAATTCTCAACAATGAGTCATAGAATATTCAAATTTTGTATTAGACACTTTTATAATATCTGGTTGTACACCATGCATTAAGATTGCTATCGCCTGAGCCGGAACAGCACTTTATTCGATACACTTTTTGAATTTTTCGCATAAATCAAAAATGATTCAACGTAGATTGTTAGAATTCAGCTTTTAGGACAATAATACCGTCTAGATGCTCATATCCTATTTTTATTGAGATTTATCGAGCCGGAAGTGCACTTTACTTGACAGTCTCTTCGAAACGATCAGGTGTAGAATATTGAAATTTGGTATTTCAGTCTGCTGTAGCATCTAAATGATTGCCTACTATTTTCATGACAATAGACTGAACCGGAAGTGCACTTCAGTAGGAGATTATTTTTGAATCTTTCGCATAAATTCAGATCTGTTGGTAGTCATAGAATTTTGGAAATCGGTATTTTGGAATGTTGTAGTATAAGAATAATGGCCTACTGTTTCCATAGAAACCGACTTGGCTGAAAGCGCATTCTATCTGACAGATTCTTAGAATCACTTGGGTAAATCCAAAATGATTAAGTGTGGAACGATGAGATTTTGTGTTTGATTAGATATATCTAATGATATATATGATCAAACACAAAATCACATCGTATTATACAGGGTGTAACAGAAATAAGTTCATTAATTTTAACCTGTAATGGAACTCGTCTAACATAACAATTTTTCTCAATAACTTTTTTCCGTAAATCCTCTGGATATAATGGGAAAATCCATCAAAGTTTTGTCAAAAACTTCATAATGCGCCTATGGTTCAAACTGGATGTTTCTCATTTGTTGGAAAAATGACAGCTGTCGATTAGAAGGATCATTTTGCAACTTTGAGCCGTCGTAGTCTTGTCAACCATTCATTTGAAACTGAAAGAATATTAGTATTTTGACCATACGCTGATATTCGCTCACCTTGATGATTCTATTGTTGCATATGTTTGGAGAAAGACTGAATTTGTCTCTGTAATCAACAATTATTTCTTTTAGTGCACTTGAATCAGTTGATTTGAATTGTCTGAAACTGTGTCAGGAGTGTCAGACTGTGCTGCAATCTACGAGTAGTTTAAAAATTGGTTGCTGTTCTTAGTTTACTTCATCAGAAACATAAAGAGAAAATCAGTCAACGATTTATTTAGAGAAAACGGTGGAATATAAAATGGAATGCAATTCTAAATTAAATAATTTACTGAATAATTTAATAGAAATATTGCTACATGAAATTGAGAAGGATTCTATTCTTAAAGAACAGAAAATATAACCTACTAGCTTTTTCCCGCGACTTCATCCGCAGGGAATAGTTATTTTGTGCAGAATTTTCAATTTTTTCAGATGCTCTTTGAGCTATGTAACGCATCTAGAAGCCGCCGCGCTTGGCTTTGTCCTTCAGTCTCAGCAGCTCTTTGAGCTGTGTGACGCTCGGCATCTAAGGCCAAATAGGTTTGAGACTACTCTTCAGATTCTTGGCCTCTAGCAACTTTCGCAGCGCGAGCTCTGCTGAAACTACGCGCTAAATTGGATTTGAGTTTTCGAGGCATATCAGAATCTAGAAGAAAAACGTAATGAAACAAAAGAAAATCTTCTATTTGACCTATACGAATCAAAAATGTACTTACTTTAATTATGGAACTATTTTTATTGAATCGAATCAATAATACCGCTATGAGTATCTACAATTTATTTTACTTATAAATTTCATTAAAGCAAAAAGTTAAGAGAACTATGGATTACAAAGCAACTCATTTATTTTTGATATTTGCACTCGCCTGCCCTAATGCGATTGGCCGTTGGGGTAGCCACATTCATGATATTTCTCCCATTACGCCGCGCTGCGCAAGCGCTTGGATTGCAATACGAACTTTCATCTCCTATTTCATCCTCATATAGGTCGAAATCACAAAAACGCTGAAAGAAATGTTTGTTCACTTATTATCAAGTGCCTGATGCCTGAATACAAAATTACTTGGTTTTATCTTTGGAAATGACGAACTTCCATACATACTATCATCCCCTATTTCAACCCCCTCGCAATAAAAATTAGCCTATGTCCTTTCTGAAGCTCCAGTTTATCTCTGTACCAAATTTCATAAAAAACGGTCATGTGGTTCAGGCGTGAAAGCGTGACAGATGGACAGACAGAGTGACTTTCGCATTTATAATATTAGTAAGGATAAATATATCAGACTGAATTTAATGATTGATTTCAAATATTTTCTGAAATATATGATACGATATTTTATTCATTCAGCAGATCAATTCACAGTGCATACTTTATTGAAACGGCCTGAATGTGAAGTTTGTAATGGTATGAGAAAAGCTAATACACAGGTGCTTCATCTATAAATTAATGTATTTCATTCATCTCATCTGCTTTTTAACGTTCCAGATAAACGTTAAATCTTGAATCTTATTCTTATCATGATGTATAAGTGCATAATATTTTGAATTAAATACATTAGCATAATCACAATAATTCAATTCTAAGTGAGAAATGACAATTCGGAGATCGTTCCAAATAGATTCGCTGAGTCAATCCTCAACTGCTTGTGATATCGTAGATAGAATTAATAATTTATAATCGGTTTTATTCCAGAATTGTTTTGAAGGAATCGATAATTCACATATGTCAAAATCAATTATTGTTCTATTGCAACTGCACTGCAACTGCAATAATTATGCACCTGAACGACTCGTTAAATTAACGGGGATAGAAAATGCTGAAAAAAGATGAGAATTCGGGAAAAAGTAACTGAGAAAAATTGTTATGCTTGACGAGAACTATCATTGGTTAGAATTATTGTACTTATTTCTGTTACACCCTGTATATATATATATATATATATATATATATATATATATATATATATATATATATATATATATATATATATATATATATATATATACATATATATATACATATATATATATATATATATATATATATATATATATATATATATATATATATATATATATATATATATATATATATACATACCTAATGATGTAAAAGTAAGTCACGTGATGTTCACCTCAGATTTTTTTTGTTCAGATTTCTCAACTTCATTCACTTTCACATCAGTTTTTGTTATATTTATCATTCACTTATTTTACGTTTAATATTAAAGTCACTCAGTTGAATTCAATCATTTGTTTTATTATTGCTTAGTGGAGAACTCAACCGATTTTATTTTCAACCTTAGCTACCACAGACCCCGTTTGGGGGTAGATATATGTATTCTGTATGGTAAGTGTTGTATTACCAGACCGATCACTTGGTGGGTGTAGAAGGTCATTGTGCGGTCAAGTTGTCCTGTACTCCAATGTCCAAACCCAACCTTATTTTCCAGACACTTCCGTGGTTGTGTGCTCTATGGATGAACCAACAACTACGTGGCGCCCCGGGTAATGCTGGTGCTCAATTGTGAGCCTGAACACACTCACGACCACCCTGAGCAAGAGTCGATCTACGTTAAGACTCAGTCATTTCATTTTAGCGGGGTCAAATCGCTGCCACCAGTTTTGAACGTTACAAACTCTCAATATCTTCATACATATTTGGCCAATTATATTTTAATTTTATTCTATTATAAGTACAATTTACATCTTGATGACCATTATGATATTCAAATAATATTTTATCAATTTCTTCTTTTGTCAACTTGCAAAATTTTCATATAGATATACAGTAATGAAAATACTGGTATCTTAAAGAATATATCTGAGCATTATTCTTGAAATCTTTCTTTTGAATAGGTTTAACCCACAACCTATCTCGGGAATTACAAGTTCTGTTATTTTATTTTGTAAACAAAAATTCTCCAGATTTACTGAAGTAAGAAACTCTTCTCGCTAGATCTATCAGAAAACTCATCCTTTGTAACAAGATATATAGTAACTCTAGAATTTTCCTTCGAATATAAAATTTTATAAAGTTCAGGACCTTGTTGGCTCAAATTTTCCAAATAATTTAATTTTTCTTTGAATTTTTTCAGTTATACCAGCATCCATATGGAGATTGCTACTAGCCCAGTGATCTTTACCTCAATCATTTGGTGCGTCGAATAAATCACCTTCAATTTCAGTGACCTTAGTATTATAAACCAACTTGGTTTCTATATCTCTTAGATATTTTTGATACATTCTTTCATAATCAATGTGAATAGAAAAAATATTATGTATGCGGCTCAAAGCATCCGCAATTGAAATAGATTTTTTTGTACAGTCACTATAGAATGATATCCATTCCACACGCTGTAGCGTGCGGAATAGGAGTCATTCCGCACGCTTAGAAGTTCCTAGGAGTACCATGTGGCATCGCGAAAAAACTGTTCTATTGCTGTCATAATTTCATGTCTCTTTGATTTTCTCATCATTTTTCTCCAAAAACATATCAGTATGAGTGATTTTATCAAAATCTGATGAATTGAAATGAGATCAATGAAGCAAATTCTTTCTCAAAAAACTGCACATTTTGGTTATAAATATTTCCGCGAACACTTTTGACTGTAGAAAAACTAACATCCGTCACTCGTGCGAATCGATCATTCCGCACTTGTATCGAGATAGACTATTCTGATCGATGTACAATTTCATAATCATATTCATCCAATTTTAATCGCCAACACATCAATTAAGAACCAATATCGGTTGGATTTTTGATCTATACAAGAGATCTATGATCAGTAACAGTACTAAATTTTCTACCGTAAGGATTAGGTCCAAGAATTTCTGGAGCTCAAATAATGGCACATAATTTTCTCTCGATGATAGAATAATTCAACTAGCGTTTGGAAAAGCATTTACTAGCATAAGCGATTGGTGAGGAATTTTCTTCCGTACTGTAGACGTTGATCTGTGACGTTCCAAACTGACCTAAGTTCGTTCTTCGCTCTTAATCTCAGGAAGATCGTAGGGGACGTGAAGCGTCGCAAAGCTAGACTCCGAGCATACCCGGAGCACCATAATGTGGTCTTTCCGTCCGCAGGGCACATAACAACGAAAGTACCTGCAATAAAGGAATGTTTGCTCGGACGAAGGGGTTACAGGCATGGATGACCGCATAATGGCCTTCAGCATCCACTTAAGCGACAATGTACTCGCCATAAGCCACACTCTTAAACAGAGATTGTGGCAGCTAAACTGTCTGAAAGAAACGGGCAGGTTTTCTTTTTCGCACAATAAAACAAAGATTTCCAACTGTATGACTATTGACTTCAATATACGTAAAATAAATAAATGGTTAACAAAAAAATTATCAATTTGGATAGAATTTGACTAGTACAGATAAAAATAAATCGTTAAGAAAATGATAAAGCTAATTGTAAAATGACCAACAGTGGCTGAGGGCCCAATACACAAAATAACGCGCCTTGGAGGACAGCACGCAAACAACATCACACCAATGTGTGCAAAACCTGACGCTTATACGCCCTGCTCCTAACTGGCCGAAGATAGGGGCCTAGCCCAATCGACTGCACAGAATGAGCGTATAGCGCCAAAAGACTACTGCGTCCACATCAGCTGCATCCAAGGAGCGCCTAACACAAAATAAATGACAAGAACGTAGACAAAAAAATTAACGTAGACTTCTGCTCCAACAATAACTGAACCAACAAATTGTACAAAACAGACATTTAGCTGAACTCACAAGTTCTCCGGAACTGTGGAGATGACGTCGCCAGACCTAGTGGAGGTCAAAAGTTGATCGTGGATAGACGTCAAGCTTAAGTAACCTGGAGATGGTCTCAGGAACAGGATACCAGCGCTCGCGTCGCTAGGTGCTCTGCGGGCGAAAGTGTTATGTTATTTTACTGTTTTATCATTTAGGGATGAGTTGTGTCAAATGTGATCTGACTGTTATTATAAGTTTTAAATGAAATATTTTGATTTTGAAACAGAGTCTTCTCAACTTCTGACTTCTTGCAGCAACTACGTGAAATAAAAATACGACATCAAAATACGTCATTAATTAGTAAAGTGTCAAATATTGACAATAAATGTGAGATGAGTGGAATGTTTTATCTATCTGAAATAATAGTGTTAATACGTTTAAATTGTTGCAAAAAGGAATGGATAAAAAACTGGGATATGGAAAATGGTGACATAGGAGCAAAGTGCGAAATGGGAATACAATTGCCAACATAAACGCCATTTTCGATTTTCTTCCATGAACAAATACATTCGATATTTCTGGACATATCAACCTTCAACAAAAGCTTCCAAACACAATTTATTATTTAGATTTTAGATTATTCGAGTGGCATCTTAGCCCTCGCTAGCTAAACATGCATCGGTTAATTCTGCAGTTAACCTTTAAATTCTGTTTGCAAAGTCTCTAATGTTTTCATTGTATAATTGTCTACATGATAACAATTCCCTTTTCTTCTGAGCTATGGTACGTTTCCCCAAGTAATAATTTCTTGATTCTTGCTTTGAGTCATCCCAATCTTAATAATCATGATATTCAATAATAATATATGTTTGACCCGTCAGTTTACATTTTAACACATCTAAAAATTTTGCAATGTGGATGTTTGTTTTGCAAGTGGTTCTGACTATGTCACAACATGCTATAAATCTGTGTAAATTATCTCTATCCCCGTCAAATTCAGGGATTGTTCTCAAGGATGTTTCTATTGTGAACGCCAAATTATTATCAAAGCTAAAAAGATCAATTGATTCTGCAAAGTCTAAACCAAATTCTTGTAGAATTGACATACATAATATTAAAACTCGAAAATTAGCACTTCATTATCACTCACAACGATGGACGGTGTCATGTAGAAAGCCACAAATATTCTTGTGAATACTGGAATTATAGTGGAACTGGAACTGAATAGAACATTGAAACGAAGATTCTTGTAGAATGGAAGATTGATGGTTGAAAGTTGATATTGGCCCAATTGCAAATAATCAGAGAACTTGCGACTGTAGTTCTTCTGACACAAAGTTGATTAATAAATAGGAACGTTTGTTGAACTTCTGGCCAAGAACAATGATGCACAAACGTAAGAGTAGATACTTTGAGTATTTTGTGATGCGACTGTCCGCGATAATACGAGAGTTGAACTCTTTCTGGTCTCAATTGAAATTTGAACGTTCAACACTTCAGTTTAGACCCTCACACTGGATTCAAATTATACACTTCTGACACCAAAATTTATGTTGTGATGTCTTAGGCAGAGCCGATGGACAAGTTGGACAAAACAACAGGTGGATTCTATAGAGACTCTAGTAGAACTCAGAGTTGTAGTAACTCAAATTTATTTACAACTTAACTTAGTACATTCATTTACAATAAGTGAGTCGAGTACACCCACGGGAGTACTTGATGAAAAGATGGTTGGGTGACGAAAACCGAATAACGACTGACTTCTAGTCTCATTCGAAGAGCTCGGCTGCAGTTAGAACTGCTAGCTGAACAAATTTAAGAACAAAGAAAGGTGACCTCTGAGAAAAAAATAGCAATTTTTATCTTGATGGTATTAGTATTGACGATACTATCAGGAAGCTCCACGTAATCGCCAGCAGCAACTAAAGAAAGTTTTACTTCAGTTGGATGAACAATACTTGAACGGAAAAATATCGTTTATGCACCACCTATTTCACGTTGGTAGTACTATGTAAATACTTTCATGCAAGTGTCAGTAACAGCTATACAATGCTCCAAATCAATCAGATGAACGATGAGTGAATAGACAAATACGGCTCGTGCACCACTCAATGTATGTTGACAATATTATGATAGGAACCTTCTCAAGAATGCCAACAACAATTGTAGTGAGATTCAACTCAAGCACATGAACAATGCGCGAACAAAAAAATACGGTTCGTGTGCCACTTAATGTGTGTTGACGACACTATAATGAAAACCTTCACAAACGTGCCACAGACAACTATAGAAAGTTTTAGCCCAATCAGATAAACAGTGCTCGAACAAACAAGAATGGCTGATGCACAATTTCTTGTAAAGTTGTGTGATATAACCTTTATTTAGATATAATGTGAACTTCTGCTGGTAAAAGAGTTCTCAAAATCGAACCAGTAGTTATGGAACTCATTTCTTTCAACCACAAATACAACTTTCTCCTCTTCATAATACTAAAATAGATAAAGAAGACCGAGCATATCAGTAAAACAATGATCTGATCATTTGGAACCTACATAATACATTCAAAATCTATTGAATTATTTGTGAATATTCATGATCATAATATTAAAATTTTATCTGAATGTCACGGAGCTAGAGCTTTATATTTTGATATACTCATTGATTCTATTCTGACAACATTCTTCTTGTACACCATATTTTCTGATGAGGCAGCTTTCACGAGGAAGAAAGGTAATAATTATCGTAACTCTTATTATTGGACTGAAATAAATCCTCACGTTGTTGTACGACGGCGTTTTCAGCATCGCTTTTCGATTGATATTTGGGCAGGTACTGTTGGTGTAATGTTACATGGGCCATGCGTTAAACCAAATTGGGTGAATGGAGCTAGTTATTTATTATTTTAACAAGATACTTTGCCAGAATCACTTAAAAATGTGCTAAAAAAAAACATAATTACAGTACACGACAAATGCAGAATTTTCATATTGGTAGAACTAAAAAGAATGCAACGGATATATCTGTATTTAAAAAAGGACTTGTTATTTATAATAATTTACCTGATAATTTGAAGAACGTTTCGACTAATGTGTTTAGAAGAAAACTCAGGAATCATTATTCTGAGAATGTTTGCAACAATTTCTATGATTATCAGTTGATCTGTTTTATTATACTTTTCATTTCTGTATTATATAAGCTCTAGCTAAATGAACGATATTATTATTATTATTTTATGAAATGTGCGTCCGCAGGCATGATGGTGCGTCACCACACTATGCCCTGAATGTAAGAGAACATTAAAACCTAGTCGCTGAGGACAGGTACATTGGTCGTGTGGTCCTGTAGCTTGGCTTTCTAGATCCTCTGACCTAAATTCGCTAGATTTTTATTTCTGAAATTACTCAGTACAGCTTACAGTTGACAGAGCTCGTTTCATTCGCACAGCGGCCTACAGTTAAAGTTACCTTACGTTTTAGAGAAATCATATATGGACACTACTTGTGCTTAAGTACCCAATAAATAATTGAATTTTGGAAAATTTTAGTGTGACTTCATATGCAGTAGAATTTAAGTTTTGTATTCTGGTTTTGGAACGCGTGCAATCTGAGAATGCAGTGAGCACCGTGAAGGCTGGTCGGTGCAGTTGCTTTTTCGTACAATTTTCCGTTTCATAAACGTCCCAAATGAAGCTTCACTCCAAAATCAAATATCCTTTATTAACAAGTAAAATGTCCTAAATATGTGTACAAAATTTCAAGATGATCGGTTGAGTAGGATGACTAGTAACCACGATCTCGATTTAGTTTATTACCAGTATGTTGGATTTGACAGCTGGAGCCAACATATCAAGAAGTGAACTTCAATGCCTGAAAGAAATAGGAATTGATGAGGACATTGTTGTTTCACCAGCTGATAAGGGCAAAGCTACAGTTATCCTTCATAAAGATGATTACATTGAAGAAGCAAATGATTCACTAGATCATGCAGCTTACATTGAAGTTGATAATAATGCACTGAGCTCTTCAAAATATCGAACAACTGAACTTTTGGAAGAATCATCTTTTTCTTAAGATATTCAGAAAAAGCTTCTATCCCAAGATCCTGTCATTTTAAAGTTTTACGGTCCTCCAAAAATTCATTGAAAAATTTTTTTTCAAGGATCTATTGTCAATTCGATAAGTTCAACAACATATGGATTAGCCAAATATTTGGATGGTTTGTTTAAGCCGATGATTGGTCATACTTTATCATATGTTGAGGATTCTTGACATTTTGTGGATTTGATTAGAGACATGATATTAACAGATAATGATCTATTTGCAAGTTTTGACATTTCATCTTCATACGCAAAAGTACCTACCATCGATACTTTGAAAATATTGAAAGATCACTTTCCAACTGATATTGTCAAGCTCTTCAAACATTGTTTGACTTCTTGTTTATTTATCTACAATAATAATTTTACAAATAAATCAATTGTATCGCCGTGAGTCCTCCTATCTCTCCTTCTATCCCTGATTTTAACATGGAGAAATTGAAACAGAAAGATTTAAGCGCAGCTATAAGAGAACCTACGTTATGTTGATGATGTTTCTGCTGCTTGGCCTAATTCTAGAGATGGATTAAGTGCTGTTTTGAATCATTTGAACGTGCAACATAGAAACATCAAGTTGAGTATTGAGGTTGAGGAGAGTAACTGTCTTTCTTATTCAGACGTTTACCTGGAGAAATAAGATAATGGTGAAATCCTCCACTCAATATATAGAAAGCCAACCCACAAAAATCAATATCCACATGGGTCCTCAAAGAAGAACTCTACGCCTTCTGTTAAAAATCTGAATAATAAGAAAATATTCATTACTTTGCCCTATACAGGGTATAACTGAGCCTTTGTATCAAAATTTGATGGAATATTGTACTGAACATACTGATAATGAATCAAAAATAATTTGGCTGAAATTCGTAAAAACAGCAGTAGTTTGCAAAAATATAACATTTTGGGTACCGCTGGTTGTCATAGGTACTCCTATGCAAAGTGAATAAGAAACCATGTTACACAATATTCACATGCGTAATTTACTATCAGTAAAGCAATCAAATTAATCAAATAAGAATATTTTTATCAACTGCAGATTGAACAAAATTTGTACTACACAAGATATTACATAAGTCTGAAGAAAAGAATAAGAAGATTATGAATAGATAAAAATTGCTCGAAATTGTCGCCGTTCACAGCAACACACAATGCAGCACGTTGAATGAGGTTGGTGGTACAACTTGACGAAGCCAATTGTGTTCTTCCATTATTTCGGCGCAATTTCCAATACGCTGTTGCAGTTTTTCAATACTTTGCGGCGCATCTTAGTTATCATAAGCAAATGACTTCAAATGACCCCAGAAATAAAAATCAAGAGGTTTAAGATCTGGTGATCTCGGAGGCCATGGTACAGGACCAACACGTCCTATCCAAGACCTTCGTATGCAGTATCTAAATGCTCTCTCACAAATCTGCTGTAGTGCGGAAGTGCATCGTCATGGAGAAACCATGCATGCTGCCGAACATCCAGCGTAATGTTCTCTAACAATTCAGATAGAGTGTTTCGTGAAAACCCTTAGTAATCGTTATCATTCATACGCGCAGATTAAATGTATGGACCAAGTAGAGTACCATTCACAATCCCAGCCCAAACTCTCAAAGAGAATCGATGCTGAAAATTACTTCTTCTAATAACATGTGGGTTTTCACGTGACCAGAAATGTGAGTTGTGGAAATTATGAATACCATCTCGAGTGGACAAGGACTCATTGGAGAAAATTACATTCAATGTGAAATTCTGGTCTTGAGCATGTTGATGACAAAAATTCACTCGCTTGAGGCGGTCACGTTGCATCAGATTGTGAACTCTTTGGTAATGGAACGGATAATACCTCAAGGGGGGTCTCTTGCAATCATTGACCATCTAAGGTCTTGCAGGTGTAAAGGAGACGGTAACAGAAAGCAGCATTGTGGGTGGGGTTAAAAATGAGTATTGACTGATAAGGAGGGAGGATCGTCAGTACCTCATCAACCAGAGTGGACGCACGTCAGTTTATGGCACGCCGATTTGCTATTCAATAGCAAAAATTTATTCCACTTAAATTTAAATTATACATATTTTTCATCTTGCAAGATAATTTGATTCATTGGATTTTTATAATTGAATTAAAATTATGTACATAATGAAAATTCAGAATTATGTTAACTTGCAAAATAATTTTAATGCAAAGAATTTTTATGATTGAATTAAAATTATGTACATAATGGTAATTCAGAATTACCATCAACTTGCAAGATAATTTCAATTGATTGAATTTTTATGATTGAATTAGAATTATGTTCATAATGGAAATTTGGAATTCTTATTATCTTGCAGGATAATTTTAATTCATTGAATTTTTCTGATTGAATTAAAATTATTTAGGTACATAATGGAAATTCAGAATTATCATTATCTTGCAAGATAATTTGAATACATTGGATTCTTATGGTTGAATTAAAATTATGTACATGATGATAATTCAGCATAGAGACTATCTAGCAAAATTATACGGAACCGTTGAATTTTTATAATTAAATTAGAATTATGAACATAATAAAAATTCAGAATTATTATCATCTTGCAAGATGAATTTAATGCATTGAATTTTTATGATTGGATTAAAATTATGCACATAATAAGAATTCAGTATTCTTATTATCTTGCAGAATAGTTTTCATTCATTGAATTTTTGTGATTGAACTAAAATTATGTACATGAAAGAACCTTAGAATAATTATTTCCAATGAATTGAATTTTTATGATCTAATTGGAATCATGTTAATAATGGTAATTTGGAATTCCTATTATTTTGCAGGACAATTTTGATTCATTAAATTTTTTTGAATTAATTAAAATTATGTACATATTGGAAATTCAGCATTATTATTATCTTGCAAGATAATTTTAATGCGTTGAATTCTTATGATTGAATTAAAATTATGTACATAGTGATAATTCAGAATTATCATTATCTTGCAAGATAATTTCAATTCATTGAATTTCTATGATTAAATTAAAATTATGTACATAATAAGAATTCAGATCATTATTTTATTGCAAGATAATTTTAATACATTGAATTTTTATGATTGAATTGATAATTCATCATAGAGACTATCTAGCAAAAATATACAGAACCGTTCAATTTTTATGACTGAATTGAAATTATGAACATTATAAAAATTCAGAATCATCATTATCTTGCAAGATAATCTTGATGCAATGAATTAAAATCATGTACATAATAGAAATTCAGTAGTCTTATCATCTTGCAGAATAATTTTAATTCACTAAATTTTTTTGATTGAATTAAAATTATGTACATAATGACAATTCGGAATTATTTTTATCTTGCAAAATAATTTTAATACATTGAATTTTGATGGCTGAATTAAAATTATGTACATATTGATAATTCAGCATAGAGACTATCTAGCAAAATTATACAGAATTGTTGAATTTTTATGATTGAATTAAAATTATGTACATAATAGAAATTCAGAATTATTATTATCTTGCAAGATAATATAAATCCATTGAATTTTTATGATTGAATATAAATTAAATCAAAATCATGGACATAACTTTAATTCAATCGTAGAAATTACCTTGCAAGGTGATGATAATTCTGAATTTCTATTATGTACATAATTTCAATTCAATCATAAAAACTCAATGAATTAGAAGTATCCTGCAAGATACTGAGAATTCCGAATTCTCATTATGTTCATAATTTCAATTCAATCATAAAAATTCAATGTATTAAAATTATCTTGCAAGAAAGTAATTATTTTGAATTTCCATTATGTACATAATTTTAATTCAATCATGAAAATTCAATGAATTGAGATTATTCTGTAAGATAATAAAAATACTGAATTTCTATTATGTACATAATTTTAATTCAATCATGAAAATTTCTTGCAAGATGATAATTCTGAATTTTCATTATGTACATAGTTTTAATTCAATCATAAAAATTCAACGGTTCCGTATAATTTTGCTGGATAGTCTCTATGCTGAATTATCATTGTGTACATAATTTTAATCCAATCATAAAAATTTAATGTATCAAAATTATCCCGCAAGATAATAATAATTATGAATTTACATTATGTACATAATTTTAATTCAATAAGAAAAATTCAATAAATTAAAATTATCCTGCAGGATAAAAAGAGTTTCTGATTTCCATTATGTACATAATTTCAATTGAATCATAAAAATTCAATGTATTGGAATTATCCTGCAAGACGATAATAATTATGAATTTCCACTATGTACATAATTTTAATTCAATCAAAAAATTCAATGAATTGAAATTATCCTGCAAGATAATAAAAATTCCTGATTTCCATTATGTACATAATTTCAATTCAGTCATTAAAATTATCTTGCAAGATCATAATATTCCTGAATTTTCCATATGTACATAATTTTAATTCAATCATAAAAACTCAATGAATTAGAATTATCTAGCAAGATAATATAAATGTATAGTTTAAATTTAACTCGAATAAATTCTTGCTATTAAATAGCAAAACGGCGTGCCATATCAGTTCTTTGTTTGAATATTTTTGTATTTGAAATCAAGAATCATCAGAGACTAGATTTTATGCAGAATACATGTTTTTGTTTTTTGGTATTATATTTTTTTCATACTTCGTCGGAGAATATTCATGAAGAAGATGGCTACCATCTTTTTGAAATTAATTTTCTCATTGTAATTCTCGTCTTGCTTAAGCGAACCGTTGTTAATACTGTATTAAATATTTAATATTCAAAAATATCACAACACTTAGAAAAATCAAAAACCAACAAAATCCACAAATCAACCACTTTCACTTTCAATCGGCAATCGAGTGACGAAAAGTAAAAATCCTGGTAAATCCCTCAAAAATCAACAAAATTCACATTTATACCGCTTTTACTTTCGAGTACCTAACAGTTCATTCAAAAATTCGTTGCTATGGAATCAAATTGGGAGGCGGAGTTATGCCAAAGGCTAGACTTCCAGAAAATATATCACTTCACTAACGCCATCTATGGGCCAACAAAATAAATAATATTTACAATTTTATTTTGCTAATTACCCCGAATAAATGGTTTTTTTGACAAATATATGGCTGAAAAATGAGAGATAAAGGTTGAAAGTGAATCAACATATAGGTATTTGAACTGATCATCTGATTTTCATACAAGAAAAATAGGTTTGAAAAGTACCTATTTTAGTGAGTTTCACAATTTTTTTACCGAAGACTGGAATAATTTTTAGGAAATTCCATACGCTTATTTTAAGCTAACAGTAATATCTCTCATATAGTCAATTTTCATAGGTTTAACTCAAATCATGTTTGAGTTAAAACGATTTGAAAAGCCTTGAAATCGATATTTGTACTATGCTTAAGGGCGTTTTACTCTGGAACTAGAAAAGATTATCAAATTTCGATACGTACAGTTGTTTATAAGCCCCTAATCTTCAAAATAATATATAACATTTGCCATTTCAATGATAAATGAAAGCTGTATAACGATTTGAAAAGTGACAATTATCGCCTTTCACGCAGAGACTTGTCTTAAGCTTCGAAGAATTCTCCACACAGTCATATAAGAAACTTCTTGTCCCAAGCTGCGTGAAATTTGGCGAGTACTTATTGTAGGATCGACATTAATTATATCCGATAAAACATTTTCAAAATTTTGTCGGTATTTTTGACGTCTCCCACCTCTACCAGGATGAGGTCGAAGTGATCCTGTATCACAAAGATGCTGTAGTAGTCTTCCAAACATTCGATGACTGGGATGCCGTCTGTCAGGATATCATTCTTCATACAAACGCTGCGCTGCTCTCTCGTTTTGTCCCACCTCCACGTATACTATCATCATATCAGTTAGTTCTAAATTACTAAATGCAATGTCCATTTCCATTCTTATTTTTTCTCTCAAAATTCAATAACAATAGCATCAAACATTGTTTTACGTTACAAACTTGTGAACTTTTGCCGACAAAAATTGATAGAAAATTATTTGACTTTTATGTATAATGCAATATCTATTCAATTTGTGATTAGTTGTTGGGTGATGGTTACGAGTAATGTTGTGATTCCTAGAGAAATTATCAACCCAGTGGCCCAAAACTGTATATTTGATTGAAGCCATAACCAAATTTTCGAGTTTCAGCGAAATTCTTTTTGATTCATGATATGTACGTCCAATACTATATACCATCAAATTTTGTTGCAAAGGTTTAGTTACACCCTGTATAGATGATATAACAGATAAAGACTTCCACATAAATATGACATAAAAACTTCATACACATCCAATCTAGAAATTCGATATCTTATTGGTAATATTGAACAATATCCAGGCAATTTTCCTTGCCAATGTGGTAAAGTATATATTGGACAAACCAAGAGGACGTTGGAAACAAGATTGAAAGACCATTCTCGTCATAGAAGATTGAACCACCCAGAAAGGTCTGCGGTGGCTGAGCAAGCTATTCAAGAATAACACGGCATTGACTTCAAGAATACAAAGCTTCTGACTAAAGAGAAAAATTGATTTGAGAGGCTGATGAAAGAAGCAATAGAAATGAAAAAATCGTGGAACAATTTGAATTTGAATACTGGTTATGAACTAAATCGATCGTGGTTACCAGTCTTTTGTTCATAATTTCAAGTTATTTTTAACCACGAATCTACTTGCAAGTGCTAATTCAACCACCTCCTGAAGATCTGTGGATGGTTTAGTTATGCGCCAAAGCAAGAAGAGTAGATCCAGATTGACCTAGAGCCACAAGGAGTTAACGATTCCTCTATTTAAACTTTCATTTGTATCTCCTGGAAATCTATGGACCTTGAATTATAAGCTCAACCACGGGCAGAGCTCTACGATCCAGAAAGCTACTTTTTCATACTTTTCTAGTTATATATAATTTGCTTCGACAATTTTGTTTATTTCCATCATACATTTATACACTTGAAAAAAGCAACACATTGCTGTTGGAGTATTGTGTTTCACATAATTTATATACAGAAC
This sequence comes from Dromius quadrimaculatus, assembly GCA_963989225.1. Taxonomy (NCBI): domain Eukaryota; kingdom Metazoa; phylum Arthropoda; class Insecta; order Coleoptera; family Carabidae; genus Dromius; species Dromius quadrimaculatus. Next base: position 46,723,634 of record OZ022329.1, read on the forward strand.
TTCTTTCAAATAAAACATATTTATTAAAAATCTGACTTGGATATCACGAGACCTACTTGTACATTATTGGATGTATATAATCAAAAAGGAAATCTTATCATTCCACGGCTAATTGTTTTTGATTTATCCAAGAGATTCTAAAAATCTGTCAAATAAAATGCGCCTTTAGCCTGGTCAAAACTATGGAAATACTAGGTCATCGTTCTCAGACTACAACATTCCTAAATACTGATTTTCAAGATTCTGCGGCTCACAGCTCTGAATTTATACGCAAAATTGAAAAATAGATTTCAACTGAAATGCACTTCCGGTTATTATTATTGTTATGAAAATACTAGGCAATCATTCAGATGCTACAGCAGACTCAAATACCGAATTTCAATATTCTACAGATCATCGTTCTGAATTTATGCAAGAAATTATAAAATAATGTCAAGTTTAGTGCACTGCCGGCTCAGTCGATCTCAATGAAAATAGGATATGAGCATCTGAAAGACAGTATTATCGTCTTGAATACTGAATTCTGATATTTTACGTTCAATCGTTTGAGCCAGTTATGAGATTTGCGAGTTACGCACGCCCGAACGAACGTACCGACATCAAGCCAAAAATAGTCGAAATGGATTCAGGGATGCTCAAAACGGATATTTCCATCAAAATCTCGATAGGTGAATTTTGTCGATTTCACAATACTTAGTACAAGTAAGTAAAAATGAGTTCTGTAAAGTTTTACCTACTTTAAATGGAAGCTCTATCGTGATGTTGCAATTTTGTGCAAAAATAATTAAATATGTAGTAAATTCTGTATTGGAAGGAGACTGTATCAAAAATATTTTATTATCAATTTTTATTAGGAAACATGATGCGGTATTTGTATGCTTAACTATTCCAATGGATACAGTGGATATGTCAAGTCCATCCCCCAAGAAACAATAATTGTTTCTTCAATGTGGTCCTCCGTTGCTCGAGTAGTACTCGCACTGTAGACTCGATTTTCCCTCAACAATTCCTACACTCGGCCAATCTGCAGGAAATCCTCCTTGGATTCTGAATAACCATCGAACTAAGATTCAATTTATCATACGCTTTGTTCATTATCAGGTTTTCAACTGAGTAATTTGGAATTGTATGGATGCTTGATTTTAGATGATTTTGAATGAGTCAGACGGAAAAAAAGACTACTCGCTATCCATCATATATTAATATCCCGTCTTGAGAAATCCAGATTAACTATATTTAGTATCAAATTGATCGACTGACGATTAAGGACAACTGTCAATAAAAAGGTAACGAAATGTAAACTTTTCTCATATATTCTATTGCAAAAATTTTTATTCCTAGAATTGTTCTTGGGTTTGTTGGAAAACACAAGATAAACATTGTCTGTAAACAGAGCCGATAATGAAACTCGCGTTTATTTGAGAATTATCGCTTCGTTTTCCTGCGAGTATAGTTACAATTTAAAGGTGGAACTATTAGTGGATTAGTGCAGAAGTGTAGTGAAAGGGGTGTGATCAAAAGAAGTTTCACTGTAAGGAGATACAGAAGCTACGAGTTTAAGAACACGTGCGCAGAAAGATAGGCTTGTCGACGGCGGGCTGTGACGCGTATGCGTATTATAGTAAAATAGAATAGTAAAAGGGAGTGGGCGGGAAATAATAGCTCAGAAGAAACATATTCACCCTTTAGAAGAAGTAGAAAGGTGCTAAGGAGCCCAGATAATCAACTAAATAGAGGGAAAGAGAAAAATAGCTTTGATATAGAAAAGATTCAAGAAATAAGAGATACTATGAGGGAAATGCTAGAGATGATAAAAACTAATACTCAAGAGTGGAAACTATTCAGGGAAGAATTTTAAGTGAAAGAAGAAGAGTGGCAGGGAGGAAGGAAGTATTAACCAATAGAATAGAGATATTAGAAAAGAAAATAGAAAATGGGGAGAAACAAAGAGAGAAAACAATATTGTGATAGAAGGAAATCTAAGCAACGGAGCGGGAAATAAGATTACAGTGAAAAGATCCATGAGCGATAATCTAGGTCAAGAGATAAAGATGGTGAATGAAAAACAGTTTAGAAATAATAGTCCAGTCAAGTTAGCCTTAAAAATAGGGGTACCCTTGCATAAACTCCCAAAAAGCTGAACATCGACATGAACGTTAGAAATACAATTATGATAAAGTTGTGAAAAGTCCCCATCGATCCCATATGTGTGAAAAATTTTATACGAGGTCAAAGTTCACAAATTGGGTTTTCTGTGTTTTCAAGTGAAACGGTTGATTTTATGATAAAAGTAGTTGAGATAAGAATTGTAGATCTTCCAATTTTCTACAAAAATTGTCTCCACCTCTTTCTCCTAAGACTTACCATTCCTGAGGAAAAGCCATTCTAGAGTTATATTCCTAATACTATGCATGACTACGCTGCCTATGTACATTATAGACGTATAATATAGGTCAAACTGTTGGTCCGCGTAACTAGTACTCGTACATTAATATTGAATGATAATTCGAAGAATATGAAATGAAAAGAAACCCAGTCCTTTATTTTATGTGACCATGTGGCCTTGGGCACACCCCAACTCGGCACATTCAATCTCTCAATAGGACATCAATCAAGGGTTAGTGGTAATCCTTATGACCAACTCGGCACATCTTAAACAAGTGTTTGCAGAAGAACCCACCTCTATTATCGGCTTAACACTTGAGAAAAATCTGAATTAGAATGTTTTGCTTAGTAGCTATCTATTACCAATCTGATAATTCAACCAACCACATCAAAGGTATCAATTCGCAGGATAACGTTGAAATTATTGTTTCTATTGTATGATGCAACCTACTTATGCTATGATTTTGTATTATTGTCAAATGGACTATAAAATAGATTTTATTCCATTCGAAAATATTAGAATACCCAGTCCTCCATTCCTTCAGGTACCTAGGTCATTTCATCATTACCTGCACATGTGCCGAGTTGGGTATCACTGCAGGTACCTGAGATACTCGTATGTGCTAAGTTGGGGAGTCATTAGCAGAGACTACCTGCGAATGTGCCGAGCTCGGGATCGCCGGTGTCCTTGAGCAGCATCTGTCTGCTGTTTAATTGTTAACGTAGCCGTGTCCGTCTGTTACTTACTTTAAATTACTTGCATAGAAAATTACGTTTCGTATATTTTGCAAAACATACACGTAATGAGAAACGTGTTCAATCAGCTTGTCCTCCTCCAACCTCGGCTTCTGCTCATCAACATTTTTATCAAATAGTTTAGCAAATTCAAGTGTGGCTTGGAAATCAACTTGACCCAGAAGAATGGGGTTGGGAGCTAGTTAATATTATAAAGAAGAAATCATATGAATTAAATTTCACACAGAAAGAAAATTGTCAAATATGTGAAGTGCTATTGAACATTCAAAAAATGGATAGTTCTGAAGAAGAATTGTTTTCCATGGAAATTTCAGACCTAAGAGTCGGGACTGAGGTTACCATCATCTTATATCGAAGATGCAACTGTAGACATATATTTCGTCCTTACTAGTACTCATCGGTACAGCATAGCCAAGTCCAAAATAGTCAAGACTTGGATCCCAGAGTCTAATTAATAATATATTGGAATTAATCGACACTCTACTTCCACCTGCACCAGAAAAGCTCCTTGATACTATTTTTTATAACTGCAGAAAGGGGTATAATTTGAAATGCGGCTACAAAAAAGTAAGCTTACTATTTTCACCAGCATTCACCAGCTGTCAAAGCCAGTCGCGTTCAAATACTGAATCCTCAACAGAAGATAATCCTCACATCAACGATAAAACAACTGTTGTATCGCTATTTGAACAATTAACGTCAACTCAGGAGGATGAAGATGAAGAAGAAGTTGAATAAGAAGACCTAATTTTATATTGAACTTCAACAAGAAGACCATAAGTAGGCCTTCCGGGAAAACCACATTGAAAAATACGCGCAAAGTACACTTACTCATAGGTAGCGTGGAAACGTGTGCATATTATGGAGAATATAATTTGAGAATGGCTTTTCTCAGAAATGGTGGATCTTAGAGAAAAAGAAGTGAGAAGATTTTTTTGTAGGGAATTGGAAGATCTACAATTTGTGTTTGAGCTATTCATATCATAAAACTGATCGTTTCGCAAAAAAAATCAAAAAATCCATTTTTGCGAACTTTGACCTCCCATAAAATTTTTTGCACACACGGGATCGTTGGGGACTTTTCACAACTCCATTATAATATCATTTGTGACGTTCATGCCAATTTTCAGCTTCTTGGGAATTTGTGCAAGGGTGAATGTCTATTTTGACTGGACTATAAACGAATGAGGGTGAACTTAGAAAATGATTTGACGTTATGCGAGAGTGAAGTACAGGCAGAAATAGTTAGAATTGCGAAAACAGGAAGAGACAGAGGTAGAAAGGTCAATATAGGATACAGAAAACTTATTATTGACGGAAGCATGTTTGAATACAGTGGAGAGGAAAAGGAGTTATCTGAAGAAAGAGAACTAAACGACTAGGAGCGGAGCAGGGTGAACAGAAGACGACCAAAGCAAAGACAATGGACATGAATAGGAGGACGAACCAGATTCAATACGGATAGGAAACTGAAATGGTGAAAGTTTAAAAGGAAAACAATTCGAGATTATGGAAGAAATGAAAAGTATGAGAATAGGTATGATTAGAGTGACAAAGTCCAAAAGAAAAGGCAAAGGAATTAAACATTCAAGTGATACATTGGTCTGGGGTAGAAGAGAATGGAAGAGCAGTACCTGAAACAGCACTTATTGTCAAAGAGGATATGTTAGATGAAATGGGAAACGAAAAGTATATCAATGAGAGAATTATGAGGATAGATTGGGAGTTGAGGAGTAAACAGCGCTTGACATTGATTGTGGCATACGGGCCTAATGAAGATGATGAAAAGAAGAACAAGGACTGACTTTTTAATGAGGTACAGAAACTAATCTATGAAGCAGATGAGGACATAATAATAATAGGAGACCTGAATGGTAAAGTAGGTGATAATAATATAAGGGGAGAAAGATACTCAGGTTAAACAGGAGAAAAAGAGCTGAATATTGAAGAAAGAGGGATAATGGACCTATGTATGGAAAATGATTTGATTATGGCGAATATGGGTATTCATCATAAATATACAAGAACACAACCAAGCAGAAACGAGAAGTCTATCATAAATCATTTCCTTATCGCTAGAGGTGAACATAGTATAGTTAGGGATGTTCGAGTACACAGAAGCGCAGAAATAAAAAGCGACCACTCTCTCACAATCATGAAATTGAGAAGTAGTAAAATAAAAGCACGAGAAAAGAGAATATCTGTTAAACAAGAGAAAATTAGAACAGGAGGACACACGAGTCAAATATCAAGAATTGATAGCTGACGGTATTCCAGACATGGACACAGAAGTAGATATGAAGGAGATATAGACAAAATTCAAGACAACAATATTATCTCCGAGGGAATCATGTGGGATAGCTAAAATCTATAACAAACAAATATAGAGGAGTGCGTGGTGGACGGAAGACATACCGAAACTGAAAGAATGTACTATGGAAAAACTATCTAGCATCCAAAGAATGATTATGAAGAGTACAAGATAAAGAGAAGAAAAGTTAAAAACTCGGTGAAGAAGGCGAAGACGGAGAGATGAGAAAAGTTCAGGAATAAATTGGAATTATCTCACATAGATAACCAGAAACTTCTTCGTGGAATTTCAGAAAATATAAGAAATAATAATGAAACAACGGTTTTAAGAAATCTAAGAGACAGAGACGGACAAATATTGACAACTGAAGATCAAATCATGAAAAGATGGAAAAAACATTCTGAAGGCTTATTACAAGAAAATGGAGGAGAAAGAACTAATACTATAAGCAACGACACAAGTAACAGAATACAGGAAGTGAACACGAACATTGAAAATATAAACACAAAAGAAATGAAAGCAGCTATCGAAGGAATGAAAAATGATAAATTACCGGGACATTTCAATATGACCGACGAAATGTTGAAATATATGGGCGAAGGAGGAGAGGAATGTTCAAGAATAATATTCGATAGGATTATTGAATCTGAAACAGCGTCAGTAGAATGGCGGATAGTTATGATGATACCAATATTTAAGAAGGGGGACAGCAAAGAATGTCGAAATTACAGAAGACTAACTTCAACGAGTGTACCAGAAAACGCTTCCGCAAAGATAGTAGAAGAGAGAATTAGAAATAAAATTGAAGGTTTGCTGGGAGAACCACAGTGCGGTTTGAGATCAGGCTGAGGAGTATAGGACGATTTATTCACCCTCAGGTAAGCGATAGAAAAAGCAAGATTGACAGGGCGCCATCTGAATATTTAGATGGAGTAATCAGCAAAAATAGCACGCTAGGTCAAGGAATACAGGCAAGACTAGCAGCAGCTGGAAGATTATCCAACTCACTTGAAACTAGACTCCTAAATGAAAGAGAGATTCCTAAACAGGCAAAAGTAGAAGCTTCCAAGAAATTAGCAGTCCCTGTATTAACCTACGGCAGTGAGTCTTGGACAACGCAGAAAATACATCAAAGCAGGTTACAAAATTAAGAGATGCGTTTTCTTAGAAAAATCGAGGGCACAACAGAAATGAAAAAAATTAGAAACGAAACGTTCAGATAAAATCTGAGAACAAAATCGGTGAAACATTGCATCCAAGAAGGACAACTCAGATGGGCGGGACATCTGCACAGAATAAATGCCGAACGGTTAGCCAAATAAGTTTACTGAGCAAAAAACCACTTGAAGAGAAAGAGAGGAGAAACATATTTTTCCTTTATTAATTTCTATTCGTGGCTCCTTCCCAAATATTTACAATACATGATTATTGCGAAGAGGTTGCTATAAAATAAGAAAATTGCTGAAAGTATCTGCAAGTTATCACAGGCTCAACTTTTGATACTCAAATTTTAAAATGAGGTGAGGAAGATTAAAAAAAAACTAATATCAACAAATAGCTTAACGCTTATCGGGAGATTCTCGAAAGCGTTAGTAGGTAAATATAGTTTAATGAGTGATCCGAATAAGTAAGTCTCCATTTAAAGCCGTTTCACTCTATCATATTTATGGGACAAGGAATGATACCAGTATTTGTATTAGATCCGGTATCAAAATTATTCTTCAGTTGTCATTGTCCTGAATGATATCACACAATTTTTTGTACGAAATATGAGTTGTTATTCTGCGCAGTTCGTCCAAATTCACAATATGACAGCATTATCAGCGATTTTCAGGTTACTATTGCTTGTTCAATTTCAAAGTCATTAAGCACTATTGCTGACTAGAATTACCGTTGATGGCAGCATTGTTCTCACAAAATGATGGATCAGAAATGGCTTACTGCAACTTTATAATCTATTAACAATGAAAATATGTTGATATTCAGCAAAGAAATATTCATATTGCGAAACCAGTAACATATGATCATATGGAAATTATAACCGCTTGTTGACTACGGGTTGGTTCCACCAATGAAAGTAATATTAGAAAGAAGAATGACGAGAAAGCGTGAAGTAATTGTAAAATTTGGCAAGACAACTGGTTACGCTGGAGATGCTAAGTGGATTATTAGTATTTCTTGAACATTTTGGAACTTTACAACTAGACACTTTACGAAAAATGCGATGTTCAATGATTTTGAGCCATTATTTTGTGATAAAATTGAAAAGATAAATGGGTCATCGTATACTATTTGAGGCTGAAATTTAGCCTTGGAACGAGTAGACTTAGCGAAAAATCATGTCGGACCTTTTATGGAGATCGTTTAATTTCTCACAAGAATATGTATTGATCCCTACAACACGCTATTTCATTAGAACGCAATAAAATTCCAAATCACAAATCCTCTTCTTCTTGTACTTTTCAGATGAGAAATCAGATTATTTAACTCAAGGTGTTTATATTAATTGCAGAGATGAAGACTTTATCCATACCAACAGTAAATACAGTGAATAGTTTGCAGAATGCACGGATTTTTCTACTGACGTCTAATTACTCACTGCATTTTTGATACTATGCTCGTTTCCTGAATATCTTCACGAGCCAAAAAACTGATACATTCTCTTAGATAGTATTGTTCAATTCCCACCAATTCATAATCAGATCGTACAAACATTCACTCTCAATTTCTCAACGACGATTTATATCTTTGCGAATTGCAATGTCAGTGATGTGAAAACGAGAACAGAACATTTTGGAATTTCTTAACTTGGGTTAGTAATGTAATGCCTCTAGCGACCACAAACTGCGGCGCATCCGTTTATGAACTGAGAGCTGTGGTCTTGCTTCATGCATTTAAATGTTCCAGAAGTAGACCCTGTAGTTTATTTTGGCATAATGATTCCAAAATGCTGGGGCGAATATTTTTTTTGTAGTGAGATGAAATGGTGTGATATAAATTTCGACGTCTTGCTTGTCATCCTAACTATTTTTATCAATGCGAATGTGAGTTCGTTTGTATGTTTGTTTGTTGCTTGTTTGTTTCGCTTTCACGTGAGAACTACTGAATCGATTGTCTTGAAATCTTGTACACATATTTAATAATTGGTTAATATAGAACATTTAATTCCAGAGTGAAATTTTATTTGGGACGTTTATGAAATGAAGAAGTGCGGTTGACTGTGAGCTGCCATGCAAGCGGAACAAGCTTCGTCAACGGAAAGCCGCAATGCGAGCATTACGAGCTCGGTAAATGTAGAGACATTATTATTTTTTTTTTGCATATATTTCAGAAAGTACATTTACTCAATGCGGGCGAACCCGCGGGTAACTGCCAGCACAATATAGAAAGAGATAAACTGAGGACAATGAACATAATGCGGAAACTGGCTATTGGAAGCTATAAATACTTGTGAAGTGCAAACCAAATCAATGAGTCATGTGATAAAAGCCGAAAACTAGTTTTTGGCAATTTCTTTCAAAGATATCATGATTAGTGGATATAGTAATGATGAATGAATTCACTTGTCGTTCAATACTTGCTCGTTTGATGTGAGAATAGGACTGGAACATGATGTCGAAAATACAAAAATACAGTTAGAATAAAAAAAAAAACGATTTAGCCATCAATTTTCCGCTAAAAATTACTTCAAATTGATGAATTCTCGTATCGCTCGAAATAGCATTCTTGCAATGTGACGTCACGATACTGTTGTGAGTCGGTGCGGCCACAATCATTAGCCTGCGCTCGGCAATCGCCAGTCGATAGATGGTCAAAATATCCTAGAATGACTGGATATCTGATGATAAGATGAACTGATGATGAACTTGAATGACGTAGTATTGTATTTTTGGAGTTGAAATGATTAGAAAAATGTAACATACCTTCTTCGAGCCTCCAAAATTTGGAATTGTTGTTTTAAAAGTGCTCTGAATTTAATAACCCACCATCGAATATTTACATCAATCCAGCTCTTCCTGATAAGTATATTATACAGGATGTTCAGTTCAAATGGCGCAGCATTGCCATTTCGAGATGTATAAAAGCTACGAAGTTGGTTGAATAAGCAAACAATTTCTATTTGATATGACTACTTCAATGTACGAAACAAGAATTTGTCGTGCAACTTTCTCAATATAAATGAGAATCAATTTTTTTATCTGCTCATCTGATTTGGTGTTTTCATCTGAATTCAACGATATATTATTTTTATACTCTTGCATAACCTAGAGTGTTCCATAAACTGGCGAATCAAGAGTATACGAATGAATATTCAGTTTGTGGAATCATCCGCCTGGTGCTCGAGGAAGCTAATTGAAACTGGTGGTAGTTGACAGTCAACTAGAAAATGGCAATTTACAACAAAGAAATATTATTGTAGTATAAACTGACAATTTTCTATCAATAGTTACTGAAGATCAAGAATGCAGTTAATCTCAAAAATAGTGACGAGTATATTTGTAACAAATAACTGGTGATAGTCTACTAATCAAAAATCTATGAAAGTAAGAACGCACTTTTTCATTCAGAAGTGTGTTATGGGTAGCATTAGATATTTGATGTTAGATGAATAATGTACACACATCTGTAAATGATAGTTATATGTTTCATTGATACAATATGTGTACGATTTCGGAACATAAAAAAATGTTTTGTGAGTCCTAAGATTTTTTTATACAAATATATAGATCAAATTTGCACTTTCTGCTAGAAGTATTCAAATTGGGATAGAATCATTCTCTAAAAAGTTATTATGACTGAAAAATTTTCACTTAGGGTCACTTACATCAACATCAGTGGAATCTATCTGGAAGTTATTCTGAGTTGATAACTATGGCAACAGTAGTGTCAACTATGGCTATCAAATAGAATCACCTTGGAATAAATTCAACTGACCTTTAAATCGATGAACTGATTCAATTTTACATTAGGAATAAAAAATGAACGCAAAGCCAACCCATCGAGAGTTTTATCTGAATTTATTAAATGTAATATTTGTTTAATGATTTATCTGATACATCATTCATTCAGTTTCATCACCAATAAATGATTTTTCTGCCAACTCAATTAATATCCATGTTCTCGTTTAAACAGTTCATGAATTTAACGAAACCATCAATCATCTAGGAACAGTTATATGTACTGTACAGACCGTATAGAGCAATTATCAATGAAGACAATTATAGTTGCCGTCTGCAAAATGCATTCAACATGTTTTATTGGGATTGTACTCTCCATATAGCATGACAATAATTGATTTCATATCATACATTGTGTTCCGGGATTGTAATTGCTTCAGGCATTTGCATACAGTAGGGGAACCAATACAAACGTATCTGATAATTATTCCTCTATATTATTATCTTTCACTCTTAGATCCATGTTTAGCATGGTTGGTATTCTGTACCGCAGGCTACTGGCTGGACCATATGACACTAGGAGTAAACTCAAATATCTATCTATAAAAAGAAATCATGAATTACGATGATTCCGGCATAGTATTATTAACTGAAAGTGTTGGTTTGACAATCAATGGATACGAATAATGTCTCTCAATATTTTTTCACGATATCATGATATTCATCCTTGTTCATTTTACTGACCGTTCCTGTTTCACGCCTAATACTACGGTGGAATGAGGGAAAATCAATTTTGAATATGATGTATTTGGATTAAAACCCATCCAGTCCACAGATGAGCAGGAAAATATTCTTCTCAATATTGAAAATACAATAAATAAAAATTGAGGACTCCTGTTTGACAATGATTTTCTTTGTACCTCCTGGTTTTATATGATTTTTTGTGAGTTTCATCTGATATATTGGAGCACTAGATGAAGTTGATTGGTACAAATATTTTCAAACGTTTTATCATGAATGATCTATTACAAGTTACGGTGCAAATATCAATTTCACAAACGCACACGATGACAAAATCGCTCACACTTTTCTCTTATTGGATTCTTCCGCCGCTCGCTGACGTGCCTTATATACCTTACGCCAACAATGGGAAAACACTCGAATGTCCGCTAACTGAACTATAATGAACCAGCATTCATCCAGATATCATATACTGTCAAACATGTCCGACAATTGGACACCGACTAGATTATCTGTCAATGCTAACTAGGACTATAATCGAAATTAATTATTGAATAGCTGGCAAATTCAAATTAATGATGATGTATACTGATGATTTTAAATATTCCACATTTGTCACACTGCTCCCTCCTCATAGTTTGTCGTCCTGTTTGTGACAATATCATATTTATGAATGTTATAAATATTATCATCAGCTGCCAAACTGGTAATAGCAGACTTGTTGCTCGAATGCAAGTTCTGTTCCTCCATGTATGGTCTGGATGACTTCTTTGATACACGCTTCTAACATGCTGCTCTCACCTGGAGTACAGACTATGAATCATGAACACAATAGTATGATTGGCGATTAGAAGCTTTAATGTCATGTTTACTGCAGAAATTTGGATTTGCTCCCACAAATTTCATTTCACTATGCAATAAGGTCTTAGTTAGTTTCACTTCTTCTCATATCATTTGGAATAGAAAAATGTTGGATATATTTATATCTGATATCAATTTCAAGGGGTCTTGTGTTTGTTCTGAAATTCTGAAAGTGTGTGAGGGTCGAATGAATTATGTATATATATATATATATATATATATATATATATATATATATATATATATATATATATATATATATATATATATATATATATATATATATATATATATATATATATATATATATATATATATATATATATATATATATATATATATATATATATATATATATATTGTATTTTTAAAAATAATCTTTTAAAAATATAACTTTATTTGAATGACAACAAGAGATGCACAACCACACAGTGTAGTGGATAGAATAGAATCAGCTTTATTTATATTAAGACTACGTATTTATACTAGGGTCGCTTCCTGTGGAAAGTTTATAACTGATAGCCTAAATATGGCTGACCCTTAACAGAACAATGGGAAGGGCATATCTTAATTTCTCCCCAACAAGTTTGAACTTCACACAGAATTTTACAGAGTTGATATTGTTTACAATTTGCTAGTTAATTCTTTCAGTCTCTCTAACTCTAAGCCTTTATTTGTATTTCTCATTCTATTTACAGTATATTTCTTATATTGTTTATAACTAAAATTACCTATAATAACAATAACAATTAAACATATAATGGGGTAAATAAAATAATGATGGTTATTTTCAACATAGTTTATCTTCTTTATTTTCTGTAACTCGGGTACTGAAAGGTTTAATTTATTTAAAGTTTGTAATTTGAAATTTTGTATCGTCTTCTGAAAATGTCCCGTTTCCATATTATCTAATTCTATATCTTTATAATCCTTGAATATATTTTTAAATTTCCATTGATTGACATCACAGTGGTCATTTTTGTCGAATTTATAAATTCCTTGTATTGTTTTCTTAATTGTTTTTGCTCTACAATTTATGTTAATTTCTCGTTTAAGGGGTGAGAGAATTATTATACTGTTCGTATTTGGTACCTGGTATAGCTCGTTTTCATAATTTACTTGTTCTACTTCACAATCGTTCTTTGTGTCTTTGATAATATTTCTCACACATCCGTTTACTTCTATATTATTGGATCTACAATAATTGATGCTATTGTCCTTATTGAAATTCTGTATGTAAATTGCAGAGTTTTGTTTTTCTATGTAATAACAGAAGGATTCTTGAATTTAAAATGTTTTATTTTCGTGAACAAAAGGTATAGGGTTGAACTGGAATAGAGGGTAGTTTTCTGTTGTAAATTCTGGTTCGATTAACAACATTTTTATAATTTTGTTTTCGTATCTACAATACGTTGGAATTTCATTTGTCTGTGTCCAAATGTAACAAGGCTAAGTCATCATAACATATAAAATGCGTAATCAGTATTCTAAATTAACCAATTTGTATTTGTATTAATAGTAAACATTATAATTGCAGCACTTGCAAGGTGACACAATATGCTATGCCGACTCAGCGCTTGTTTAGTATATATATAGAGTGATATATGTAAGGTAGGGCAGTTAAGTAGAACGTAGAGTACTAGAAGTCGAAGAACATTAAAGCTCCACCCGCACCTAGCCGTCTAGCAGTAAGTTACATCTTTTATATTCGGTCTTATTTATCATTGTTAATATATCTTGTTATTTCATATCTTGTTATCTAATCCTTAATACACTTATTTGTTATACAAATTTGGCATACTTTATATTTACAATAACCTTTACCCTCCATTCAGCAAGAACCCATTTATTCTTTGTTATATCCAATTTAGGGTGTAACACAAATGTTCTCTTTGCCAGTTATTCTGATGAGGTCGTCATAACTTATGATAGAAGTATCGAGCTTATTAAGAGAGCAGATAGTTAATAATAATTCTATATGTTTACAGAAGTTAATGATATTTTGGATAATAATTAATAACTTGTTCATTTGAATTTTAGTATAGATTAGACTATTCAATTCTTGATCTTTATTGAGAGTTTGTATTACTATGTCCAAAGTGTCAGAGAGTTTTTTCTCGTTTATAAATATTTTTTCTAATTGTTTATTGAATTTTTCTGTTAGTAGCTTTTCGTGTAAGATTATTTGTTCGCTATTATTTTGTAGTGTTTTCTGATTGTTACTCAGTTGTTCGATGAGACTGTCATATTTTTCTGCATCGCTAGCATCGAGGTTACCCGAGATTTGTTTAATTATTGAACCTAGTCCGTTTATAAGACCACGTTTTTCTCGTTTATTGAATAGTTTTTGAATCTGTTAAGTTAAATCGTTGTGAAAATATCTTATGGACTTAGTATACTCTTGTAAATGATAATTATCCTTAATTTTTTCTAATAGACTGATGGTTATCTTATTTATCTTAACATACTCGTTATATAGAGGGGATATATTATAATTATAGTAATGAAATTTTTCGTTTGTTTTCAACTTACAATATTCAAGTTTATGAATAAGAAAGCCATTTTTCATTGAGATATCCGTCAGTTGTGACGTGACAATGGTTCTGAAACCTAAAATTTGATTTTATCAATTTTATATTTTCGGACATAGTTTTTGTTTCTTATTCCTACCGTCTCAAGAATTGGGTTATAGTTCTCTACGGTCACGTTTTTGAATGAGGGTTTCTTATATTTATCCATAAGTTGAGGGTTCTCCTTAACATATACTTTGTCTGGTATTTAGAAGTAATTCATTTTCTTTTGTTCTCTTCTCTTCATCTTCAATTATTACTTCCTTTATTCTAGTATTGTTTTCTTGTGTTCGCACAAGGTATTCGTTCATTAATTCTTCGGTGGCTCGTGATTGTATATAGTATTTATTCTTTTGATTCTGGCCAAATAATATTTCACAAGGTGTTAATTTTGTTGTACTATTCTTTGAATTATTATATGCAATAATAGCTTTGTTGATATTATATTCAAGATTTTTATTTTTATTGACGGAGTGCAATATTCGTAGGTGTTCTATTAATGTGGAGTGAAATCGCTCTATAGCATTTGATTTGGGATTTGCTACGCTTATTAAGTGTAACTGTATATCGTTATTGTTGCAAAAGGTTTTCAGTGTTACTTTGTTGAATTCTAATCCATGATCGGCAATAATCATTTTAGGTTTCGTGTAAGTTTTGATGAAGTTCTTGATTATTAACGTTGATTCTTTACCTGTTTTATTGAATGTAGGGTGAATGTAACCGAATTTTGAAAACTGGTCGAATATTGTTATAAAATATTCTTTGTTTAGAGTGAGTATATCAATGTTTATAATTTCGGAAGGATGTTCCAGAGTTTGTGTTAGATTATCGTGTAGCTTAATAGGATGTCTGTCGTATTTATTTTCCTTACAGATTTTACATTTATTTATAATTACGGTTATGTCTTTTATCATGTTGGGCCAAAAGTATTTTTCTTTCAAATCATTGTATGTTGCCATGATTCCGCGATGATTTTGGGATTCGTTGTGACTATCTTTAGTTATTTGAACTTGTTCATCTTCGTTTTCAATGTCGTCAACCATTTTATTACATTTTATTAGATTTATAGTGTTTGCTTCAAAATGTTTCTGAATGATTTTATTAAAAATTTGTTCATATTTAGTGGGAATAATAATAAAATAACGTATTTTTAGAACAATGTGATATTTTATAAAGTCAAGCAGCTCGTTCTCATAGTTTTGATTATTGATATTAATTGTAAGACGTTGTTTCTGATTTTGAAATAATTTTTTGATATCTACATTGAATGGTCTTTCTGATAAGTGGAATATGATTTGATTCTTAGCAATATTTATTCTGTCCTCTACGTATTTTGATCCGTTGAGAGGGTTTTTGTGAGCACTATGTATTGTCGCTTCGCTTTCCGATTTATTGGATTTGTTAGCAAATAAACTCTCTAAATCATCATCAATAGCCATATTGTGAGGGAGTTCATATATGTTAATTTTGATTTCAGTATTTCCGAATATTTTGTTCAAACTGCTAAGTAAATCTTTATATTCGATTCCGTCTTCACCGCAACCGAGTTCAGGAATGTTTATTTCAAATATTTCATTTTTTATCAGTATGTCTCGAAGTTCCTTGATAACTTTGTTGATTTGTTTCAGTTTAGTTTTCTCGAACTGGTTTCCTTTGGTTATTAAGTGGAAGATCATATTATTCTGATCTTTTTGAACTATTATGTCAGAGCTTGTTATTTTGTTTTCACAGTGTTCTTCACTATTGAATTTCTGATTTATTTGACTGGCTACTCCTTTGTCGAATTGAATATTTCTTGAAATGCAATGTGCAAAGATGTTTGTATCCGTGGCATCTCCAATTCTGTGAATTATTTTGAAAGGGTCTCTGCGACGTGATAGGAAATCTGCGATTTTCTTTTTCCGGGCAAATATTCTATGTCAAAATTGTATTCATCGAGTTCTATTTTCCATCTCATGAGTTTTTGATTGGCATTTTTCATGGTAAATAACCATGTTAACGGTTTATGATCGGTACGTATTGTGAACTTACGTCCGAATAGGTAAGGTTTGAAGTTTTACATTGACCAGACTATTGTTTTTAATTCTTTTTCAATCGTACTATAATTTTGTTCAGCGGCGTTAAATGTTGTTGACGCATAAGCGATGGGTTTCTCTTGACCGTTGAAAACTTGTAAGAGTACAGATCCCATTGCATAATCTGAAGCATCTGTAGTGAGTATGAATTTTGCGTTAAAGTTCGGAAATTCTAATATTGGAGGATTTGATATAAGTTCTTTTGCCAATTTGAATGAAGATTGATATTCTTTATTCTCTATGTTTATTTCTTTGCTTTTTTTCAAGCATTCCGTGAAGGGCTTAGTTAATTTTGCAAAGTTTGGGATGAATCTACGATACCAAGATAATTTGCCAAGAAATGATTTAATTTCTTTCGTGGTTTTCGGGATTGTAATTTTTTCAATTGCGTCTATTTTCTTCTGATTGGGTTTCAATCCATCTTTTGAGATAATAAAGCCTAAATATTCAGTTTCGGTTCTTAAGAATTCTGATTTATCAATTTGAATTTTTAAATTAGCTTGGCGGAGTTTGTCGAAAACTTTAACAATATTTTGTACATGTTCTTCAAATGTGTTTCCAAGGATGATGATGTCATCTACATAGAATAGACATATGTCGTTTATATACTCGACTAGCACTTCATTCATCATACGTTGAAATGCTGCTGGTGCGTTTACAAGTCCAAAAGGCATACGTACGTATTCGTAATGTCCTGAATTTGTTGAGAATGCTGTTTTTGCTCTATCTTTCGGATCAATTATAATTTGATGGAACCCTGAGTGTAAATCGAGAGTTGTAAAAATTTTTGATTCTCCTATGTGGTCTAATAGAGTATCAATATTAGGAAGCGGAAATTTGTCTTCAATTGTTTTTTGGTTCAATTTTCGAAAGTCTATTACCATGCGTGTTTTACGTTTACCAGAGGCATCGGACTTTTTAGGTACGATCCAGATCAGAAAGTTGTATGGACTCTTTGATTTTTGAATTATATTATTTTTCAATAAATTCTGAACGTGATCTCTAATATCGTTTTCGTAAATTTGGGGAAGTCTATAATTTTTTTGAAATACGGGTGTATCGTCTTGAGTACGTATTTTGTGTGTAGTGACGTTTGTAGCTGTAAGAGTTTCGTTTTCTTCAAGAAATAAATCTGAGTAATGGTTAATTATTTCGTTGATTCTTTGTTTTTGTGTTTGTGTCATGTGTTCGTGTTGAAATCGAATAAATGAATCATTGATTGTTTCAGAAGATTTCAATTTGAACTTTTTGTCTCCTAAAGTTATGATGTTATATCTAAAATCCATTAAAGCATTACAATGTTGTAAAATTTTGACACCAAATAACATGTTACAGTTTTTATGAAATTCATGAACGTAAAAAGGACAATACTTATTCTGAATTCCTAGTTTTACACAGTTTTCACAAGTTACTTTGCCTTGAGCTGTCTTGAAAGTGATTTTCTCGTTGAAAAGCTTTAAATTTCCTTGTTGAGCAATTTGTGGAGAAATTAAATTCATGTCTGAACCGGAGTCAATGAGAATAGTGTAGTCGTTATAAGTGATATGTGGGATTGATTTTAGATTTGAAGTTATCACGTATTTTGCATTTCCTCTGGGGGCCTTCGTCTAAAAAATCGTTTTCATTATTTTCTGTCTCATCTTGGTAATATGTCTCGTCATTTCTATCGTCGTAAATGTCGTCATCAATCTCATAATTAGTTTCAATTTGGTAATTGTTTCTAATTGACATAGGTTGGTTTGAGAGATTTATTTGTTTCTATACTGTTAACAATATTTTGTCTTGCAAATCTATTATACCCATGATTTCTTTGTTGGAAAGGGATAGGTTTTGAAGGGAATTGTTGACCTGGAAATTTTTTCGGAGGTATATTAAAAGAGAAACTATTGTTTTTCGTATTTTGAGTATTCCTGTTATCATTCTGTTTCAACATAGGGCTGTTCATTGAATTTACATAGCTAAATTCGTTATTGAGTAATTGTTCGCACTGTTCTAATGTGCTCGGTTGTTTGACTATGAAAGAGCCTTCTACTACGTTCGGTAAAAATGAAATGAATCTGTTTACTATCGCTTTTTGATTTTCTAGAAGTATAGCGCTCTTTTGCTCTACTGAATAGCATTTTTTATTGATTTTGGATCCATATATTTCATATTTCTCTAGCATAATTTTCAGAGTCTGCTCTGAATAGTTTTTGTATTTTATTTCGAGAATTTCGATTAATAAAGTTTCAGCATTGGTTTTGTCTGAAAAGCTTGTGGTCAGGTAAGTTTTTAATTCTAACCAATTGTTGAAATTGTTTTGTGACACTATTCTTCTAGCGTCTTTAATTAATTTATTTTTAATTAAATTGAATGCAAAAAGTTTCTGTGCAGGATTTAACTGCATTGAATAAGTTTCATCAACTGTATGGATGAAATTATTCAGAGTTAAAATGTCTCCTTCGTATGAGGGGATCATTTCGGTATATGACTTAATGTCAGTAAGTGAAACAGCAATTGTGGTACTGTTTATGAATTAATCAATTAATATTGGATTTATATCCAGAAATCTAGGCAGATTTTTTGATAATAATTGATTTATACTCTGCTGAGTATCGTTCTGAAAATCTTCGTCAGGATCTGACATACGAGATTTTCTAATAATAGTTTGAGAAAAAACTCACAATATGAGACTTAGTAATGCTATTTTCATATCGGGATTCTATTCTAAAGTCGAACTTGATGATCGTAGACTCGAAGAGTAAACGGTACTTGAAGTTCTTAAACTGTTGGACGCTCGTGATCGGTTTGAACAGCAAGAGTCGTCTCTGCAGTTGTCGGTAATTAGAGATGATCCTGATGGTGTACTGTTTTACGCGAGATGGGACCACCCTTTCTCTTAATTGTTGGAATTACAGTTGAGACTTACGGTTTAAGTCTTATGAAGTTCTTTTGATTCACAATTTATTATTGAAATAATTTGTGTAAATTGAAGATTAGTAATTTCTACAATAGTCACTTGTGAATCCTACCGACTGCGCCAATTATATTAGTATTTTAAAAAATTATCTCTTGAAAATATAACTTTATTTACAAGAGATGCACGACCACACAGTGTAGTGGATAGAATAGAATCAGCTTCATTTACATAAGGACTACGTATTTATACTGGGGTCGCTTCCTGTGGAAAGTTTATAACTGATAGCCTAAATATGGCTGACCCTTAACAGAACAATGGTAAGGGCATATCTCAATTTATATATATATATATATATATATATATATATATATATATATATATATATATATATATATATATATATATATATATATATATATATATATGTATATATATATATATATATATATATATATATATATATATATATATATATATGTATATATATATATATATATAAATATATATATATATATATATATATATATATATATATATATATATATATATATATATATATATATATATATATATATATATATATAAATCACCCTATCAATTTGACGTCCTTACAAAGATGTTCATTTTGGCGTCTACTGAAAGGAACGCGTATAGTTAAGATCTAATCGAAGTATATTACATAATTTCTCATGGCCTCTTCAGATTTCACTCAGAAACTCCATTTCGCGCAATATTCACAGAGTTCCCATTTCCTATACAATATGACCTCTTTTCATCATAACATCAATGTGGCGTCAATAATATACGTTAAATATTGCGTTTATAGTGGCGTCCTATCTATATATATGCTTTCACTTCATGTTTGAAGTGGCTTCCTCCTTGTTGCCAGATTTAGTTTTAACAGTCCGATAAGCACCTCTCTTGCGTAGAATGTTCTATCCATGACACATGTGAAGCGATATATTCAAAGGTTTGCGTGGAATTACATTATTCAAGTTTCGAAATAGGTTGATACTTAAGACATCTTCATAGAGTAGTAATATGTCATTGGTTAATAAAGAACTCATAGTAAATTGGAAGATTTTGCGAAAAAATATGGATTTATGATTGTTAATTGCTATTTTCGAGTTCTGAAGTAAAATGTATCTGCCATGTCCGTGAACTGTTGGTAGATTCCATGAATGGAAGTATGTGAAGGATAATTTATCAGGAAGGACTTACAGATGTCATATGAATTTTGATAATAATTGCTCTATGGAAATGTGACAAAATTTTGGTCTAAACTTGCATTTTGCTCAATATTTTTCTATAAATGTGTGATGAGGGTCAGTGTGAATATAAATCTTGATTCTAGGAGCTGGAAACCTCTCCTCACTAAATCATCATATTGTAAAAAAAAGTACAGAATATTTTTGCAATGTCCTAAGAGCCGTAAGGCACACAAAAAAAATCTCATAACTTCTTGGAAGAGTATTGAATTCTTCACAATCTTAGTTCAGATACTTTCAACTGTAAAATTATCATGTCTACGTCCTCTCTTATTCAACACAAATGCCGGATCAAGACTCATTGAAGCTCATAGGTCGTAATTCAATGAGATCCATGAGCTGGTGACTCAAATGCTTGTGAAATCCTCAAAGTTAAGGCCTCCTTAAGCCAAGGTTCGTGAACCCGTGCCTATCGGGCTTCATGCATAATCTGGCTCTGGTAAGAAATACTTCCTACTCATCACCTTATCAAATACCCTATACTACTTGGTACATGTCTTAGAGTTCTTTCCTTGGATTCAGCTCTAGCGGATAAAATATTTGTCTACAATTATCATCATATTACCGACTTTCCTCTCAACATTCAAAATATTTAAACTAGTGTTGCTACCCTAATTCAAGTTTGCGTTATCAGTTCAATCAATAATCGTCAATTTAAATTATTGAAATGCTGGGAAATCTTCCCTACAGAAACTTTTGGTTGGGAATGAAATTTGGATAGCAACAGTAATGGAGTTTCAAGCAGCTAAATGAAACTTTATCTGTGTACTGAATTATTATTTGTTGCTTTCATAAGATGCCTCATCCTAGTACTTCAATAATAAATACCAGTCTATCGAGTAGTCTTCATACATATCCTTATGAATACCTGAGAGAAAACTCACTTCACCATTATAAATCGATCCTGTTAGATGGAAGATACAAAATAGGAATTATATGGAAGATACAAAAAAGGAGTAAGTATATCAAGACCATGGAGGTGATCTTTTTTGGTCGAATTTGTGGTTCACGGCCGAAACGCCAGCTGAGACCAGAAGAGAGTATCAGAATATTTCGTTTTTTTAGGCGAACATCACGGAAGAATTTAAAATCATTAAATTTCATTCATTCGTTTCTGAGACCTTGCAAATATTTATCTTAGTTGCCATCGGAATTGTCTTATTTTATTGTCTGGGAATGCGTATCTACTTCCCTAATTACAAGATTTATAGAGATTGACGGAAGGATATGATACATATTTCGGCGAAAATTGTTTCTAAGACTTCATCAAACTGCCCATAGAGGTGGGTGTGAAGTGTTAATCAAGTAGTTTTCATAGATCAGTCCCAAAAAAGTAATATTGGACAGATCAGTCCCAAAATAGTTATTCAAGTATTAAGGTCAGTAAGTACGGTTTATCGATTGAGAATAATTGTTTGGAGGCCGAGCCTTGGCGAGGTTTGCAAATATTGAGCGAAATCGGTCCTGTAATTTTATTATTGACAGTGATGCTTGAAATTTTTTTTGCACGATTGGAAGACCTACCCCAAATATGAATCCTGATATTCTCTTTCCAATTGAGTAGCCACTCATAGCGCACTCGCTGTCAGCTGTCAAGTTTGACAATTTATTGTGAATATTCAATTATAAATAACGATAAATAAATTTATACTTTCTGTGGAAGTCTACAATTTTTCACTTAGCGCTTTTGCTCATGGGTGGTAAGTCAGCATAACCATAGTAATTACAGTTTGCCGGTAAAATCAACATACCACCTTGAATGGAGAGCCAGCAAACATATGATAACGCCCAATCGTGAAAATAGTAAATTTAGATAGATGTGTCTAAGTAAGTAAAACTCCATGGTAACAAAAAGGGCCATAGAAATACCTTTTCCGTTATAATCGCCTATAAAATTGATTTATAGCACATCGCACATAAACTTCTGAAGCAAAAATGTAACTGATGATAGATACAACAATTATGTGGGCATAAAATTAATCTACGACCAAAATTATCCAAATATTTGACTCCTATTCTTCAAAGTTGCTGAGAGCATGTCGTACATCAGTATTCATTCTTCATATCTTATATATCAATCTAAAGGCAAAAAGTTCAATGGTTGAGAATGGATTTTGTTGAACTATGCACAACTACATTCTCTGATTAGTTTTTCCACAATGCAAATTGGTAAACGTATAATTTTGAAAGTCGGGAATCTTCCATATCGTATATCCCTAAGAATTTCTTTCGCTGTTCGTGTTGCAATATGGTGCACAAAGTCAGATACTACTTATAATATGAAATAATGAACATTCAATAGGTATCGAAGTAATCCAAGTGAATCTCTTCAGGCTCACTTGTACAAAGTATAAATAAGTAGTATTGTTGAACCGCAAGAATCACATTTTGAGATTTTGATGGGAACTCTTGTTTTGAGCATCCCTAAATGCATTTTGACTATTTTCGGCTTGACTTCGGTACGCACGTATGAATGTATGTATCTATATAGCTGAATTTTGTATTTCAGACTGGTCCAAAGTCTAGTTTTGCAGCCCCTATTATGGTTGCAATCGTCTGTACCGCAAATGCACTGTACTTGGAATTTTTTTTGAATTTTCCTGAGGCATCTTAATGTTTATTTTCTATTTTAATATTAATTGGCTGGGCTGAAATTGCACAGTCTATTCAAGTTTTTGTATTAATTCAAAACAATCAGGCGTGGAATATTGGAATTTCGTATCAAACACTTCTATAAAACCTAATTGTATACCTTGCATTATGACTGCAGTCGGATTAAACAAGAGTGCAGTTTACTGAGCATGTTTTCGAATTCTCATATAAATCCAGAACAATCAGCCGTAGAATCTTGAAATTCTGTATCTAAAGAAATTGTAGCATTCGGATAATAACTTAATATTTTCATAACAATCTATTAGCTGGAAGTAAGCTTTATCTGACAATCTTTCTCAAATTTTCGCATAAATTCGAGACTTAGGCCGTAGAATGATGAAATTTGGTATTTGAGACTGCTAAAGCGTTCCATGGCCAGTTGCACCGCTGTCACTTAGATTTTAGGTGCCACCTAATTCAACAATATCGTATCAAAATTTGAAAATTGAATGTGACATGAACATTGCTGTCCTTATTTCGATTCGACATTTTTTGTATAAGTGAAGTTTAAAATTTGAGTTAGAGCGGTACAACTGACCATTAATGAACTGTAGCATCTGAATGATTGAATTATCATCTCAAATTTTGGTTGGAGTCGATTTGGCCTAGAGTCAATATTAGTATTAACTGTTAATTATTGAGTCAAAAGATGTACAAGTAAGACATGTGGTGTTCACATCAGATTTTTTTCATGTTTTCGAGCAGAACGGTGTTATATCTTTCATCTAAGATTAAATATGGAATGCAAAATTGTTCAAAATGCTACCAGCCTAATTTTGCCACCACATAATATTATCCTTGTCTATTCTTCTCCTTTCCTTTCCGAACGGAGCAGGGGGTAGCACCATGGTTTTTCCTGAGGCATTTAACCTTCACTATCAATTGGTACTAGTTTCAATCATAAGATCTAACAGGGAAGTTGATCCTAACAAAAATGAACAATAGTAACCTTTTTCCGACACTTGAAGCAAAATTCTAGATTTATAAAGTCTGCCACAACTTCGACCACAATATTCTCGATTGATTCATATTATACAATTTGACCATAGGTTCGATCAGGGAACTGGCGGTACGGCCGGCTCCCCGACTTCAAGAAATGTTTTCACACAGTTGCGACAACAGAATCAATGTTCATCTATCCACAAAGTGAATAAGAGAAGCGATGATATGATAACTCGCACACATGGAAATATGAGATAGAATGGATGTATGTTATATGAAATCAGTTTGAGCATATCATTTCCAAATTACAGTTATTTTTGAATACATTCAATAGCTCTCATTTGAAAAAAATTCAACTTGTACCTTGAACCAAATTGTGGCTTTTCACAGTAAGTCAAATTATCTTCTGGTGTACTCCGTTACCGACAGATCCAAGAAAAATAAAGCAACATTTTCGTTTCTAACACAAAATTGTTCCGGTTTTATGTTGCCAGTGAATTCTAAATTGAACAAAAAGAAAAACTCAAATAATGTTTTCGCCATGTCTCAACTTATATGTATGTTGTATACCAACTCTTTACATTTTTCAGCCATGATGGATGTGATATCCTGTAATAGATTATATTATTAGGAGCAAAAAATTGGTTTTCATTCCCTTGTATATCACAAGCCTATATTATTCTTATAATGTATTACAGGAGATATGTAATGATGATAATTCATCCATACATTCTAACTTTCTTTCGATCACACTGAGAATGCAACTTTATGACCATCAGGGACTTCAAAAACATGAATAATTTGGGATTCATCAATTTGGTCCTAGTAACAGCAATGATGAACTTGCTACAAAAATGTTCCACTTGCTTTGGACAAACGATATAATTTGTTTTTCTACAACAATTATAAGACCACATCACGGATGAAATAGCGAGTTCTCACTTTCTATAGTGATCCTATAGTTGAGAAGCCGACCGCACCTTATGTTCCCTAATCGAACTTACGGTTAAATTTTATATGAATCAATCAAAAATATAGTAGTCAATTGAGTGACAGACTTTTTAAATCTGGAATCTTGTCCTAAGCGTCAGAAAAAGGCTACTTCCGGTTAATTTTCGTCAGAGTCAATTTCTCTGATAGAACTTATGATTGATACTGGTACTTGTTAGTAGCAAAGGTCGGATACTCCGAGAAAAACCAAGGTATCACCCTCTGCCCTGTCGTTTAGAACTTTCCTTATGATTGTTGTGCTTTTTCCTCTGTTTTGAATAGAACAGAGGTAGTATCTTGGTTTTGTCCTAAAGTACTTGACCTCTGCAATCGATTGATACTAGTTTCAGATTAACCACGAACTTATTGACCGGATATGGCCTTTTTTCGATCCTAAGGACTAGATCCTGGATTTATAAAGGTGACATCCTAATGACTACTATATCTTCGATCAATTCATATACAATTTGGCCCTAAATCTGACTAAGAACGTCAAGGTGCGGTCGGCTTTTGAACTATTAGAAAGAGGTACATGAATTTGCTCACTCACTCCTCATACTTGAGTCAGTACTCGACTGTTTTTTCCTAATATTTCAAATTGACTGCTCAAATTCTAAGTTGATAAAGAATTACTTCTAAGCAAGAATAATTTCTGACATCAAGTAACTGTACTATAATACTTCAGTCTGCAATAAAATATGGGTAGAAATATTATGTTATGACATACATAAGAAATTCAATCCCAAATTCAAGCCATACTCCGAACAAATTCCATGTCAGAAACGCAAGCATCTGTTCCATTATCGATCGATGTTCTGCGACAGTGTTGTCGAGTTTCTGGACGCCAGTATGATGGCGAAATATATGAAGTGGGAATATACACGTATATTTTTGACGCCACTAAAAATTGGAGCGGAGTTTTTCGGAATTAAAAATATACGAAAATTTTCATTTCCCTATCATTTTGGCGTCAAAATGAAATTTTGAATTTAGCCTCTAGAGGTCGGGAACAAGCCAGGAAAAAATTTTGAAGCAATTCTTGAGTGGCGTCCGATATACGGACTCCAATTTACAATGAACGCCAGATTGAATGCAGACGCGCAATATTAGGACGCCAAAATGATATGAGGATTTATATATATATATATATATATATATATATATATATATATATATATATATATATATATATATATATATATATATATATATATATATATATATATATATATTTTGAAGCGATTCTAAAGTGGCGTTCGATATACGGGCTCCGCTTTACAATGGACGCCAGATTAAATGCAAACGCGCAATATAAGGACGCCAAAATGATATGAGGATAGATATATATATATATATATATATATATATATATATATATATATATATATATATATATATATATATATATATAAATCCTCATATCATTTTGGCGTCCTAATATTGCGCGTTTGCATTTAATCTGGCGTCCATTGTAAATTGGAGTCCGTATATCGGACGCCACTTTAGAATTGCTTCAAAATTTTTTCCTGGCTTGTTCCCGACCTCTAGAGGCTAAATTCAAAATTTCATTTTGACGCCAAAATGATAGGGAAATGAAAATTTTTGTATATTTTTAGTTCCGAAAAATTCCGCTCCAATTTTTAGTGGCGTCAAAAATATACGTGTATATTTCCACTTCATATATTTCGCCATCATACTGGCGTCCAGAAACTTGACAACACTGTCGCAGAACATCGATCGATAATGAAACAGATGCTTGCGCTTCTGACATGGAGTTTGTTGGGAGTATGGCTTGAATTTGGAATTGCATTTCTTATGTATGTTATAACATAATATTTCTACCAATATTTTATTGCAGACTGAAGTATTCTAGTACAGTTACTTGATGTCAGAAATTATTCTTGCTTAGAAGTAATTCATTATCAACTTGAAATTTGAGCAGTCAATTTGAAATATTAGGAAAAAACAGTTGAGTACTGACTCAAGTATGAGGAGTAGGTGAGCAAATTCATGTACCTGATAGTTCAAGAGCCGACCGCACCTTAACGTTCCTAGTCAGTTTTAGGGCCGAATTGTATATGAATTGATCGAAGATATAGTAGTCATTAGGATGTCACCCTCATAAATCCAGGATCTAGTCCTAAGGATCAAAAAAAGGCCATATCAGGTCAATAAGTTCGTGGTTAATCTGAAACTAGTATCAATCGATTGCAGAGGTCAAGTACTTTAGGACAAAACCAGGATACTACCTCTGTTCTATTCAAAACAGAGGAAAAAGCACAACAATCATAAGGGAAGTTCTGAACGACAGGGCAGAGGGTGATACCTTGGTTTTTTCTCGGAGTATCCGACCTTCGCTACTAACAAGTACCAGTTTTAATTATAAGTTCTATCAGAGAAGTTAACTCTGACGAAAATTGACCGAAAGAAGCCTTTTTCTGACGCTTAGGACAAGATTCCAGATTTAAAAAGTCTGTCATCCAATTGACCACTATAATTTTGATTGATTCATATAAAATTTGACCGTAAGTTCGATTAGGAAACATAGGGTGCGGTCGGCTTCTCAACTATAGGATCACTATAGAATGTGAGAACTCGCTATTTAATCCGTGATGTGGTCTTGTAATTGTTGTAGAAAAACAAATTATGTCGTTTGTACAAAGCAAGTGGAACATTTTTTTTGCAAGTTCATCATTGCTGTTACAAGGACCAAATTGATGAGTCTCAAATTATTCATGTTTTTGAAGTCCCTGATGGTCACAAAGTTGCACTCTCAGTGTGATCGAAAGAAAGTTAGAATGGATGGATGAATTATCATTATTACATATCTTCTGTAATACACTTTAAGATTAATATAAGCTTGTGATATACAAGAGAATGAAAACTAATTTTTGCTCCTAATAATATAATCTATTACAGGATATCACATCCATCATGGCTGAAAAATGTAAAGAGTTGGTATACAACATACTTATAAGTTGGGACTTGGCGAAAACATTATTTGAGTTTTTCTTTTTGTTCAATTTAGAATTCACTGGCAACATAAAACCGGAACAATTTCGTGTAAGAAACAAAAATGTTGCTTTATTTTTCTTGAATCTGTCGGTAACAGAGTACACCATAAGATTATTTGAGTTACTGTGAAAAGCCACAATTTGGTTCAAGGTACAAGTTGAATTTTTTTCAAATGAGAGCTTTAACTATTCGAGTGGCCGGTTTTTGCAAAGGGCTATATATTGAATGTATTCAACAATAACTGTAGTTTGGAAATGATATGCTCAAACCGATTCCATATAACATACATCCATTCTATCTCATATTTCAATTTGTGCGAGTTATCATATCATCGCTTCTCTTATTCAGTTTGTGGATAGATGAACATTGACTCTGTTGTCGCAACTGTGTGAAAACATTTCTTGGAGTCGGGGAGCCGGCCGCACCTCAAGTTCCCTGATCGAACTTATGGTCAAATTGTATAATATGAATCAATCGAGAATATTATGGTCAATGAGGTGACAGACTTTATAAATCTAGAATTCTGCTTCAAGTGTCGGAAAAAGGTTACTATTGTTCATTTTTGTTAGGATCAACTTCCCTGTTAGATCTTATGATTGAAACTAGTACCAATTGATAGTGAAGGTCAAATGCCTTAGGAAAAAACCATGGTGCTACCCCCTGCTCCGTTCGGAAGAGAAAGGGGGAGAATAGACAAGGATAATATTATGTGGTGGCAAAATCAGGCTGGTAGCATTTTGAACAATTTTGCATTCCATATTTAATCTTTGATGAAAGATATAACACCATTTTGCTCGAAAACATGAAAAAAATCCAATGTGAACACCACATGTCCTACTTGTACATCTTTTGACTCAATAATTAACAGTTGATACTAATATCGACTCCGGGCAAAATCGACTCCAACCAAAATTTGAGATGATAATTCAATCATTCAATGCTACAATTCATTATTGGTCAGTTGTACTACTCTAACTCAAATTTCAAACTTCACTTATACAAAAAATGTCGAATCGAAATAAGGACAGCAATGTTCATGTCACATTCAATTTTCAAATTTTGATACGATATTGCTGAGTTAGGTGGCACCTAAAATCAAAGTGACAGCGGTGCAACTGGCCATGGAACGCTTTAGCAGTCTCGAATACCAAATTTCATCATTCTACGGCCTAAGTCTCGAACTCATGCGAAAACTTGCGAAAGATTGTCAGATAAATCTTACTTCCAGCTAATAGATTGCTATGAAAATATTAAGTTATTATTCGAATGCTACAATTTCTTTAGATACAAAATTCAAGATTCTACGGCTGATTGTTCTGGATTTATATGAAAACTCGAAAACGTGCTTAGTAAACTGCACCCCTGTTCAATCCGACTGCAGTCATAATGCAAGGTGTACAATTAGGTTTTATAAAAGTGTTTGATACAAAATTTCAATACTCCACGCCTGATTGTTTTGAATTAATACAAGAAACGCGAATAGACTGTGCAATTTCAGCACAGTCAATTAATATTAAAATAGAAGATAACCATTAAGATGCATCAGAAAAATTCAAAAAAAATTCCAAGTACAGTGCATTTGCGGTACAGACGATTGCAACCATAATAGGGGCTGCAAAACTAGACTTTGGACAAGTCTCAAATATAAAATTCAACTATATAGATACATACATTCATACGTACGTACCGAAGTCAAGCCGAAAATAGTCAAAATGCATTCAGGGATGCTCAAAACGAGAATTTCCATCAAAATCTCGAAATGTGATTCTGGCGGTTCAACAATTCTACTTATTTATACTTTGTAAAAGTGAGTTAAAAGAGATTCACTAGGATTACTTCGATACTTATTGAGTGTTCATTATTTCATATTATAAGTAGTATCTGACTCTGTGCACCATATAGCAACACGAACAGCGAAGGAAATTCTTAGGGATATACGATATGGAAGACTCCCGACTTACAAAATTATACGTTTACCAATTTGCATTGTGAAAAAACTAATCAGAGAGTGTAGTTGTACATAGTTCAACAAAATCCATTCTTAACGCTTGAATTTTTTGCCTTCAGATTGATATATAAGATATGAATAATGAATACTGATATAGGACATGTTC
This sequence comes from Dromius quadrimaculatus, assembly GCA_963989225.1. NCBI lineage: Eukaryota > Metazoa > Arthropoda > Insecta > Coleoptera > Carabidae > Dromius > Dromius quadrimaculatus. The sequence continues at coordinate 46,754,111 of OZ022329.1, forward strand.
TTAGCAACTTTGAAGAATAGGAGTCAAATATTTGGACAATTTTGATCGTAGATCAATTTTATGCCCACATAATTGTTGTATTCACAATCAGTTACAGTTTTGATTCAGAAGTTGATGTGCGATGTGCTATAAATCAATTTTGTACGCGATTATAACGGAAAAGGTATTTCTATGGCCCTTTTTGTTACCATGGAGTTTTACTTACTTGTACACATCTATCTAAATTCACTATTTGCACGATTGGGCGTATTCATATGTTTACCGGCTCTCCATTCAAGATGGTATGTTGATTTTACCGCCAAACTGTGATTACTATGGTTATGCTGACTTACCGCCCATGAGCAAAAGCGGTAAGTGAAAAATTGTGGACTTCCACAGAAAGTATAACTTTATTTATCGTTATTTTTGATTGAATATTCACAATAAAATGTCAAACTTGACAGCTGACAGCGAGTGCGCTATGAGTGGTTACTCAATTTGAAAGAGAATATTAGGATTCATATTTGGGGTAGGTCTTCCAAACGTGCAAAAAATTTTTCAAGCATCACTGTCAATAATTACAGGACCGATTTCGCTCAATATTTGCAAACCTCGCCAAGGCTCGGCCTCCAAACAATTATTCTAAATCGGTAAACCGTACTTACTGACCTTAATACTTGAATAACTATTTTGGGACTGATCTGTCCAATATTACTTTTTTGGGACTAATCTATGAGAACTACTTGATTAACACTTCACACCTACCTCTATGGGCAGCTTGATGAAGTCTTAGAAGCCATTTTCGCCGAAATATGTATTATATCCTTTCGTCAATCTCTATAGATCTTGCAATTATTAGAGAAGTAGATACGCATTTTCACACAATAGAATAGGACAATTTCAATGGCAACTAAGATAAACATTTGCAATGTTTCAGAAACGAATGAATAAAATTTAGTGATTTTAAATTCTTTCGTGATGATCGCCTGAAAAACGAAATATTCTTATACTCTCTTCTGGTCTCAGCTAGCGTTTCGTGAACGTGAACCACAAATTCGACTAGAAAAGATCACCTCCATGGTCTTGATACACTAATTCCTTTTTTGTATCTTCCATATAATTCCTATTTTGTATCTTCCATCTAGATCGATTCGTGATGATGAAGTGTGTTTTCTCTCAGGTATTCATAAGGATATGTATGAAGACTACTCGATAGACTGGTATTTCTTATTGAAGTACTAAGATGAGGCATCTTATGAAAGCAACAAATGATAACTAAGTACACAGATAAAGTTTCATTTAGTTGCCTGAAACTCCATTATTGTTGCTATTCAAATTTCATTTCCAACCTAAAGTTTCTGTAGGGAAGATTTCCCAGCATTTCAATAATTAAAATTGACTCTTATTGATTGAACTGATAACGCATACTTGGTTTAGGGTAGCAACACTAGTTTAAATATTTTGAATGTTGAGAGGAATGTCGGTAATATGATAATAATTGTAGACAAATATTTTATCCGCTAGAGCTGAATCCAAGGGAAGAACTCTAAGACATGTACCAAGTAGTATAGGGTATTTGATAAGGTGAGTAGGAAATATTCCTTACCAGAGCCAGATTATGCATAAAGCCCGATAGGCACGGGTTCACGGACCTTGGCTTAAGGAGGCCTTAACTTAGAGGATTTCACAAGAATTTGAGTCACCAGTTCAAGGATCTCATTGAATTACGACCTATGAGCTTCAATGAGTCTCAATCCGGCATTTCTGTTGATAAAGAGAGGACGTAGACATGATAATTTCACAGTGAAAAGTATCTGAACTAAGATTGTGAAGAATTCAATACTCTTCCAAGAAGTTATAAGATTTTTTTGTGTGCCTTACGGCTCTTAGGATATTGCAAAAATACTCTGTACTTTTTTTTACAATATAATGACCTAATGAGAGGAGGTTTCCAGCTCCCAGAATTAAGATTTATATTCACACTGACCCTCATCACACATTTATAGAAAAATCTTGAGCAAAATTATTATCACAATTTATATGACATCCGTAAGTCCTTCCTGATAGATTATCCTTCACATACTTCCATTCATGGAATCTACCAACAGTTCTTGGGCATGGCAAATACATCTTACTTCAGAACTCGAAAATAGCAATTATCAATCAAAAATCCATATTTTTTCGCAAAATCTTCCAATTTACTATGAGTTCTCTATCAACCAATGACATATTACTACTCTATGAAGATGTCTTAAGTATCAATCCATTTCAAAACTTGAATAATGTAACTCTACGCAAACCTTTGAATATATCGCTTCACATGTGTCATCGATGGAACATTCTACGCAAGAGAGGTGCTTATCGGACTGTAAAAACTAAATCTGGCAACAAGGGGGACGCCACTTCAAACATGAAGTGAAAGCATATATATAGATAGGACGCCACTATAAACGCAATATGTAATGTATATTATTGACGCCACATTGATGTTATGATGAAAGGAGGTCATATTGTATAGGAAATGGGAACTCTGTGAATATTGCGTGAAATGGAATTTCTGTGTGAAATCTGAAGAGCCCATGAGAAATTATGTAATATACTTCGATCAGATCTCAACTATTCGCGTTCCTTTCAGTAGACGCCAAAATGAACAACTTTGTAAGGACGTCAAATTGATAGGGTGATTTATATATATATATATATATATATATATATATATATATAATTGTTGTGAAAAAACAAATTGTATTGTTTGAACCAAGCAAGTGGAACATTTTTGTTGCAAGTTCATCATTGCTTTGGGACAAAATTGATGAATCTCAAATTATTGATGTATTTGAGGTCCCTGATGGTCACAAAGTTGCACTCTCAGTGAGATCGAAAAAAAAGTAGGATGGATGGATGGATTATCATTATCACATATCTTCTGTGATACATACATTACGGATGCACAAAGAAAATCGTTTTTGACGTTAGCGTTGACGTTTCATTAGCGGTGGTTTGCAAAAATTCTTCAATATCACGGCGAAAAGTATCTGAACTAAGATTGTGAAGAATTCAATACTCTTCCAAAAAGCTATGAGATTTTTTTTGTGAGACTCACGGCTCTCAAGATATTGCAAAAATACTGTTTGTACTTCTTTTCCCAATATGGTGGCCTAATGAGGGAAGGTTTCCAGCTCCCAGAATCAAGATTTATACTCACACTGACCCCCATTACACATTTATAGAAAAATCTGGAGCAAAATGCAAGTTTAGTCCAAAATTTTGTCACACTTCAATAGAGCAATTATTATCACAATTTATATGACATCCGTAGGTCCTTCCTGATAAATTTTCCTTCACATACTTCCATTCGTATCTACCAACAGTTCACGGACATGGCAAGTACATTTGACTTCAGAACTCGAAAATACAAATTATCAATGGAAAATCCATATTTTTTTGTGAAATCTTACAATTTACTATAAGTTCTCTATCAATCAATGACATATTACTACTCTATGGAGATGTCTTGAGTATCAACCCATATCAAAACTTAAAAAGTGTAATTCCACGCAAAACTTTGAATATACCGCTTCACATGTATCATCGATGGAACGAACTATGCAAGAGAGGCGCTTATCGAACTGTAGAAACTAAATCTGGCATCAAGGCGGACGCCACCTCAAACATGAAGTGAAAGCATATATTTGGATAGGACGCCACTATAGACACAATATGAAATGTATATTACCCGTTACTTTCAGTAGACGCCAAAATGAACATTTTTGTGAGGACGTCAAATTGATAGGATGATTTATATATATATATATATATATATATATATATATATATATATATATATATATATATATATATATATATATATATATATATATATATATATATATATATATATATATATATATATATATATATATATATATATACAAAAATGTTCATTTTGGCGTCTACTGAAAGGAACGCGTATAGTTGAGATCTGATCAAAGTATATTACATAATTTTTCATGGACTCTTCAGATTTCACACAGACATTCAATTCCATGCAATATTCGTAGAGTTCCCATTTCCTATACAATATGACCTCCTTTCACCATAACATCAATGTGGTGTCAATAATATACGTTACATATGGCATTTATAGTGGCGTCCTATCCATATATATGTTTTCACTTCATGTTTAACGTGGCGTCCCCCTTGTTGCCAGATTTAGTTTCTACAGGTCGATGAGCACCTCTCTTGCGTACTACGTTCCATCGATGACACATGTGAAGCGGTATATTCAAAGGTTTGCGTAGAATTACATTATTCAAGTTTCAAAATGTGTTGATACTCAAGATATCTCCATAGAGTAGTAATGTGTCATTGATTCACAGAGAACTAATAGTAAATTTAAAGATTTTACGGGAAAATATGGATTTTTGATTGATAATTGGTATTTTCGATTTCTGAAGTAAAATGTACTTGCCATGTTCGTGAACTGTTGGTAGATATGAATGGAAGTATGAAAAAGATAATTTATCAGGGAGAACCTATAGATGTCATATAAATTTTGATAATAATTGAAGACTCCACGGGAAAAACAATGAATGTCACTTTTTTTGTGAAACTGACCGTCGTTGTCAATTAGATAATTGACATGCGAGCCGCATTATAATTCTTTCTCAACCTACTAATTTATGTGACACTAAAATCCTTAGCGCAATGTCTTTTTCTCTTATCAAAGTATTTGTTCAGTTATTTTAAATTGAAGAAAGATTACAATGTCAAGTAGTGACGAAAATACGCACGTTAAATCGCCTCAGCGGGAAAAACTACGTAATGAACACATGAAAGATGTTATGAAACAAATATCTTTTACAGAACCACTGAAAATCACAAAAGAAAAGTACTGCGATATTCAACTTTTAAAACAGTTTTGTTCTCATAGAGCTGAAATTTATTCTGACTCTCTCCCTCATTAACTTGAAAATTATCAGAAATAAGTTCAGAAGAAATTAATGTTATTATAATAAGCTTTGAAAAGTGTTTGTTTGATACATGAGCTTCAAATGTTATTATTAATAAAATTTCAAAGAAGTTATTACCTTTATGATAAGTTAAATCAGATGATTGATTTCAATAAATTCCACTTGAAAAATTTAGTTGTTTCCATGCATGTCAATTTAATACAAAAACCAGGAGTATCACTGACTAAGACTGTTTATGCTTTGGAGTTTGGATACTGATCTCAGACTTCCCGTAATAATTACTAGAATATGAAGCCAGAGCATATTTTCTAAATCAAGATAAATTATATATTCATATAGAAACAATTTGCTTCAATATTTATATCAAAAGAGCACAAAATGAAAGAAATACAGACTTTCGAACTATAAAAACTTGTTTTTCTCTTACTTATCATCTTTTGACATTCATTGTTTTTCCCGAGGAGTCTTCAATTGCTTTATTGAAACGTAACAAAATTTTGGCCTAAACTTGCATTTTGCTCAAAATTTTTCTATAAATGAGTAATGGAGGTCAGTTTGAGTATAAATCTTGATTCCATTGAAAAAGAAGTACAGACAGTATTTTTGCAATATCTTGAGAGCCGTGAGTCTCACAAAAAAAATCTCATATTTTTTTGGAAGAGTATTGAATCCTTCACAATCTTAGTTCAGATACTTTCCGCCGTAAAATTATTATGTCTACATCCTACCTTAATCAGCATAAATGCCAGTTCAAGACTCATTGGAGCTCATAGGTCGTAATTCAATGAGATCCATGGGCTTGTGAATCAAATGCTTGTGAAATCCTCAAAGTTAAGGCCTCCTGAAGCCAAGGTTCGTGGACACGTGCCTATTGGGCTTCATGTATGATATGGCTCTGGTAAGGGATACTTTCTACTCACCTTATCAAATACCCTATACTACTAACCTTGGATTCAGCGGATGAAATATTTGTCCTCAATTAATATCATATTACTGACTTTCCTCTCAACATTCCAAATATTTAAACTAGTGTTGCTACCCTAATTCAAGTAAACGATATCAGTTCAATCAATAATCGTCCATTTAAAATGATCGAAATGCTAGGAAATTTTCCGTACAGAAACATATGGTTAGGAATTAAATTCGGATAGCAACAGTGATGAAGTTTCATGCAACTAATACTACTTACAATATGAAATAATAAACATTCAATAAGTATGATTTTGTTGATTTATCGAGGTAATCCAAGCGAGTCTCTTCCAACTTATTTGTACAAAGTACAAATAAGTATAGTATTGTTGAACCGCCAAAATCACATTTCGAGATTCTCATGAAAATACTCGTTTTGAGCATCCCCAAATTCATTTTGACTATTTTCGGCTTGACGTCGGTACGTACGTATGAATGTTTGTATGTATATAGCTAAATTTTGTATTTGAGACTGGTCTAAAGTCGTGTTTTGCAGCCCCCATTATGGTTGCAATCGTCTGTACCGGAAATGCACTGTACTTGGAACTTTTTCAGAATTTTTCACATGAATTCAAATGTTGAAACTCAGAATTTTGGATCCCTGTGGCATCTTGATGGTTATTTTCTATTTTAATAGCAATTGGCTGTGCTGAGAGTGCCTAGTCTATTTGAGTTTTTTGCAATAATTCAAAATAATCAGCCGGCGTGGAGTATTGAAATCTCGTATCAAACACTTGTATAAGACCTAATTGTACAATTTGCATTATGATTGCAGTCAGATCAACCAGGAGTGCAGTTTACTAAGCAGGTTTGCGAATTTTAGGCATAAATCCAGAACAATCAGCTATATAATCTTGAAATTTCTTATTTGAAGAAATTGTTGCATTCGAATGATAACTTTATATCTCCATAACAATCAATTGAGCTGAAAGTAGGCTTCATCTGACAATCTTACATAATTTTTAGCTTAAATTCGAGATATTGGCCGTAGAATGATGAAATTTGGTATTCTAGACTGCTTAAGCGTTTCACGGCCGGTTGCACTGCTGTCCCTCAAATTTTAGGTTTCACCTAACTTAACCATATCGTATCAAAATTTGAAAATTGAATGTAAGATGAACATTGCTGTCCCCATTTTGATTCGATATTTTTTGTATGAGTGAAGATTAAAATTTAAGCTAGAGCGGTGCAACAGACCAATTATGAATTATAGCATCTAAATGGTTGGATTATCATCTCAAACTTTGGTTGGAATCGATTTTGCCTAGTGTCAATATCAGGTTCAAACAATACAATTTGTTTTTCCACAACAATTATATATATATATATATATATATATCAATCCTCATATCATTTTGGCGTCCTTATATTGCGCGTTTGCATTTAATCTGGCGTCCATTGTAAAGCGGAGCCCGTATATCGAACGCCACTTTAGAATCGCTTCAAAAATTTTTTCCGGCTTGTTCCGAGCATATATATATATATATATATATATAATATAAGGACGCCAAAATGATATGAGGATTGATATATATATATATATATATATATATATATATATATATATATATATATATATATATATATATATATAATTGTTGTGAAAAAACAAATTGTATTGTTTGAACCAAGCAAGTGGAACATTTTTGTTGCAAGTTCATCATTGCTTTGGGACAAAATTGATGAATCTCAAATTATTGATGTATTTGAGGTCCCTGATGGTCACAAAGTTGCACTCTCAGTGTGATCGAAAAAAAAGTAGGATGGATGGATGGATTATCATTATCACATATCTTCTGTGATACATTATAAGAGTGACATAAGCTTGTAATATATAAACACACGAGAACAAATTTTTGGTCCTATTAATACAATGTTTCACAGGATATCACATCCATCATGGTTGTAGAAGTATACAATATATATATATATAAGTTGGGACTGGGAAAAAATATGATAAAGTTTTTTTTTTGTTCAATTTAGAATTCACTGGCAACATAAAAACGGAAAAAATTTGTGTGAGAAACAAAAATGTTGCATTATTTTTCTTGTATTATTCTTGAATCTGCCGGTAACAAGAGTTCACCAAGAGATAATTTGAGTTATTGTGATGTGTCACAATTTGGTTCAAGGTACAAATTAATTTTTTTTTAAATTAGAACTTTATCTATCTGGTTGCTTGGGTTTTGCAAAGGGCTATATATTGAATGCATTTAACAATAAATGTATCTCAGAAATGGTACGCTCAAACCGATTTCTATTCAATGGACCATTTTTATTATTCTATGTATAAATTAATCCTTTTCTACTGACAAACTTTCACAAAAATATCATTCTTTTTGAGTGATTTGCATGTAACTAATGAAAAATCAGTGTTTGGACTGGGATAGAATGTCTAACAATATTAACACAAAAACATACTGATAAAATATTTATTCAATACAGATCACATGGGATATGCAGAACGATCTCAATCTCCCTGGAATTAATTAAAAATAATGCAAAATACGAGCAATCATAGTTTTCATGTGAATGTTCATACTAAATGATTTACGTACATTAAACACTAAGCGTGAATGTTATCCACTGCTCTTGGATCAAGAATGACTTCTTCAGAAGCTGATCAAGGGGATATCGTCATCTTCTAGTTCTGATTATAATCGAATAAAGTGTATATATAACATACATCCATTTTATCTGATATTTCAATTTGTGCGAATTATCATATCGTCGCTTTCCTTATTCAGTTTGTGAATAGATGAACATTGACTCTGTTTCCGCAACTGTGTTAGAACATTTCTTGTAGTCGGAGAGCCGGCTGCACCTTATGTTCCCTGATCGAATGGCCAAATTGTATATGAGTCATTTGGAAATATAGTGGTTAGTGAGGTGATAGACTTTACAAATCTAGCATCCTGCCTCAAGTGTCGAGAAAAAGCTACTATTGTTCATTTTTGTTAGGGTCAACTTTCCTGATAGATCTTATGATTGAGACTATTACCAATCGATAGTGAAGGTCGTATAATTTAGGAAAAAACAAAGGTGCCACCCCCTGCTCCGTTTGGGAGGAGAAGAAGAAGAATAGATAAGGATAATATAGATGGAGGCAACATTAAAATTTTGCATTCTATAATTAATCTCTAATATAAAATTCCACACCGTTTTGCTCAAAAACATGGAAAAAATCTGATGTGGACACATGTTTCCCATGTACATCTTTTGACTCAATGATTAACAGTTGACGCTGATATTGACACTAGGCAAAATCGATTCCAACCAAAGTTTGAGATGATAATCCAACCATTTAGATGCTATAATTCATAATTGGTCTGTTGCACCGCTCTAGCTTAAATTTTAATCTTCACTCATACAAAAAATATCGAATCAAAATGGGGACAGCAATGTTCATCTTACATTCAATTTTCAAATTTTGATACGATATGGTTAAGTTAGGTGAAACCTAAAATTTGAGGGACAGCAGTGCAACCGGCCGTGAAACGCTTAAGCAGTCTAGAATACCAAATTTCATCATTCTACGGCCAATATCTCGAATTTAAGCTAAAAATTATGTAAGATTGTCAGATGAAGCCTACTTTCAGCTCAATTGATTGTTATGGAGATATAAAGTTATCATTCGAATGCAACAATTTCTTCAAATAAGAAATTTCAAGATTATATAGCTGATTGTTCTGGATTTATGCCTAAAATTCGCAAACCTGCTTAGTAAACTGCACTCCTGGTTGATCTGACTGCAATCATAATGCAAATTGTACAATTAGGTCTTATACAAGTGTTTGATACGAGATTTCAATACTCCACGCCGGCTGATTATTTTGAATTATTGCAAAAAACTCAAATAGACTAGGCACTTTCAGCACAGCCAATTGCTATTAAAATAGAAAATAACCATCAAGATGCCACAGGGATCCAAAATTCTGAGTTTCAACATTTGAATTCATGTGAAAAATTCTGAAAAAGTTCCAAGTACAGTGCATTTCCGGTACAGACGATTGCAACCATAATGGGGGCTGCAAAACACGACTTTAGACCAGTCTCAAATACAAAATTTAGCTATATACATACAAACATTCATACGTACGTACCGACGTCAAGCCGAAAATAGTCAAAATGAATTTGGGGATGCTCAAAACGAGTATTTTCATGAGAATCTCGAAATGTGATTTTGGCGGTTCAACAATACTATACTTATTTGTACTTTGTACAAATAAGTTGGAAGAGACTCACTTGGATTACCTCGATAAATCAACAAAATCATACTTATTGAATGTTTATTATTTCATATTGTAAGTAGTATTAGTTGCATGAAACTTCATCACTGTTGCTATCCGAATTTAATTCCTAACCATATGTTTCTGTACGGAAAATTTCCTAGCATTTCGATCATTTTAAATGGACGATTATTGATTGAACTGATATCGTTTACTTGAATTAGGGTAGCAACACTAGTTTAAATATTTGGAATGTTGAGAGGAAAGTCAGTAATATGATATTAATTGAGGACAAATATTTCATCCGCTGAATCCAAGGTTAGTAGTATAGGGTATTTGATAAGGTGAGTAGAAAGTATCCCTTACCAGAGCCATATCATACATGAAGCCCAATAGGCACGTGTCCACGAACCTTGGCTTCAGGAGGCCTTAACTTTGAGGATTTCACAAGCATTTGATTCACAAGCCCATGGATCTCATTGAATTACGACCTATGAGCTCCAATGAGTCTTGAACTGGCATTTATGCTGATTAAGGTAGGATGTAGACATAATAATTTTACGGCGGAAAGTATCTGAACTAAGATTGTGAAGGATTCAATACTCTTCCAAAAAAATATGAGATTTTTTTTGTGAGACTCACGGCTCTCAAGATATTGCAAAAATACTGTCTGTACTTCTTTTTCAATGGAATCAAGATTTATACTCAAACTGACCTCCATTACTCATTTATAGAAAAATTTTGAGCAAAATGCAAGTTTAGGCCAAAATTTTGTTACGTTTCAATAAAGCAATTGAAGACTCCTCGGGAAAAACAATGAATGTCAAAAGATGATAAGTAAGAGAAAAACAAGTTTTTATAGTTCGAAAGTCTGTATTTCTTTCATTTTGTGCTCTTTTGATATAAATATTGAAGCAAATTGTTTCTATATGAATATATAATTTATCTTGATTTAGAAAATATGCTCTGGCTTCATATTCTAGTAATTATTACGGGAAGTCTGAGATCAGTATCCAAACTCCAAAGCATAAACAGTCTTAGTCAGTGATACTCCTGGTTTTTGTATTAAATTGACATGCATGGAAACAACTAAATTTTTCAAGTGGAATTTATTGAAATCAATCATCTGATTTAACTTATCATAAAGGTAATAACTTCTTTGAAATTTTATTAATAATAACATTTGAAGCTCATGTATCAAACAAACACTTTTCAAAGCTTATTATAATAACATTAATTTCTTCTGAACTTATTTCTGATAATTTTCAAGTTAATGAGGGAGAGAGTCAGAATAAATTTCAGCTCTATGAGAACAAAACTGTTTTAAAAGTTGAATATCGCAGTACTTTTCTTTTGTGATTTTCAGTGGTTCTGTAAAAGATATTTGTTTCATAACATCTTTCATGTGTTCATTACGTAGTTTTTCCCGCTGAGGCGATTTAACGTGCGTATTTTCGTCACTACTTGACATTGTAATCTTTCTTCAATTTAAAATAACTGAACAAATACTTTGATAAGAGAAAAAGACATTGCGCTAAGGATTTTAGTGTCACATAAATTAGTAGGTTGAGAAAGAATTATAATGCGGCTCGCATGTCAATTATCTAATTGACAACGACGGTCAGTTTCACAAAAAAAGTGACATTCATTGTTTTTCCCGTGGAGTCTTCAATTATTATCAAAATTTATATGACATCAATAGGTTCTCCCTGATAAATTATCTTTTTCATACTTCCATTCATATCTACCAACAGTTCACGGACATGGCAAGTACATTTTACTTCAGAAATCGAAAATACCAATTATCAATCAAAAATCCATATTTTCCCGTAAAATCTTTAAATTTACTATTAGTTCTCTGTGAATCAATGACACATTACTACTCTATGGAGATATCTTGAGTATCAACACATTTTGAAACTTGAATAATGTAATTCTACGCAAACCTTTGAATATACCGCTTCACATGTGTCATCGATGGAACGTAGTACGCAAGAGAGGTGCTCATCGACCTGTAGAAACTAAATCTGGCAACAAGGGGGACGCCACGTTAAACATGAAGTGAAAACATATATATGGATAGGACGCCACTATAAATGCCATATGTAACGTATATTATTGACACCACATTGATGTTATGGTGGAAGGAGGTCATATTGTATAGGAAATGGGAACTCTACGAATATTGCATGGAATTGAATGTCTGTGTGAAATCTGAAGAGTCCATGAAAAATTATGTAATATACTTTGATCAGATCTCAACTATACGCGTTCCTTTCAGTAGACGCCAAAATGAACATTTTTGTATATATATATATATATATATATATATATATATATATATATATATATATATATATATATATATATATATATATATATATATATATATATATATATATATATATATATATATATATAAATATATATATGAATCATCCTATCAATTTGACGTCCTTACAAAAATGTTCATTTTGGCGTCTACTGAAAGTAACGGGTAATATACATTACATATTGTGTCTATAGTGGCGTCCTATCCAAATATATGCTTTCACTTCATGTTTGAGGTGGCGTCCGCCTTGATGCCAGATTTAGTTTCTACAGTTCGATAAGCGCCTCTCTTGCATAGTTCGTTCCATCGATGATACATGTGAAGCGGTATATTCAAAGTTTTGCGTGGAATTACACTTTTTAAGTTTTGATATGGGTTGATACTCAAGACATCTCCATAGAGTAGTAATATGTCATTGATTGATAGAGAACTTATAGTAAATTGTAAGATTTCACAAAAAAATATGGATTTTTCATTGATAATTTGTATTTTCGAGTTCTGAAGTCAAATGTACTTGCCATGTCCGTGAACTGTTGGTAGATATGAATGGAAGTATGTGAAGGAAAATTTATCAGGAAGGACCTACGGATGTCATATAAATTGTGATAATAATTGCTCTATTGAAGTGTGACAAAATTTTGGACTAAACTTGCATTTTGCTCCAGATTTTTCTATAAATGTGTAATGGGGGTCAGTGTGAGTATAAATCTTGATTCTGGGAGCTGGAAACCTTCCCTCATTAGGCCACCATATTGGGAAAAGAAGTACAAACAGTATTTTTGCAATATCTTGAGAGCCGTGAGTCTCACAAAAAAAATCTCATAGCTTTTTGGAAGAGTATTGAATTCTTCACAATCTTAGTTCAGATACTTTTCGCCGTGATATTAAAGAATTTTTGCAAACCACCGCTAATGAAACGTCAACGCTAACGTCAAAAACGATTTTCTTTGTGCATCCGTACTGAAATTGACAAATAAGTTCATTGTAACGTTATTCATGTCTGCTGATGCTTGAAGTTTCGTGTGAGTACACTGTGATTCAAGCTTACATTATTGAACAAGCATTTCCCACAAAATCAGTTTTTCACGTTGGCGTTATCGTATCAATAGCGGAGGCCTGCAAAAATTTCCTATTATCATGTCTACATTCTCCCTTAATCAGCACAAATGCCGGATCAAGACTCACTGAAGCTCATCGATCGTAATTCAATGAGATCCATGAGCTAATAAGAAATCTTCTAAGTTAAGGCCTCCTTAATTTAAGGTTTACTACTTGGTATATGTCTTAGAGTTTCCTCCTTGGATTCAGCTCTAGCGGATAAATTATTTGTCTACAATCATTATCATATTACTGACTTTCCTCTCAACACTCCAAATAGTACTCAAACTAGTTTTGCTATCCTAATTCAAGTATACGTTTTCAGTTCAATCAAAAATCGTCAATCTGAATTATCGAAATGCTAGCAAATTTTCCATACAGAAACATTTAGTTGTGAATGAAATTCGAATAGCAACAGTAATGGAGATTCAGGTAACTAAATGAGACTTTATCTGTGTACTGAGTTATTATTTGTTGCTTTTACAAGATGCCTCATCTTTTCTCATATCTGATATCTGTTAGTGAAATTTATTGTAATCTGTTTTGATTTTCCACGATATTATGGTTTAAGACAAGAGTAATACGCTGCGACCTTAAATTTTTATATGTAGGCCATTTTATATGCTCAGTGTTAGTAGAATGATTATTTCATTCTCTATTTTTGTATATAAATATGTACGGAAGGGTTATCATAATATGAGCAGATTATCTGTGCTATATCCATGAGGTGAAAAAGAATTATGGTTGACTTGATCAAAAATAACACTTCAATAATAAATACCAGTCTATCGAGTAGTCTTCATACATATCCTCATGAACACCTGAGAGAAAACTTACTTCACTATTATGAATCGGTCCCATTAGACGGAAGATGCAAAATAGGAATTATATGGAAGATACAAAATAGGAATTAGTGTATCAAGGCCATGAAGATGATCTTCTTTGGTCGAATTTGTGGTTCACGGCCAAAGCACCAGCTGAGACCAAAAGATAATATTAGAATATTACGTTTTTTAAGGTGATCATTACGAAAGAATTCAAAATCACTAAATTTCATCCATTAATTTCTGAAACGTTGCAAGTGTAAATCTTAGTTGCCAATGAAACTGTTTTATTTTATTGTCTCAAAGTTCGTATCTATTTCTCTGATTGCAAGAACTATAGGGATTAACGGAAGGATATAATATGTATTTCGGCGAAAATTGTTTTTTCTGACTTCATCATGCTCCACATAGAGTTAGGTGTGAAGTGTTAATCAAGTAGTTTTCACAGATCAGCCCCAAAGAAGTAACGTTCGACAGATCATTTCCAGAAATTGAGTTTAGATAGATGTATACAAGTAAGTAAAACTTCAAGACCGCAAAAAGGGCCATAGAAATACCTTTTCTATTATAATCGCCTAAAAAATTGATTTTCAGCAGATAGCACATAAACTTCTGGAACAGAACTGTGACTGATGATGAATGCAACAATTATATGGGCATAAAATTGATCTACGAGCAAAAATTGTCCAGATACGATTTCCTTCGATCATTCCTATTCTCCAAAGTTGCTGGGAATATGGCTTAAATCAGTATTCACTCTTCATATATTGTATATCAATCTGAAGGCTAAAAGCTTGATCGTTAAGAATAGAACTTGTTGAACTGTGTACAACTACATCCTCTGATTGGTTTTTCCACAATGTAAATTGGTAAACGTATAATTTTGAAAGTCAGGAGTCTTTCCATATCGTATATTCCTAAGAATTTCCTCTGCTGCTTGCGTTACAATATGGTGCACAAAGTCAAATACTACTTACAATATGAAATAATAAGCATTCAATAAGTATGATTTTGTTGATTTATCGGGGTAATCTAAGTGAGTCTCTTTCAGCTAACTTGTACAAAGCACAAATAAGTAGTATTGCTGAACTCTCAAAATCACATTTCAAGATTCTGAGTTAAATATTCGTTTTGAGCATCCTTAAATTCTTTTTGACCATTTTCGGCATGACGTCGGTACGTACGTATGAATGTTCGTATGTATATAGCTAAATTTTGTATTTGAGACTGGTCTAGAGTCTAGTTTTGCAGCCCTATTTTGGTTACAATCGTCTGTACCGGAAATGCATTGTACTTGGAACTTTTTCGAATTTTTCACATGAATTTAAAATGTTGAAATTCAGTATTTTGGATTCCCGTTGCATCTTGATTGTTATTTTCTATTTTAATACTAATTGACTGTGCTGGAAGTGCACAGTCTATTTGAGTTTTTTGCATTAATTCAAAACAATCAGCCGTGAAGTATTGAAATTTCGTGTCAAACACTTCTATAAAACCTGAGTGTACACCTTGCACTATGACAGCAGTCGGATCAACCAGAAGTGCAGTTTACTAAGCACGTTTTCGAATTTTTCACATGAATCCAGAACAATGAGCTGTAAAATCTTGAAATTTCGTATTTAAAGAAATTGTAGCATTCGAATAACTTGATATTTTCATAATAATCTATTGAGCTGGAAGTAAGCTTCATCTGACAATCTTACATAATTTTTCGCATAAATTCGAGATTTTGGCCGTAGAATGATGAAATTTGGTATTTGAGACTGCTTAAGCGTTTCATGGCCAGTTGCACCGCTGTCCCTTAGATTTTAGGTGTCACCTAATTTGATAATATTGTATTAAAATTTGAAAATTGAATGTGACATGAACATTGATGTCCTCATTTTGATTCAACATTATTTGTATAAGTGAAGATTAAAATTTGAGCTAGAGCGGTGCAACAGACCATTAATGAATTGTAGCATCTGAATGATTGAATTATCATCTCAAATTTTGGTTGAAATCAATTTTGCCTAGTGTCAATATTAGTGTCAACTGTTAATTACTGAGTCAAAAGATGTACCAGTAAGACATGTAGTGTCCACATCAGATTTTTTTCTCATGTTTTCGAGCAAAACGGTATTGAATTTTTGATCAAAGATTATTTAAAGAATGCAAAATTGTTTTAAATGCTACCAGCCTGATGTTGCCTTCACCTATATTATCCTTGTCTATTTTTCTCTTTCTCCTTCCGAATGGAGCAGGGGATGGCGCCTTGGTTTTCTCCTAAAGTACTTGACCTTAACTATTGATTGGTACTAGTTTCAATCATAAGATCCATCAGAAAAGTTGACCCTAACAAAAATGAACAATAGTAGCCTTTTTTCGACACTTGAGGCAGGATCCTAGATTTATAAAATCTGTTAACTCATTGACTACTATATCTCTGATTGATTCATATACAATACAATACACACAGTTGCGAGAACAGAGTCAATGTTCAGCTATCTACAAACTAAATGTATGATAATTCGCACAAATTGAAATAACAGATAGAATGGATATATGTCATATATACACTTTATTCAATTATAATCAAAATCAAAAGATGACGATATCCCCTTGATCAGCTTCTGAAGAAATCATTCTTGGTCCAGGAGCGGTTAAAAACATTTACGCTTAGTGTTTAATGCACGTAAATCATTCAGTATGAACATTCACATGAAAACTATGATTGCTCGTATTTTGCATTATTTTAATGAATTCTAGGGGGATTAAGAACGTTCTGCATATCCCATGTGGTCTGTATTGAATAAATATTTTATCAGTATGTTTCTGTGTTGATATTGTTAGGTATTCTATTCCAGTCCAAACACTGACTTTTCAATAGCCTTATGCAAATCACTGAAAAAGAATGATATTTTTGTGAAAGTTTGTCAGTAGAAAAAGGATAATTTATACATAAAAATAGTCCATGGAATGAAAAATTGGTTTGAGCGTATCATTCCCGAAATACAGTTATTGTTAAATGCATTCGATATATAGCCCTCTGCAAAAACCAGACAACCAAATAGATAAAGCTCTCATTTGAAAAAAAAATTCAATTTGCATTTTGAACCAAATTGTGGCTTATCACAATAACTCAAATTATCTTTTGGTGAACTCTGTTGTCGACAGTTTTGAGAATAATACAAGAAAAATGAAGCAACATTTTTGTTTCTTACACAAAATTATTCCGTTCGTATGTTGCCATGTTTTTCATCAGTCCTAGCTTATGTGTATATTGTATTCTCTTCAAATTTTTCAGCCACGATGGATGTGATATCCTGTAATAGTTTATATTAATAGGAACAAAAATTTGTTTTCGTGTGTTTGTATATTACAAGCTTATGTCACACTTATAATGTATTACAGGAGATATGTAATGATGATAATTCATCCATTCATTCTACTTTTTTTTTTGGTCACACTGAGAGTGCAACTTTGTGACCATCAGATACCTCAAAAACATGAATAATTTGAGATTCATCAACTTAGTCCCAGTAAAAGCAATGATGAACTTGCAACAAAAATGTTTCACTTGCTCTGTACAAAAAATATAATTTGTTTTTCTACAACAATTATAAAACGACATCACGGATGAAATAGCAAATTCCCACATTTTTTTAAAACTCGTAATAAGTGATCCTATAGTTGGGAAGCCGACCGCCTCTAATGTTCGCTTATTGGCATTACGGTCAAATTTTATATGAATCAATCAAAAATATAGTGGTCGATTGAATGCCAGATTTTTTAATCTGGAGTCTTGCCCTGAGCGTCAAAAAGAGGCTACTTCCGGTCAATTTTCGTCAGAGTCATCTTCTCTGATAAAACTTATTATTAAAACTGGTACTTATTTGTAGCGAAGGTCGGATACACCGAGAAAAAACCAAGGTACCACCCTCTGTCCTGTCGCTTTGAACTTCCCTTATGATTGTTTTGTCTTTTCTTCTGTTCTGGATAGAACGAAGAAAGTATATTGGTTTAGTTCTAAAATACTAGACCTCTGCAATTGATTGATACGAGTTTCAAGTTAACCTCGAACTTATTGACCGGATATGGCCTTTTTTGATACTTGGAACAGGATCCTGGATTTATGAAGTGTGACATCCTGATGACTACTATATCTCCCATCGATTCATATACAATTCGGCCCTAAATCCGATCAGAAACGATATGATGCGGTCGGCTCTTGAACTATTAGAAAGAGATACATGAATTTGCTCATTAACTCCTCATACAGTCAGTACTCCACTGTTTTTTCCTGATATTTGAAATTTACTTCATAAATTCTAAGTTGATGTAGAATTACTTCCAAGCAAGAATACTTTCTGACATCAAATAATTATAGTATAAAACTTTAGTCTGCAATAAAATATTGAAAGAAATATTGAGTCATGACATACATGAGAAATGCAATTCCAAATTCAAGCCATAGTCTCAACAAATTCCATGTCGGAAGCGCGAGCATCTGTTTCATTATCGATCGCTTCAGCCAGCTATAAGGTCATGTTCTGCGACAGTGTTATCAAGTTTCTGGATGCCAGTATGATGGCGGAATATATGAAGTGGGAATATACACGTATATTTTTCACGCCACTAAAAATTGGAGTGGAATTTTTCGGAACTGAAAATATACGAGAATTTCCATTTTCCTATCATTTTGGCGTCAAAATGAAACTTTGAATTTAGCCTCTAGAGGTCGAGAACAATCCAGAAAAATTTTCAAGCGATTCTAGAGTGGTGTCCGATATACACTCTTCAAGTTACAATGGATGCCAGATTAAATGCAAACGCGCAATATAAGGATGCCAAAATGATATGAGGATTTATATATATATATATATATATATATATATATATATATATATATATATATATATATATATATATATATATATATATATATATATATATATATATATGTATATATATATATATATATATATATATATATATATATATATATATATATATATATATATATATATGTATATATATTCAAATATAATTGGCATCTTAATACTTTAGATCCAGTTAAATATTAAAGTTTGAATTTCACAAACAATTTTTGTAATTCAACAAAATAAAATATTGAACTGTGACAATCGTATTCTTGGTGTCGTTATATCTGATAGGAATTATCGTGTAATTCGCGAAGATATCTTTTTTGTACTGGAAGGCAAATATCATCCTTCTTCATTTATCACTTTAGAATTGAAAAATACTATTCTTCATGACAAAATTCAGCTCTGATTTCTTCTATAATTTTCAGCATGCGGATTAAGAGTTGATGTACTCTTGACTAAGAGACTCAGATTGGAATAGAAGTAGTGGATATGCTGATTGTTAGATGATATGAAGAAAATTAAATTTGGGAGTTCAGTCAAGAGTTTTATTTTAATCTACTCTACAGTTTCGGTCCCACCTGGACCATCTTCAGGAGTGCTATATTGTACAAAAGTGTGAACATGAGGGACAAAATGACGAAGTTAAATTAACAGTCTACTTATAATAAAATTAAAGTGTATATGTGTTGACATCTGTGTGTAATAATAAGTTAGTTAAAAAGTCGGAGTAATAAAAATTAGGGAAACAAACATGTTTTCGGTCACAATTTTAAAATAAAATAATTTAAAATATTTTAAAAACTTCCAAAGTCAGATTCCCCTCATTTAGCACTTCCTTGAATTCTTTCCATACATGAAGTTTGTCCTTTGCTGTCACTAGTTCACCCTCTTCATTTTCACAGTACACTAGTGGCGGTTGATACTCTGTTCTTTGATTCTTGTCCTCCTGATAAAGGTTTCACAACTCCTTGTTCTTAGAATCTCCTTCTAATATCATCATTTTTTCTTCCATCATTTGCCTTTTTTTTTGTCTACACAATTGTATCGTTCATCTTTTATGCTTGTTGTATCTCAATTTATCAGCGCATTTTTTGGAAAAAAGCGCTATTATATTCACTTTGGCTGTCTGGCTGGCCGGCTGGCTGGCTGGCGTGACGCTGAGTTCTCAGCAACTATACTATTTACAGACTTGAAACTGGTACTAAATGAAAGCTGCTGTTTCGTAGGTTTGCACAAATTGCTCCAATTCAAGCTCAGTGATTGTGGAAGATAAGACTATTCAATTACTTGTTTCAAGTGAAATAATGCCCATAGATATATATGACATTAGAGATGTGGCAACTAGAATTTATTAAAGTAGATAAAAATTTAGTTACAACTTTCGCCGCGGGTGTCACTATTATAATGTACAGTTGTCAAATCTGTCCGGGATTCACTCAATGACTTGTTTAAGGCGAATTTGAAGCTTATCAGAATGAATTATTATTATTGGATAAAAATTTGTTTACTTTTGATGTATTTTTTTTACATAGCTATGATAAAGATCAAATTATCATTTTAAGGTACAGCACTAGATCTCCCGTCAGTCAATAACTGAACAATGAGAATTAAAAGGTATTTTTGAGTTTGTACATGCATAAATTATGTACTTATCGAATAGTCAACTTGAAACTAGTACTAAATGGAAGCTGCTGTTTTGTAAGTTTGCCCAAACTGCTTGATTTCAAGCTCAGTAATTGTGAGAGATAGTAATTTGCGAAATCTCTGCAGTAACAAGCATTCATGAGCTGTCAAAAATGCGCTTTTATCATCTAGATGATTCTTCCATTTTTCTCATTCGAGTTATTCTGTAGTAGGTTTCTTTTAGCTATATCTCTCTTCCTAATTGCACGTTTGCAGTCTTCGTCGAACCATTCCTAATTTTTGTCTCTCACATTTTTGCGCAGCATCTGTTCGGAGACTTTAAGTATCGCTCCTTCCAATTTATTCCATTTTATATCTACCCTTTCCTCTGAAACTTGCTCTGCTAGCTCTAGCTCCTCCGACAGTAGACTTTGAAATTGCTCTCTGCTTTTCTCATTAGTTAGTGGCGAGGTGTCGTATCGTTTCAAACGGTTGTGTTCATCATGTGTTACTTTTGGAAATTCCTGTTTCATTACTATTTGTACAAGAAAATGATCTGTGTCTAGTACTGCACCTCTTTTGCTTGTGATATTTTTAATTTGTTCCGCATGCTTACTCTTTAATAATACATGGTCTATTGGATTACATGTACGCCCATCAGGTGATATCCATGTTCCTTCATATATATATATATATATATATATATATATATATATATATATATATATATATATATATATATATATATATATATATATATATATATATATATATATATATATATATATATATATATATATATATATATATATATATATATATATATATATATATATATATCTTTCTTTTCGAAATGTGTGCTCATGACTTTCATATTGTTGGTTACTGCAAAATCAATCAACTCATATCTGTTCTCATTTGTTTCATCATGTTTGCTATGTGCACCTATTGTAATCTTGTACATTTCCTCTTTGCCTAGTTTTGCATTGAAATCTCCAATACCTATTTTCTAGTCGTATTTTGGTATCGAGTTTTTCATTCTCTCCAGCTCTTCATGAAATTTATCTTTTTCTTCCTCGTCCTTCTTGTTTGTTGGTGCATGTACATTTATAATACTGATTTTTCGGTGCACTCCTCTTACTTGTATAGTACATACTCGCTGTTTTTCTCCTCTATCAACCTTTCCTACAACTAGCGCAATTCTTTCTTTTAGTTCTTTATTCTCTTTACTAAGCTCTTCAATTCCTTCATTAACTTTCTCTATAACTGTTGAACGTTTTGCTCGTTCCGATCTCATTTCTTCAATTTCCCTCATCATTTCCACCATCATATTTCTTAAATCTTCCGTTCCTGCAGTTTGTTGGGTGGCTTTAGTGAGAGATCTCGGTGTTTTCTTGCATCTTTCAAATAATTCACTAGTATTCTTTTCCAACTTCCATCTGTTGCAGATCCGTCCGACTCATTTTCTTGTTTCTGCATCGCCTGATGTTGCTTGACCTTCTTTACAGTTGTTGCTTGCTTACTCACCTTACGCACGTCAGCAGCAGCCGCTGATATTTGATACCCGGTCACTCGCTTCGCGTGGACTTCGTGACGTAGGAAGGTCACGTCAGATGTTAGATAATATGTCCTTTGGACCAATCCTCACACTAAAATTTTTCCAAACCACAGGTGCATAATATGACGATACTTATAAATTTTATTGCACGTTCCTCGCAAGTATTTTTTTTGTTATTTTTCATATAAATCATTCAGTATCC
This sequence comes from Dromius quadrimaculatus, assembly GCA_963989225.1. Classification (NCBI taxonomy): domain Eukaryota; kingdom Metazoa; phylum Arthropoda; class Insecta; order Coleoptera; family Carabidae; genus Dromius; species Dromius quadrimaculatus. The sequence continues at coordinate 46,776,766 of OZ022329.1, forward strand.
AACACACTAATCCCTAAGATAGTGACAGAGTTCCACTCGTTTTCACTTTCTTTTAGATAAGCTTGATCATTTATACCTATTTTATTATAGGTGAGAAAAATCTAATCGATTAGCCCTGGGTTAGGTAACAAAATCGAATCGAAAAAACTCACACATCTTCACACTTTGAACTTCACAACTCAAATAATAGTTTTTTTATTTTGTTCGCCTTAATACAGAGTTGGTTTGAATGAAAAATGATCAGCATACATTAAGTAGTGCACGAGACGTATTCATTTGTTCGCGCACCGTTCATCTAGTTTAGTTGAAATAGTCTTTAGTTGTTGGTGGCACTATCGTGAAGGTTTTTATTATAGTACTATCAACGTACAATGAGTGGTGCACAAGCCGTATTTGTTCAATCAAGCATCGTTTGTCTAATTGAGTTGAAATTTATCATGGTTGTTGTTTGCACTTTCGTGAGGGCTCTTATTGTAGTGTTATCAACGTGGCGCACGATCCGTATTTATTCGTTCGTGCATCATTCGTCTGATTGAGTTGAAACTTATTAGAGTTGTAGTTGGCACTTTCGTGAGGGTTCTTATTGCAGTGTCATCTACGTGGCACACGAGCCGTATTTGTTCGTTCGCGCATCGTTCATATCAAATTCTCTCGTTTCTGCCTTGCTTACGAAATGAAATTTGGGGAAAAAAGAGTCAGCGAAAAACGATAGGCACAAGTAATTCACTTGGCCGAGGGAATGATGACTCAATTGTGCAAAAAAACTATATCAATTGTTCATGTTTTTCTCGTTTCTGCCGTTTGACCGTATGGAAGTTGATATCATGAGTATCTCGTAGAAACGAATGGCATGAGTTTTTCGAATGACAAAGTCAAGATATGCACGAAGACATCCTGCGAATACTTGAATGTTTTCGTGTATATCTTGACTTGGTCATTCGAAAAACTTATGCTATTCGTTTCTAAGAGATACTCATAATATCAACTCTCATATGGCCAAACGGCAGAAACAAGAATAACGTGAACAATTGATATAAAGTTTTTGCACAATCGAGCGCTCACTCCAAACCCTTGGCCAAGTGAATCACTTCTGCATATCGTTTGCCGCTGACTTTTCTTTCCCTAAATTTCATTTCGTGAGCATGGCAGAAGCGAGAGAATTGGATCAGAAGATGTTTTTATATGAAAATTTAAAATTAGTTTTTAACATGTTGGCCAAACGGTCGAGCTTCAATTTTGGCATTATTATACCCTAGATATACATACTTAACAAAACTCTTGAAGGCAGATAAAACAAAATGGGGAACTCAAGTCTACGACTATCTGACGGTCTATTATTCTTCTCGCATTAACCAGCATTCCATTTAAATTTTCCATATAATTTAATTTGGAAATGTCGCACAGTGCGTGCTGGCCTTTAATTTTGATATTTTGAGTGAGTTTTATGTCTGGTGTTGGTCTTGTTTTCATAATTTCATTTTTCGTCTCGACATCACAAAGTGAAAAAGGATTTTCCAGTAGATCACCAATGATAGATTTATTTCCAGTTGTCATTCTACAAATGATAATTTTAGGAAAATTAACAATTTAAGAAAAGTATAAAATAAGTGGTCACCTAATATTGTTGTCTCAAATAACAAATAACAATATTTCAACTATTCTAACAAACTTATAAAAGGCGTTTAGAAAAAGAACATAGCTAAACGTTGAATATTCAGCTCCCAGTGCAGAAAGTCTGCCTGCACGCAGCGAGAGAGAACAAGTGATAGGAGATTCGCTAATATCGGTATGCTTTTTCTCTGCCAGACTCTATTCCTTCACTTTTCTAATACTGACTATGCCAAACAGACCTCGCTCGCCGTGCAGCGAGAAATTCTGCACCTCAAGCGTTGACATTAGTTTCAAATATATAGCAGAGTGGCTCGCGAGGCGCGCTTGTATTTCTGGTTGCATAAATAGATAAAATACGCTCATTCTCTGATTTTGTAATAAAAATTTTTGAAACAAAATGAAATATTCAATAAACCATCAAATTAATTTTATTCATGTAATTTCTAATATTTTCATAGGGTGTGCAGTGCACATCCTGCACATATGGACTGCACACCATTGCTTGATAATTATCTTATACTATTCCACTTTGCTCTAAAGATTCATACAAAAACGTTGAATATTATCAAATGTTCACCCGTGCGAAGCCGGCACGGGCTGCTAGTAATTGATAAAGTGTTTCAGAGATGTGTTCCTAGAATGCATGAAAGAGTCACTAATCACCCTTTCTGGTTTACTAAGGATATCATTCAAATGATCAAATATAAAGAGAGCTCATAAACTGTACAAGACTCACAAGGATAAATATTAATATGAAGTATTCAGTTCCTTACGAGCTGAAGTAAAATCAAATATGAGAGATGCTCACCAAAATTTAATATCAAATGCTGGATCAAACATATCGTCCGATCCAAAATAATTTTGGACATTCGTGAAAAGTCTCAAGCAAACATCAGACATCCCGAATAACATGTTTCTGAAAAACAAGGAACTCAAATCAACGACAGAAATTGTTCAAGGGTTTGTGGACTATTTCAACAGTGCCTATTCAACTAACGATCTGTGCATTGACTTTGATGCCTTTTCAACAGAATCAGTGAGTATGCATCAACTAAATATCAAATATATAACCGAGGATGATATTATAAAAGTTATAAATAGTCTGAAAAGTTCCAAGTCTCCCGGTCCTGATAACATTCTAGCTTTCATACTTTAGGGTTGTCGTGAATTATCAACCCTGGACATGCACACTTCATTTGTTGTTGCATAAGTGTCACACTGGGGTCTCAGAAACCCCAAACGAAAACATAGTTTTTCTGAGAATTGGATGTTGTTTTGTCTCATTTTCATGATACGTAATTTATTCGGGATAATCATGAAAGGAGAAAGAGAACATTGAGTTCTTTAAGAGCACAATTTATTGAGAAAAAAGACAATGCATAAAAAAGTACAAATTTTTCGAATTTTTCTTATTCAATGCATAAAATACTAGATCTTTCATGAATTCACGTTCAAGTTTATCGTTTATCAATGCAGAAAGATCTGTGAATTCCGAAGGAGTCAATTCCTGCTGAAATGTCAAAATGGCGAATGATAGTGAGCTTTCAGCTATGCTAATAAATCTAGCGCAAAATCCTAAACGAAAACGTAGTTTCTCTGAGAAATGGATATTGTTTTGATTAATTTTCATGATATGTACTCTATTCAGGATGATAATAAATGAAGTGAGAAAGCATTGAATTTTTCGAGAGCACTCTTTATTGAAAAAAAGGACAATGCATAAAAAGTACATATTTTCCAAATTTTTCTTGTTTAATGCATAAAATATAAGATTTTCTATGAATTTCGCGTTCAAGTTCATCATTTGTCAACGCGGAAAGGTCTTTGAACTCCGAAGTAGTCATTTTCTGCTAAAATGTCAAAATTGATAATAATAAAGAGCTTTCAGCTATACTAAAAAATCTAACGCAAACAGTCACACTGGGGTCTCAGAGACCCGAACACAAACAAATTCATAATTTATGACCCACTTACTCCAGCTATCATAAAAATACATATAGCACACACTGAAGACATCACTAAACTAAATCTACGAGGTGGTCACATCGTACTATATCGACTTTGTGCTTGTGCACAAGATAAAAATTGGAGCATGGGGTTTCTGAGACCCCAGTGTGCAGTTCCAGGGTTAACTTCATCGCTGTTATTCATCTTTGATCTATCTCTTTCTACTGATACATTCTCAAATTTTTTCAAGAAAGCTTATGTGGGTCCCATATTTGAATCTGGCAGTTCTCATGATATTGAAAGTAACAGACCTATCAGTATTTTATCCAACATTGTAAAGTGTCTTTAGAAAATTTTGAATGAATACTATACAATCAGATATCGGATTGAATCAATAACAATCAGCATGGCTTTATTAGCGGAGGATTCATGGCTACAAATTTAGTAGAATTTACAGAGTTTATGTCAACTTCATTAAATGAAAATAATCAAGTAGATGTGATTCATACAGACTCCACTAAAGCTTTCGTTAAGATTAATCATAAAATCGTGCTATTTGAATTAAAACATCAGTTTGACTTCTCACCTGATTTCATCATGTTTTTTGAGTCTTATATTAGGAATCGTGAGAACTTCGTGTCCTATAATAATACCAAATCTGAATATTTCGTGCTCTCCTTGGGATTTCTCAGGGATCGAACTTAGGACCTTTATTATCCATCCTTTCTATAAATGATAAAATTAATTGCATTAAGAACTCTGGAGTACTGTTATATGCTGATGATTTGGAAATTTTAGAAGTATTTGATATGACATACTCCATAAAACGTAATGTAGTTTCGAGTGTGTACCAAATGAGTAGTTTAGTACTTATTAGAGCTACGCAATGTGAAGATTTGGGTCTCATATTTGATCCTAAACTAACTCTTCAAAATTATGTAGAATATATTGCGAATCATTCGTATGAAATATATGGATTTATTTCCAGATATTCAAGCTAATCCACAAGTGTGACAACACTCAAATCTCTATATTTCTCTTTTGTACGTTCCAGGCTTAAGGGGGTAAATCGAACATACTTGGTATGAGATAAAATTTTAAATTTTATAGCAGGCCACAGATCAGATACACATATTCGACTCCAAAAAATTTTGAGAACATCTTATGGGTCATTTAAATAGAGAATAATAGTTCTAATAACGTAAAAATAACACAATGTCTTATGGCAGATTGCAGCAAGATTATTTCATTGGAATATTAATAGAACTTAACGATTAGATACTGAAGAAAATCAAATTCCTTCTTGTCCACTAATAATCAATGTTTAATTTTCACAAAAGAAGAGCACACTTCACCGACGTATTTTTTGAATTATAAGGAAAATAATATGAAAACATTCAAGTTACAATTTCTCAAGCATGGCCATCCAAGAAGCGACAACAGCGCTTGCCAAACGTTATTCATGACCTTGATATTGTTCTAGAGGTCACTATTTCTACCGCGGAAAAATAAGAAATTCAAATTTTTTTATCTCAAAAATATAGATTTACAAGTGAAATTTGTATATTAAAATGATATAATAGTATGTGGCACATACACTATGTTTCTCCATTTATCATCAATATATTAGAGCTATTATAAAATAATTAGGTTATTTTACACCATGCTCAAAACAAACTACAAACAAAACAGCGTTGCCAGATCTGTTTCAACTATTTTCACAAAAATCAACTGAGCGACTTAATACAACATTCTCTTTAATTATTGTTGATATCTGTTTCAAAGATACTGTCATATTGACTAATAAATAAAAGATGTATTTTTTTTATTGTCAATATCCATTATAAAGTGTTTTAACAAAAGTTTAAGTACTTATGTTATTAAAGATACGGCCAGTCTTCGAGTTACCCCCTTAAGGTGAAACATCATTTGGAAGAACTATTTTAGCGCGAAATTTGAATTGATAAATCTTGTAGCAATATGTTTGATAAATACTTTCTTATGATAAACTAACAAAGTTTTTAGTGGCGTGTATATTAAAAGTTAATTTGTATTAGTATAAAATTAGCATGCAAATCCTATATCTCAGAGACTTTGATAACAACTTATCTGGAAAAAATATATATACTAGGCGCTATACTTGCAGTTATCATATAAAAATTTTCATGAATATTGAACTTGACAATTTTGAGAAAAAAAAATAATTAGTGCTGAAAATATTAATTTTCCAGAGATTATCCAGTTTTTTGGGACAAAATTTGATTGACTTATAGATGACATTATTCTTCAGAGTGCTGTGCAAAAATTATCGATTTTTATTCATTATTATTCCGTATATAACCCTTTCTGTGCGTTTCTAAAAGTATAATATTTATATTAAAAATTGGGGGAAAATCAAAGTCTTGTTCAAAAATTATATATATTTGAATAATTTATTTTTTCTGACATCGGCCACTGGACTTTGGGCACAAGATTCTCGATATTTTGGGTACTTCTCTGATGTCCATTTACACTTTTTCATTCCCTGCAGGGTTAATTAAGACAAAAGTAATTATATTCCATGGCCAAATATTTCTTGAAGATAATATATTTTTTTGAGGGTCATGAGACTCCTCGTTTTCGAGAAATAATTTTTTTTTTTTGTTAAAATCATAGATTTTGTTATGAAGAGAAGTCAAATGGACAAAAAGAAATATATTTAATATATCTAAAAATTATGAGCAATTTTTTACAATATTTTTCATAGTTCCAGCGGCTGTATATTTCAAAATAATAATTTAAGAAAATATTCTTCAATTTCTTTTCTATTTGTTGATAACAAAAACCATTTTGAATATCTGCTTCTGGCTGTGTGTGTAGTTTTACCGATCTTGTCACACTAGTAAGAAAAATGGTTCGGATTCCAGGATATTAGACAAATCTGATACAGTAAGTTCATTGGATAAATACATCAAAAATCAATCTTCAAATCTAATTTTGTAAAACTTATCTCTTTTAGATTTCTGAATACTACTATAGCTGGAAGTGTACAGATGAGAATTTCAAGTTATCAATATCATAGTTCTCAAGAAAGCGACAAAATATTTTATTTATGTCCATCAATTATTATTGGGATCTGTCATTCTACAGATAATAATACTTGATCCGCATCTGCATTGCTCTAAGGCCCAAGATATTCATCTTCAAATAAATTACAAGTACTAATTTCTTAGTGAATACATCAAGGGTAAATACTTTAAAGACTAACAGCTTCAAATTTTGGTCTAGTCTGTAAGCGAAAACTGCCTGCTGGACCCCTAGTAGAAAACATACTATATGTTCGTAATCTATCTACTAGTGCTACGGAATGGGGTAAGAGTCATGAGCAAGTAGCAATACACAACTATGAAAATGTAATAGGTGTTACAGTTGCACATTTTGGGCTGAAGGTAGCATCGGGCAATTCTTCTTTAAAGAAACAACTGATCATCCTCAGGCAAAAACATTTAAGGGTGCTCGTTAAGGCGACATGGTAATCAGGAGTCTGTATGTGCCAACAAAGTCGTGGGGATCATTTGCTCTATTTAATATTCCATACATAATCCTTGTACTGTATACTTTACGGTTCAATGAAAAATCCATAATTTTCAATTTAAAACCAGTTTTCTATCAAAATTAGATAACCCTTTACTTTACTTTATCCTCTATGATTCAATAAAAAACTCATAATTTTTTATTTAAAACATGTTACTATCAAAATTAGTTCTTGCGTGAGTTTTGGGACATTTTTATATCATAATTTCATATTCTCATTATGAATAATTTCATTAAAACTTATGTCTTTGGAAAATTATTCTGTATGCGAGCATTAATTTCCGTAAATTTCTCTATAAAATGTTTTTCTTCTGAAATGTCAAATTTGAATTCTTGTGTATCCCGCCGTCATCACTGACCTTCTATAAGCCTCACTTACTCCAAAGCAAGATTGGACTAGACAGAGATAGCTAGTATTTCCGGGTGATGTTTCACCTTAAGTACTGTGCCGTGGTTTGGAATCCGATGTATATTAAATACAGCGAGGAGATTGAGAGAATTCAGAGAAAATTTTTCAGATTTTGTGCTAGAAAATTTTGTGCTCTTTTCAATTGCCTAACCTAATGTCTATACATATAATCTTGAGCTATTTCATATTACTACGCTTCAAGAAAGACGGAACATTATTTCTTGTATTTTTTGTATAAACTGGTTCACAATCGCATTGACAGTTCCTCAATTCTAAGAAACCCTAACTTCGTGGTGCCACGTAATTTAAGTAGAACAGCTGCTCGATTGTATACATTCAGAATTCCAATATCTGAATCAAACTATGAACTGAATGTCCCAACCAGACGGATATGTCATATCTTCAATAAGTTCGTGTCCAACACATCAGGTATAGACTTATACTTTGATTCTTTGTTGGTATATAAGCGTGCACTGTACAATGTTTATCCTTAGATTTAATTTTTTTTTCTTATGTAATCTATTCATTCTCAGGTGTTGATATCATTGTCATTTATTATTGTATTGTTCCCAGCCCTCTGTAATTGGGATACTCCCGTATCCTGTTGAGTGGTTGATAAATAAATTTATATATATATATATATATATATATATATATAAATCACCCTATCAATTTGACGTCCTTACAAAGATGTTCATTTTGGCGTCTACTGAAAGGAACGCGTATAGTTGAGATCTGATCGAAGTATATTACATAATTTCTCATGGGCTCTTCAGATTTCACACAGAAATTCCATTTCACGCAATATTCACAAAGTTCCCATTTCCTATACAATATGACCTCCTTTCATCATAACAGCAATGTGGCGTCAATAATATACGTTACATATTGCGTTTATAGTGGCGTCCTATCTATATATATGCTTTCACTTCATGTTTGAAGTGGCGTCCCCCTTGTTGCCAAATTTAGTTTTTACAGTCCGATAAACACCTCTCTTGCGTAGAATGTTCTATCGATGACACATGTGAAGCGATATATTCAAAGGTTTGCGTAGAATTACATTATTCAAGTTTTGAAATGGGTTGATACTTAAGACATCTTCATAGAGTAGTAATATGTCGTTGGTTGATAGAGAACTCATAGTAAATTGAAAGATTTTTCGAAAAAATATGGATTTTTGATAGATAATTACTATTTTCGAGTTCTGAAGTAAATTGTATTTGCCATGTCCGTGAACTGTTGCTAGATTCCATAAATGGAAGTATGTGAAGGATAATTCATCAGGAAGAACTTACGGATGTCATATAAATTGTGATAATAATTGCTCTATGAAAATGTGACAAAATTTTGGTCTAAACTTGCATTTTGCTCAAGATTTTTCTATAAACGTGTGATGAGGGTCAGTGTGAATATAAAACCTAATTCTGGGAGCTGGAATCCTCCTCTCATTAAGTCATCACATTGTAGAAAAGAGTACAGAGTATTTTTGCAATATCCTAAGAGCCGTAAGGCACACAAAAAAATCTTATAACTTCTTGGAAGAGTATTGAATTCTTCACAATCTTAGTTCAGATACTTTTCACTGTGAAATTATCATGTCTACGTCCTCTCCTAATCAACACAAATGCCAGATCAAGACTCATTGAAGCTCATAGGTCGTAATTCAATAAGATCCATGAGCTGGTAACTCAAATGCTTGTGAAATCCTCAAAGTTAAGGCCTCCTCAAGCCAAGGTCCGTGAACCCGTGCCTATCGGGCTTTATGCCTAATCTGGCTCTGGTAAGGAATACTTCCAACTCACCTTATCAAATACCCCATACTACTTGGTACATGTTCAAAAGTTCTCCCCTTGGATTCAGCTCTAGCGGATAAAATATTTGTCTACAATTATTATCATATTACCGACTTTCCTCTCAACATTCAAAATATTTAAATTAGTGTTGCTACCCTAATTCAAGTATGCGTCATCAGTTCAATCAATAATCGTCAATTTAAATTATTGAAATGCTGGGAAATCTTCCCTACAGAAACTTTTGGTTGGGAATGAAATTTGGATAGCAACAGTAATGGAGTTTCAGGTAACTAAATGAAACTTTATCTGTGTACTGAGTTATTTTTTGTTGCTTTCATAAGATGTCCCATCTTAGTACTTCAATAATAGATACCAGTCTATCGAGTAGTCTTCATACATATCCTTATGAATACCTGAGAGAAAACTCACTTCACCATTATGAATCGATCCTGTTAGATGGAAGATACAAAATAGGAATTATATGGAAGATACAAAAAAGGAATTAGTGTATCAAGACCATGGAGGTGATCTTTTTTGGTCGAATTTGTGGTTCACGGCCGAAACGCCAGCTGAGACCAGAAGAGAGTATCAGAATATCTCGTTTTTTCAGGCGATCATCACGAAAGAATTTAAAATCACTTAATTTTATTCATTCGTTTCTGAAACATTGCAAATGTTTATCTTAATTGCCATTGAAATTGTCTTATTTTATTGTCTGAAAATGCGTATCTACTTCTCTAATTGCAAGATCTATAGAGATTGACGGAAGGATATGATACATATTTCGGCGAAAATTGTTTCTAAGACTTCATCCAACTGCCCATAGAGGTGGGTGTGAAGTGTTAATCAAGTAGTTTTCATTGATCAGTCCCAAAAAAGTAATATTGGACAGATCAGTCCCAAAATAGTTATTCAAGTATTAAGGTCAGTAAGTACGGTTTACCGATTGAGAATAATTGTTTGGAGGCCGAGCCTTGGCGAGGTTTGCAGATATTGAGCGAAATCGGTCCTGTAATTATTGACAGTGATGCTTAAAAACTTTTTTGCACGATTGGAAGACCTATCCCAAATATGAATCCTAATATTCTCTTTCAAATTGAGTAACCATTAATAGCGCACTCGCTGCCAGCTGTCAAGTTTGATATTTTATTGTGAATATTCAATCATAAATAACGATAAATAAATTTATACTTTCTGTGGAAGTCCACAATTTTTCACTTACCGCTTTTGCTCATGGGCGGTAAGTCAGCATAACCATAGTAATCACAGTTTGCCGGTAAAATCAACATACCACCTTGAATGGAGAGCCGGTAAACATATGATTACGCCCAATCGTGCAAATAGTAAATTTAGATAGATGTGTACAAGTAAGTAAAACTCCATGGTAACAAAAAGGGCCATATAAATATCTTTTCCTTTATAATCGCCTATAAAATTGATTTATAGCACATCGCACATAAACTTCTGAAGCAAAACTGTACCTGATGATTAATACAATAATTATGTGGGCATAAAATTAATCTACGTCCAAAATTGTCCAAATATTTGACTCCTATTCTTCAAAGTTGCTGGGAGCATGTCGTATATCAGTATTAATTCTTCATATCTTATATTTCAATCTAGAGGCAAAAAGTTCAAGCGTTGAGAATGGATTTTGTTGAACTATGTACAACTACATTCTCTGATTTGTTTTTCCACAATGCAAATTGGTAAACGTATAATTTTGAAAGTCGGGAGTCTTCCATATCGTATATCCCTAAGAATTTCCTTCGCTGTTTGTGTTGCAATATGGTGCACAAAGTCAGATACTACTTATAATATAAAATAATGAACATTAAATAAGTATCAAAGTAATCCAAGTGAATCTCTTCTAAATCACTTGTACAAAGTATAAATAAGTAGTATTGTTGAACCGCCAGAATCACATTTCGAGATTTTGATGGAAATTCTCGTTTTGAACATCCCTAAATGCATTTTGACTATTTTCGGCTTGACTTTGGTACGTACGTATGAATGCATGTATCTATATAGTTGAATTTTGTATTTGAGACTGGTCCAAAGTCTAGTTTTGCAGCCCCTATTATGGTTGCAATTGTCTGTATCACAAATGCACTGTACTTGGAATTTTTTTTTAATTTTCCTGAGGCATCTCAATGGTTATTTTCTATTTTGATATTAATTGGCTGTGCTGAAATTGCACAGTCTATTCGAGTTTCTTGTATTAATTCAAAACAATCAGGCGTGGAGTATTGAAATTTCGTATCAAACACTTCTATAAAACCTAATTGTACACCTTGCATTATGACTGCAGTCGGATTAAACAGTAGTGCAGTTTACTAAGCACGTTTTCGAATTTTCATATGAATCCAGAACAATCAGCCGTAGAATCTTAAAATTTTGTATCTAAAAAAATTGTAGCATTCGAATAATAACTTAATATTTTCATAACAATCTATTAGCTGGAAGAAAGCTTTATCTGGCCATCTTTCACAAATTTTCGCATAAATTCGAGACTTAGGCCGTAGAATGATGAAATTTGGTATTTGAGACTGCTAAAGCGTTCCATGGCCAGTTGCACCGCTGTCACTTAAATTTTAGGTGCCACCTAACTAAACAATATCGTATCAAAATTTAAAAATTGAATGTGACATGAACATTGCTGTCGTTATTTCGATTCAACATTTTTTGTATAAATGAAGTTTAAAATTTAAGTTTGAGCAGTGCAACTGACCATTAATGAACTGTAGCATCTTAATGGTTGAACTATCATCTCAAATTTTGGTTGGAGTCGATTTTGCCTAGAGTCAATATTAGTATCAACTGTTTATTATTGAGTCAGAAGATGTACAAGTAAGACATGTGGTGTTCACATTAGATTTTTTTCATGTTTTCGAGCAAAACGGTGTTATATCTTTCATCAAAGATTAAATATGGAATGCAAAATTGTTCAAAATGCTACCAGCCTAATTTTGCCACCACATAATATTATCCTTGTCTATTCTTCTCCTTTCCCTTCCGAACGGAGCAGGGGGTAGCACCATGGTTTTTTCCTAAGGCATTTAACCTTCACTATCAATTGGTACTAGTTTCAATCATAAGATCTAACAGGGAAGTTGATCCTAACAAAAATGAACAATAGTAACCTTTTTCCGACACTTGAAGCAGAATTCTAGATTTATAAAGTCTGTCACCTCATTGACCACAATATTCTCGATTGATTCATATTATACAATTTGACCATAAGCTTGATCAGGGAACTTGAGGTGCGGCCGACTCCCCGACTTCAAATGTTTTCACACAGTTGCGACAACAGAGTCAATGTTCATCGTTCGACAAACTGAATAAGAGAAGCGATGATATAATAACTCGCACAAATTGAAATATAAGATAGAATGGATGTATGTTATATGGAATCAGTTTGAGCATATCATTTCCAAACTACAGTTATTGTTGAATACATTCAATATATAGCCCTTTGCAAAAACCGGGCACTCGAATAGTTAAAGCTCTCATTTGAAAAAAATTCAACTTGTACCTTGAACCAAATTGTGGCTTTTCACAGTAACTCAAATTATCTTCTGGTGTACTCTGTTACCGACAGATTCAAGAAATATAAAGCAACATTTTCGTTTCTTACACAAAATTGTTCAGGTTTTATGTTGCCAGTGAATTCCAAATTGAACAAAAAGAGAAACTCAAATGATGTTTTCGCCAAGTCCTAACTTATATGTATGTTGTATACCAGCTCTTTACATTTTTCAGCCATGATGGATGTGATATCCTGTAATAGATTATATTATAAGGAGCAAAAATTAGTTTTCATTCCCTTTTATATCACAAGCTTATATTAATCTTATAATGTATTACAGGAGATATGTGATTATAATAATTCATCCATCCATCCTAACTTTCTTTCGATCACACTGAGAGTGCAAATTTGTGACCATCAGGGACTTCGAAAACATGAATAATTTGAGATTCATCAATTTGGTCCTAGTAACAGCAATGATGAACTTGCAACAAAAATGTTCCACTTGCTTTGTACAAACGATATAATTTGTTTTCCAACAACAATTAAAGGTCTGAAAAAAAAGTGTTTTTTTCCGTGATAGCATAATGCATGCCTTTGTAATGTTGAATAATTGGAATAAATCTAAAGCCAAGTACTGAAAGGCAAGCGATTCACAACAGACCAAGTGGCTCAAAGGATTGTGTGAACTTGTGAAAAAAAATATGGAAAATGCCATGTTCCCAAATTGCATGCCAATGGGAAGAATTGAAGTTTTAGTCATAAAATCCTTGTAAAAAAATTGGCAAGCATTCCTCGCTAGCGCAAGGGTTTGAGATTTGGGGGTAATCTTGCATAAATTTTGCACCAATTAGCCGTGATTTCAAATTACCTCAAATGGAGCATAAACTTTATTTTGAAGTGAAATAATCATAAATTCAGAATGGCATGCATGTTGCTTAAGCCCTTCATATTTTAAATAATAATGAAAGTTGCATAAAAAACTCGCAAAATTTCTCTGACTTCATTCTGCCTGCCATTTTGTATTACATCAATAAATGCTGTTTCAAATTAATTTGGGAAATGGCAAGCATGTTTCTCAAGCCCTTCATATTTCAAATGATAATGGAAGTTGCATAAAAAACACGCAAAATTTCTCCGACTTCATTCTGCCTGCCATTTTATATTAGATTGATAAATGCTGTTTTAAATTCATTTGGAAAATGGCATGCATGTATCTCTGACCGATCATTGAAAAACTTTGGAAAAAGTGGCAATAAAAAGTACTGATATTTCCGTGACATTATTTTGTATTTCAATGAAGAAATACTTATGCTTCAAGTTAAAATAAAAAAATTTAATGCATATGACATAAGACGAACATTTACAAATGAAAAAAAAAATCAAGAAAATATGCCCTAGAATCAACTTAGTTTGTATTTATAGACATGGCAGGAGGTAAATCTTCCATAATAGTGCAGATTATATATTCAAAGTAATACAATTAGATTCATAAACAATACTTTTATACCAGTAAGTTTTCCGTTTGGCATAAATAAGTGAAGAATAGTATGAAAATGAATAGAATTAAAGAGCATGATTTTTTTTCATTGGGAAAGATGTAACATAATTATGATGAAGAAATGGAAATTTGAGCAATTATTGCCAATTTCAGATTCCTCTCCATTCCTATTCATTTATATTATGAAACATCCCATTAGCTATTTAAGTATGATTTTTCTATGATAATAATTTTTTTTCCTGATAATTAGCTTTTTCATTTTTTCATGATGATAATAATATTTTTGCATGATAATGAAGATATACCTACTCTTAAGTTCCAGATGAAGGCAATTTAACTTTCAAAAATATATTTTGTAACAATATTCCATCCACATAACTTATTCACATTCCGGGGGAAAAGTAAGAACGTAATTATTATTTTTTTGTTGTTAATATGTGTGAATATCATTTTATTTATAGCAAGATTCAAAACCTTAATGTTTCACAAATTAAGAAGTTGGGATGTCAACTGTGCATACGTGTTTCGTCCTTATTTGGACTCTTTGATATGGTATTATTCTAGTGCCTTATTGGTTGCAATTTAATGTTATTCCTGCAGTTAGAGCTAATACTGGTATTAATGGGAAAATTTGATGTTTCCAGTGATTTCAATTGAATATTCTTGGAATTGTTGCTATGAAAACATTATGGATAATTCAAATTGTAGCTCTCTGCAATATTTTGGAAGAGACTCACCTAGGCCATTATTGTTTGAAATAAGTCAAAAAATTTAAATAGATAAATTCGCAGAATAATTCCTGTTAATTTCACTGAATTAATTTACGGGCACTTTTTCCTAATCCTTTTTCCAAAATTTATCAATGATGAGCCTGAGCAACATGCTTGCAATTTTTTGTGTCGTATAAAAAAAATAATTCTGAACGAAATACACAATGGCATGCAAAATAAAATGACGGAAATTTTTTATTATTTTTTGCAACTTTCTCAATGCATGCCTCCATTTTGGGACATCCTGGGGTGCATGCCAATTTCCTCAATAACAATTCATCGAACAAATTACCTATGGTTGAAAAGGCATGCAATTTCAAATCACGGCTAATTGGTGCAAAATTTATGCAAGATTACCCACAAATTTCAAACCCTTGCGCCAGCGAGGAATGCTTGCCAATTTTTTTACAAGGGTTTTATGACTAAAACTTCAGTTCTTTCCATTGGCATGCAATTTGGAAACACGGCATTTTTCATATTTTTTTTCACAAGTTCCCGCAACTCTTTGAGCCACTTGGGCTGTTGCGAATCGCTTGCCTTTCAGTACTTTGCTTTAGATTTATTTCAATTATTCAACATTACAAAGGCATGCATTATGATATCACGGAAAAAAACCACTTTTTTTTCAGACCTTTAATTGAAATTTGAACTATGACCGGAAAGCGTGCATCGCTCAATAACATTTTTATCCTTCCTATCAAGAGGTAGATTATCAACCCTCAAAAAGGCAAGCGGTATAAAATCGGAGAACCTCACCTGTCACTAGCTCCTAGTCTATAAGACCACATCACGGATGAAATAGCGAGTTCTCACATTCTATAGTGATCCTATAGTTGAGGAGCCGACCGCACCTTATGTTCCCTAATCGAACTTACGGTCAAATTTTATATGAATCAATAAAAAATATAGTGGTCAATTGGGTGACAGACTTTTTAAATCTGGAATCTTGTCCTAAGCGTCAGAAAAAGGCTACTTCCGGTCAATTTTCGTCAGAGTCAACTTCTCTGATAGAACTTATAATTAAAACCGGTACTTGTTAGTAGCGAAGGTCGGATACTCCGAGAAAAAACCAAGGTATCACCCTCTGCCCTGTCGTTTAGAACTTCCCTTATGATTGTTGTGCTTTTTCCTCTGTTTTGAATAGAACATAGGTAGTATCCTGGTTTTGTCCTAAAGTACTTGACCTCTGCAATCGATTGATACAAGTTTCAGATTAACCACGAACTTATTGACCGGATATGGCCTTTTTTCGATCCTTAGGACTAGATCCTGGATTCATAAAGGTGACATCCTAGTGACTACTATATCTTCGATCAATTCATATACAATTCGGCCCTAAATCTGACTAGGAACGTTATGGTGCGGTCGGCTCTTGAACTATTAGAAAGAGGTACATGAATTTGCTCACTTACTCCTCATACTTGAGTCAGTACTCAACTGTTTTTTCCTAATATTCCAAATTGACTGCTCGAATTTTAAGTTGATAAAGAATCACTTCTAAGCAAGAATAATTTCTGACATCAAGTAACTGTACTGTAATACTTCAGTCTGTAATAAAATATTGGTAGAAATATTATGTTATGACATACATGAGAAATGCAATTCCAAATTCAAGCCGTACTCCCAACAAATTCCATGTCAGAAGCGCAAGCATCTGTTACATTATCGATCGATGTTCTGCGACAGTGTTGTCAAGCTTCTGGACGCCAGTATGATGGCGGAATATATGAAGTGGGAATATACACGTATATTTTTGACGCCACTAAAAATTGGAGCGGAATTTTTCGGAACTAAAAATATACGAAAATTTTCATTTCCCTATCATTTTGGCGTCAAAATGAAATTTTGAATTCAGCCTCTAGAGGTCGGGAACAAGCCAGGAAAAAATTTTGAAGCAATTCTAAAGTGGCGTCCGATATACGGACTCCAATTTACAATGGACGCCAGATTAAATGCAAACGCGCAATATTAGGACGCCAAAATGATATGAGGATTTATATATATATATATATATATATATATATATATATATATATATATATATATATATATATATATATATATATATATATATATATATATATATATATATATATATATATATATATATATATACTCATATCATTTTGGCGTCCTAATATTGCGCGTTTGCATTTAATCTGGCGTCCATTGTAAATTGGAGTCCGTATATCGGACGCCACTTTAGAATTGCTTCAAAATTTTCTCCTGGCTTGTTCCCGACCTCTAGAGGCTGAATTCAAAATTTCATTTTGACGCCAAAATGATGGGGAAATGAAAATTTTTGTATATTTTTAGCTCCGAAAAATTCCGCTCCAATTTTTAGTGGCGTCAAAAATATACGTGTATATTCCCACTCCATATATTTCGTCATCATACTGGCGTCCAGAAACTTGACAACACTGTCGCAGAACATCGATCGATAATGAAACAGATGCTTGCGCTTCTGACATGGAATTTGTTGGGAGTATGGCTTGAATTTGGAATTGCTATTCTTATGTATGTCAAAACATGATATTTCTACCAATATTTTATTGCAGACTGAAGTATTATAGTACAGTTACTTGATGTCAGAAATTATTCTTGCTTAGGAGTAATTTTTTATCAACTTTAAATTTGAGCAGTTAATTTGAAATATTAGGAAAAAACAGTTGAGTACTGACTCAAGTATGAAGAGTAAGTGAGCAAATTCATGTACCTCTTCCTAATAGTTCAAGAGCCGACCACACCTTAACGTTCCTAGTCAGATTTAGGGCCGAATTGTATATGAATTGATCGAAGATATAGTATTCATTAGGATGTCACCTTTATAAATCCAGGATCTAGTCCCAAGGATCGAAAAAAGGCCATATCCGGTCAATAAGTACGTGGTTAATCTGAAACTAGAATCAATCGATTGCAGAGGTCAAGTACTTTAGGACAAAACCAGGATACTACCTCTGTTCTATTCAAAACAGAGGAAAAAGCACAACAATCATAAGGGAAGTTCTAAACAACAGGGCAGAGAGTGATACTTTGGTTTTTTCCTTCGCTACTTACAAGTACCAGTTTTAATTATAAGTTCTATCAGAGAAGTTGACTCTGACGAAAATTGACCGGAAGTAGCCTTTTTCTGACGCTTAGGACAAGATTCCAGATTTAAAAAGTCTGTCACCCAATTGATCTCTATATTTTTGATTGATTCATATAAAATTTGACCGTAAGTTCGATTAGGGAACATAAGGTGCAGTCGGCTCCTCAACTATAGGATCACTATAGAATGTGAGAACTCGCTATTTCATCCGTGATGTGGTCTTATAATTGTTGTAGAAAAACAAATCATATCGTTTGTACGAAGCAAGTGGAACATTTTTGTTGCAAGTTCATCATTGCTGTTACTAGGACCAAATTGATGAATCTCAAATTATTCATGTTCTTGAAGTCCCTGATGGTCACAAAGTTGCACTCTTAGTGTGATCGAAAGAAACTTAGAATGGATGGATGAATTATCATTATTACATATCTCCTGTAATACATTATAAGATCAATATAAGCTTATGATATACAAGGGAATGAAAACTAATTTTTGCTCCTAATAATATAATCTATTACAGGATATCACATCCATCATGGCTGAAAAATGTAAAGAGTTGGTATACAACATACATATAAGTTGAGACATGGCGAAAACATTATTTGAGTTTTTCTTTTTGTTCAATTTAGAATTCACTGGCAACATAAAACCGATACAATTTTGTGTAAGAAACGAGAATGTTGCTTTATTTTTCTTGAATCTGTCGGTAACAGAGTACATCAGAGGATAATTTGAGTTACCGTGAAAAATGAGAGCTTTAACTATTCGAGTGCCCGGTTTTTGCAATGGGCTATATATTGAATGTATTCAACAATAACTGTAGTTTAGAAATGATATGCTCAAACTGATTCCATATAACATACATCCATTCTATCTCATATTTCAATTTGTGCGAGTTATCATATCATCGCTTCTCTTATTCAGTTTGTGGATAGATGAACATTGACTCTGTTGTCGCAACTGTGTGAAAACATTTTTTGAAGTCGGGGAGCCGGTCGCATCTCAAGTTCCCTGATCGAACTTATGGTCAAATTGTATAATATGAATCAATCGAGAATATTGTGGTCAATGAGGTTACAGACTTTATAAATCTAGAACTCTGCTTCAATTCGGGAAAAGGTTACTATTGTTCATTTTTGTTAGGATCAACTACCCTGTTAGATCTTATGATTGAAACTAGTACCAATTGATAGTGAAGGTCAAATGCCTTGGGAAAATACTATGGTGCTACCCCCTGCTCCGTTCGGAGAGGAAAGGAGAAGAATAGACAAGGATAATATTATGTGGTGGCAAAATTAGGCTGGTAGCATTTTGAACAATTTTGCATTCCATATTTAATCTTTGATGAAAGATATAACACCGTTCTGCTCAAAAACATGGAAAAAATCTAATGTGAACTCCACATGTCTTACTTGTACATCTTTTGACTCAATAATTAACAGTTGATACTAATATTGACTCTAGGCAAAATCGACTCCAACTAAAATTTGAGATGATAATTCAATCATTCAGATGCTACAGTTCATTATTGGTCAGTTGTACCGCTCTTACTCAAATTTTAAACTTCACTTATACAAAAAATGTCGAATCGAAATAAGGACAGCAATGTTCATGTCACATTCAATTTTCAAATTTTGATACGATATTGTTGAGTTAGTTGGCACCTAAAATCTAAGTGACAGCGGTGCAACTGGCCATGGAACGCTTTAGCAGTCTCAAATACCAAATTTCATCATTCTACGGCCTATGTCTCGAATTTATGCGAAAACTTGAGAAAGATTGTCAGATAAAGCTTACTTCCAGCTAATAGATTGTTATGAAAATATTAAGTTATCATTCGAATGCTACAATTTCTTTAGATACAAAATTTCAAGATTCTACGGCTGATTGTTCTGAATTTATATGGAAATTCTAAAACGTGCTTAGTACACTGCACTTCTGTCTAATCCGACTGCAGTCATAATGCAAGGTGTACAATTAGGTTTTATAGAAGTGTTTGATTCGAAATTTCAATACTCCACGCCTGATTGTTTTGAATTAATACAAGAAACTCGAATAGACTGTGCAATTTCAGCACAGCCAATAAATATTAAAATAGAAAATAACCATTAAGATGCCTCAGGAAAATTCAAAAAAAATTCCAAGTACAGTGCATTTGCGGTACAGACGATTGCAACCATAATAGAGGCTGCAAAACTAGACTTTGGACCAGTCTCAAATACAAAATTCAACTATATAGATACATACGATCATACGTACGTACCGAAGTCAAGCCAAAAATAGTCAAAATGCATTTAGGGATGCTCAAAACAAGAATTTCCATCTAAATCTCGAAATGTGACTCTGGCGGTTCAACAATACTACTTATTTATATTTTGTACAAGTGAGTTAAAAGAGATTCACTTGGATTACTCCGATACTCATTGAATGTTCATTATTTCATATTATAAGTAGTATCTGACTTTGTGCACCATATTGCAACACGAACAGCGAAGGAAATTCTTGGGGATATACGATATGGAAGACTCCCGACTTTCAAAATTATACGTTTACCAATTTGCATTGTCGAAAAACTAATCAGAGAATGTAGTTGTACATAGTTCAACAAAATCCATTCTCAAAGCTTGAACTTTTTGCCTTTAGATTGATATATAAGATATGAAGAATGAATACTGATATACGACATGCTCCCAGCAACTTTGAATAATAGGAGACAAATATTTGGACAATTTTGGTCGTAGATTAATTTTATGCCCACATAATTGTTGTATTTATCATCAGTTACAGTTTTGCTTCAGAAGTTTATGTGCGATGTGCTATAAATCAATTTTGTAGGCGATTATAACGGAAAAGGTATTTCTATGGCCCTTTTTGTTACCATGGAGTTTTACTTACTTGTACACATCTATCTAAATTTACTATTTGCACGATTGGGCGTATTCATATGTTTACCGGCTCTCCATTCAAGGTGGTATGTTGATTTTACCGGCAAACTGTCATTACTATGGTTATGCTGACTTACCGCCCATGAGCAAAAGCGGTAAGTGAAAAACTGTGGACTTCCACAGAAATTATAAATTTATTTATCGTTATTTATGATTAAATATTCACAATGAAATGTCAAACTTGACAGCTGACAGCGAGTGCGCTATGGGTGGTTACTCAATTTGAAAGAGAATATTGGGATTCATATTTGGGGTAGGTCTTCCCATCGTGCAAAAATTTTTTTAAGCATCACTGTCAATAATTACAGGACCGATTTCGCTCAATATTTGCAAACCTCGCCAAGGCTCAGCCTCCAAACAATTATTGTCGATCGGTAAACCGTACTTACTGACCTTAATACTCAAATAACTATTTTGGGACTGATCTGTCCAATATTACTTTTTTGGGACTGATCTATGAAAACTACTTGATTAACACTTCACACCCATCTCTATGGGCAGTTTGATGAAGTCTTAAAAACAATTTTCGCCGAAATATGTATCATATCCTTCCCTCAATCTCTATAGATCTTGCAATTAGAGAAGTAGATACGTATTTTCAGACAATAAAATAAGACAAATTCAATGGCAACTAAGATGAACATTTGCAATGTTTCAGAAACGAATGAATAAAATTTGGTGATCTTGAATTCTTTCGTGATGATCGGCTAAAAAAACGAAATATTCTGATACTCTCTTCTGGTCTTAGCTGGCGTTTCGGCCGTGAACCACAAATTCGACCAAAAAAGATCAGGATCGATTCATAATGGTGAAGTGAGTTTTCTCTCAGGTATTCATAAGGATATGTATGAAGACTACTTGATAGACTGGTATTTATTATTGAAGTACTAAGATGAGCCATCTAATGAAAGCAGCAAATAATAACTCAGTACACAGATAAAGTTTAATTTAGTTGCCTGAAACTCCATTACTGGTGCTATCCAAATTTCATTCCCAACCCAAGTTTCTGTAGGGAAGATTTCCCAGCATTTCAATAATTTAAATTGACGATTATTGATTGAACTGATAACGCATACTTGAATTAGGGTAGCAACACTAGTTTAAATATTTTGAATGTTGAGAGGAAAGTCGGTAATATGATAATAATTGTAGACAAATATTTTATCCGCTAGAGCTGAATCCAAAAGAAGAACTCTGAGACATGTACCAAGTAGTATAGGGTATTTGATAAGGTGAGTAGGAAGTATTTCTTACCAGAGCCAGATTATGCATGAAGCCCGATAGGCATGGGTTCACGGACCTTGGCTTAAGGAGGCCTTAACTTTGAGGATTTCACAAGCATTTGAGTCACCAGCTCATGGATCTCATTGAATCACGACCTATGAGCTTCATTGAGTCTTGATCCGGCATTTGTGTTGATTAAGAGAGGACGTAGACATGATAATTTCACAGTGAAAAGTATCTGAACTAAGATTGTAGAGAATTCAATACTCTTCCATGAAGTTATGAGATTTTTTTGTGTGCCTTACGGCTGTAAGGATATTGCAAAAATACTCTGCACTTTTTTTAACAATATGATGACCTAATGAGGGGAGGTTTTCAGCTCCCAGAATTAGGATTAATATTCACACTGACCCTCATCACACTTTTATAGAAAAATCTTGAGCAAAATGCAATTTTAGACCAAAATTTTGTCACATTTCCATAGAGCAATTATTATCACAATTTATATGACATCTGTAAGTCCTTCCTGATGAATTATCCTTTACCTACTTCCATTCATGGAATCTACCAACAGTTCACGGACATGGCAAATACATTTTACTTCAGAACTCGAAAATAGCAATTATCAATCAAAAATCCATATTTTTTCGGAAAATCTTTCAATTTACCAATGACATATTACTACTCTATGAAGATGTCCTAAGTATCAACCCATTTCAAAACTCAAATAATGTGATTCTACGCAAACCTTTGAATATATCGCTTCACATGTGTCATCGATAGAACATTCTACGCAAGAGAGTTGCTTATCGGACTGTTTAAACTTAATCTGGCAACAAGGAGGACGCCACTTCAAACATGAAGTGAAAGCATATATATAGATAGGACGCTACTATAAACGCAATATGTAACGTATATTATTGACGCCACATTGATGTTATGATGAAAGGAGGTCATATTGTATAGGAAATGGGAACTCTGTGAGTATTGCGTGAAATGGAGTTTCTGTGTGAAATCTGAAGAGCCCATGAGAAATTATGTAATATACTTCGATCAGATTTCAACTATACGCGTTCCTTTCAGTAGACGCCAAAATGAACATCTTTGTAAGGACGTCAAATTGATAGGGTGATTTATATATATATATATATATATATATATATATATATATATATATATATATATATATATATATATATATATATATATATATATATATATATATATATATATATATATATATAAATCCTTATATCATTTTGGCGTCCTTATATTGCGCGTTTGCATTTAATCTGGCGTCCATTGTAAAGCGGAGTCCGTATATCGGACGCCACTTTGGAATCGCTTTGAAATTTTTTTCTGGCTTGTTCCTGACCTCTAGAGGCTAAATTCAAAATTTCATTTTGACGTCAAAATGATAGGAAAAATTCCGCTCTAATTTTTAGTGGCGTCAAAAATACACGTGTATATTCCCACTTCTATCATACTAGCGTCCATAAACTTGACAACACTGTCGCAGAACATGTCCTCATAGCTGAGTGAAGCGATCGATAATGAAACAGATGCTTGCGCTTTTGATATGGAATTTGTTGGGACTATGGCTTGAATTTGGAATTGCATTTCTCATGTATGTCATAACATAATATTCCTACTAATATTTTATCGCAGACTAAAGTATTATAATACAGTTATTTTATGTCAGAAAGTATTCTTGCTTGGAAGTAATTCTACATCAACTTAAGATTTAAGCAGTCAATTTTAAATATAAAGAGAAAACAGTTAGGTACTGACTCATGTATAAAAAGATAGTGAGTAAATTCATGTACATCGTTCTGCTAGTCCAAGAGCCGACCGCACCTTATCGTCCCTGATCGGATTTAGGGCCGAATTGTATATGAATTGATCGGAGATATAGTAGTCATTAGGATGTCACACTTTATAAATCTAGGATTCTGTTCTGAGTATCGAAAAAAGGCCATATCTGCTCAATAAGTTCAAGGTCAGCTTGAGACTAGAATCAATCAATTGCCAAGATCAAGTACCTACTTTGGGACGAAACCAGGATACTACCTCCGTTCCATGCAAAACTGAGAAAAGACACAACAATCGTAAGAGAAATTCAAAACGACAGGACAGAGGATGGTACCTTGATTTTTTCTTGGAGTATCCGACCTTCGCTACTGATAAGTACCAGTTTTAATTATAAGTTCCATCAGAGAAGATGACTTTGACGAAAATTGATCGGAAGTAGCCTTTTTTTACCTTAAGGCAAGATTCCAGATTCAAAAAGTCTGGCACCTAATTGACCACTATATTTTTGATTGATTCATATAAAATTTGACCGTAAGTCCGATTAGGGAACATAAGATGCGGTCGGCTTCTCAACTATAGGATCACTTACCACAAGTTTTGAAAAAATGTGAGAATTCGATATTTCATCGGTGATGTGGTCTCATAATTGTTATAGAATAACAAATTATATCGTTTGTACAGAGCAAGTGAAACATTTTTGTTGCAAGTTCATCATTGCTTTTACTGGGACTAAATTGATGAATCTCAAATTATTTATGTCTTCGAAGTCCCTGATGGTCACAAAGTTGCACTCTCAGTGTTATCGAAGAAAAAGTCGAATGGATGGATGAATTCTCATTATTATATATATTCTGTGAGACATTATAAGTGTGACATAAGCTTGTAATATGCAAACACACAAAAACTTATTTTTGTTTCTATTAATATAATGTATCACAGAATATCATATCCATCATGGCTGAAAAATTGTAAGAGTATACAATATACATATAAGTTAGGGCTGGGAAAAACATGATCTGAGTTTTTTTTTTTTTGTTCAATTTAGAATTCACTGATAACATAAAATCGGAAAAATTTTGTGTGAGAAATAAAAATGCTGCCTCATTTTTCTTGTATTATTCTTGAATCTGCCGATAACAGAGTTCACCAAAAGATGATTTGAGTTATTGTGATAAGCCACAATTTAGTTCAAGATACAAATTGGATACTTTTCTTGAATGAGAGCTTTATCTATTTGGTTGCTTGGGTTTTGCGAAGGACTATATATTGAATGCATTCAACAATAAATGTATCTCGGAAATGATACGCTCGAACCGACTTTCATTCCATGGATTATTTTATCATTCTATGTACCCTGATCGAACTTACGGCCAAATTGTATATGAATCAATCGGAAATATAGTGGTCAATGAGGTGATGGACTTTATAAATCTAGGATCCTGCCTCAAGTGTCGAAAAAGAGCTACTATTGTTCATTTTTGCAAGGGTCAACTTCCCTGATAGATCTTATGATTGAAACTAGTACCAATCGATAGTCAAGGCCAGATACTTTGGGAAAAAACCAAGGTGCCACCCCCTGCTCTGTTCGGAAGGGAAGGGAGAAGAATAGACAAGGGTAATATAGGTGAAGGCAACATTAGGCTGGTAGCATTTTGAACAATTTTGCATTCTATAATTAATCTTTGATATAAAATTCAACACCGTTTTGCTCGAAAACATGAAAAAAAATCTGATGTGGACACCACATGTCTTACTTGTACATCTTCTGACTCAATAAATGACAGTTGACGCTGATATTGATACTAGGCAAAATCGATTCCAACCAAAGTTTGAGATGATAATCCAGCCATTCAGATGGTCTGTTGCACCGCCCTAGTTCAAATTTTAATCGCCACTTATACAAAAGATGTCGAATTAAAATGACAGCAATGTTCATGTCATATTCAATTTTCAAATTTTGATACCATATAGTCAAGTTGGGTGACACCTAAAATTTAAGGGACAGCAGTGCAACTGGCCATGAAACGCTTTAGCAGTCTCAAATACCAAATTTCATCATTCTACGGCCGAAATCTCGAATTTATGCAAATATCTTGTAGGATTATCAGATAAAGCCTACTTTCAGCTTAATAGATTGTTATGAAAATATTAAGTTATCATTCGAATGCTACAATTTCTATAAATACGAAATTTCAAGATCATACAGCTGATTGCTCTGGATTTATGCGGAAAATTCACAAGCGTGCTTAGTAAACTGCACTCCTGGTTGATCTGACTGCAATCATGATGCAAGGTGTACAATTAGGTTTTATAGAAGTGTTTGTACGAAATTTTAATACTCCACGCCTGATTGTTTTGGATTAATGCAAAAAACTCAAATAGACTGTGCACTTCCAGCACAGCCAATTAGTATTAAAATAGAAAATAACCATTAAGATGCCACAGGGATCCAAAATACTGAATTTTGAAATTCGGAAAAAGCTCCAAGCAGTGCATTTTCGGTACAGACGATTGCAACCATAAGGGGGGATGCAAAACTAGACTTTAGACCAGTCTCAAATACAAAATTTAGCTATATACATACAAACATTCATCAGTACGTACCGACGTCAAGCCAAAAATAGTCAAAATGAATTTGGGGATGCTCAAAACGAGTATTTTCATCAGAATCCCGAAATGTGATTCTGTCGGTTCAACAATACTACTTATTTGTACTTTGTACAAGTAAGTTGGAAGAGACTCACTTGGATTACTCCGATAAATCAACAAAATCATACTTATTGAATGTTTATTATTTCATATTGTAAGTAGTATTTGACTTTGTGCACCATATTATAACGCAAACAGCTAAGGAAATTCTTAGAGATATACGATATGGAAAGACTCATGACTTTCAAAATTATACGTCTACCAATTTGCATTGTGGAAAAACTAATCAGAGGATGTAGTTGTACACAGTTCAACAAGTTCCATTCTCAACGATTAAGCTTTTTGCCTCTAGATTGATATACAAGATATGAAGAGTGAATACTGATATACGCCATATTCCCAGCAACTTTGAATGATAGGAATGATCGAAGGGAATCGCATTTGGACAATTTTTGCTCGTAGATTAATTTTATGCCCACAAAATTGTTGTATTCATCATCAGTTACAGTTCTGCTTTAAAAGTTTATGTGCTTTTGGCTGAAAATCAATTTTTTAAGCGAATATAATAGAAAAGGTATTTCTATGACCCCGGTCATGAAGTTTAACTTACTTGTACACATCTATCTAAATTTACTTTTTGAGATTGATCTGTCAAATATTACTTTTTTGGGACTGATCTGTGAAAACTACTTGATTAACACTACACACCTACCTCTATGGGCAGCTTGATGAAGTCTGAAGAAACAATTTTTGCCGAAATACATATTATATCCTTCCGTAAATCTCTATAGTTCTTGCAATTACGGAAATTGATACGAACTTTTAGACAATTTAATAAATTAATTTCATTGGTAACTAAGATTTACATTTGCAATGTTTCAGGAATGAATAAATAAAATTTAGTGATTTTGAATTCTTTCGTGATGATCGCCTGAAAAAACATAATATTCTGATATTCTCTTTTGGTCTCCGCTGGCGCTTCGGCCGTAAACCACAAAATCGACCGAAAAGTATCAACTTTACGGCCTTGATACACTAATTCCTATTTTGTATCTTCCATATAATTCCTATTTTGTATCTTCTATCTGATAGGACCGATTTATAATGGTGAAGTAAGTTTTTTCTCAGGTATTCATGGAGATATGTATGAAAACTACTCGATAGACTGGTATTCATTATTAAAGTGCTATTTTTGATCAGTTGAACCATAATCCTTCTTTACCTCATGGGTATAGCACAGATAATCTGCCCATATTATAATAACCCTTCCATACATACTTATATACAAAAATGGAGAATGAAATAGTTATTCTACCAACACGGTGCATATAAAATGGCCTACATATGAGAATTTGAGGCCGCAGCATATTACTCTTGTCTCAAACCAAAATATCGTGGAGAGTCAAAACAGATTACTTCAAATTCCACTAACAGATATCAGATATAAAAACTTGTAAAAGCAACGAATAAAAACTCAGTACACAGATAAAATTTCATTTAGTTGCCTGAAACTCTATTACTGTTGCTATTCGAATTTAATTCCTAACCAAATGTTTCTGTATGGAAAATTTCGTAGCATTTCGATAATTTAAATTGGCGATTATTGATTGAACTGAACGTATACTTGAATTAGGGTGGCAACACTAGTTTGAATATTTGGAATGTTGAGAGGAAAGTCAGTAATATGATAATAACTGTGGGCAAAAATTTTATCCGCTAGAGCTGAATCAAGAGATAGTAGTATAATGTATTTCATAAGGCGAGTAGGAAGTATGCCTTACCAGAGCCAGATTATACATGAAGCCCAATAGGCACGTCTCCACGAACTTTGGCTTCAGGAGACCTTAACTTTGAGGATTTCACAAGCATTTGATTCACAAGCGCATGGAACTCATTGAATTACGATCTATGAGCTTCAACGAGTTTTGATCCGGCATTTGTGCTGATTAAGGAAGGATGTAGACATAATAATTTTACGGCGAGAAGTATCCTAACTAAGATTGTGAAGAATTCAATACTCTTCCAAAAAGCTATGAGATTTTTTTTTGTGAGACTCACGGCTCTCAAGAGATTGCAAAACTACTGTCTGTACTTCTTTTTCCAATATGGTAGCCTAATGATGGAAGGTTACCAGCTCCTAGAATGAAGATTTATACTCACACTGACCTCCTTTACACATTTATAGAAGAATCTTGAGTAAAATGCAAGTTTAGGTCAAAATTTTGATACATTTCAATAGAGCGATTATTATCACAATTCATATGACATCCGTAAGTCCTCCCTGATAAATTATCCTTCACATACCTCCATTTTTATCCACCAACTTTCACGAACATGGCAAGAACATTCTACTTCAGAGCTCGAAAATACTAATTATCAATCAAAAATCCATATTTTCTCGCGGAATCTTCCAATTTACTATTAGTTCTCTGTTAATCAATGACATATTACTACTCTATGGAGATGTCTTGAGTATCAACCAATTTCAAAACTTGAATAATGTAATTCTACGCAAACCTTTGAATATACCGCTCCACATGTGTCATCGATGGGACGTACTATGCAAGAGAGGTGCTCATCGACCTGTAGAAACGGAAATCTGGCAACAAGAGGACACCCACTTCAAACATGAAGTGATAGCATATAAATGGGTAGGACGCTACTATAAATGCAATATGTAACGTATATTATTGACGCCACATTGATGTTATGGTGAAAGGAGGTCATATTGTATTGGAAATGGGAACTCTGAGGATATTGTGTGAAATGGAATGTCTGTGTGAAATCTGAAGAGCCCATGAAAAATCATGTAATATGTATATATATATATATATATATATATATATATATATATATATATATATATATATATATATATATATATATATATATATATATATATATATATATATATATATATATATATATATATATATATATATATATATATATATATATATATATATATATATATATATATATATATATATATATATGATAAGGATCAATCGCGACTGCAATTAGTTGAGGTAACAGATGTTTCGTGGGCGTTTGCAGTCAATGAAAACTGGCCAAATAAAGGATCACTCTTCTAAAATATTAGTCAAGCTTTCGCCTAATTTTGTAGGCTTTCTCAGGACACTAAAAAGTTTATTATTCATCTGATTAATTTACAAAAATATTAATAAGCATGAAAGCTGATTGTGAATAATACAATAAAGACTTACATTTTTGTACGAGTTTAATAAATAAAATTTCATCAGTAAGACAGTCGAATGAATTTTCTTTCTAGATCGTTTACATTTGGTGTTCGAAAAACACTGTATTTGAAGATTAACTTTGAAGTAAAATTTCCAAAAACCATATCAGGCTTTGTACACTTTTAGTTTTGGAAAAAAAAAAAATTTCTAGTTAGTATCATAAATTATTAGTACAAAGTTACACTTTTTCATAAGAATGTACATTATGAAAATTTTAAGGATTTTACTTTTTATTCTTAACGCAGTAAAATCATGACTAAAGCATTTTTATCACAGGCGCAAAATGGAGTAATTTTTTGAACAAGTTTAAACAGAATTAAATTTTAAAAGGTCTTTCATGCGGCCAATTTTAGAACTAGTTTGACGTTTGATGTTCATCAAACAAAAGCGCGCGAAAACAAAATGTACAGAAATGAACAGTAAACTATACCATGTCGGATATGAAGGTCAGCTATTATTTTGTGATTGCCAAATATTGACAGCGGAATGTTTGTTGGATAACTTTAGAAGGTGAACATATATATTGCTCAAATTATCAATATCTGTTTTTTTTATTGATAGAATTCTCTCTGTTCTTAATAAATATCATTTCAAGAAATGATCGCTTGAATAAATTTCTTCTTGTTGCATTTGAATAGTCAATTTGGTGTTCAGTTTGGTTATGATGTATTGCCAAAGCTGTTGACATAGGTTTCAATTTGTTATCACTCTTGTGTGATGTTATTCTAGATTTGAGGTTACGTGAGGTTTGTCCTACGTAAACAGCTGGACATTCTTGACAAATAATGTTGTAAATGACATTTGATTTGTAGTGTATTGGTGTTTTATCTTTAAGCTTTGTGAAAATTTGTCTTATGGTCACACAATTTTTTGTAGCAATTTTGGTGTTAGACTGCGATGTTATGTTGGTGACAAGGCGCTTACCACAGCGCCATCCGACACCCTTAGTTTAGCTTCTAGTTGCTTTGTGAAAAATAGTCAGTTAGAATCTTGCTCTTGACTTGTAACAACAATAAATTGTCAAATAAAACTTTTTTAAAAACACGTCGACTCAAAACAAAAAGTTAATTGGTACAGTCGTGGTTTCGATTTCAAGACAGAATTAACGAGTATAATTCTGGTTCGTTCTAACGATTCATTTGGAAATTCGAAGAAGTCTGGTAAAATAGGAAATTGATGCCCTCGTCTGCAGCTGGACGCATATCAGCAAGTTCGAGAGAATATCGAAACCAGTAGGCGAGAATCCACCAGTGAGCCCTCCTGCCTGCAACTAAAAAAAAAACAACAAGTTCGAGCGCATATCGAGCGAGCAGTCCCAGGAAACGACGGACAACACTACGGAGACGCTGACCAATGTACTGGATCATATTTCTGTAAGTCTATGTCAATTAGAGGCTCTGAATCAATAAGTTCTACTAGTTCAAGTGCAGATTCTGATTCAGAAACAGAAAATTTCCAAAATCTCATTCAAAAAATACAAATTGAAAATTATCTTAGAAAATCATTAATAAACTTAAATACAAATACAATGGCTCAACCAGTTCTTAAGAAGAGGTACCTAGATATGCTCCCTGAGTTTAATGGCGGAAGAGGATTGCTTCCCAGATTTTTAGAAATAACCGAAAAATTGGTTAGTTAATTTTATAATAGTATAGATACACTGGATTTTCAAAACGAATATTTGATGTCGAATATTTCAGCAAAAGTTGAAGGCAAAACTGCTCTTAATATTGCAACTTGCAATGTGAAAACTTTCAATGATTTAAAAATTGCATTATTACGCACGTATGCAGATAAACGTGATATGTACACATTATGCCTAGAATTAACAGAATTAGAGCAATCTCATGATGAGTCAGTATTCGATTCTTATAACAGAATACAACATATTCTGAATTAACAAATTTCTCATATAATGACAAACACTGTAAATGCTCTCGAAAAACATACCCTTACCTTATTTTTTAGAGATTATGCTTTGAGAATTTTGTTACGTGGTCTAAAAGAACCGATAGGCCAGCTTATGCGTGTCAAAGATCTAACCTCTCTGAACACTGCTCTAAATATGTTAGCAAACGACTTTCAGTTTGAAAACTATAAAAATTTGAAACCCATCCAGAATATTCAAAGTAGGAATTTCCCAAAGCCTAATATGTATAGTAATAATAATCACAGACAATAGCAAGTTTATTACCCTGTCATAAACCCTCGTTTCCAGTCTTCAATGTTCAAGAATATTCAACAATCATTCTTCAAGAATAATAATCAGCAACCATTCTTCAAAAATAATCAACAATTTCCCAATAGGTATCCTCAAAATTTCCAAAATAATAAACAACCCTAACCCTCCCAGAAAACCAAAGTGACAAAAAATCGAAATCATTATAAACCAACGCCCATGAGCATATCGACGCGAAATACAGCTCAATCCAGACCAGGGCCGTCTCACAAATATTTTTCTAGTCAGTCACGTCCAACATTCATCGCCGAAGGGTTATTTAATATAGAAGATGATTCACAAAATTAAATTAATTCTAATGCGAAAGACAGTTCCAATGAAATTGGCGAACCAATTGTAGAATATCTTGAAGAAAACTCAAATTTTGAAAATTTTGATCAAGATAATTTTTAGACGAAACAGCCTCGAAAGAAAATCAGTACCATCAATCCATTTGATGAATATCACAAATACAAAAAGCGATTTACCATTTATAATTTTTCCAGAACACAATTTGAAAGTCCTCATAGACACTGGAAGTACCAAATCATTTGTTAAACCAAAAATAGCTGAAAATTTATTTAAAGAATTTATTTTTCAAAACCCTTTGCTAATAACTACTGCAAACGGCAGTTCATCACAACAGTTCAGTACTTTCATTACAATATCATCAATTTTTGATAGTAATAACAAACAGAATGAATTAAAATATCATATTTTTGATTTCCACCCTAATTTTGATATATTGCATGGTACGGATAATTTAAAGAATTTAGGTGCTGTAATAGGTTTGACTAATGATATCATCGTAACTTCCAATAGTATAATTCCTATAAAATATTTCTCAGTGAATAAGACAGAACAAGTCAATAATATTCCACTTGATAAAAGAGTTCTAATCGAACATAATTCAGAAAAGATCATTAAATTTGAAGTAAATGTTGAATCCGGACCTGCAATCATTCCAGAAATTCGCACAGAACATCTTGTCATATCAGAATGTTTAGCGTCAGGAAGAAATCACTGTATACTTTGTCCAGTAGTAAATATCAGTGAACACAAAATGATTCTAAATGTTTGCCAGCCACTACGAGAAGAAAGTTTGAATAATTATGATGTTTATGATAGTCCAAATTTAAATATTATTAATACACAAAAATTTAAAATGGACTTTTCCAAATTTAGAACATATCATATGAATAATGAAGTGAGAGATGCTATAATTGAGTCAATAACACATTATGCAGACATTTTTCATTTTGACAATAATAATTTAACATTCACTAACCAGATTAAACATCATATTAGAACAGAAGACAAACTTCCAGTCTATACAAAATCGTATAGATACCTTGAAGTTCACAGGCAAGAAGTACGTACACAAATTAATAAAATGCTCGATCAAAATATTATCCGATCGTCATGTTCTCCATGGTCTTCCCCTATTTGCGTTGTACCCAATAAAATGGATGCATCAGGAGGAAAGAAATGACGTATTGTTGTAGACTACCGTGAACTGAAATAAAAAACTATTGACGATAAATATCCTTTGCCTAACATAACAGACTTACTCGATAAACTCGGACGTTGTCAATATTTTACGATTTTAGACCTAGCTTCTGGTCTCCACCAGATTGAAATGAACGAAGACGATATACCTAAAACAGCTTTTAATACTGAAGACGGACATTACGAATACTAACGAATGCCATTTGGATTGAAAAATGCTCCAGCGATTTTCCAAAGAGTCAAAGACAATATTTTGAGAGGCTTGACTTACGACAAATGCCTTGTATATTTGGATGATATACTTAATCATATCTAGTATCAGCTTACAAGAGCACATTAATAAATTGAAACTTGTTTTGACCGATTGAGAAGATCTAATTCTAAAATACAGCTCGATAATTCATAGTTCCTGAGAAAAGAAGTAGCATATTTGGGCCACATCGTCACCCCAGACGGCGTGAAACCAAACTCAGATAAAATAGCTGCAATTCAAAATTTTCCAATTCCAAAAAATACCAAACAGATAAAAGGCTTTCTTGGACTTTTAGGCTACTAACAAAAATTCATAAAAGATTTTGCTAAATTAACAAAACCTTTGACCAAATGTTTGAAGAAAGACGCAACCATTGACATCACTAATCCAGAATACGTAAATTGTTTTGAAATTTGTGAAAATTTACCGACAAATGAACCTTTACTACAATACCCCGACTTCAATAAAAAACTCAACCTGACATGTGACGCAAGTAATGTTGCGGTTGGCGCAGTATTATCGCAAGGCACCTTGGATAACGACCTCCCAGTTGCTCATGCCAGTCGAACATTGAATACAAGCGAATCTTATTATCGAAAAAGAACTACTTACGATCGTATGGTCTACCCAGTATTTCTGTCCCTATTTGTACGGACAAAAATTTGTTATATATACTGACCACAAACCATTACAGTGGCTATTTTCTATAAAACATTGTAGTCAAAAATTTATTAGATGGCGTTTAAAATTGGAGAATTTGATTACAGAATAATTGATAAAAAAGGTAAATTGAATTCTAACGCCGATGCATTGAGTCGCATCCCACCCAATAACCAAAACTTTGTTCAAAATTCATTAGAATCATCAGATAATCCGTCACCACTAGTTCAATATCAAAATTATTTGAATTATAAACAAATTAACGCGAATAGCGATTATAAAGTTTTTGAAATAGAAGGGGATCTTCTAGATGCTTCATGTTGTGGAAGTCTTGCACATTGTGTGAGTAAAGATATAAGAATGTCACTGGGTATTGCAAAACAATTCAAACAAAAATTTCAAAACTTAGAAAAATTGGAGAAACAGAATCCAAAATTATATAATTCAGTATATCCAAAAAGCAGTCAACGATTTATCATTTATTTGATAACGGAAAACTTTTATCACGAACAACCATCAAACCAAGACATGTTTTATACCTTAATCAATTTGAAAATATTTTGTCTCAAAAATAAAATGAAAAATTTAAGTATCCCTAAGTTGGGATATGGACATGATAAACTATCGTGATCAAACGTGGAATCTATGATAGAATTTATTTTCGGAGACACAGAAACTATGATAACTGTTTATAAGAGCCCGAATAGTGAATTACCATTAGAATTGAATGTAAACGAAACTGACAGCAGTTTTGACGAATTTTCCAAGAATATGGATGATTTTATTAAAGAATTTGGATCTCATAATAATGATCAGAATGATAATGCATCCCTTATAGTTGAAGAAGGTAATAAAATACAGAACGCAGACGAAATTGACGATAATAGTAACGCAACAGTTCATTCAAACATGAGAACCCAGTTATAGGTATACCAATTGTCGAATGTCCGGTAAATTTCGGCAAAAATCAGATAATAATATCAGAAGTAAAACACAGTCCATGTGATCCAATCATTTTGAAATTATTCAAAAATAAACAAGGAATTTTCGTACAATTAACTGAATTGAATTTTAAGAGTGAAATTATTGAATTTATTATGAAATATATAGTTCCAAATGCAAAATATCATTTATATTTTGAAAATGATTTTCATGAGAAATTCAGTGTAACACTTCAAATTTATTTTAAAAATTTTTCAATTAAAATGGTTAGATGAACACAGGAATTAAAAGACGTAACTCAAGACAATGAAATTATTGAAACCATTCAGAACTATCATGAAAGTAAGACGTATCATCGTGGAATCGATGAAACATCAGCTCGAATTAAACAAAACTATTATTGGCCAAAAGAACGGAAATCCATACAGACCTATATTAATAGTTGTGAAATATGCCAGCTAACAAAGTATGACAGGAGACCTTTGAACTTGAAATTTAACATTACTCCCACTGCTACAAAACCATTTGAAATTATACACATAGAGAGTATCACTTTGAAAAATGCAAAGTTTCTCACTATTGTTGATTCCTTTTTAAAGTATGCTTAAGCACACAGATTAAATTCTGCACAAGGTATAGAAATTGTTGATAACATGATAAAGTTTTTCACCCATCACGGAATTACCGAAACAGTTATATCAGACAACGGCCTCGAATTTAAAAATTCACTTGTAAAAGAATTGTTGGAATTACATAAAATGAAAATTCACTTCATCTGTTCACAACACCCTGAGTCGAAAGGAGTCATTGAAAGATTCCATTCTACCCTAATTGAACATATAAGATTGTTTATTAATCAAAAAGAATATTGTAATAAGGCAATAGAAACTGAAGTAAACTATGCTTTATTAGCTTACAATAATAGTATCCATTCGGTGACAAAATTAAAATCTTCCAAAGTTATATCTGGACATTTAGAAACAGATTCCTCATTTAATATAGAAATAGAAAGACAACTTATCAAAAAATATATTTCACAACATGAAAATAAAATAAAATTATTATATTAAAAAGTGAATGAAAAATTATAGCAAAGTGAAGAAAAAGTAATTGATGGATGTAATGAGAAACGAGAACAGTTGCCTTATATTCTAGAAACTGTTTTTCCAAAACCGCCAAAAACAACAGAAAGCGAAAAATAAATATAAGCCTGAAAAAGTTAGAAACTAAATCCCAAATGTTGAAAAGAAGTAACACCGACTTGTTGAAAGATAAAACAATAATTTAACGGAGATTACGGTGGTTGTAGGGCAGAAACACTTCAGCAGAAAAGTTTCATTTAGATGTTATTTTTATTTAAAGTCCAATATTTCGTAACAATTTTGTTACTTCATCAGGGATACTGAAAACGTACATAAATTCTTTTAATACTTATCCAAAAATATAAATTTTGAAAACAACTTACAAATAGTTATAACTTGGAATAAAATTGTTAAATTTTTTTGAAACAGTTTGAAAATTTTTCATTGTTAAAAGTCTTCGTAACACACATTTATTACGTGACTAACTATGTTAACACAAACTCAATTTTTTGTCAAAGAATACAGCCATATTTATGATAAAAATTATTAAAAAGTTCACAGCCAACGTGCTGACGCCATGTTTTTGACTGCCGGCTACACGTAAACGACGAGAACTAACTCAACAAGAAGAGGGGACGGAAATCCTGTCATCAGAAATAAGCGCGCAAAATTTAAATTATTAATACTTTTAAAAAGACCCCAGAAGATGAGCGTACATTACACTCAGGTTCTGAGTGTCAGTTTTATAGTTCACAGTAATATTTTTATTTAATTTAATGTGACACATTTCAAGAAACAATCTTTTTCTATAGTTATTTTCAAATTCTAAAATGACTGTTTGGTCATAGTCCACAAAATGCTGCGTTTCTTGAACATGTATAGCCATAGCACATTTATTACTGATGTCAAGCTTTCCCTCACCTCGTCTATGTTGAGACATTCTAGCACTTAATTTCTGAGAAGTTTGGCCGATGTAACATTTGCTACAACCACCGCATGGAATTTTGTAAATTAAGTTGGATTGGTTAAAATCAGCTGTTTTATCCTTTAATTTTGAATACAATTGATTGACGGTTTTCAAATTTTGCTTAGCGAAAATAATATGTTTTTCATCTTTAAATAAACCAATAAGATCAGATGTGAGGCCTGGAACATTGGGAAAAGAGATATACCTTTTTTTAGTTTCGTTGTCCGTGACACTTTCTCGTACAGCAACAGCTGAGCTGGTGTTAAACAAAAGACGTTTAATGAGACGCCTTGGATAGGAGTTCTCGATCAATACATTCTCTAACCGTTGCAACGATGGTATTTTTAAAGTAGGATGACAAATTTTTTCTATCCTATTTTTTAAACCTAGTATTAGGTTAATTTTTGTTTGATTTGTGTGCCCGGAGTGATAGTTGATGTACTTCCCAGATGATGTTGGTTTCTGATACCAATCAAGTATAACTGTTTGATTTGATGTACGGATAACTTTAGTATCCAGGAACGGAACGCTCCTGTCCACTTCCGTCTCCACAGTAAATTGTATGTTACTGTTCACGTTGTTAAATATATTCAGGGTTTCTTCAATCTTATCCGCCGGAACTGCACAAATCAAATCATCAACGTATTTGAAAATAAACGGAAAAGCAAACGGTAATTTAGGAATGCATTGATCAAGGACCCAATCCATGACAATTCTGCTAATAATGGGACTCAATTTACTTCCCATTGGACAGCCAAAAATTTGCTGGTAATATTGTCCATTGTAAATGAAAAAAGTATTGTTAAAAATGAAAGTGACTAGATCGATGAAAACATTTTTTGAAATATCCGTATGATGTTCAATGGCTTCCCAATTTAAAGTAATTATATTAATAACAAGTTCTAATGGAATATTGGTGAAAAGACTCACTACATCCAAGCTTATTAGGACGAAATCATCTGGTAATTGTAAATTCTGAATATTTTCAGCAAATTGAAAACTGTCTTTGATAAAATAGCGCGTTTCGCCTTCAATTGAAAGTGATAAAATTTTTCTCAAAAATAACCCAGAACTTATAATTGTTAACTCTGATAAAGGTAACGTAACTGTTGCCTTGAATAAAGAACATTATAATTCTCTTTGCCTTTCAGCTTTAGATGATCCTAAATATTATAAAAAAATTGATAAAGATCCGACAACTTCTACACAGAATAGATGTAATAAAAGGATCAGTGAGCTTAAGTCAAAAAAGTTTATCTCAGATATAGTTGCTAAATCACTAACTATATATAATGCTCAAAGTGCCAAGTTTTATGGCTTACCTAAAATTCATAAACAAGATTTAAAAGTCAGACCAATAATTTCGTCAATCCTTTCTCCTACGTCTAATTTGTGTATGTTTATAACAAAAATTTTATCACTTTCAATTGAAGGCGAAACGCGCTATTTTATCAAAGACAGTTTTCAATTTGCTGAAAATATTCAGAATTTACAATTACCAGATGATTTCGTCCTAATAAGCTTGGATGTAGTGAGTCTTTTCACCAATATTCCATTAGAACTTGTTATTAATATAATTACTTTAAATTGGGAAGCCATTGAACATCATACGGATATTTCAAAAAATGTTTTCATCGATCTAGTCACTTTCATTTTTAACAATACTTTTTTCATTCACAATGGACAATATTACCAGCAAATTTTTGACTGTCCAATGGGAAGTAAATTGAGTCCCATTATTAGCAGAATTGTCATGGATTGGGTCCTTGATCAATGCATTCCTAAATTACCGTTTGCTTTTCCGTTTATTTTCAAATACGTTGATGATTTGATTTGTGCAGTTCCGGCGGATAAGATTGAAGAAACCCTGAATATATTTAACAACGTGAACAGTAACATACAATTTACTGTGGAGACGGAAGTGGACAGGAGCGTTCCGTTCCTGGATACTAAAGTTATCCGTACATCAAATCAAACAGTTATACTTGATTGGTATCAGAAACCAACATCATCTGGGAAGTACATCAACTATCACTCCGGGCACACAAATCAAACAAAAATTAACCTAATACTAGGTTTAAAAAATAGGATAGAAAAAATTTGTCATCCTACTTTAAAAATACCATCGTTGCAACGGTTAGAGAATGTATTGATCGAGAACTCCTATCCAAGGCGTCTCATTAAACGTCTTTTGTTTAACACCAGCTCAGCTGTTGCTGTACGAGAAAGTGTCACGGACAACGAAACTAAAAAAAGGTATATCTCTTTTCCCAATGTTCCAGGCCTCACATCTGATCTTATTGGTTTATTTAAAGA
This sequence comes from Dromius quadrimaculatus, assembly GCA_963989225.1. Taxonomy (NCBI): domain Eukaryota; kingdom Metazoa; phylum Arthropoda; class Insecta; order Coleoptera; family Carabidae; genus Dromius; species Dromius quadrimaculatus. Next base: position 46,816,827 of record OZ022329.1, read on the forward strand.
TGAAAAACATATTATTTTCGCTAAGCAAAATTTGAAAACCGTCAATCAATTGTTTTCAAAATTAAAGGATAAAACAGCTGATTTTAACCAATCCAACTTAATTTACAAAATTCCATGCGGTGGTTGTAGCAAATGTTACATCGGCCAAACTTCTCAGAAATTAAGTGCTAGAATGTCTCAACATAGACGAGGTGAGGGAAAGCTTGACATCAGTAATAAATGTGCTATGGCTATACATGTTCAAGAAACGCAGCATTTTGTGGACTATGACCAAACAGTCATTTTAGAATTTGAAAATAACTATAGAAAAAGATTGTTTCTTGAAATGTGTCACATTAAATTAAATAAAAATATTACTGTGAACTATAAAACTGACACTCAGAACCTGAGTGTAATGTACGCTCATCTTCTGGGGTCTTTTTAAAAGTATTAATAATTTAAATTTTGCGCGCTTATTTCTGATGACAGGATTTCCGTCCCCTCTTCTTGTTGAGTTAGTTCTCGTCGTTTACGTGTAGCCGGCAGTCAAAAACATGGCGTCAGCACGTTGGCTGTGAACTTTTTAATAATTTTTATCATAAATATGGCTGTATTCTTTGACAAAAAATTGAGTTTGTGTTAACATAGTTAGTCACGTAATAAATGTGTGTTACGAAGACTTTTAACAATGAAAAATTTTCAAACTGTTTCAAAAAAATTTAACAATTTTATTCCAAGTTATAACTATTTGTAAGTTGTTTTCAAAATTTATATTTTTGGATAAGTATTAAAAGAATTTATGTACGTTTTCAGTATCCCTGATGAAGTAACAAAATTGTTACGAAATATTGGACTTTAAATAAAAATAACATCTAAATGAAACTTTTCTGCTGAAGTGTTTCTGCCCTACAACCACCGTAATCTCCGTTAAATTATTGTTTTATAAATCCCAAATTGCAAACAGCAAAAATTAAAATTAGACATGGTAATACATTCGAAAACATACATCTTCCTAGCGTAAAACGATCAAAAATTAGAACTTACGATTTTAAAAATCTTCCAGGTTCATCTGGACCTGTCATGGATCCGAAATAGTGAATATTACGGAGAACCAGAGAATTTCAGCAATAAATATGGGACCAGCTAGATTAGAAAAGATTAGACATACATTCGTCCATTTCTATGATTCAAATTTACTTTTAGACGAATTCGATATATTAGATAAACAATATGGCAAACTCAAGAATAAGTTATCTAACCAAATATATATTCAGAAGGAACTAGAAAATAATGGTTGCATTTTGAATTTTGTCCGTGAAAACATCAGTGAAAAATCAAATCGGATGACATTATATTCTAGAAGGAGAAGTAGAAGAGGTTTGATTGACGGATTAGGCACTATTTTGGAACAAATTACTGGGAATCTAGATGCTGAAGACGGAAGAAGATTTAATGAAATTTCAAAGCATTCAGAAGAAAATCAAAGTAATTTAGAAAATCAATTGAAATATTTTTATTCGATTAGTCATCAAATGATTATAGATTTCAATAGTACAATCGAAAATATCAAACATGATGAGATAGTTTCAAAATCTAAAATTGAAAAACTTCATAAATCTGGCACAATTGAAGTTTTATATGTGAAAGATTTGTATACACAATCAATAATGCTTTTTAGTACAGTTTTAAGTATCATTCAAGATGTTGAAAACTCAATAACGTTTTGTAAAATGAGAATTCTACGCCCATCAATCATAAAACCAGAGCAAATATTATTGGAATTGTACAAAATATCAGATTATTATCAAGGACAGTTACATTTTGAATTAAAATTAAAAAATATTTTGGATTATGAATCTGTTATGACAGTGAATTGTAAAATTGAGTGAAATCAAATTGATTATTCTATATCGGTACCAATTGAATTTGAAAAGAAATATGAAATTTTCCATCTTCAATCACTGCCCACAAAATTTGGATCAGAATATGCAACAATAATACCTGATACTCAATTTTTCTTATAATCAGAAGATAATGAGATTAGGCCTCTAAGTGGCATGTGCATTCAGAATAAAATTCACCAATGTCCAATCAAATATCACCATCATACCAGTCCATCCTGTGAAGAAGATGTTCTTCTCGAACGAAATTCTAGTCGTTGCCATTTCAGAAAATTACATGTTTAGAAAAGACATATAGAAATCATCCCTGGAATAAATCAGTATTTGAGAATATTTCCTATACAAGAGAAAATAGGTGTGAAGTGTATGGACAGTACAAACATTGAATTTTCATTGGGTGTATATTTGATAAAGAAGAAAGATCGCGAAATAATATTCAACGAGAAGACTTTAACTTATTTGGATAAAACTTTAGGAAAACCATTAATTTTACCAAAATTGAGTTTCGAATTACGTGAAGATAAATTTACAAGTATAACAATGAAATTGAAATCACTCCAGTTTGAAGAGATTCCGTTCAATCCTCCAAGGAAGCTTGTGAAATCTTCAAAAGCATATTATGTGCTTAGTATCTGGACAATAATATTATCTTTTTTGTTAATGATTGTTTTCATGTACATATTATGGAACTGGATCAAAGTAAAATATGTAGATCATAAAGGAAGAAGACCGGGCATCCAGCCACAGGACGTAAATCTTCCAGGGGGTGCTTCTTTCTAAGAACAGAGGAGTTACATGGCAGTCTCCACCATAATTCTGACGAAAAGGCGCTTCTCACAGCGCCATCCGACACCCTTAGGTCAGTTTAGCTTTTAGTTGCTTTGTGCAGAATAGTTAGTTAGAATCTTGCCCTTGACTTGTAACATCAATGAATTGTCGAATAAAACTCTTTTAAAAACACGTCGACTCAAAACAAAAAGTTAATTTACATTTATATATACATCCCGCTATCAACCCTGCGTACATGTATTCGCGTTTTACATTACATCGAACGTCCGGGTGTTATTGTGCGTCCCGTATATGGACGTCGGATGACAAACCCTTGAAATTCTAATAACTCTTCGTACAATTATCGAAACTCAATGGTTTTTAGATAAAATGTTAGATAAGTTAGCATAGAAACATTTCTACGTGTGCCTATATGAAGAAAAGTGATAGTTCAAGAGTAAGAGTCCAAAATAAAAAATTTAGATGGACGTTCGAAGACTTCATCATGAAAGTTATCCAGAGAGCTTAGGTCGACATAATTCCGCTAAGTTCGCTATTAAAATTAAGTGTATATTAAAACTGTATATTCAACTTTCATTGCTTCAACAACCCGAACTCCGAAGAAGTGGCAACAATGTGTTTAACTTGCAATACCAGATTATAATTTTGTGCAGCGAGACTCCTATGATTAAAACATTCTAAGTAATCAAATTTATGAATTTAATTTAGGTGTAAATGATAAACGAATGAATTATGTTTCAAGATAGAACAAAACATAATTTTTTTAAACCCAAAATCAATATATTATGCTTATTATTATGAATACATGATTTGTTTTCAGCGTATTTGTTCTCGTAGTTGTGTGAGTCACTTATGAAAAAGTAAATATTTGAATGTATATCATGGAATCATGTACGTTGGAAGTTTGAAAATATGATCAAGTGAATAAATATAATATTGATAGTGAAAAATCATATTTAGAAAAAAGAGATTTCAAATATCAATGGTTCAAAATGAATAGATCACGTTTGTCAAGATTTTTATTCTGTAAAACTATACAATGTAAATTCATAAAAAATCTGCAATACTCCCTCGACCATAAATTAGATGGTTAGTTTCTTAGCTGTATCATGAATTCAGAGTATCGTATCAATTAAATGCATATTTCAAAGTGACAGCTGTCGTTGCCAAAGTGACAGCTGTCGTTGTCAAAGTGACAGCTGTCGTCAAAGTGACAGATGACGGTTACATGGAACATGAAAATACTATTTCATTTTACTCTAGCCATATGTTCTATGTTCAGTTGCTTTAGTTGATCCCAAAATTGGGATCATCTGGTTAAAATGTAAAAAAACAATCAACAATTGCGAAATTGATTTACTTTGGATTTCTTTCAGGCTTATATTTTTGTCTTGTTCATGGAACTGGACATATGGTTATTTCTATTGCTCAGTTTGTATTTGATTTATTCCTTCATACATTTTATTTCAGATATAATTTCGAAGATGATCCACATATGGTTCACTTTTTATTTCTCCGGCCTATATATAATATGGGAAGTGTTGTGATCGTGTTTCTTTTGACAGTTCGAGATTTTGATGAATCCTCACGTTTTGGACCCTACTGAACCAAATAAACTCAATTTAAAGAATAGTGTGTTGATCTGTCTGTCTGAAAACACGATAGCTTTAGAATGCGTAAGAATTTCTGACTGGAAGTTCAAAACTGATACCAAACTAGACATCATTTGAATAACTTCTGGGAAATAATTGACAATCGTTTGAATAATATTTTTGACACTCTTACTGGGATTATTTCCGCAGGAGCTACAATTCGATACCAAACACGATAAAACCAAATGACTTATTTTGGAACAACAATTGACGAACGTTTGTATGGGATGTCCAAATATCTATGGAAATAATTCTAACTTCACATTTTGATTCTAATTATTTCTTTGCTTCATAAAAATATAACGAATTTTATAATAGAGCAAATTTTAATATCAACAAATGAGCCAATATTAATTTTGAAGAATGTTTTGGGTAAGTGCTACGCCAAATTCAGGGATCAATTTGATTTTTTTTCACATCTCATGATAAATACCACTGTCCATAAAATGAACGCATCAATAAAGTTTTGGTACCACTGATTGAAAGAAGCTCATTTACGAACTCAAACCTGGGTTTTTATTGAAAAGATTGGATATAAAATTTTAGTCAGAAATTCTTACACATTCTACAGTTATCGTGTTTTCAGACAGATCGATCAACTATTCTTTGAATTATGGTTTTTTGGTTCAGTGAGGATCCAAAACGTAAGGATTTATCAAAATCTCGAACCGTCAAAAAATACAATTACAATACTTTCCATATTATATATAGGACGGGGAAATGAAAAATACTATAAGTGGATCATCTTCGAAATAATATCTGAAATAAAATGTTTGAAGGAACAAATCAATCATAAACTGAGTAGTAAAAATTACCCTACGTCTAGCTCTATGAACAGGACAAAAACATAATATATTCTGCAGCAAGTTTGTAATGTAAGACGAAAGCGATGACTATGGTTCGCGAGTGTGGAATATGCTATTCCAAATTCTTTGTGAACTATACTTTCTCTAACAAGATTTTTGAAACTCAGCAATATCTCAGAAGATACTTTCAAAATTATTGAAAGTCAAACGCAAAGCTAGAAATGAATACCTGAATTGTCAGGAAGTAACCATGGTAAATTGACAGCTTATGATTCGTCGAAAATGATGATTAAATGATTCAAAACGGCAAACGGAATTATTCTAAACGACATATTGAAGTGTCATCTGTCCCAACATAATTTTTGCTCAACTGTACAAAGTACAAGGAAGCATAAGGAAGTATTTTTCAGTTTTGCGCATAAATTCAGAACTGTAAGCCATAGAATCTTGGAAATCAGTATATATTAATATTGTAGCATAAGGATGATGATCTATTGTTTCCATAGCAACCCACTATGCTAAAAGCTCATTTTACTTGACAGATTTTTCAATTCTTTTGGATAAATCCAAAACGATTAGCCGTGGTACGATGAGATTTTGTGTTTGAATATATATCCAATGATATACAAGTATGTCACGTGATGTCCACGTCAGATTTTTTATCATAGAATAAACAAACTCCAAAACAGTGTTAGAGAAAAGAGTTGTCACATATGAAAAAGAATCTCTCATAATTACACAGTCGGGCTCAAAAATTCGTTTAGTCCAGTATTTCAGTCCATGGTTTACTTTAGACGTAGCTTAATTTCCATAGTGATGATTGTTAGAACAATAGTTACTGAGATAATTAAGCCCCGCTTAAGTTAAACCGAGGACTGAAATATCGGCTCTAAGGCCCAGTATTTCAGTGTTTGGATTACGAAAACTGTGGATTAATTTTCGTAGCAACGATTGTGAAAACAATTGTTACCATAGTAATTAAGCTTCGTTCAAGTAATCTATAGATTAAACTGAACCTGAAATACTGGGCCTAAGGGTCGGTATTTCAGTCTTGGGTTTATTTTAAGCAAAGCTTAATCACCTTAGTGATAATTGTTCTAACAATCATCACTCCGGAAACTAAGCTACGTTTAAGAAAAACCGAGGACTGAAATACTTGCCCTAATGGCCAGTTGCACCACTGTCACTCAACTTTGAGGGAGGAATAATAACCATAGTAATAATTGTCAATACAATAGTTGCCATAGATATTAAAATCTACTTAAAGTTAAGTGACGGTGGTGCAACTTGGCATAAGAGTCATATGATATAGATGTATTTTAGTTTCATTGAAGCACTGATTCTACGGAGTAATTGCCAAAAAACACACAGTCTAGAAAGAAGAAAAATATTGAATCTTATTTTACTTTTGACAAAAAGAAAAAAGAATTATAAATGATTTTCTCCAACACTGTTTTGAAATCTGCATATTCCATAACCAAAAATTAGATTGGAACGAATGACATTCCAAAAAACCGTTTAGAATGATTCCGTATGCCGTTCAGAATGATTCTGTAAGCCTTTTGAATCATTTCGACGAATCAGAAGCTGTTAGTTTGGCTACTACCATGGTTACTTCCTAACAATTCAAGTATTCATATCTGGATTTGACGTTTGACATTTAATAATTTTTTAAGTTTTCTCTGAAATATTGGTGAGTCTCCAAAACCTTGTTAGAGAAAGTATAGTCTGCAACATGTTTGGAATGGCGTATTCCACACTCGCGAACCGTAATCCTCGCCTTCGGCTCGGTTTACAAACTTTTCGCTCGTTCAGAATATAGGTCATTCCAATACTTATTGTAGAATATACTATTAAATCATTCATTGCTATGCAATTTTAAGTTGTTATTGATTAGTTGAATTTTACTCATTGTACACGTTAATTCTATTATTTATTGAGCCAAGCATAAAAGATACGAAAAGAATTATTTAAGTTTAAGTAGTTTTCATCATTTCTAAGGTAATAGAAGATTATTTTCAAATTCATATGAATTTAGTCAGCTTATATATCAAAAAACTTCCTGATAGCATAGCTTGATTCTCTTTTTCATCGATAACCTGCACATTCAGTTCATACCGCTTCTGTCTATCTTCAACTGAACTGGCAGTCATGATACATGATATCCAAGACTAGAAACAGGCAACACTGTCGGACGTCGCATGTGATGCAATTAGTGCATGAGATGAAACTTGCAGTATATAGGAGGACGTTGGATAACTTCTTTGTAAAAGGGAGCTGAACAGATATTGAAATGAAAGTTGTGATAGGAATGAGCTAGTGTATAAAAGTGATAGCTGAATTCTACGTCACGAAAAACCGTATATACACGAACAAAAATTTCAATATACGCAGTGGATCTGGTGGACGCCCGATGCTTTGATTATGAAAGGACGCACGATAGATAGCGTGATGTATATATATATATATATATATATATATATATATATATATATATATATATATATATATATATATATATATATATATATATATATATATATATATATATATTTTTGTATGTCTTATTATTCGATAATCATGAATATAAATCACTCACTTAAAAGTTGTTGTGTTGTTGGATGTACTAGTACTAAAGCAAGCAGCCCAGAACTACATTTTTATAGGTCTCAGGGAAGAGATTATGAAGCTTAACAAAAAGAAAAGTGGATAACACCAGTTAAACGTCTATAAAAATATATTAGATATCATTCAATTCTTCAAATTGTGGAGAAACTCAATGAATACCACTCAAATAAGTTATTTGATTGACTGAACAATCACATGAACTTGTTCCAGAATGCTTTACTGAAAGCACCAAATTTCTGCAATATATTTTTTCTTCTCAAAATTCAAGAACTGTTTTAAAGAAAAACAAGATGAGAAAATCTCTTCTCCCCTTAGATGTCGCTCAAATTCTGTACGTAATACACATTATAAATCCAACTGTAATTGATTACCTCTAGGTGAATCACATAAACAATAAAAAAAAATAGTGACTATGGTTGATCTCCTTCTTTTAGAATATTTTTGTCTTCATTGTCATAAATCGAATACAATATTATTATTAGGAAAAGAAATGGTACATCATGGGTTTCATTCTGATTTTAAAGCACGGAGTATAATATATATAGGAGTGGAAACGTAGCGCTCGTACACGGCACAGACTCTTATCGCCGAACGAAGAGAGAGATGGAAGATAGTAGGCATGTATTACCATGGAACAACTCTAGACAATCACTTTAAATTTTTGGTTCATTTATTATTGATCAAGTTATATTTGTCTTAAATCGAATGCTCTTTTATAATGATTTGTCCTGCAAATTTTTGAAATAAAAATCATGGATCTACATCAGATAAATACAGAAATTCCTTCCATTTTCAGCAAAGGAACAAGTGCGCGTTTTGTGGAAAGTCTTGATTACTCGAAAAAATTGACACCCAAAACATCCTGTCAAATTGATGAATAATAATCTACATTTTTCAGAATTTTGATAAAAAATAATTTATTTCTGATTTCAAATTCTGTATAAATACTATTTCTTTAATTATCACGATTTTCATACATTCTGCTATGTTCGTCATTTTCTAATTCAAACATATTCAATTTTTGGAATAGTTCATTTTTTCGGCAGAAAGTGATAAGTAGTTGAAATTAATAAATTGTGTTGGATTTTTCATGATTGACTTTCTTCAATATCAATGATATAAATTTCAAAATACGCCAGGTGTCTCAAGTTACTAGATAATTATGTATTAGCATTTGATTGATATAGGAGGTATTATTGGAAGAAATAGTGAAAAGTATCAAATACATCACTTTCTACATTCACATATTCCCAAATTAATACTGAAGATAACAATAATAATAACTGAAAATATCAAAATAAGAAGATAAATTGAATGAAAATAACCAATCTTTTCGCGGCATTACTCGTCTCCACTCCATTAATGTCTTTCCGTCCTTCGGAGCACTAAAAATAGATATTTTTTCCTTACAACTCAGCTACCCACTATTGCAATTGGAACTAAAACCTTTCTTCTCATTCTAAAGTTAAATAATTGAAAATTCCAGGCTTCAAATCACAAAGCTGGCTGCAACCTCAATAGTGGAAAATGCTAAATGCTTTGAGAAAGATGCCTACTATCTTCTATCACACACACTTAACCTCTCTCTCTAACGCAATAAGATATTAAGACACAGCTGGTATAGGGAGATAGCATAGCGTTTCACCGGCGTGTTCCAAAGCAAATTGACATTTTTCAAAACATTGGCAGGTGACATCACACCTTGAAGTTATGATTTTTGAGTAATATGCGGCGCTTTTGTCAAAATTTGAAGATACGCAACAGGCCTATAGATGGAACCACGTTTAGATGTTACATCTGAATATTGACGAATGACAAGTCATGTCAATCACAAAAAATGTTATAATATACAGTACAATTACTGTGTTATTGGTGTGTCTCTAGAAAGTTTTAACATAGTTTCTGACCTAAGTGAACTTTTCTATTTTCGATTCACTGTCAATTGTCGAGTGGCAAATGTACTTAATGGAGTATATGGAACAATAAAATTCATAGCAGTTGATTTCTCAGTAATATTGCTGCTTTGAAGTTACTCTTTCTCACACTATTCTGATTTCAACCAGAATATAACTTCTTTTAATGATAAGGTCTCCGAGTACCGATACTTCGAAATCAATGATCAAGAAAGTACAAGGAAAATATCTGATACACCTGTGATTCAAAATGTATGTGGTTTATGCATGCAGAGAATTTTAAAATAGAGCCTCACTACTTACTCCTGCTTCTAAAACCATGGCAGACCAGCATTTCCAATTAGGTCCAGCTCTCTTCTTCAAGCTTTTCAATTATAATATGCTTGTATACATTTGATACTGGGATTGATCTTTCCAGCTTTCCGTATATCATAACGGAGTGTTATGTATTCATTCACTCTCTCAGTGTAAGTTTTCTTCACATTTGTGACTAGGAATACAGCTGCATCTATGATGTATGTCAATTTCTCAGGTTTGAGCATCAGTACAATATCGGGTATGTTGCATTCAACCTTTTTGTTCCAATACAGTCGTATATCTTGATCTTCACAAACTATTGGTGGTTCATATTTGTAAAATGGAACTATATTTTCATATTCCATTCTCACTTCTCTAATCTCTTAATGTGTTATATTAGTTAACCTATTATGCCTGTCTAGGTACTGCTTACGAGCAAGAACAGAACATCCTGACGATTTGTATTTGTAACATCACTTCTTCTTTTTTCTGTATGTCTTCTTTACATTATAGTCAGCGTTGATATGGATTCAATTTAAAAACATGTAAAGTAAGGTTTCATTGAAATTTGGGTATAAATAAGGCCTTCTAGGCCGACTTAAGTTACTTCTTTGTAAGTCCAGTCTTCCGAGCAGCCGATCCAAAATACGCGACCAGTTCCGATTTCGAGCGTCATCTTCAGAGTGTGTACCGTCCAAGCGAACTTTTTGTGCTAAGTCCGTTAGCAATTTCTGAGTTTGTTTTTTTCTAAGTCCGTAAAAGGAACTTAGAATATTTCTGCTGTTTTGGACTTTGAATATTGTTGCTGTTTTGAACTTAGAATATTTTTGCTGTTTTTGAACTTATGATATTTTTCGAATAATTCATCGTAGAAGCACCGCTGATGAATACTTCGTGATTTCGGAGCGTTTAATTGATTTAACGTAGAAGCACCGCAGAAGAAGTCCTCGTGATTTCACAGCGTTTGATTATTCTAACGTAGAAGCACCGCTGGCGAAGTCATTGCTGACTTCACAGTGTTTGAAATACTTAACGTAGAATCACTGCTGGAGGGGTCTCCTGGTGACTTCACAGTATCGAACCGACTTAACGTAGAATCACTGCGAGGGAGCAAATTTGGTTCCACCCACATAGAACGATTTCTCGTTATCTGCGGCCGCCTAGGTCCGTACTGCGACCGCTGGTGTCGAGTGTCATGTACAGCTGTTCCGTCACCATCAGCCGAAGTATCTCCGTGCAAGTTCCTGTAACATATATGTTCTATGTTCATCGTCATCGTATTTTTGTGTGTAATAAATCTCATTGTGACACCTACCTCCTGATAATTATTTTTTAACAACCCTGACCCTTCCCGTCTGAGCTATCCAGCCGTCCGCCATAGAAACTGCGTCACCGACCGTATTGGCGCCCGAATACACCGTTAGCAGTTTTGATCACGACGCCAAAGGTAACAGAGAAGAAGTACAATGAATGAAATAGTAATAATAATTTATCACATAAACAGATGACACCCCAAACAAGTAAATGGTGGATACAAATAATTACTGATGGAGAAAAAAGTACGAATCTGTTTAACAAATTGAAACTTGAGAGAAAGAGGAATAATAAACAGAAAATATCAGTTATATCATAAATGACTGCCACCTTGCACTTGCACAGAGAATAGGCCATAGACGGCTGAGTTTGGCGGTTCTAGTCACACCGTATCCCGAGAAGTACTAGACTAACTCAGACTAAAATATCATCATACAAAGTACACATGGTGAAAACTGCAAATTTGTATAAACTATAAGTATTGTGAGGAGCAAGATAGAATGTGTAATTGAGCCTAGAAATGATTCTAGGAACACAAAACTGTACTTCTATGACAACGGAAAAGGATAGTCAACCATGTTGTGTATTAAATCAGATAGAGACTTCAATGCAGCATGCTGGTGTCTACACTCAATCGAAGTAAACTTTGAGGCATCTAAGAGCCGCTCATATTCTGTACCTTGGATAGGAAGAGCTCCAAATTTTCTGAACCAAAGGCACTTGAAGACTTTTTTCTATAACGTCGATTTATTTGTGAGAAACAATGAGAGATATATTTGTCACAAATCTCAATGTAATTCGTCAAATTTCGTGAGCAGGAGACTTCTGCAATAAAGACGTACTGATATTTGGGTTGTAAAATGTATTTACACTCCGTTATGATATACGAAAAGCTGGAGAGATCAATCCCAGTATCAAATGTATACAAGCATATTATAATTGAAAAGCTTGAAGAAGAGAGCTGGACCTAATTAAAAATGCTGGTCTGCCATGGTTTTAGAAGCAGCAGTAAGTAGTGAGGTTCTATTTTAGAATTCTCTGCATGCATAAACCACATACATTTTGAATCACAGGTGTATCAGATATTTTCCTTGTACTTTCTTGATCATTGATTTCGAAGTATCGGTACTCGGAGACCTTATCATTAAAAGAAGTTATATTCTGGTTGAAATCAGAATAGTGTGAGAAAGAGTAGCTTCAAAGCAGCAATATTACTGAGAAATCAACTGCTATGAATTTTATTGTTCCATATACTCCATTAAGAACACATTTGCCACTCGACAATTGAAAGTGAATCGAAAATAGAAAAGTTCACTTAGGTCAGAAACTATGTTAAAACGTTTTAGAGACACACCAATAACACAGTAATTGTACTGTATATTATAACATTTTTTGTGATTGACATGACTTGTCATTCGTCAATATTTAGATGAAAAATCTAAACGTGGCTTTATCTATAGGCCTGTTGCGTATCTTCAAATTTTGACAAAAGCGCCGCATATTACTCAAAAATCATAACTTCAAGGTGTGATGTCACCTGTCAATGTTTTGAAATATGTCAATTTGCTTTAGAACACGCAGGTGAAAAGCTATGCTATCTCCCTATACCAGCTGTGTCTTAATATCTTATCGCGTTAGAGAGAGAGGTTAACTTTAGAATGAGAAGAAAGTGTTTTAGTTCCAATTGCAATAGTGAGTAGCTGAGTTGTAAGGAAAAAATATCTATTTTTAGTGCTCCGAAGGACGGCAAGACATTAATGGAGTGGAGACGAGTAATGCCGCGAGAAGATTGGTTATTTCCATTCAATTTATCTTCTTATTTTGATATTTTCAGTTATTATTATTGTTATCTTCAGTATTAATTCGGGAATATGTGAATGTAGGAAGTGATGTATTTGATACTTTTCACTATTTCTTCTAATAATACCGCCTATATCAATCAAATGCTAATACATAATTATCTAGTAACGTGAGACACCTGGCCTATTTTGAAATTCATATCATTGATATTGAAGAAAGTCGATCATGAAAAATCCAACTTAATTTATTAATTTCAACTACCTATCACTTTCTGCCAAAAAAATGGACTATTCCAAAAATTGAATAAGTTTGAATTAGGAAATGACGAACATAGCAGGATGTATGAAAATCGTGATGATTAAAAAAATAGTATTTATACAGAATTTGAAATCAAAAATAAATTATTTTTTATCAAAATTCTGAAAAATGTAGATTATTATTCATCAATTTGACATAGGATGTTTTGGGTGTCAATTTTTTCGAGTAATCAAGACTTTCCACAAAATGCGCACTTGTTCCTTTGCTGGAAATGGAAGGAATCTTTGTATTTATCTGATGTAGATACATGATTTTCATTTCAAAAATTTGCAGGACAAATCATTATAAAAGAGCATTCGATTTGAGACAAATATAACTTGATCAATAATAAATGAACTAAAAATTTGAGGTGATTGTCTAGAGTTGTTCCATGGTAATACATGCCTACTATCTTCCATCTCTCTCTTCGTTCGGCGATAAGAGTCTGTGCCGTGTACGAGCGCTACGTTTCCACTCCTATATATATTATACTTCGTGCTTTAAATTCAGAATGAAACCCATGATGTACCATTTCTTTTCCTAATAATAATATTGTATTCGATTCATGACAATGAAGACAAAAATATTCTAAAAGAAGGAGATCAACCATAGTCACTATTTTTTTTTATTGTTCATGTGATTAACCCAAAGGGAATCAATTACAGTTGGATTTATAATGTGTAATACGTACAGAATTTGAGCGACATCTTAGGGGAGAAGAGATTTTCTCATCTTGTTTTTCTTTAAAACAGTTCTTAAATTTTGAGAAGAAAAAATATCATGCAGAAATTTGGTGCTTCCAGTAAAGCATTCTAGAACGAGTTTATGTGATTGTTCAGTCAATTAAATAACTTATCTAAGTGGTATTTATTGAGTGTCTTCACAATTTAAAGAATCGAATGGTATCTTATATATTTTTATAGATTATTGCATAAAATCACACACGTTTAACTGCTGTTATCCACTTTTTTTTTTGTTTAGCTTTATAATCTCTTGCCTGAGACCTATAAAAATGTAGTTCTGGGCTGCTTGCTTTAGTACTAGTACATCCAACAACACAACAACTTTTAAGTGAATGATTTATATTCATGATTATCGAATAATAAGACATACAAAAATGAAGTTTGACAGTTTGACATTTTTGACGGCACACCTCGTAGATGTAAAATTTAACTGAAAAAGCGGAGCCACTGAGGATACGTATAACATATTCATCAATCTATATATTGTTTCCGTCATCAGAATATAATAAAGACATCAAGTCTTCATGATGACCGATCTACACTTGTCTTTTAATTAGCTCAAAATGGTCAATGCATGTGATCAAGCGCCTCAGCAAAACTCATTTTTCCAGACGGTCAATTGACCAATTGAATATATTTTGCCTCAACGACAATCATAGTTGCAATAGTAAGTATCTGAAAACCGGAAGAAATATTTTTCAATATGTTCCCAAAAGTTAGCATACCATCAAATCATCAAATGAATAACAAACTGAAGATATTCAATGTTTGTGACAATTCGTTCTGCTTATGGTTTTTATGGCCACAGTCTGTACCCTGGACTACATTCTATTCTAGCTCGTTGATCATATTGTGACGTGCGAGAGTTGGGGAAGCTCGTGAAGACGACGTGGTATGGGGAGGAGCATCTTGTCCTCTGCTGACACCGCGCCGCGACGCAGCACATCACTCCTTCCAATAGAAGCCTCTAGTGATATTCTAGAAATGGAAAAAGTTGAAAAACAGAAAATTCGAGAAATCGATATTTCTCTATATAAGGTCAAGCCAAAGACGTGTGGAGGACAGTAGTAAGAGTAGTACTGGTGAAATAAATATCGAACAGTAAGAAGTGAACAGTGTATATAAATAGTGAAATATAAATATATGTGACCTTGTTCAAATTAGAGTTAAGTGATTACTAAATAAATATAGTGTTATTAGTGACATAAGAAGAATAAAACTTTTATTTCATTTAGATTATTAGATAGTGACTTTTATTTAATTACGAACTAGATTTCGTCGAGCAATAAACATTACAGTGGTGTCAGGTGTGGGGTTGTTATAAACAATTTAGTATTTTAAATAAATATGTTTTATTGGGTATAAGTTCTGTAATTTATTAGAAACTTATACCCAATAAAACATATTTATTTAAAAATGAGTTCTGAAAAGTTTTTTCCTTCATTAATTTAGTATTTTGTTTATTGCTGTTTTGTAAAGTTGGAAAATGGCGTCTACGAAGCTGTTGAAAGATTTGAAGGTCACAGAGTTGAAATATCAATTGGAAGAGCGGGATTTGGAAACCAGTGGCCACAAACAAGTTTTGATAGAACGACTGCGAGACGCTTTGACTGAAGACGGTGAGGATCCTGATACATATTTGTTTGAGGTTCAACTTTCTTTAACCGATTTGGCTATAAATTTAGAATCAATATTGAAAGAAAACTCTATGAATTTGAAATAAAAATTGAAAGAGAATTCTATAAATTTACAATCAAAACCAGAAGAAAACTCTACAAGTTTGGAAGAGAATTTGGAATTAAAATTGAAAGAAGATTCTACGAGTTTGGAAGAAGATTTATTGGGAAAGTTAGAAGAAAATTCTAGAAACTTGAGAGAAGAACTGCATGGAAAGATAGAGAAAAATACAAAGAAAGTTGAACAGCAACTGGGGAAATTTAGAGAAAATTCGAAGGTATGGGAGGAAGTATTTGAAGATGATTGTAAAATGTTAAAAGAAGAATTGGATGCAAAACTGGATTCGGAATTGAATGAAAAAGTTGAGATTTCTGATGAAAAATTCAAATTTTGTGTTTCATCCCCGGAAAAAGCTTCAAAAACTGAGATAATTGAATTATCCACACCAAATTTTGACTCAACTATAAAATTGCGTGTTAAACCTCCAACCTTTGATGGTCAAACATCTTGGATTAATTACCATAGACAATTTGAAGCCGCTGCTAAGGCTCATGGCTGGAATGATACTGAGAAAGTTTCAGCGCTTACAGTTGCTCTCCGAGGAGATGCGGTAAAAATTTTACAGGATATTTCACCGGAAGAAGACAACCATTATGAAAAATTGGTCAAGCGAATGGAGCTGCGATACGGCCATGCACACTTATAGGAAGTGTATCACACGCAGCTCAAGAACCGATATCAGCATCCCAGCGAGAGTCTACAGAAGTTCGGAGCTGATGTGGCACGCCTAGTTCGACTTGCATATCCAACTGGCCCGGATGATTTCTTGGAAAACTGGGCTGTGAAAATATTTGTGGATGGCATCAGAGACCATGAAACGCAGCAAGCCCTGCGTTTGGCGCGGCCGAAGAAGCTGGTGGAAGCATTGGCTCATGCACTGGAATACGAAGCGGCAAAGCAGGCGTCCAGAAGCAGTGCTCGAGTGCGAGAGGTCACCTTCGACTCCGATACCACGGAAAGCTTGGAAGCTCAGGTTCAGCGGTTGGTCCAGGAAGCAGTGAATGATCCAAAGAATTCCAGACAACTTCGGTGCCGGAACTGTGGAGAACTAGGTTGACCAAAAAGACCTTTAAAGATGCTACCCAAAGATAACTCTAGACATAAAAAGAACGCCTCGCAAGAATAAAACTCACCCAACAAGACACAAGGTTAAAGCCTAACTTTTGAAGGAATTAACGACCCTATTACTATCCAAGGGTCAACAATTAAACAATTGGCAACGCGCACAAGCAGAACATCTGATACGCCGATTTCAAGAGGTGTTTGAAACCAGTGAGGGGCGAAAAGGAAGAACAAATGTTGTCCATCACAAAATTGACACAGGCGATGCACGACCAATTCGACAAGCATCACGACGACTTATGATTGCGAAGAGAGAAGACGCTGAAGTCATCATTCAAGATATGGAGCAAGACGGTATCATTAAACTCTCGAACAGTCCATGGGCCTCTCCGGTGGTACTTGTGGAGAAGAAAGACGGGTCTACACGATTTTGTGTCGACTATCGCCAGCTGAATAACGTTACCAAGAAGGACAGTCATCCTCTGCCCAGGATTGATGACACCTTAGATACTCTGGCCGGTCAAAGATCTTCTCGACCCTGGATCTCAAGAGTGGATACTAACAAGTAGCGATGGATGAGAAAGACCAAGAAAAAACTGCATTTATCATCGGCAGTGGATTGTGGCAATTGACGGTCATGCCATTCGGCCTATGTAATGCTCCTGCTACTCCTGCGACTAATGGAGACCGTACTCAAAGGACTATCGAAAAAAACTTGCTTGGTATACCTGGACGATATAATTGTGATGGGAAAATCATTTGAAGACCATTTGGAGAATCTGGAGCAGGTATTTGAACAATTAAAGAAAGCGGGTTTGAAACTCAGTCCAAAGAAATGCCACTTATTCCAAAGACGGGTGAGCTATTTGGGACATGTGGTCTCCAAAGAAGGCGTAGCAGTTGATGCAGAAAAGATTGAGACAATTAAAGAATGGCTGGTACCTGTGGATAAACATCAGCTGCGCAGTTTCCTCGGGCTCTGTACCTATTACAGAAGATTCGTTTATGGATTCGCCGATAACGCCAAGCAACTGACCAGACTGACGGAAAATAATCGCAGATACAGCTGGGATGAAGACTGCCAGATCGCTTTCGAGCGACTGAAACTACTCCTAGTAAAGGCACCAATCCTGTGTTACCCGAAGACGGAAGGACGTTTTGTTCTGGACACAGATGCCAGCGAAGTCGGTATTGGGGGCGTCCAGTCTTAATTGCTGGAGGGTCAAGAAAGAGTAATCGGGTACTTCAGTAAGGTTTTGTCAAAGCCAGAAAAAAACTACTGTGTCACAAGACGAGAACTGCTGGCAGTAGTGTAGTCCATCGAGCATTTCTACAAATATTTGTATGGTAGGAATTTCCTGTTAAGAGCTGACCACGCTGCTCTGAGATGGCTATTACAGTTCAAGAATCCTGAAGGTTGGGTCGCTCGATGGATCGAAAGACTTCAAGAATACGACTTCAACAAAGTACATCGAGCCGGTACAGCACATAAGAATGCTGATGCTTTATCAAGACGACCATGTCCAAAAGATTGTCGTCATTGCTCCAAGGTTGAAGTGGAGGCGTTCAGGACAACTGTCATTGACGATGCTTGGCAGGCACAAGAGATAGAAAAGGACATAGATGGCGACTCAGAGTTGCAAATTATTCAAGAATAGAAAAAGAAAGGAACAAGACTGACATGACAAGAGGTGGCACCATACTCTCCGACGGTTAAGTCATACTGGGTGCAATGGAATTCCATAATCCTGGATGAAGGCGTCTTGAAGCGTGTCCTCAAAGATCCGGATGAAACCAAGAGTAGAGAGCGGTTGATCGTTCCTAGAGGTCGGGTTCCAGAGGTCTTGAGACATCTCCATGATGGAGTGAGTGGAGGACACCTTGGGGTAACGAAGACTCTGCAGAGAGTTCGTGAGCGGTTTTATTGGCTAAACTGCAAAGAAGACTTCAGGGAATGGTGCAGGAAATGCACTACGTGCGCTTCAAGCAACGGACCGCAGAAACGACCAAGAGCTCCAATGCGACAGTATAATGTCGGTAGTCCATTCAATAGGATAGCCATCGACGTAGCAGGGTCATCTCCCGAATCAGACGTCGGAAATAAATACATTGTTGTTGTCATGAATTATTTTAGTAAATGGGTGGAAGCGTATGCCCTTCCTAATAGACCGTCAGATAGTCGAAGATTTGAGTGCCCCATTTTGTTTTCTCTGCCTTCAAGAGTTTTGATAAGTATGTATATTTAGAGTATAATAATGCCAAAATTAAAACTGG
Organism: Dromius quadrimaculatus; assembly: GCA_963989225.1. Classification (NCBI taxonomy): domain Eukaryota; kingdom Metazoa; phylum Arthropoda; class Insecta; order Coleoptera; family Carabidae; genus Dromius; species Dromius quadrimaculatus. The sequence goes on from OZ022329.1 coordinate 46,836,019, forward strand.
ACCGGGTGGCCAACATAATAATAATTAATTTGAAATTTTCATGAAAAATCCTGTTTTGATCCAATTTTCTCGTTTCTGCCATGCTTACGAAATGAAATTTGAGGAAAAAAGAGTCAGCGAAAAACGATAGGCAGAAGTGATCCACTTGGCCAAGGGTTTGGAATGAGGGCTTGATTATGCAAAAAAATATATCAATTTTTCACGTTTTTCCCGTTTCTGCCGTTTGGCCATATGAAAGTTGATATCATAAGTATCTCGTAAAAACGAATGGCATAAGTTTTTTGAATGGCCAAGTCAAGATATGCACGAAAACATCTTGCAAAAGTCTGAATTCCGGCATAGACCTGAAGGTGTGTTTCGGGACAAAACACTCTTAAGAAAAGGGCAGCGTGACGTGCGAGAGCGGGAGAAGCTCGTAAAGACGACGTAGTATGGGGAGGAGCTTCTTGTCCTCTGCTGACGCCGCGTCGCGTCGCAGCACATCATCCCTCCCAATAGAAGCCTCTAGTGATATTCTAGAAATGGAAAAAGTCGAGCAATAGAAAATTCGAGATATCGATATTTCTCTATGTAAGACCAAGCCAAAGACGTGTGGAGGACAGTAGTAAGAGTAGTACTGGTGAAATAAATCTCGAACAGTAAAGTGAACAGTGTATATAATTAGTGAAATATAAATATCTGTGACCTTGTTTAAATTGGAATTAAGTGACAGATAAATATAGTGTTATTAGTGACATTAGGAGAATAAAGCTTTTATATCATTTATATTAATAAATAGTGAGTTTTATTTAATTACAAACTGATTCTTCGAGCAATAAACATCACAATATTATGCCTGCATTATGTCGCTGGCAGCTTGTATACACGACAAATCTTCCAGTCTAAGAATTGGCTATTCGGTAATGTAATATATGAGGATTGATTGCTTCGATGAGTGATGTGGAATAGTATATTCCGCAACAAGTTTGGAGTAAAACTTATCCAGCATGAGTGAAAAAGTTTGTAGCACGAGCCGTAGGCGACTGTGACGAATTCACGAATGCTGAATAGCCATTCCAAACACGTTTTAGACTATACTTTGTCTGCGACCATAAATTCGGCAATTTACAGAGAAACAAAAAATTACAAACTCTGAAACAGAGAGACAAAAAAAAACTCCTGAAGTTAAAATTTGATTCAAGTTGATTTGACATTCCTACCTATTGTTATAATTGATGAGTAGATGCAGCTCGATAATATACCAAATATGAAATACAATATGAGTCAACAATGACAAAACCTCAATATTATTTGAAATCTGTATTACCGACATATCACAGTGACAGATCCTTTCTTTTATTTCAAAATTGAATTATAGCCACTATATCAGTTCTAGAATAAATATGAGTTAATCAGATAGCAATACTATAAATGTGTAAGAGACGTCGCTAGTTGTGTTTATTTCATCACTTGTGTAGGAATGAATATTCTAACACAGTATGATGGAATTGAATCATTCCGTACTTAAAACTCATATCAGAATAATGATGTTCTATAATGGTCGTAGAGATTAGGATTCCTTGAGAGTATCAAAATCTACGCACAATTTTACTATAGTCTCTTTGAGAGAGTTCGAACTATTTCTCAGTTCAACATATAAATTAACTTTTGTAGCAGTTTCGTAGCCAACACAAGGATCTATAGTTTAAATAGAAGCGCTATGAGCGTTTCAGTGTACTCAAAGTGATGTCAATGACTCTACTAATCGAAATTAACCAATTTTTGTAGGCACAATACCGCAAAGTTCATTTTACTTGGAAAATTTGAATTTAGTTCACAAAATATTCAATATCGTTTTGAAATGAGATATTTTGGTAATTCATAACTGGTATTGTACAATTATTACTAGAATATCGTTGGTATGGTGGGATCAGTCAGACTCTAGGCTTAGTCACAATAACTCATAGATTTTTTATAGGTATTATTTGATTGTTCTAGTATAGATAAACGTATAGTGTATTTGAAATGGAACATATCTCCACATAAAGAAGTATCTCATTAAAAACATACAAATACCGATAGAAAAAGAGCTGAGAGGCTTTGAGTTCAGATAATTGTAACGATCTGAACAAGACACGTTTCTGGACATTCTTTACATGAAGTATACATTAAAATTTATGGTGGGATTCTGAACGTTCCTATAGCGTCTATAAGAAAGTCTATAACAACTTATAGATTCGATAAGCAAAATGATATTCTGAAAGAATCTGTAGCTTATAAATTTCTTTAACCCTCCGTCGCTCGCGCGGCGTCTGTGAGACGTCAGTGAGTGTATTATACAGCATAATTTCTACAAGCGGAAGATGAGGACGGTCAGCTCCTACGTACCTTCCTAACACAAGCCGATGTTAAATCACGCCACTCCGCTTTGGTCTATCATAAGCAGGTCATGAGATAGGTGCTAATGATGTCTCACAGACTCCCCGCGAGTACTTGTGTAACAATGCCGACATTCAGCTATTTTGTAATAATCATGTACTTTAGCCATCAAATTGCGCATAATATTCAATACCGATATTCAATATCAATTGGCATGGATCGGAAATCAATTTTCAGTCAATAATGATGAGAATTTCGATAGTGTCATGGAATTTAGTATTGCAGTTTGATGATGAGGAACTTTCAGAGTCAAATGATAACAGCGAAGATGAATACAATCATATTGAGGAACAACTTGAATCAAGCGATTTAGAACATTTAGTGTCAAGTTATGATGTAGAAAACGGAGATAGTAATGTTGAGACCAGAAATATAATTTTTGGGAAAGACAAAAATTATAAATGGAAAATGGAAAATCCTCTTCTCAACGTGAGGACCTGTTCACAGAATATATTAACTCATTTTTCTGGTGTAAAATATATCGCTGAAGAGGCATGATCAGCTTCAGCTTCCTGGAGCAAGCAAATTCCATATGTAATAACTGTCTTTCAATTAATGAGTATTTCAATGCGTTATATCAGTGTTCTTAGTTTTCTCATGAATATAGTTCAATCTTCATATTTTTTTGATGTTTAATTAGATAAACGTCCACAAAGAGAATCATAGTTCACATATTACACAACATAAAGATGAAAATCCAAATACAGATAACAAATCTAGGCATTTTTATTTGGTGTCTGTCAGACGCCGCGCGAGCATTGCTGTTATGATAAGTAGCGCGCGCAACGGAGGGTTAAATATGTAATAGATGTCTATAACGTTAAGATTTGATGAACTCTAACCATAAGACATATGAAATGTCAAAATAAATAATAATTTAGGTGTTTTGCGTTCTATTAACTTTTTGCTGGTAAAGAATTATGAAAGGTTAGCATTTATTTTCGATAATTGTATTGATAATTCATCCAAAAAATATGCGAGATTGAGAAGAAAAGTTTAAGTGATGCAATAAGCTCATTCGAAGCTTCAGATAAACATTTTAAACAATTGTTCCGTTTGGATGATTCAATTGCCCATAATTTAATGAGAACTTCGCATCAATCTGAAAATGGCCATCCTAAAATACATCAATAAGAAATATTCATGCTCAAAAATATAATTTCCCCTACATCTACAGTTTGACCGTCTCCAATTGAATTCAATGTATTCTGCCCATTTATTATTCAAATAATTTCTATCTAATGTTGAATTTATAGTGTTACTTTTGAATACGTAATCATATTCTTTCTAATCCATATACACTTATTGCTCTCTGGCAATATTTCTGGTTGTCTTCCGAAGACACAATATTTATTAATTCCATCTTTTGTAATGTCAATAATCACTAGAAAATCTCCATGTTTTGAACTTTTCGCAAAATTCTTCAAATCTCAATTCAAATATGTCAAAACAATCTGACACATGGCAACTTGAGTGAGAACAGATATGAATTAAAATTAGAAAGCATCGTTATATTCGATGATATTATTCACGTCGTTATATGATTTACTCACTTAAGTACATCAGAAAGCTCGAATGAAATATATTAATCTGTATTTTTGAACAAAAATTCAAAAGTAAAAATTATTTCCTAACCTATTTGCAACATTGAACTGTAAGTACCAATGAACGGAAGTATCATGACGTCATAACTTATAGAAAATAGTTCAGAATACCATTTTAATAGAATCTATAAGAACTCCACTTATGGATTCTGATAAGCCTGTTGATCTGTAACGTTATTGAAATTCAAGATAATGCTCAGAATCCCACCATTAAACAGAAAATCGAATACAGTGACATTCCTGTAGTCTCAAGTGAGAAATTACAAGGATTTTTTTGGGCAATTTTCGCAGTTATTTCGCGTGCAACTGCCACATACTGGAAGATGGCAAACAGCATAAATGCCACTTTGATTTTTTGGTTCCACTCATGTTGTTACTAAATTTTTTTTTATTATTGAACTTTTTTACTTAGGCTACTTTTCTAACACAAGAATGTTCAATCCCCTATGCGGCATCTTCTTGACTCGGGCTATGCCGGCGGTTCTAAACCGACTGATTAGGGAGAATAATTGATCAAAGCGGGATTTCTTTCGCAAAAAGTCTTTTGAAATCTTTCGTTTGCTGAAGTTGTGAATTTTTATAGAATGTTGGTGCAATTTTGTGCAAATTTGGAGGAACAAATATTATTTTGGATCATTTGGAGCTTTACGATATTAGGAAGGATTATTCCACGGGTGAATCCCAAGTTATATGCAGGAACGAGACGTTCTTAAACTGACTAAGCCACTCAACATCTTCAGGTAAATCCTCGTGGTCTCAATTTCATTCCCATATTACTTCCGTCTTCCATGGCTAATGTATTGTAATTTCCCATGATATATTTAGCGTAGTTTTCATTGGAATTTTCAGATATTCAATTTGGTTTGGTCATTCATCTATTCTGGAACGGCCATCTATTCAGTGGCGGCGCATAATCGCTATATGTTAAGAGAACCATATGACTATCATGTCGTATTTCAGGCTTCAATTCGATATCCTGGGCTTTAGATCATTGCATTACGATTCTGGATTTCGACTTTTCATTCTAGTTGCAGATATCACATTCTGGGAATAGGAAATAATTTTGACAAATGCCGTACCCAGAAAGAACTAAATTGGGGACGCCGCTGTACATATTACCAGCCTGGAACTGCTGATGTGACTTTAGACCAACGTTTTTCCAATTTTGTATTTGTCATACAGCTAACATTTATCTTGCGTTGATTGACTTTATTTTATATCTTTGTTCTATTTCTATGTACAGTTTCCCTTCTCATATTACATTAGTGTATTTGGTTCAGAGTCAATATATATCTAGTAGTAATTTTAATTCGCATATGATTAGATAGTACTTGTCCTTTCTTACCGTCAATTCTAATTTGGTTCCCGTTCCGTCATGATGGGTATCATGACGCGCAAAGCCGAGATTTCATCTTTTAGCTTGTGTAGTGCATACAATTTTTCGTCATAGTCGGTCGGAAATAAGAGTGCGCGTCGTACTGCCCAAAGTCGTAGTGCCCAAAGATCATAGCGCCCAAAGATTTAGCGTTCATGTTCACTGTTCACCTGGTCCACAGTTCGCCGAGTATCGCAGTGCCCAAATGTTCTCCCACTACTAGCAAAGCTTTGAACCATTAAAAATAAATTATTAATACAATATAGATGGCACTGATTATTACAGATTCCTGTAAGAAAAAGATTCCAGTTGATCCTCTGCCATCTGCAAGTTAATGTCGCTTTGAATTCTTCTCAAAAGTATCATAAACAAAAGTCCCTAGATATTTGAAACTTTAATCCGATTGAAAAATGGATTGTTTAATAACAGTATTAGTGTTATAAAAGGTTAGAAATTTGTTTTTGGTATATAATTTCCAGTTTTCTTACTGAATCGTATAGATAAGGTGATTTTTATCAATGTGAAATAGATTATATCTTGTGGAAAAATCGAATTTATATTAAATCTTTTTCAGGATAGGTTCTTGACGTGAAATGCAATGTATTTATGGTATTACTGAGTTTATAATAAATTGTAACAATATTTGAATCGATTATTATGATTATATAGCATTTTGTTCGAAGTATATAATTTTTTGAGATAACTTTTAATTTTCAATATACCTATTACCTATGTAGTTTAATAACAAAAACTTATCATTTTGTAATTGAACTTGATTCCTTTCACTCTTACACATTCTACATAGCTATGTTCCACATCCAGAGCGTTATTGTACAGCGTAGGAATATTTTTGAAGGAATAGAATCTGCCACAGAAATATAGAATAATAATTTCCAAACTAAATTCATTTTATTTTATGCACGGTTTTATAAAGGACATCAGTAAATGCAATAGTATAATAATTATATACAAACAAATTTATACCATTTTTAAACATATACATTAATAGCGTTTTAGAAATTCATGTACATACTAAATTAACCCTAGTCCGACAACACTATTCTAAAACTCTAGATACTTAAATAATATACATAAGTAATGTATAAGAAAAACAACAAGGATTATGTCAAAAGAAAGAAAATATGAAACAGTATATTTACATAGACGTTCCAGCAGACATGATTTTAGTGCACGCATTAAATTGGAATAAATAAAGCTAGGACTACAGTGGAAACAATAGAATGGAGAAAGACAGGTGAGAACAAGGGGCCATTTTATTTTGACAGGTAATTGTTGAGCAATGCTGTAACTAGTCTAATAGACCGTCAGATAGTCGTAGATTTGAGTGCCCCATTTTGTTTTCTCTGCCTACAAGAGTTTTGATAAGTATGTATATTTGGAGTATAATAATGCCAAAATCAAAACTGGACCGTGTGGCCAACATAATAAAAATTAATTTTAAATTTTTGTAAAAAAACATGTTCTGATCCTATTTTCTCGCTTCTGCCATGCTGCGATAGGCAGAAGTGATTCACTTGGCCGAAGGTTTGGAATGAGGGCTCGATTGTGCGAAAAATTTTTATCAATTGTTCACGTTCTTCTCGTTTCTGCCGTTTGGCCATATGGAAGTTGATATCATGAGTATCTCGTAGAAACGAATGGCATAAGTTATGCACGAAAACATTCAAATTTTCGCAGGATGTAACAATTTTAAAGTTAGTACCTGAACTTCTGAATTATCCTGTATAAACGAGAGTGATGATTTGTATCTTCTTATCCAGAATTTTTTGATCGATTATAGATGTAGCAGCGCGTATCCAACAAATCATGAGGAAATGATGTTTCAATTAAATAGCGCAAGTAAACGCAAATAAATAATTCTTAAACAATACCTGAACTTCCATAAAATTATCAAATTATATCCACTTGTTCGATAATCTGTTCAACGAATTATCTTCGCTGTGTGTAGTTAGGAGGCTTCAGTTCTTGAGTCAATATGGAACTTTGTAATCTTTCGTGAGAATACACTACAGAGAGCTTCTTGAAGTATCCAATTTGTGAGCACAGTGTCGAATTTGTAGAATGACAGATCCCAATAATTGATGGACATGGATAAAATACTTTGTCGCTTAATACAACTTCAGAAATATGATATTAATAGCTTCAAATTCTCTCTGTACACTTCCAGTTACAGTAGTATTTAGAAATCTAAAAGAAATAAGTTTTACAAAATTAGATTCAAAATTGATTTTTAATGTATTTATCTAATGAGCTTACTGTACATTGTGAGTCAGATCTGTTGAATTTTCTGGAATCTGAACCATTCTTCTTACCAGTATGAGAAGATCGGTGAAACTACAAGTCAAACCAATTTTTTCGGTTCTTGAAAGATTGATATTTAAATATGTGAAGCCAAATACAGTACCAAAATATTATATACGTAGATAACATTTTATTAAACACAGCCAGAAGCAGATATTCAAAATGATTTTTGTTACTTAAATCAGCCATAGGCTATTTGTCATCTAATAAATGAATACAGATAAAATTAGTTAGTGTCATTTACTCAGATTATTAATAAATACCATTGGTACTTTTTATATATTTTATTACCAATATTTCTGATGATTAAGTATTAAAACTGCATTACATATTCTATGTACTTCAGCTTATTGTAACCACCTGTGACTAGCAACTGTCAAATCGGACTCAATGCTGCCAACGCTCTGTATGTACATTTCAGTAAGTGTTGACAACCTTACAGTTAGGTTAATAAGCCATTGACAGTTTTCCTAAATTATTATTTTGAAATATACTGCCGCTGAGACTCCAGGAAATATTGTAGAACATTGCTCATAATTTTGAAATACCATGAATATATTTTTTTTCCCATTTAATGTTTCTTTATAACAAAATCTATGATTTGAACAGAAAAAATTTTTCGAAAACTTGGATTCTCACTACTCTCAGAAAATATATTATCTGCAAGAAATGTTTGGCCACTGAGTATAATTACTTTTGTCAAAATTGAACGTGTAAATATGGATAAAAAATAAAAAAAGTGTAAAAGCACATCAGAGAAGTACCCAAAATATCGAGAATTTTGAGTCTAAAATTAAGTGACCGATTTAAAAAAAAAAATAATCATTTGAATATACATACTTTTTGGATATAAATATGACGCTTTTAGGAATGCGCAAAAAAGGTTATTAACAGAATATTGACTAATAAATATGTTTTATTGGGTAATCAGTTCTGTATTAATTAATTTGAAACACAACGTTTCGACAGCAAAGTGCTGCCTTTTTCAAGTGTAAAGAAATATGAAAATAAATAAACAAAATTGTCAAGACAGAACTGATTACCCAATAAAACATATTTATTAATGAAATGAGTTCTGCAAAGTTTTTTTTATTACTCATGCAGGATAAGTACTATTTTGCGCACGTTTTTCCGGGCGGTAAATGGCTCTTTGGCTTTTGAGTGCGCCAAGTATAATTTGAGTGCGACAAGTAAACTTGTCGCACGCAAACGTATTAACGCTCGGAAAAATAAGGGCAAAATAATACTTATCTCGCATTCGTAATAAAAAATAGTATCTGCAACTCGTGCGGTGTTGTCAATTGCCCACTTCGTTCGTGCGCCCAACTTCGCTCTCGTGGACAATCGACAACCTATCGCACTTGTTGCACAATATACTATTCCTTCATTAGAATACTGATTATTCAAAATCAATGATTTTTGCACAGCACACTGAGGAATAATGTTGTCTATAGTCTACTAAACTTTGTCCCAAAAAACTAAATAGTCTTAATAAAACTCTGAAAAATGTATGGATTATTAGATAGTCTTAGTCCCGAGGAATTTCCATGACAAAATTATATGATAACTACAAGTATAGTGCCTAGTATATATATTTTTTTCAGACAAGTAGCTATCAAAATCTCTGAGATTTGGATTTGCATGCTAATTTTATAAGTTAGCACTGATTTTATACGGATTTATTGCAGACATGATGAAACTTTGACAAATTATCTAATTTTTGATATACACAGCACTAAAAATTTTGTTAATTTATCATATTATAAGAAAATATTCATCAAACATATTGCTACAAGATTCATCATTTCAAAATTCGTGCTATAATAGTTGTTTTGGGTGATGTTTTATCTTATGCGGCGGAATTTCAAACTAAAGGATCAAGGATATATTTCGCGCGGTAATCCATGCATTAAAAATTAAATCAACAAGCTACTATATTCTACTATTCTACATAATATTGTTCTCTACTATGTACATTTATGCAGAAAAAAAAAATATTAGTAAATTTGGATTATTTGGGTTTAATGATTTTTTTTTGTATTTATTAACAGAAACAAATCAAAAGATTTATCATAGAGGAATAGATGTAGTCATTCGCATTATTTCTTTGCTATTTCTTTTCACTCACTCATCCATCATTTTTTATATTTTTCCTGGTTTCTGTGGCGGATTCCTATTCCTTCAAAAATATCTCCACGTTATACACTACTTCACGCTTTAGATATGAAATATATCTGTTAAAGCTTCTATATGTGGAATGTGTAAGAGTGTAAGGAATCAAGTTCAATCGCAAAATGATGAGTTCTCGTTATCAAACTACAAAATTTAAAGTAACATCAAAAAATTATAATCATAAAACAAAATGCTAGATATCGATTTAAAAATTGTAACCATTTATTATAAACTTAATAATGCCATTATGAATATATTACATTTCACGTCATCAAGTACCTTTTTTGAATAAGATTTTTGGTATTTGATATAAATTCGATTTTTCCACAAGAAATAATCTATTTCACATCGATAAAAATTTATCTATCTATTACGATTTAGGAAGAAAATTAAAAAATACCAAAAACTAATTTCAAACTTTTCATATAACATGCATAAAATAATCCACTTTTTAATCGGATTAAAGTTTCAAATATCTAGGGACTTTTGTTTATGATACTTTTAGAGAAGAATTCAAAGCGACATTAATTTTCAGATGTTGGAGGAGCAACTAAAATCTTTTTCTAGTGCCATCTATATTGTATTAATAATTTATTTTCAAAGGTTCGAAGCTTTGCTAGTGGTGGGAGAACATTTGGGCACTGCGAAACTCGGTGAATTGTGGACGAGTGAACAGTGAACATGAACGCCAAATCTTTGGGCGCTATGATCTTTGGGCACTACGACTTTGGGCAGTACGACGCGATCCGGGAAATAAGTAATCAATTTTACTTCTTTCAACTTTAAATATTGATAAGCATGTTTTTGATACCTGCCTCTGGTTGTCGAGTATAAATACGCTTGAGAAACCATTTCCTCCCGCCGTTATAGAGGGAGAGCGTGTACTTCTCACAGGGAGTCGATGTCAAACTTTCGTCTCTGCTATGAGAGAGGAGAGTACGCACTTTCAACCAAGGTATGAAGAAAAAGTGTATTCTGCTTTAAGCTGCATTATTTGAATCAATTGGAATTATTTCATGGTCGATTTTGAGACAATTACCACAAAAGTTTCTGGATCCAATAATGCAATGAGCTCTTTCATGGGAAGTTTTAACATCGCAGTTGTATATGACATACAATTGTGCTTATGCAATTGTTCTTATAGCTCGATGAATCCAGAAGTGTCTTATTTTGGCTTGTTGAACCCTGAGTATCAAAGAAATCAACCTATTGCTGGATTGTTACTGAGTCATGATTGAATTTGATCTCCTTCCATGCACGGACAGTTGTTACATTGAATTTGTGTGATATCAAATGAATCATTGAGGTGTCTTAGCTCACAGCAGACCGACCTTATAATTTCAGAGCACATAATTATGTTCTCACTCATACCATTAAAATTTCATGCGATTCACGATTTGGTGACTTCAAATTCATTAGCATACATTGGGCGTCTGTCACTGCTGGATTGATTACGAATGAGATTCTGTGCTGGAAGACGATTGTCTGGATCAAGGGATAACTTGTTAATAATTTCTGCAAGTGCGTTTAAGATTTATGATTAAAAATAATGATATTTTATACTGCTTCCAGTTTGTCACTATCGTGAATTAGTGTTTGAAATGTTGCTCTGAAATCTTGCCACTTATGCTATGAACTATCAAATGGAGGTGAAAAATTGTGGGTAGTACTAGCAAATTTGTTTCAAAATTATTCTGTGATTGGAGTTAAAATAAATACAATTATCACAACGTTTAGATAGCTGGCAATCTACTACCGTCATCAGGTGAATTGATAATATTGACTAATTCCTTACAAGACGAGCCTCATATCTAGTGTTATATAAGTCATCAAGCGTAATTGATGTTTCTCCATTCGTGACTGCTCTCTCATTAGTTGTTTCTGAAGTGGACCGAGAGAGGTTGAAGATCTGTGTCTTGATGGAAAGTCCAGAATCTTCACGATGTACTTCCTTCATATTTGTCGTATTTCTACAAATATCAGCCAGAAATTTGAAATACTTAGCTTGTTGATCTTCCTTCTCTCGATCTCTTATTCAATTTCATCTGAGTTCAAAAAATGTTCAGAAGAAAAACCTCAACGCAGCTAGGTGCTTATTGAGAGTCGTCTGTTAGAGATAGTTCAAGATAATTGAGACTCTTCCCAGATATCGTGAATTTGGTCTTTTACGTATCATGAAGTTCTATCAACCATAATGTAACGTGCAAGTCAAAATAACACAAAAAAATTATGGATTAAGCAAAGTACAAATACAAATTTGACTCTAATGGAAGAAAGGATTATAGAAGATTGAATGATCATCGGTTGAGAAATTTGTTACTGGATACGTGAATCGTTGCAATTGAATAGCGATAACCAGAATTGCAGGTAAATTATGGCCAGGTGTGATAAATTTGACGCTTGATTCCAATTCTCTGGTCAAACTTGGATTATCACTCCAATGTTTGTAAACACTAATGAATTGTTCGAAGAATGCGAGAATTCAAATAATTGCAGAATCTGGCTCAAAGGATCATTTTTGTGTTATTATTCTTTTGTAAACTATTATTCGAACAATCTCTTGTAATGAACTTGACGATATATCGAAACTCATAAGACATGTATCTAACGTGTGTCGCAGCACATATCTTGTTGTCTCGAAGAGCTCATGGCTTCTTTCTGGATTGTACAATATACAATATTAGAATATGAGAGGTCGAGGAATGGTTTGCAGCTGTGGATATTTGATCTTTTGTGCTGTAACTTCTCCTGGAAGAGGGAATTCGGACTGTATATTATGTATCTGCATATTTTTGAAAGTATGGTTAAAATTGCAAAATGGAAACTTCAACATTGAATACATACAGAGAAATGGATGGATCCTGAATTGAATAGGAGATAACTGAGGAGGTATAATTCCCTGAAGTCCCGGGGCAAGCTCCCCTCCCAAGAAAATTCCTAATACATTTATACTAGCATAAACAAACAGAGTTTTCCAGAACCAAGAAAGAATAATGTACCAACTCCCATATATAAGTCTCATGAAAACTTCCAGAACCAGAATGAATATCGATTTCCACAACAACAAAATTCTTCATGTCAACTAGTACAAACAAAACCCAAATTCATCTATCCACAACCTATATCTGTTAGTACAAAAACTTTTAAATCACAATTAAAAAGACAGCGACAAGATTTACAGATGTCAGAAAACTGTGTCAACTCCTGTAATGAAATAAACGCAGATTACGTGTCTGCGTGTTCATTTTGTGCAGGTATTAGTGAAGACGCTCGTTGAACAATAGAAAGAAGAAAAAATTCACAGCATTGGGAATCCTGGATCCAGACTGTGCAAATATTGAATTCCATGGAGTTCACCAGCAGCGAACTCACAAGAAGCAATTCTTTTTCTTCACGTAAGAGTTTTGTAGTCACTGTTGAAGGAATCGAGGATTTGTTTACATCTCTGGGAGAGAACACAGAAGTCAAATTCCTTTTTCTGAGAAATCTTAGTCAAAATCCTTCAGAAAATTCTTTCGGTATGATTCGGAGCAAGGATGTAGGCAATGGTCATCCCGATTGCAACACATGCACTACGGCGCGGCATACAAAACATTGACAATAGTTTGACGTCTGAACATTCTTTGGGGCAAATTGCGAAAAAGATTCAAACACAAGCTTGTTGAAATCATTTGGAGATTTGTTTCTAGTGAAAAATAGCATCCTGTGAGAGATATACATCTACTCTGATATACCAGACGTCTCCGAAACACATGTAGGAATTCTGAAATCAAATTATGGCACAGGTTTTGTATTTAATAATGTGAAAAAAATTAATAAAGGTTGAACAGAATGCAGATTCAATTTGTTGACTGTGAGAAAAGAACTGCAGCATGAACTCATTCAATTATCCCTCGTTTTCAGTAGTGACATGCCTTATTAATTGAAAGAAAATCACATTGCTGTTTCGGATGGAGAATGATCATAAAAGGATGATTCTCAAAAATTCACGAAAATATATAAAGGACAATGTCGACTTCAATTTTATAATTTGTGAAAATCACAGAGAATGTGTTATTGATTCACCAATCTACAGAACAACACTCTCGATGACCAATCATCATATTGAAGAATTGAATAGAATAATTAAAGGGAAGAAGAAAATTGATTCAAGTAGTTATTGTTTGGCCAAAAAAGCAAAATTATGCTATGAAAAATCTTGCAGATATAAGGATATACCGGATAAAATATAAATATAGTATCCTGATATATGGAAAGAATATATAGAAGCAGAGCCCCCAAGCACAAGCCCTTAGTAAGGCGTCTTATTGAAAGAAAGGCTGCCGTTGTATCCAAAGAATTGATTTCAATCTGATATAATTCATTTGTCATATTTATTCTGATTTGTTATTATTGTACGTGTCTGTATAAAATTGGCGGAATATCTTCATTTTCAAAATAATTTGGACAATAATGAGAAAGAATGTTTTGGAAATGAATTTTAAATGCTGTTCTTGGATCGATAGAATTAATTTCAAATTGACATAATTCATTTGTAATATTCATTTTGATTTGTTCTGATTGTTTTAATGTAAGTCTTCGTAATAAGAAGGCGGAGCATCATATCTTTATGTTAAGAATAATTTTGACAAGAATGATGAAAAATATTTGGAAAATGAGTTGTAAATGCTGTTGTTGGATTCAAAGAATTAATTTCAAATTGACATGATTCATGTTTAATATTCATTCTGATTTGTTCTTATTGTTTCAATGTACGTCTCTGTAAGAAGAAGACCAGTTATCATGTCTCTATTTTTGAAATGATTTTGACAAGGATAGCGATGAAATTTTCTTCGAAAATGCCTCCTAAATTGCGTTTGGTTATCATAAACGTCAACGTCAACGTCTTCCACAGATGCAGGTTGTGGCATTTGACAAATGGAAAAAAAAAATTTTTTTTCTGCTATTTTATTAAACTCGACATCACATTTCAATGTACATTTTTAATTGTTCACAATATAAGTTCTTTTCGCTTCTGAAGATAGCTGAGGTACAGCCGAAACTGTAAAGTAGGGAAGAAATTAAAACAGAAATATTGACTGAATTCCCAAGACTTTTTACTCACTCAAATTCACTCATCCAATCAGCTTCATCTATTTTATCTAACAAAAATATACTTGAGGAAAAAAAAACAATCAAAATAATGTGTACTGTGTATCTTATGAATATTGATTCGTAACTGTTTCTATTATTGATGTATGGATTGTATGAATTTTTTTTGAAATAGCGAGATATGGAAAAATTCAGCCATATCTCACATAATTTTCAAAAAAATTCTACAAGTTGTTACGTTTTATTTTCAGTTTTCAGATTTTTTTCATCCATTCTGATTCTTAATCTCTGAAATTCTAAATTAAATGGAATACTCCACTTTTGTTATTTACTATTCGCTTTTTGTTGTTTTAAAATGCAATTAATAATTATTACCCAATATTTCATTTTTTTGTTGACTTTAGTTGTAGTCATATCAAGTTACAAACCCTTGTCTCGGTGATATGCACGATATCGGTCACGGCGTCTCTGCTACGAGTGGTCGTTGACAGAGTCATAACAGAACCAGGGATGTTTTGAAATTAAGTAGATTTTGACTCTTGGAGATACAAATCAGTTACGAACTAGAAGTCGAGACGATCAAAGTGAATTAGGTTTTCGTGAATTTTGACCTTTTATTCTTGTCTTATTACCGTAGTGTAATCCGCAAGGGATCAAAAGGATTAAAGGCAAGTCGCTTGCAAAGTTATTGTTTTGTGCGAGTTTTGTGCGTTAGTTTTGCTATTTTGGAAGCACCCCAATCCCAGGGGGATTATTATCACAAAAATTTGATTATCGCCTACCACCAGCGATCAAACAAGTTGAAATCTCGTCTTGGTTCGACTCAAAGGTGCCGAAATCCATCCAGGCACTGGCCTTCTGACCAAGCTTTCCATCTTCACTGTGACGTCATCATTCCTTCTACACCTGCTGGTTATTGTCCGCCCGGAGAATAATTAGTCCGATGCGTCAATCTTGGTGCAAGAAGCCATCATCTGTCAGCTCCAACAACTACTGGAAATCCAGCTAAGTGGACATATCAAACCCTGCCCCTTTTATATTTTATTGTTATTTTTTTTACTATTTGCTGCTCGCCTGTAGCTTATTGAAGGATTTAAAAATATTTACATTATCATATTTCTTTTGATTTGTTACCACTTGAGCGTGGTTAAACTAGCTTCCATTTCTTTAATATTATTTTAGTTTGTACCATTTGTTACATATATATTATTACATTTATTTTATTACGCGTTGCGTAGAGCGCTCGACAATTTGTTTTCTTTCTCTTGTTCACTACGTTATATGCGGAATACGTTTCTGTGAACCGGAATCGATCGAGGAAGGGCCCGTTAAAGTTTTATTATCGCTTTAGGTATCCGTATAGGCGTTGTTACCTGTTTGCAGTATTTTTGAAGTAACTACGTACGTCGAGTACTCTATGGTCAGGCGCATTTACTATCTCTATTTTTCTAGTACTTTTTAAGTCTTAAATTTTGAACATTATCTTCATTATCAATTTCATATTTTCTTTATTAAAGTATATTCACATTATTACGTGAAGCCTAATAACTTGTTTTTGTGATTGCAAATTGCCTATCCCAATTATTTATATTTCAGCTTCAGGGTACGGTAGGTTGTTGTGTTAGAGTATTTAAATAATTATTTTTATGGTCAGCCATAAGATTAACGCTGACAGACTTATCGGGAAAATAGCCTTCCCATTTACCTTTGTCCCACAATACCTTATCTCAGGCATCTTCGCAGTTGTAGCCTGGGGACGAAATTTCAACTGTGTGGCGCCCAAACGGTAGTTTTACTACATTTATTTTTATTCATTATTTTGAAAAAGCTAGCCTCACTCTACCCAGTCCGGCCCTGGGATTTCGTAACTGATCGTTATCACTGAGCTAGAGTTACGGAATTTGAGTGACTTTGGATTAGATTCATATTTGTTTATACTTTTAGAATTATTGAATCCTTCACTCAAAGTTCACGTTATAAAATTGACGCCCAACCAAGTGGGGCCTTTTTTGGTAGCTTTTTCATTTTTTATTTCCAAAAGTCCAGAGAATTCGGAAAATAAATATCTAGATTAATTCAGTCGTTATATTTTCATATTTGGATATTCTTCTTCCACGAATTGATTGTTCTATTATTTCTTATTCTTTCTTTCCCCTATTTCTCTTCTATATATATTTTTCTATAATGGATCCTTCACGTTTATCAAAAGACGAGTTGGAGTACGAATTAAGAATGAGAGGAGTGACGCGTCCAGGGCGTATGACGATGTGAGCAATGCGAAAAGACCTTCAGAAGCGCATGGATACAGAAAATATTGACGATCTACTTAATGTTCAGACAGTGCCTTTGAATGTGGCTCGTGAAATCGATATATGTACCGAAAAGGTGGTTCAGTTGAAAGGATTGATCGATAAATTCACAGGCATGTCCAACAGCTCCGAATTTCACAAAATCAGTACTCGTATGCAGCATGTTGTTTCTCGACTTGCCAGAATAGAGAATTGCGAAGATCCAGACATGAGAACAACCATAGCACAGTTACAGGAACGATTAAACCAAGCGGATGAGATGTTTGTGACCAAAGTGGATGAAGCGGAAGACAAGAAAAATTTCCCAGCAATAAAGGCTGAAACGTCAACGGAGCCCTCGTTAACAACAAGCACACGCAAACAAATACCAGTGGCTCGATGGGATATTACGTTTAGTGGAGAAGGAGATCCAAGCGTCAATGCGTTTCTTGAGCGAATAGATGACTATAGATTTTCAAGAAATGTCTCTGAATCTGAATTGTGTGTAGCAATTAATGAATTGTTGAGAGGACGAGCTCTTATTTGGTACAGGTCAGTACGCAATAAAATCGTGGAGTGGAAAGATTTCGTGGCACTAGTGCGACATGAATTTGAGCCTTTTGATTATGAGACGGAATTGTGGGATGAGATCCGTCGTCGTACTCAAGGAGCAGAAGAGTCGGTCGGCACTTACGTGGCCTGTATGGTCAACTTGTTCAGTCGTCTACCCACCCCACCTTCTGAACATCAGCGTCTTTAAGTACTACACCGAAACATCTTACCATATTTAATTCAAGGTTTAGGTTTAGAGGATATTACAACAGTGGAACGCCTTTTGGAAGTTTGTAAAAAACTGGAGAGGAGTAAATTAATGGCTGAGAAGTTTCAACCACCACCAGTAAATAAGAAATCACTTCTTGAGCCGGATTTAGCATACAAAGGGCGTGAGAAATCAACTCATCTCCATTCTGTCAGTTCTCCTACCCCATCTACATCGAAAAGTTCAATTGTCTGCTGGAATTGTCAAGCTACCGGACACAAAGCGCAAGAATGTCGAGAGCCTAAGCGACAGTACTGTTTTGGCTGCGGTAGAGCAGGAGTTTTCAAATCAAATTGTCCGCGGTGTTCGGGAAACGGTCATCGAAGACGTTAAAGGACCGCGAAACGTCTTCTACAGCAGCTCTGACGGTCAAACAACTAACAGATGAACGTAATCTTGCCATTGTTAACTTCGTGATTTCACATTTAGATGCCGATCAGCGACCATACTTACAAGTTTCAGTCTTTGGAGTGAATTTTTTTGGGCTACTCGATTCGGGAGCAACGAGATCGATTATAGGTACGGACGGCTGGAAACGATTAAATTGATGCTACAGACGCACCAGTCTGCATGGTTGCGAATGGAAAGCAATGTGGTAGTTTAGGCTCAGTGATATTGCCCGTTGTTTTGATGGATCAGCTCAAGTTGGTTTCATTTCTGATTGTCCCAGAGGTTACTTCACCAATGATCCTTGGTACCGATTTTTGGCGTACCATGGGTATTGTTCCAGATCTTCGGAACAACGTCTGGAATTTCTCAAGCCTTTCTGCATTACAAACTTCTAGTGAAGTCTTACCGGCGCTAACAACGACACAACAGGGTGAGCTCAATACATTTTTGGCCATGCATGGAGTCGCATGAGCGAGGGTATTGGCTGTACAACCATGGTCAAGTATAAGATTGTCACTGATGCAGAACCCATCAAGCAACGTTATTATCCGGTATCACCAGTTATGCAACGTCATATTGATCAGGAATTGGAGCAGATGCTGAAAGATGACATTGTAGAACCATCAGCAAGTCCATGGGCATCACCTATTCTACTGTTTCCTGAAAAAGATGGTGGTCACCGATTCTGTGTTGATTTCAGACAACTCAACATAGTGACCAAAAAAGATGCTTACCCCATTCCTTACATCTCTAGTATTTTGGACAGATTGAGAGGAGCCAAATATCTGAGCTCACTCGATATCAAATCAGCCTATTGGCAGATACCGATGGAGGAGAGTAGTCGTGAGCTCACAGCGTTCAGTGTACCAGGACGTGGGCTATTTCATTTCAAAAGGATGCCATTTGGCTTAACCAATGCACCAGCAACTTGGCAACGACTCATATACAGAGTTCTAGGTCCTGAACTTGAACCTTACGTGTTCGTTTATTTGGATGATGTCATCATAGTGTCTGAGAGTTTCAAAGAGCA
Organism: Dromius quadrimaculatus; assembly: GCA_963989225.1. NCBI lineage: Eukaryota > Metazoa > Arthropoda > Insecta > Coleoptera > Carabidae > Dromius > Dromius quadrimaculatus. Next base: position 46,855,529 of record OZ022329.1, read on the forward strand.
CCTGGATATCTTGGAGAAGATTTTTGACAGAGTTCGTGCAGCTGGATTGACACTTAGTCGCGAGAAATGTCAGTTCTGTCGTACCGAGCTTCGATACCTAGGATATATTGTGGATCGTCAAGGACTTCGAGTGGACTCTGATAAGGTAAGTGCTATTTCAGAGATCCCGACACCAAAATCTGTGTCAGAAGTTCGTAGTTTCCTGGGAATGGCATCATGGTATAGACGATTTGTTCGGGATTTTTCGACTATCAGTGCTCCCTTGACTGCGTTGTTGAAGCTAGGACGTAAGTGGGAATGGACAAGAGAATGTCAGGCTGCCTTCCAGAGGCTGAAGGAATGCCTTGTGACGGCTCCTATTCTTACTTGCCCCGATTTTTCTCGAGCTTTCACTGTTCAGACGGATGCCAGTGGTTTTGGACTTGGAGCAGTTTTGTCACAAGAGTTTGAGGACGGTGAGCGTGTGATTTGCTTTCTAAGTCGCTCCCTCAATAAAAATGAGCGAAATTATTCTACAACAGAGAGGGAATGTTTAGCCGTCGTTTGGGCATTAGAGAAGCTCCGCCCTTATTTGGAGGGGACACGCTTCACTGTTGTGACAGCCCACCACTCTTTGGTATGGCTAAATAATTTAAAAGATCCGTCGGGTCGTTTGTGTCGTTGGGCAGTGAAGCTTCAGCAACATGATTTTGAAATCGTCCATCGTAAAGGAAAAGAGCATGTAGTTCCCGATTGCTTGTCTCGCTCAGTACCAATCACCGATACCATCCATGTTTCACCTGTGCAGCCACAAGCCGAAGAAGATTTCTGGTACGCAAAAATGAAGGACTGCGTTGCCCAAAAACCAAGAAAATACCTGGCCTGGCGCATTCATGAGGGTAAATTGTATAAATATGTGAGCGATTCCGTAAGTTTGCTCACAGACGATGAAGACAGTTGAAAGAAGGTCATTCCACGAGGACAGCGTCACGAAGTTATGCGTCTTGTTCATGATGTTCCTACTTCAGGCCACCCTGGGGTAAATAAGACGTATAATAAGTTGAAGCGACGGCATTATTGGCCGAAAATGCGGCACGATGTCGCCACTTACGTTAGAAGGTGTGCTGCGTGTTTGACTCACAAAGTGGAGCAAAAAGCACCTTCTGGACTAATGGGATCACGTCCTCGCGTTTTTAGGCCATTTCAGATGATCAGCTTAGATCTGGTAGGGCCACTTCCACCTTCTTTAAAAGGATTTAAATATATTCTTGTCATCTGCGACTATTACAGTAAATTCGTTCTGACATTTCCGCTTCGTACTGCCACTTCTCAGTCTGTAATCAAGCACGTCGAGAACGATGTCTTTCTTATGTTTGGGGTTCCGCAATACCTTATCTGCGACAATGGAGTGCAGTTCCGTAGTGGTGAGTTCAGAAAAGTGTGCGCGAAGTATGATGTGAATATTCTATTCAACGCACTTTACCATCCACAAAACAACCCAACTGAAAGAGTGAATAGAGTCATAAAGACCATGCTGGCTTCGTATGTAGAGGATAACCAGAAGCAGTGGGAGACCTTTTTTACCTTCGGTCAGTTGTGCGATACGGACGTTGGTTCACGAGGCAACTGGATTCACACCATATTTCGTTAATTTCGGTCGAGAACACATTATATCAGGAAATGATTATGCGACGGAAGCCATTGATCCAAATGGAGACGTAGAGTTTGATCGCGAGAACGTCGGCGATCAGAGACCAGCTCGATTCGACAAAATCTACAGCGAGGTCCGTAAACGCTTGGACAAAGCCCAGAAAACAGCCAGGATGAGGTACAATCTACGACGACGACCTGTCGAATATGCTGTAGGTCAGCCAGTCTGGCGCCGCAATTTCAAATTGTCTAACGCTGCAGAAAATTTCGCCAGTAAACTTGCAGCAAAATACGTTGGACCATTTGTGATCCGCCGGAAATTAGGTGCAACTGTTTACGAGTTGGAGGATATTAACAAAAAAGTTGCGGGAACATGGCATGTGAAAGATCTGAAGCATGATCCACCTGACAACAATATTTGAACATCCATTTTAATATAGAGAATATTTTTTTTTACTTCCATTTCCTTGTATTTCTCTCCACTATACATATTTCTTTTCTATTATCTACATTCTAGTTTGAGATGAAATTTCTCTGAAATTTCACCTCATCGAAGAAAAGGGGGGATTTGTTACGTTTTATTTTCAGTTTTCAGATTTTTTTTTATCCATTCTGATTCTTAATCTCTGAAATTCTAAATTAAATGGAATACTCCACTTTTGTTATTTACTATTCGCTTTTTGTTGTTTTAAAATGCAATTAATAATTATTACCCAATATTTCATTTTTTTGTTGACTTTAGTTGTAGTCATATCAAGTTACAAACCCTTGTCTCGGTGATATGCACGATATCGGTCACGGCGTCTCTGCTACGAGTGGTCGTTGACAGAGTCATAACAGAACCAGGGATGTTTTGAAATTAAGTAGATTTTGACTCTTGGAGATACAAATCAGTTACGAACTAGAAGTCGAGACGATCAAAGTGAATTAGGTTTTCGTGAATTTTGACCTTTTATTCTTGTCTTATTACCGTAGTGTAATCCGCAAGGGATCAAAAGGATTAAAGGCAAGTCGCTTGCAAAGTTATTGTTTTGTGCGAGTTTTGTGCGTTAGTTTTGCTATTTTGGAAGCACCCCAATCCCAGGGGGATTATTATCACAAAAATTTGATTATCGCCTACCACCAGCGATCAAACAAGTTGAAATCTCGTCTTGGTTCGACTCAAAGGTGCCGAAATCCATCCAGGCACTGGCCTTCTGACCAAGCTTTCCATCTTCACTGTGACGTCATCATTCCTTCTACACCTGCTGGTTATTGTCCGCCCGGAGAATAATTAGTCCGATGCGTCAATCTTGGTGCAAGAAGCCATCATCTGTCAGCTCCAACAACTACTGGAAATCCAGCTAAGTGGACATATCAAACCCTGCCCCTTTTATATTTTATTGTTATTTTTTTTACTATTTGCTGCTCGCCTGTAGCTTATTGAAGGATTTAAAAATATTTACATTATCATATTTCTTTTGATTTGTTACCACTTGAGCGTGGTTAAACTAGCTTCCATTTCTTTAATATTATTTTAGTTTGTACCATTTGTTACATATATATTATTACATTTATTTTATTACGCGTTGCGTAGAGCGCTCGACAATTTGTTTTCTTTCTCTTGTTCACTACGTTATATGCGGAATACGTTTCTGTGAACCGGAATCGATCGAGGAAGGGCCCGTTAAAGTTTTATTATCGCTTTAGGTATCCGTATAGGCGTTGTTACCTGTTTGCAGTATTTTTGAAGTAACTACGTACGTCGAGTACTCTATGGTCAGGCGCATTTACTATCTCTATTTTTCTAGTACTTTTTAAGTCTTAAATTTTGAACATTATCTTCATTATCAATTTCATATTTTCTTTATTAAAGTATATTCACATTATTACGTGAAGCCTAATAACTTGTTTTTGTGATTGCAAATTGCCTATCCCAATTATTTATATTTCAGCTTCAGGGTACGGTAGGTTGTTGTGTTAGAGTATTTAAATAATTATTTTTATGGTCAGCCATAAGATCAACGCTGACAGACTTATCGGGAAAATAGCCTTCCCATTTACCTTTGTCCCACAATACCTTATCTCAGGCATCTTCGCAGTTGTAGCCTGGGGACGAAATTTCAACTGTGTGGCGCCCAAACGGTAGTTTTACTACATTTATTTTTATTCATTATTTTGAAAAAGCTAGCCTCACTCTACCCAGTCCGGCCCTGGGATTTCGTAACTGATCGTTATCACTGAGCTAGAGTTACGAAATTTGAGTGACTTTGGATTAGATTCATATTTGTTTATACTTTTAGAATTATTGAATCCTTCACTCAAAGTTCACGTTATAAAATTGACGCCCAACCAAGTGGGGCCTTTTTTGGTAGCTTTTTCATTTTTTATTTCCAAAAGTCCAGAGAATTCGGAAAATAGATATCTAGATTAATTCAGTCGTTATATTTTCATATTTGGATATTCTTCTTCCACGAATTGATTGTTCTATTATTTCTTATTCTTTCTTTCCCCTATTTCTCTTCTATATATATTTTTCTATAATGGATCCTTCACGTTTATCAAAAGATGAGTTGGAGTACGAATTAAGAATGAGAGGAGTGACGCGTCCAGGGCGTATGACGATGTGAGCAATGCGAAAAGACCTTCAGAAGCGCATGGATACAGAAAATATTGACGATCTACTTAATGTTCAGACAGTGCCTTTGAATGTGGCTCGTGAAATCGATATATGTACCGAAAAGGTGGTTCAGTTGAAAGGATTGATCGATAAATTCACAGGCATGTCCAACAGCTCCGAATTTCACAAAATCAGTACTCGTATGCAGCATGTTGTTTCTCGACTTGCCAGAATAGAGAATTGCGAAGATCCAGACATGAGAACAACCATAGCACAGTTACAGGAACGATTAAACCAAGCGGATGAGATGTTTGTGACCAAAGTGGATGAAGCGGAAGACAAGAAAAATTTCCCAGCAATAAAGGCTGAAACGTCAACGGAGCCCTCGTTAACAACAAGCACACGCAAACAAATACCAGTGGCTCGATGGGATATTACGTTTAGTGGAGAAGGAGATCCAAGCGTCAATGCGTTTCTTGAGCGAATAGATGACTATAGATTTTCAAGAAATGTCTCTGAATCTGAATTGTGTGTAGCAATTAATGAATTGTTGAGAGGACGAGCTCTTATTTGGTACAGGTCAGTACGCAATAAAATCGTGGAGTGGAAAGATTTCGTGGCACTAGTGCGACATGAATTTGAGCCTTTTGATTATGAGACGGAATTGTGGGATGAGATCCGTCGTCGTACTCAAGGAGCAGAAGAGTCGGTCGGCACTTACGTGGCCTGTATGGTCAACTTGTTCAGTCGTCTACCCACCCCACCTTCTGAACATCAGCGTCTTTAAGTACTACACCGAAACATCTTACCATATTTAATTCAAGGTTTAGGTTTAGAGGATATTACAACAGTGGAACGCCTTTTGGAAGTTTGTAAAAAACTGGAGAGGAGTAAATTAATGGCTGAGAAGTTTCAACCACCACCAGTAAATAAGAAATCACTTCTTGAGCCGGATTTAGCATACAAAGGGCGTGAGAAATCAACTCATCTCCATTCTGTCAGTTCTCCTACCCCATCTACATCGAAAAGTTCAATTGTCTGCTGGAATTGTCAAGCTACCGGACACAAAGCGCAAGAATGTCGAGAGCCTAAGCGACAGTACTGTTTTGGCTGCGGTAGAGCAGGAGTTTTCAAATCAAATTGTCCGCGGTGTTCGGGAAACGGTCATCGAAGACGTTAAAGGACCGCGAAACGTCTTCTACAGCAGCTCTGACGGTCAAACAACTAACAGATGAACGTAATCTTGCCATTGTTAACTTCGTGATTTCACATTTAGATGCCGATCAGCGACCATACTTACAAGTTTCAGTCTTTGGAGTGAATTTTTTTGGGCTACTCGATTCGGGAGCAACGAGATCGATTATAGGTACGGACGGCTGGAAACGATTAAGTATGTTGAAACTAGAAATTGATGCTACAGACGCACCAGTCTGCATGGTTGCGAATGGAAAGCAATGTGGTAGTTTAGGCTCAGTGATATTGCCCGTTGTTTTGATGGATCAGCTCAAGTTGGTTTCATTTCTGATTGTCCCAGAGGTTACTTCACCAATGATCCTTGGTACCGATTTTTGGCGTACCATGGGTATTGTTCCAGATCTTCGGAACAACGTCTGGAATTTCTCAAGCCTTTCTGCATTACAAACTTCTAGTGAAGTCTTACCGGCGCTAACAACGACACAACAGGGTGAGCTCAATACATTTTTGGCCATGCATGGAGTCGCATGAGCGAGGGTATTGGCTGTACAACCATGGTCAAGTATAAGATTGTCACTGATGCAGAACCCATCAAGCAACGTTATTATCCGGTATCACCAGTTATGCAACGTCATATTGATCAGGAATTGGAGCAGATGCTGAAAGATGACATTGTAGAACCATCAGCAAGTCCATGGGCATCACCTATTCTACTGTTTCCTGAAAAAGATGGTGGTCACCGATTCTGTGTTGATTTCAGACAACTCAACATAGTGACCAAAAAAGATGCTTACCCCATTCCTTACATCTCTAGTATTTTGGACAGATTGAGAGGAGCCAAATATCTGAGCTCACTCGATATCAAATCAGCCTATTGGCAGATACCGATGGAGGAGAGTAGTCGTGAGCTCACAGCGTTCAGTGTACCAGGACGTGGGCTATTTCATTTCAAAAGGATGCCATTTGGCTTAACCAATGCACCAGCAACTTGGCAACGACTCATATACAGAGTTCTAGGTCCTGAACTTGAACCTTACGTGTTCGTTTATTTGGATGATGTCATCATAGTGTCTGAGAGTTTCAAAGAGCACCTGGATATCTTGGAGAAAATTTTTGACAGAGTTCGTGCAGCTGGATTGACACTTAGTCGCGAGAAATGTCAGTTCTGTCGTACCGAGCTTCGATACCTAGGATATATTGTGGATCGTCAAGGACTTCGAGTGGACTCTGATAAGGTAAGTGCTATTTCAGAGATCCCGACACCAAAATCTGTGTCAGAAGTTCGTAGTTTCCTGGGAATGGCATCATGGTATAGACGATTTGTTCGGGATTTTTCGACTATCAGTGCTCCCTTGACTGCGTTGTTGAAGCTAGGACGTAAGTGGGAATGGACAAGAGAATGTCAGGCTGCCTTCCAGAGGCTGAAGGAATGCCTTGTGACGGCTCCTATTCTTACTTGCCCCGATTTTTCTCGAGCTTTCACTGTTCAGACGGATGCCAGTGGTTTTGGACTTGGAGCAGTTTTGTCACAAGAGTTTGAGGACGGTGAGCGTGTGATTTGCTTTCTAAGTCGCTCCCTCAATAAAAATGAGCGAAATTATTCTACAACAGAGAGGGAATGTTTAGCCGTCGTTTGGGCATTAGAGAAGCTCCGCCCTTATTTGGAGGGGACACGCTTCACTGTTGTGACAGCCCACCACTCTTTGGTATGGCTAAATAATTTAAAAGATCCGTCGGGTCGTTTGTGTCGTTGGGCAGTGAAGCTTCAGCAACATGATTTTGAAATCGTCCATCGTAAAGGAAAAGAGCATGTAGTTCCCGATTGCTTGTCTCGCTCAGTACCAATCACCGATACCATCCATGTTTCTCCTGTGCAGCCACAAGCCGAAGAAGATTTCTGGTACGCAAAAATGAAGGACTGCGTTGCCCAAAAACCAAGAAAATACCTGGCCTGGCGCATTCATGAGGGTAAATTGTATAAATATGTGAGCGATTCCGTAAGTTTGCTCACAGACGATGAAGACAGTTGAAAGAAGGTCATTCCACGAGGACAGCGTCACGAAGTTATGCGTCTTGTTCATGATGTTCCTACTTCAGGCCACCCTGGGGTAAATAAGACGTATAATAAGTTGAAGCGACGGCATTATTGGCCGAAAATGCGGCACGATGTCGCCACTTACGTTAGAAGGTGTGCTGCGTGTTTGACTCACAAAGTGGAGCAAAAAGCACCTTCTGGACTAATGGGATCACGACCTCGCGTTTTTAGGCCATTTCAGATGATCAGCTTAGATCTGGTAGGGCCACTTCCACCTTCTTTAAAAGGATTTAAATATATTCTTGTCATCTGCGACTATTACAGTAAATTCGTTCTGACATTTCCGCTTCGTACTGCCACTTCTCAGTCTGTAATCAAGCACGTCGAGAACGATGTCTTTCTTATGTTTGGGGTTCCGCAATACCTTATCTGCGACAATGGAGTGCAGTTCCGTAGTGGTGAGTTCAGAAAAGTGTGCGCGAAGTATGATGTGAATATTCTATTCAACGCACTTTACCATCCACAAAACAACCCAACTGAAAGAGTGAATAGAGTCATAAAGACCATGCTGGCTTCGTATGTAGAGGATAACCAGAAGCAGTGGGAGACCTTTTTTACCTTCGGTCAGTTGTGCGATACGGACGTTGGTTCACGAGGCAACTGGATTCACACCATATTTCGTTAATTTCGGTCGAGAACACATTATATCAGGAAATGATTATGCGACGGAAGCCATTGATCCAAATGGAGACGTAGAGTTTGATCGCGAGAACGTCGGCGATCAGAGACCAGCTCGATTCGACAAAATCTACAGCGAGGTCCGTAAACGCTTGGACAAAGCCCAGAAAACAGCCAGGATGAGGTACAATCTACGACGACGACCTGTCGAATATGCTGTAGGTCAGCGAGTCTGGCGCCGCAATTTCAAATTGTCTAACGCTGCAGAAAATTTCGCCAGTAAACTTGCAGCAAAATACGTTGGACCATTTGTGATCCGCCGGAAATTAGGTGCAACTGTTTACGAGTTGGAGGATATTAACAAAAAAGTTGCGGGAACATGGCATGTGAAAGATCTGAAGCATGATCCACCTGACAACAATATTTGAACATCCATTTTAATATAGAGAATATTTTTTTTTACTTCCATTTCCTTGTATTTCTCTCCACTATACATATTTCTTTTCTATTATCTACATTCTAGTTTGAGATGAAATTTCTCTGAAATTTCACCTCATCGAAGAAAAGGGGGGATTTGTTACGTTTTATTTTCAGTTTTCAGATTTTTTTTTATCCATTCTGATTCTTAATCTCTGAAATTCTAAATTAAATGGAATACTCCACTTTTGTTATTTACTATTCGCTTTTTGTTGTTTTAAAATGCAATTAATAATTATTACCCAATATTTCATTTTTTTGTTGACTTTAGTTGTAGTCATATCAAGTTACAAACCCTTGTCTCGGTGATATGCACGATATCGGTCACGGCGTCTCTGCTACGAGTGGTCGTTGACAGAGTCATAACAGAACCAGGGATGTTTTGAAATTAAGTAGATTTTGACTCTTGGAGATACAAATCAGTTACGAACTAGAAGTCGAGACGATCAAAGTGAATTAGGTTTTCGTGAATTTTGACCTTTTATTCTTGTCTTATTACCGTAGTGTAATCCGCAAGGGATCAAAAGGATTAAAGGCAAGTCGCTTGCAAAGTTATTGTTTTGTGCGAGTTTTGTGCGTTAGTTTTGCTATTTTGGAAGCACCCCAATCCCAGGGGGATTATTATCACAAAAATTTGATTATCGCCTACCACCAGCGATCAAACAAGTTGAAATCTCGTCTTGGTTCGACTCAAAGGTGCCGAAATCCATCCAGGCACTGGCCTTCTGACCAAGCTTTCCATCTTCACTGTGACGTCATCATTCCTTCTACACCTGCTGGTTATTGTCCGCCCGGAGAATAATTAGTCCGATGCGTCAATCTTGGTGCAAGAAGCCATCATCTGTCAGCTCCAACAACTACTGGAAATCCAGCTAAGTGGACATATCAAACCCTGCCCCTTTTATATTTTATTGTTATTTTTTTTACTATTTGCTGCTCGCCTGTAGCTTATTGCAGGATTTAAAAATATTTACATTATCATATTTCTTTTGATTTGTTACCACTTGAGCGTGGTTAAACTAGCTTCCATTTCTTTAATATTATTTTAGTTTGTACCATTTGTTACATATATATTATTACATTTATTTTATTACGCGTTGCGTAGAGCGCTCGACAATTTGTTTTCTTTCTCTTGTTCACTACGTTATATGCGGAATACGTTTCTGTGAACCGGAATCGATCGAGGAAGGGCCCGTTAAAGTTTTATTATCGCTTTAGGTATCCGTATAGGCGTTGTTACCTGTTTGCAGTATTTTTGAAGTAACTACGTACGTCGAGTACTCTATGGTCAGGCGCATTTACTATCTCTATTTTTCTAGTACTTTTTAAGTCTTAAATTTTGAACATTATCTTCATTATCAATTTCATATTTTCTTTATTAAAGTATATTCACATTATTACGTGAAGCCTAATAACTTGTTTTTGTGATTGCAAATTGCCTATCCCAATTATTTATATTTCAGCTTCAGGGTACGGTAGGTTGTTGTGTTAGAGTATTTAAATAATTATTTTTATGGTCAGCCATAAGATCAACGCTGACAGACTTATCGGGAAAATAGCCTTCCCATTTACCTTTGTCCCACAATACCTTATCTCAGGCATCTTCGCAGTTGTAGCCTGGGGACGAAATTTCAACTGTGTGGCGCCCAAACGGTAGTTTTACTACATTTATTTTTATTCATTATTTTGAAAAAGCTAGCCTCACTCTACCCAGTCCGGCCCTGGGATTTCGTAACTGATCGTTATCACTGAGCTAGAGTTACGAAATTTGAGTGACTTTGGATTAGATTCATATTTGTTTATACTTTTAGAATTATTGAATCCTTCACTCAAAGTTCACGTTATAAAGTTATGAATAATTATATGAAAGATTGAATATATGACTATCAATTCAAATTGGCGTTAGTTATCATTCCTATCAAGGGATAGTGTGAGAACACAATTCCAGCTCATAACATTGCAGTTCACCGTCTGTAGTATGTAGGTAGTCTGTGATTAGGCTTGATCATCGTTTTATATGTTATTATTTTTCATTGCTTCGCCTTATTCTATAATTTTAACTCTTGGACATTCAGGTGATGATAATGTATCTTTCGACTCAATAGCGACTTCAAGGTTATTGAAGGATTGAGGCAAACTATGCAACATCATGATGCTTAAGAGCTTTTATATCTTCAAATTTGTCAACAATATCAAAAACATCATTCAAGTTTTCGCGCATAACGCAATCTGCATCAATTCTTTTTGAATTAATGGCTTTAACAGAGTTGCTCTTCTTGCAGAGCCTTTGCTGTGATATGCTGTGGCCAAAGTCCTCCATACTTCTTCAGAAGTTCTACAGTTTTTCATCTGTCTGAGCTCTGATGATGATATCAATAACTAAAGTTCTGATCTGAAGCACGCTCATTATCCACTTCTTCACTACCTTGTACACAATTCCAGAGACTCGACTTCACTAGTACAAATTAGGGCTTGAACCTTCAATGTATCATAATTATTTCTGAGAATTGCTCCAATGCTATATATTCTTGTCCCTGAAACCATGACCTGTGGATATACCTTGAGACACAGATAGTAATTTTACTATTTCTGTAACACGTGCACCGAACTACCCTATTTCCGAGCTAAATTCTATTTTGGAAGTTCTCAACTCTAAGTTATAGTAAAAATTATTGGATATTATTGTCCGCTGGGTAAAAATCAAAATTGTGGATCATGGATGCCACTCCAATTTTTTATTCCATTGACTATGTCAAATTGGTATTTGGTAGAAATTTGTGTTATAGGATGTGTTCATTGTAGTGTGCGCAGTGAGCGTGATAGCACAGAGAATGTGAGAAATATTAATCAATAAAATGGATAATGTGAGTTATTTCATAGTATTATTTTACTGTAATGTGATCGTATTTGCAGAGATTGGTTTATCAAATCGATAAGATAGTTTCGATACATCTCTTATTTGAAAAGCTTTGTACTGGAGATATTTCATTGAACTTGTTACTAGAAGTATCATGTGCAACACGGACACTGAACGACTGTCCTTATTATCAAGGACAAGTTTTGCACGTCTTCGCCTAGTGCTCAGCCCTCACCTTCGTCTCGTGCTCCGCCCTCATATTCGCCTTGCTCTACGCCCTCATCTTCGCTTGGTTCTTCGCTCTCGCCTATGTCTTGGGCTCTGCCCTTGTCTCCACCGATTGCAGCCAAATTCATTCTGGACAAAAATAACAGACGGTCGGTCTTTATAGCATGATAAACTATTATTTATCAAAATTCGAACTCAATTATATTTTTTGTTCTTGACATATCGATCTATAATTTCATCTATATTTTAACTATAAGGTCTATATATATATATATATATATATATATATATATATATATATATCTATATATATATATATATATATATATATATATATATATATATATATATGTGACAACAAAAAATATTTCTAGGTCAGTTGTGCGACTCCCACGATATATCTCAGATTTTCCAATCTTCTCTGGGAAGATTCAGCGAGTCTCGAAATTCTGAAAAAAAATAGAAGTATTCAGTTATTTGATATCTGCTGAGCAATTTAGGAAATATTATTGGCAATTGAGTCGAAATGTGGGGAAAATCATTTGTAATGCTATATGTAAGATAACTCTCGTCCATACGTCATTTCACTAAGAGATAACATTACCAAACTTATGCTTTGGATTGAAGTTCAAACAGCATTGTGTTACAATTATACTGAGAATTGGTGAAAGTCACGAAAAACTCATCAGTTTATATTAGTACAGAGTGATCAAAAATGATTGTCTGTGCCGCTTTGTTCTGATTTTTCCTTTGCCGCCTGCTTGAGATAGTGATCTTCAAGTGACAGATGACAGTTCTTCTGAAAACACTATTCTAACCTAATAATTTGATAGAATAATAATAAATTCTCAATAATCAGTCAATAATACAGCTATTTACTTACTTTTTTATTTATTGAATCAGATTATGGATGAATCCGTCATAAAATATGCAAAATATACGCCATTGTGTTCTTGAAATGTCGATAATGTAGTTTTCAAAATGAATAAATTTATACTAATTTTATTCCATGAAGATAGTTTTGATCATAATGCGAACTTTTGCCTGTCACCTGTCAGACAATCATTATTGATCACTCTGTATATAAGAATTCAATATCTCAAATGCAATTTTGACTGCAAGCATCAACTACAGTAATTGTATAACGATCAGATAAGCGCTCATTTCAATACATTTTTATCTTGATATGTCTTTAATAATCCCAATCAGCATATAATGGTCTCAAAATAGAGATAAAAGAATCAGTTGAGAGATGGATAGCTATCGGAATTGGAACAAAAACTGAAAAAGAGGAATTCGTCTAAATGAAAATAGATTCGTATGTAGGACTCCTTCATTACCCCATTAAGTCCACAATAATATCATGAACATCTGCTGGATGCATCATATTACATTAAGTGTGCAATGGACTGCAAGCATCACATGAATCCAAATAAAATATTCAATTCGCTGCGAATTCATAAACAGAGAACACATTATACCCATTAATGTACTGAGTGAGCATGAAAGTATATTCCAAAACGAAATGAGCAAAACAGCGTAAATGTAGTTCTATTCGTATGACATAGCGTGATGCTACGTTAATTTCAAAAGCACTAATTTAAATCTATGTGAACACATTGTGAAGAAAAATCTTCGTTTAGCAAAGTTAATAGCTACAAACGCACGACAACAGTACATTAGCAGTGAATTTCAAGGAAATAAACTTGGAGTAATATTAGATACTAAAAATATCAACTGCTTACAGATATACCAGCAAGTAATTCTCCAAGCTTATTCGATACTTCCAAAGTTTCTACAGACATAAATCTCACTAATACGTGGGTAATACAATAACGATCTCGAAATAGTTAAATTTATGATGAATTAATTAATTACAAATAATTCAGAAACTAATTTTCTCCAACGCTGTTCTGAGATCTGCACACTCCTACCCTACACAACCTAATAGAGCAAGATCCCAGGCCCGCCAGACCTTACTTATTTTCTGAGAAACAAAATGTGTGGAATAGAGTAGTGTTAGTATGTACATGGATCATACGCATGCTAGCTAGTTTGTGGCGACGGCCAATCTACAGATACGAGGTGCTGGCGGTAAGTTAAGACATTACTAACTTTTCTTAAGGTCTTGAGTGCTGATTTTGAGTTATGTTTCAGAGAATATTGTAAAAAATTGATAATCAACACTGCTAGATACTTTCCATCGGTGGTTTTTTCTGCAAGACTTTTTGAAGCTCACAAAAAATAACGTGATCTTGCTTATAGTTTGAGTGCTAATTTTCATATATGACAATCAGGGTACAATTTCAATACTTTTTGTTAACAGCTAGATTAATCATAGGGCTGAACATCCCGCAGACACATCTAAAATATCGCTGTGAGTAAAAGCGCGAGGTCACTATTTGTAGGCTTGATAGTAAGTGAAGTATCTATGGGCATCCAACTCTTCCTTGGTCTAGCTATTCATAAGAGGTCTTGAAATTGCTCACTGAGTATTATATATAAAAATCTGGACTCAGACTATTAGTAAGATATCGATATTTTCAGGGAGCTTTGCAGCGTTTAACAGGAATTACTGCCGATGAGAAGTGTCTGGCAGTTTTGATAATCAATTTTCATCAATATTCTCTAGAATATACAAAGAAATCAGCACTCAGACTTCAAGAAGAATGAGTATTGTCTTGATGTACCTATAACACCTCGTATCTATAAATTGGCCGTCGGCACAAACTAGTAAATATGTGTATGATCAAAGTACCGACTAACACTATTCTAATCCACAAATTTTGTTTCTCAGAGAATAAGTAGGGTCTGGCGGGTCTGGGATCTTGAACTATAAGATTATGTTGAAGTAATCAACATTCCAACACATTGTTTAAAAGTAGTCCTTGTATCATTCATAATCATATCATCATCATTTTCGACTAATCAGAGAATGTTGGTTGGTTACTATAGTTACTTCTTAACAATTCATTCCTGGTTTTTAGTTTGGCTTCTCAAAATTTTCTATGGCCGGAGAGCTGGCAACATAAAAATGCAAGGTATAGAAAGCATTGAATATTCATTGCTTAATAGGTTCCATCACCGATCTTAAACATTGAGTGACTAGTCTGCCTGCGGGTTCAGAAAGATTAGGGCCAAAGCGGACGACTAGAAAGAATAAATTATACAAGAAAAAAAAAATGATACGATTCATCATGGAAAATTATTGGTAATAATCGCTTATCTGTCAATGAAGCTATGTGCTGGATGACAGAGGAAAGAACGAAAGAGATAATTGAGGCAGACTGTGATGAAGATTCCGGTTTCAATCACTCTTGACAAATTTGTTCCACACGATACGTTACCATATACGATATATTATTTTGATAATTGTCAACAATAGTATAAAAATTTCTATATTATACATATACAGAGTGATTGTGAATTGTCTGTCACGTGACTGGCAAAAGTTTGCACTATGATCAAAACTATCTTCGTGGAATAAAGTGAGTATGAATTTATTCATCTTGATAACTACCTTACCGACATTTCAAGAACACAGTGGCGTATATTTTACATATCTCATGATGGATTCATCCATAATCTGATTTAAAAATCAAGGAAGTAAATAAATAGCTGTATTATTGAAGATTTATTATTATTCTACTAAATTATCAAGTTAGATCAGTGTTTTCAGAGGAACTGTCATCTGTCACTTGAAGCTCACTATCTCAAGCAGGCGACAAAGGAAGAATCAGAACAAGGCGACACGAACAGTCATTTTTTATCACTCTGTATAATAGGAGTGCTAAAAGGTATGTTCAATGTCAGAATAATTTTTTAATCTACAAAAACTAATATGCGAATTCGGAGACCTTTTATTCCTCTGTCCACATTGGGTTCATTGTACTGCATATCTTCCTTGCTTTCCCAATCGATATTATCCTCAGATTTGCTCTCGTTGCAATTTACTGGAAAACGACATCAAAAATTTAAAATGGGTATCAACAAATATAAGATTGATAGAATGTGCAAAGGTTTGTCAGACTGCTCTTGATCAATAATGATGTCTTCAACATTAAATGATATCATAGGCCCATCCTACCATTGAAGCTGATATTTGGAGTCCATTTACTTTCATCCGAAGTCTTCTGACGTGGATTCAGAATTTTGTAGTTCTTTTTTTTCATGGTTCTTCGGCATCAATAACTCTTTAATTCCTTGAAACTAGCGCTAAGTGAGCAATATGTACGGAATCACGTGATACCATCTCATATAGTGCACAGATAAAATTCTGAGAACCCAGGAATACATTGGCTCCACTTCTATCACAATCTTCACTGCTTGATTCAGCAAATGAGCTTCGAGATTATTCGCTAGATATAGTGATGATTTTGAAGGATGCTGTTAATCTTTTCTAAAGAAAACAACACAAGGCAATTCCGACTCCTTTGGTAAAAGAAAACTGCGAAAGGAAAGAAAAAAACTTCGAATACCAACTCTAAAGGTTTAGTGGGTCGGAGATACTATCTCATGTTGGAAGCTTTATGTTATCAAGAACAGTCTGAGGCTAAAAACTATTCAACACGCTTTCAATCTAATTTTTGTTATTATCCTTTTTTGATTTATGATGTCGTTTTCAGTAGGTGTGAACGAAATGAAATTAAAGGATGATATCCATTAGGGAAGCAGAGAAGATATGCGGCTCGATAAATCCAATGTTGAAATAAAGAATGCATCGATACGCACTCCTGTTGATACGATACTGATATTCATTAAGAAAGCATCGTCGATAGCGATACCGACACTGATACGGGCAGTGAAATATGTAGGAAGTTGTGGATATAGATAGAAAACAGACGCTAATGATCACGTAGTTACTACATACGTATTCAGTAGAAGAAACGTCATAATCGCAAGTCAATAAAGCTTGGATAAATTATACCGCGTTCACATGAACGTACTAAGTACGTTTGGACATTGATTATTCATGTATCAATGTATTCGTATATCGGCAGATTAATATCGTCGATTCCGATATAAATAAGACAAAGTAATATATTTCGGTTATATTCTTCTTTCAATTACTAGAAATATATTGACCTAGTTGAATTTTCGATTCTAAAATGTACTGGAAATTGTCCTTTGCTGTGGAACAGAAGTGATTTGAAAACGTTCACAAGAAGATCCATAACATTTGCAACATTTTTTAAAGATCCCCTATCTTATAATATTAGTCCAGTCAAAATAGACATTCACCCTTGCATGAATTCCCAAGAAGCTGAAAATTGGCATGAACGTTAAGGATACCATTGTGATGAAGTTGTGAAAAGTCCCAATCGATCCCATGTGTGCAAAAAATTTTATGCGAGGTCAAAGTTCGTAGAAATGGGTTATTCGAATTTGGCAACGAAATTGTCAGTTTTATGATAGGAATAGCTGAGACAAGAATTATAGATCCTCCAATTCTCTACAAAAATGGTGCCTACCTTTTTTTCCAAGATTTGCCATTTCTGAGAAAAAGCCATTCTAAAGTTATATTCTTCATGAGATGCACATGTTCCCACGCCACCAATGAGGTAGTGTATTTGACGCGTATTTTTCGTCGTGGCTTCTCCGGTAGTCCTATTCCACGGTCTTCATATTGTAGTTCAATATAATATTAGGTCTTGTTACTCAAATGCTTCTTGTTTTTCTTCATCTTCCTGAGTTGACATAAATTGTTACAACGGCGATACATCAATTGTTTCGTCGTTGATGTAAGGATCATCTTCTGTTAGAGACTCAGTATTTGAACACGATTGACCTCCACAACTGGTGCATGCTAGTGAACAAAGTAAGCCTATTTTTTTGAAGTTGCATTTCGGATTACATCTTATTTTGCAGTTAAAAAAAAATAGCATTAAGGAGCTTTTCTGGTGCAGGTGGGAGTATAGTGTGGATTGGTTCTAATACATCATCAACTAGCTTCCAACCCCATTCTTCTGGGCTTAGCTGATCACCAAGTCACCCTTGAACTCGAAAAAATGTTGATGAGCAGAAGCCAACGTTAGAGGAAGACAAGCTAATTGAACACCGTTCTTATTATGTGTATGTTTTTCAAAAGATACGTAGCGTAATTTATCTTTGCAAGTAATTTAAAGTAGGTAACAGACGGGCACTGCCACGTTGACAATTGAACAGAAGACAGATGTTGCTCAATGTTGCCATAATATACATAGGCAGCGAAATCATGCATATTATTGAAAATATAACTTTAGAATGGCCTTTTTTCAGAAATGGCAAATCTTGGAAGAAAAAGTGTGATCACCATTTTTGTAGAGAACTGGAAGATCTATAATTTTTGTCCCAGCTATTTCTATCATAAAACTGACAATTCCGTTAAAAAATTTGAAAACCCATTTCTACGAACTTTGACCTCGCATATAATTTTTTGCACGCATGGGATCGATGGGGACTTTTTACAACTTCATCGTAATGGTATCCCTAACGTTCATGCCAATTTTGAGCTTCTTGGGAATTTATGCAAAAATACTCGTATTTTTAGGGCTAACTTGACCGGACTATATAGACACGGAGCACAACTACTGATTAAAATAATATAAAAATTTGAGAGGTAATCCATATTTAAGTTTTTTCGTCTATCTCACTCAGAACACCATTTTTAGACTCCGCTCCTATTTGCAGCAAGGACTCCAATTCTAACACCAAAGGTCCCAACGAAAAAAATTATGTCACTCATTCTAAGAGCCTCTTAGAATGAGTGACATCAATTTTTTTCGTAAAACGTCTTTCAATACAAAATCTAGCTCACTGGGAAGCTAATTTTCTGGGGAAAAGTTTGACTTTGTATTGCATCTGGTGTTTTGAATGCAGATTACACTAGCACTCGTAGTTTAAATTGAAGAGAGCATTGAATGTAATAAATATCTCATACATTACGATATTACTATCTTGAGGATCAACTTATGGCGTGGTTATCAATATAACGGTAAACTCGAAGTGAGAAAGTATAGATAATTGGCTCCTGTTGATAGTATTCAACAATCAAATTTTCCTGATAATGATAATAATAATAATAATATTCATCATAATATCAATTTCCGGTTGTTCTACACTCGCACCTCTTAATAGGCACAACAAGGTAGCAAGTTTTATTCACCAGAATCTGAATTACAGATACTTTACTCAGGTAGCAATCGTCGCACATTACAAATATGAGCCGCTATCAATCTGTGAAAACGCCTCTACCTGACTATACTGGAACAGACAGATAATTACAGATGAAGAAATTCAATGCACTATACCAGACATAGTCTTAACACTAACAGAGAAAAAAATAACCTGTATAATAGACATATCGATGCCACCAGCTACTAGTATTGAGGCTACATATGCAGAAAGAATGAATAAATACCTCCCGATAGCTGACGAGATCAGAGAAATGTGGCGTATGGATTGAGTACAAATTATTCCCATAGTAGGATGCAATGGCGAAGTTCCTGAGAAATTGGACGATGGCATACAAATACTAGAACTATCCATAACATTATACATACCCATGCAACGCGCTGCGATTCTAAACACCTGCAGCATTATAAGAAGGGTTCTAGGTGAAGCGTTCTCCAGTCCAAGGAGAAAGCCCATATGGAGATCCGGATGCATCTCCTCTCCTGAAACTTTATTAGACTTGAGATATATATATATATATATATATATATATATATATATATATATATATATATATATATATATATATATATATATATATATATATATATATATATAAGTCACATTGCCCTCAGTTCACGGCCACATTTATAATAATGCTGACACTTTACTTTTGTTTCCCTCACTTTGCAGTAGAATAAGTTGACTTCATGACTTAGAATAGAAATAATAGTCAGTCTTGTATCTGCATTCATACAATAAATAAATTGTACTCCAAATAAAGTTTTGAAAAACTTAGTTGCTGAATAAAGAAACATATCTTATATATATATATATATATATAGATGTATATATATATATATATATATATATATATATATATATATATAAATATATATATATATATATATATATATATATATATATATATATATATATATATATATATATATATATATATATATATATATATATATATATATAGAGGTTAGGAGTAATTGCGACTGCAGTTAGTTACATAAACAGATGTGGGTGCGGCAGTCAACATTTGGGCTTAATAAAACACTCTAGTTAATTTGTAAATGAATAAATAGTATAACTTCAATTTCTTCAAGCAATAATTCCTTTAGCTTTTGAGGATGGCTGAGGTGCAGCCGAAACTGTAGAGCAGAAAAGAAATAAAATTAAAATATTGACTGAAATCCCAAGAATATATAGCTCACATTATATACAAAACTAGTCCAAATATCGTAAGTCCACTACAAAATCTAATATGTAAATGGAGAACTAATATCGTCACAGGAACGGAAAACTCCAGCTTCACCAAAATCCCGATAAACATCCGCAGAGGTATATTTCAAGGAGATTCTTCAAGTGCTTTGTGATTTTTTCTTGCGCTCGACCCACTTTCGACAATTCTTAGGAGCACTTGGTGCGGATATCAATTAGAACAGGGGAACAACAAGTTTCCGAACCTCATCTACATGGATGACATAAAACTCTTTGCCCGATCAGAGCATGATCTCAAAAGACTGCTCAAATCAGTAGACACATTCAGCCAGGACATCAGGATGAATTTTGACATAGAAGAATGCAAAATCAATGGTATGCGAAGAGGAAAGTGGGAGGAAGCAGAAATCTACAAGACCCTAAAATAGCCACATGAAGAGATCAGTAGCATGAACAAGGATGACCAATACAAGTATCTGGGTATGTATCAGAAAACTGTAATGGCCCACTCAAACATAAAAGAACAGTTGATGAATAAAATGATCATGGAGACGAAGTCCATCCTGAAAAGTAAATTATCAGGAAAGAATAAGATTCTAGCGATCAACACCTATGCCGCTCCCACAGTCACATACAGCTTTGGATTATCAAAATGGACACAGACTGAGCTTGAAGACCTGAATAGAAAACTAAGAGTGTCTTTTACAAAATATAGGGACCACCACCCACGTAGCTTCATGGAACGCTTTCATCTCTCACGTAAACTTGGAGGCAGAGGAGTGATCGACTTCATTAACGCACATTACGATCAGGTCGAAAATTTAAGAGTCAATTTCCAAGGAAAGAGCGAAGAAAACAGAGCCTACAAAGAGATCGAGAAGGGTGACAAGAATTACACTCTCTTATAACTGGGACACTCTGAATACCAGCCGCTCACAAATAAAATCACAGATGAAAACAAGATACAGAGATGGAAAGCAAAACCAGGACATGGCGAATTCATTGCAAATATCAGTACAGAGCATGTAGACCTGAATGCGACTCATGCATGGTTCTCCTACAATAACATCTTTTCTGAAAAAGAAGGTTTCATACTGGCAATCCAAGATAGAGGTATATCCACAAGGAGCTATAAACGGCACGTGATGAAAGACAATACAGTACAAGACAGATGTCGTATGTGCAACAAAGCTGAGGAGACTATTGAACACCTAACTAGTGGTTGCGAACAACTTTCAGCTAGTATGTATGCCGACAGACATGATAACATTGCTAAAATAATACACCAACAACCATGAAGGCTTTGCAATGGCCATACAAGACAAAGTCATTGCTACACGTGATAAGAAGTACATCATCAAAGACCCGAAGCAAACACCCACAAGATGCAGGATGTGCACTGCCGAAAAAGAGACTATTGAACATGTAATCCCAGCATGCACACCATTAGCCAGCACAGAATACCTTTGGCAGCATGATAACGTGGCAAAGATCGTACATAGCAAGCTTTGTCACAAAATAACAGGAGCACCGATTGTGCCATACTATAAATATGAACCGAAGCCAGTCATAGACACTCCGATGTATAAGCTATACTGGGACCGCATACTCCAAACGGACCAAACGACATACTTACCTGATAGACATTGCTGTTCCGGTGCCAGATAATTTCAAGAAAAATATGCGGAAGAAATTACCAATTACTTATCATTGTCAATTGACGTAAAAAAATACTGGGAGCAGGACAAGGTTCAAATCCTACCTCTAACTCTTGGAGCGACAGGAGAAATCCCACGAAGTCTTCACGATGTCCTGAACGTACTAGACCTGGAGAAAAATACTCACTTGCAGATCCAGAAGGCCGCAATATTTGATACATGCCATACAGTGAGAGAATTTCTCAATATTTCCTGAAGATCAGCGTATGAGACTGGAATTCTCTGTAACAAATACCAAATAAAAATGTATTGTACTGCTACAATACCAAAATTTTAGATTGTATATATCTACATTCTTAGTAAGGTCGTTGTACGATTTTTTACGTACCTGAAAAGAGAAAATGAGAATAATAATAATAATGATAATGATAATAAGAATGATGATAAGGGGCCCGAAGTCCAGCACCACCTCTCTGTAGTGGGCTTACGCTAACGAGGCAATATCAACTGATGGCAGCCCCACCAATACGCTGTTAGGACTTCCTACTGAGAGCAATGAAGAGGGAGCCGATAACACAAGTAGACCGACAATAGAGTGCACAAAACAGTTCTGGGAAAATATCTGGTCCTACCAAGGTGATCAAAAAAACGCCAGGTGGCTAAAATAGGAGAAACAAAGTATTGGAGATATAATGTACCAATAGGAAATCACAGAAGAAAAAGTGAGGAAAACGACCAAGAAAACACTGAACTGGAAAACACATGGAGAGGATTATGTACTAAACTAATGAAATGTAACATTTCATGTAGCACAAAAACATCTACACAGAAATACTAGGAGATCCCTCGAAACAGCCCCAATTTATGACTTTTGGAATTACATAATCAATTCTAAAAACAATGCAGGGTAGAGTTCTAAATCATCAGATATTCCAGCAACCCTTTCCTTGGGTCTTTCTTCTCAATTTCACTGACTCTAAGTCGTTCCAATATATCCCGATTTTGCCCCTCTGCTTTGCCATTTTGTTGTGGCCAGTAGGGGACAGGGTTAGAGAGTAAGATAGTACACTCCTCACAAAATGCCTCAAGCTCCTCACTTACAAATTGTTGTCCACTATCAGCCGTAATTGATGACATATAGTCCAATCGACTTGATATTTCTTCCAATAGTTTCATAATCTGGGCGCCAGTGATAGTTTTAGTTATTTATACTACTTTATTACCAATACCATAATCAGAAATCAGTTTCAGGCAATGGTTCCAGTAGGTCTATTACTATGTTTACCCAGGGAGCATCTAGCAATTCACGACGCTTCATCTGCCCGGTGGGTTCGGTAGTCGTACCAAAGTACATCTTTTGCAACCCTTCACTGAACTTTCTGCATCTCCATCAATTCTTGGCCACCAAACTTTGCACCTCAGACGTCCCTTCATAGCTAGAATACTTTGGTGTTCTCCGTGCGCTGCATCTAGAACGTCTTTTTGGAGTTAGTGTGATATCACTAACCTTCTCCCTTTCAATAGTACACTACAAGAAAAACATAGTTTGATTGTGAGGATCTTATACCCTCTAACATCCTCATGCTTATTATTGTTATCGACTCCTTTTTCCACTTTGCATAACTCTTGGTCACTGTCAGAGTGCTTACTGATGTCATCCATTGGAATTGCGTATGTTTTAGCATTTTTCACTATTTGTTGTACGTGTCCGTCATGATTAGTTTTCACATCTCTTTAATAGAAGCTATAGTGCTCACATTATTCTGACTTTTATCTTGATGATGTTGTCCATACTCCTTCTTTTGACGATTCACCCTCTTCAACGTATTAGCTTCCGTAATTATCTTATCTAATGTTCTAGGTTGCTGTCACCTGTAGTTGAAATCTTCTTACATAAATCAAGCGATGTACATTTCTTGGTTTTTGATTTATTAGGTGTTCTTCTGTTCTATCAAATTTGCATTTTTCTGCTTGAATACTTCTGGGGCAGCAAACAGGTGTGACTACTGAATAACAATGACTAATGCTACGACAAGAGGTCTGATCATGCCCTAAAGACGTATGGAAGATTCTTGTATAGCGTGAAATATATTCTTTCAACTAATCGAGCAATTGGAGAAGAGAAACGAGAAAAAAATCATTTTCCTTGATATTCTTGAGAAAAAGAACACCGGAATAATGGAATTATCTGATTGCAATCCCAACCTTTTTGAAGATATCAGAAGAATTGGAGGAGCATTCACTTATAGAACAATAACGGTACTTGAAAGAAAGAAGAGTTCTAAGGCATCACTTATCACAAGAAAAGAAATTGGTTTGAAAGTATCCTTGTACCAAGACATTCTGTACATAAGAAGAGATAAGTATACAGTAAACGATGACAACATTGAAAAATCAATCAAGAAGAAAATTCGAGTCTCAAAGACTATCAAACTAACAACCAAACTCAAGGCGGTTTCCGAGAGCAAAAAAAAAGAAGAACACCTTAAAAGTGAACTAAGCGAATTAAAGACTGAGAATCCAATCAATTCCAGAAAATCAAATGGCAAAATAGTGATTGAACATAAACCTTTTAGTGGGATTTTGGAGCATACAAGAATACAAAAACTTATACAATTTATGTGCAGGAGAAAAGCGCATTTTGTTGAAGTGTGAATTCATGTCTAACTGGAACATGAAATAATCTTGAAACAGAAAAAAACCCTCCATTTCCAAATCAATATTGCAGATATGAACAAAAAGCCACTAAAATTGCTAACACCGGCCGGGCAATTGGAGTTCTTATCATTTCACAGCTTTCCCATCTCAAAATATCTTGAGAATTAGTGACGAGCTGCACTGGATATAATTCAATCTCCAAAACGGTGATACGCGATATTTATTTTAGGAGTAACTTATTTATCACAATCATTTGATTTCAATACTCCATTAGAACTTTCCTCAGAAAATTAAAAAGATATCATGAATTATCACTCAAATCATTCTTTTATACTTGGTGGAGATCATAACACATGAATTGGCGAAGGTAATCAGGAAAGCGAAACGCTTTAATGGAGAAACTAGACTTCTACAAGACTGCTTATGACAAAGTATCGAACAGCAAGGGTAAAACATCAATAGAAATATTTAAAGATGCAAGATTCACAAAATTCACCTATATTGGTGCAGTAGATCGGAGCACAATTGACCTAATATGAACCGATTCGAATGCACTCAACTTTATAAAAGATTCAACCATTCTCGATGATATTTTAGTTTCTCTCAATTTTTTGTTCTCTGTGAAAACAATCTATCGGACTAAAACCTCCACTGAATGAGTGTGTCACTATAAAACTGGATCAATGAGAACCAAATGAGACCCTGAGAAGACAGAGTAATACAAATAAGAGTTTCAAAATATTCCAAACAACATTATACTCAACACGAACTTTATCAATTTCATCAGGAATGAGTTCAAATGCGTTTCAAATAGAATTGGAATTGTTAACAAATCTATCATATATGCAAATAATCCTGAAAACATTGAAAACAAACCATGGTTGGACGAAAAATGTAGAAAACTCAGAACTTTCGCTGAAAATTGTTTGAAAGTATGCAAAAAGCATGATTTTGTAGAGAAGGAATTTGGAGCTCATGCAAGAGCTGTAACACAATACAAAAATAGCATAGCTGGAAAGATGGCAGTATAAACTGAATATCAAAAACAAACTAGAGATGGTTGCGAATCAAAAAGAGTTCAGGCTCACTATTAACTCGTTACGGAAAACATCTCCTATTGTAAATCGCATCATTTTTTCCAGAGTTGGTACTACATGCAAATAATTCATAGCAACCAGATTTTTTTTGTCGCTCATTACCCATATCTTGATGATGATATTTTTGGAAATTAGGTCAGCACTTCGGAAATTTGAGTCAAACAAATTATCTGGGTCAGACAAAATAATATCAATGAGCAACTCCGAAATTTACCGCTCACATTACTAGAGTGTCTCAGAAACCTTCTAAACTCATTCATTACAACTAAAGATTCAACTCTAGAATTGAAAACATTGAAAGCAACTCTGCTACACAGAAAAAGTGATCGCATGGACACAAACAACTACAAAAGTATAACGCTCGATAACTTTATTACAGAGCTACTGACATATATTCAAAATGTAAGGATGCAGACTAGGGTGGAGAGTGAAATGATCCTACCTGAAGCTCAAGCTAAATTCAGAAGAAGACATTTCTGTATAGATAATATATTCGTCAATGACACAATCATACAGACAGCATTCCTGAAAAGCAAGCAAGGGATCTTTGCTATATGTATCAATTTCAGAAAAGCTTTTAATTGAGCCTCACACTCGGCCCTTTAGAACGAAATATTCCAGAGATAAATTCGCGGTAGAACTACTAGACTACTAGAAAATATTTATGACGGAGCTGTTTCAAGGCTGAATATGAAGAATTAGAAGAAATACAAATAACCAGAGGAGCCTCACAAGGTGATTATATCAGCTCGTTATTTTTTGCATTGTATATTCCAGACCTGGAGGATTCCATGAAAGCAAAAATTTTGCAAGATTATTAAATAAATTGAAAACTGACATCTTGTCATTGCGGTATGCAGACACATAGTCTTGTTTGCGCACTCACAGGCCAGATTAACAAAGAATGCTGAACGCACTTACAGAATACAGTGATCAACACGAATCAACTTGAATTTGCAGAAAGTACCAGCATCATCCATTTCCGCAGAGGAAGGAGACCTGAACGACGTATGATACATGTCTACCAAGACAATGAAATGATATTTGTGACCAGATACAAGTATTTCGGAGTAATTCTTACAGAATCAGGACTAGTTTAACGAAAACGTAAAAGATTAATTTATTACTGGAACAAGACTGAGTAGAAGTATAAAAAATACAATGTCAAAGCACACATGCGCTTCTGGAGAAGAAACATGGAACTTCATAACACTGTTTTAATACTCCTATTGTTGTACGGATCAGAAATGTAGAGATCACTTCAAAGCTAAAATATCGAAAAAGGACAGTCTCACGTTCAAAACGCTCTACAATTTCCAAAAATCTATATCCAATTATATGATAAGACGAGAAATAGGAATCGTGAAATTAGAGATGATAATCCTCAAGAAAATGCCAAGTCTATGATACAAAATTTTATTCATGCTGGATGATAGATATCTGAAGATTTGCCACAACAAACTCCCATCACGTAATGAAAAACCCTCCACAGATATATCAAACAACAAACAAGATGAGCATAACTGGGCGAGCAAGTTTATATTGGAAGAAGCTAATTTTGGTTGGCTAGAGACAAAACAGAGTTTGTAATACTGTAAATAGGAACGGACAACGTCATAAAAGCTTATACCTATTCATTGTGTGAATTGACAGCACTTGCATCCAGAACTCTGCTTCTAATACAAATCATTCCACTTATATAACAAGTCAAAATAACCTATCCTTGAATATTCCTTCTAAGCCATTAAAATTATGTAGCCAACTCAGAGCGGCCAACACAAAACACTTCTATATATACCAAGACGGCTATTGCCATTAGTTCAAGTACGAAAAATTTGCAGCATATGCTATACATATGAAGAAAACACCCTGAATCATTTGCTTCTCAATTATCGTATATTCAATCACAACAGAAACACCTTCACAACAAGAAACATATCATGTTCTAGCAATGTACTAAGCCCGATCAAAGAATTACTTGCTAAACTAACCAAAGAGAAGACCCTGGACATATATATATATATATATATATATATATATATATATATATATATATATATATATATATATATATATATATATATATATATATATATATATATATATATATATATATATATATATATATATATATATATATATATATATATATATATATATATATATATATATACTTTCTTCAAAGCTCCATCACATGTACACACTCTAGAGCCTTCGGTATATATATATATATATATATATATATATATATATATATATATATATATATATATATATATATATATATATATATATACTTTCTTCAAAGCTCCATCACATGTACACACTCTAGAGCCTTCGGCTGATGTCTTACATTTTGAACACTGTACACACACACAACCACTCACCGTAACGTCACCAGCCATCAGCTTGAATAAACATTCTTTCAATATTTCACAGCCTGCGGTTGAATGAGGTTATGATTGGAAAATTCCCTGAGATACAACTCTGTAACTGTATGATCTGTGTTTATGTCATGTACTCACCGTTAATGTATCCTGAATGCAACCGATCATTGTTTTGTGGAATATTTTGTATATTTGGTTCTGATTTTGTTTATCGTTACGTTGGTCTTCGACTCAACAAATTAAGATTTGATGTTTGCCAGTTTTGTCCCTACCAACATGTGACTGAACTAGTTACTGACTCACTGACTCCGTAACGCTCTAAGGGCTGGTATATTAGTCTTTGGTTTAACTTAAGCGGAGCTTAATTACCTCGGTGATAACTGATCTAACAATCATTACTTTGGGAATAAAGCTACGTTTAGGGTGAACCATGGACTAAAATACTGGACCTTAGAGCCAGTATTTCAGCCAAAGTTTCAATCGGGCTCGGGGAAAGTAAGAACTTCTCATTTTTTTTGTTCTTTCATAGATAACCATTTCATCCATAATACTTATCTGGAACATCATCATTTACATTTGAGGTATTTCGTGTTAGTTATTATGAGCTAAGCAAATATTCTATTTGACTGACGACCCATCACTTTTCAACGGGCGCCTTAGGCGCCTTGCATACCCCTAGCATTGTATACTAGCTTTTTCCCGCGACTTCGTCCGCGTGGAATAGTTATTTTGGGCAGCATTTTCAAGTTTTTAGGATACTTAGTTTGCAAATTATGAACATACACACTGTTTTGGCTTACTTTAAATAGTTCATTCTAATACATTTTCATGAACTGCATCTCTTGTTTTTTAATCCTTTGCTAAAACATAAAAAATAGAGCTGCCCATGGGAAAAACTGAAATTTTCTAAATGTATAACTGCAACTTAGAGCGCCTGTCCTTGAGCTTTGTCTATTGTCAATGCAAATGCTGCTTTTAGATGAAACTGCACTCTTTTAAACTGAAATGGCAAATCGGTGGGAATTATCAGAATACGGGAAATTCAAACATTTTCTTCTTCCGCCATTCCAGTCAAAGCCGACGTGTCCGAGTTTTCTCCAATGTTTCAGCAGCCCTTTGAGATGCATGGCGCTAGGCATCTTAAAGCTGCCGCGCTTGACTCTGTCCTCCAGTCTCAGCAGCTCCTTGAACTGTATGACGTTCGGCATGTGAAAACTGCCGCGCTTGACTTTGTCCTCCAGTCTCAGCAGCTCTTTGAGCTGTGCGACGCTCGGCATCTAAGGTCAAACGGGTTTGAGACTGCTCTTCAGACTCTTTGCTTCTAACAACTTTCGCAGCGCAAGCTCTGCTAGACCTACGCGCTAAATTGGATTTGCGTTCTCGACGCATATCAGAAGCAAGAAGAATAACGTAATGAAACAAAAAAAAATCTTCTACCTGACCTATACAAATCAAAAATAATCTCACTCTAATTATAAAAGTATTTTTATTGAACCAAATCAAAAAAAAAAAATGCTATAACTATTCACAATTCATTTTACTTATGAACCGAATCAAAGCAAAAAGTTGAAAGAACTATGGATTACGAAATAACTCATTCATTTTTGATATTTGCAATCGCCTGCTCTGATGTGACGGGCCGTTCGGGTAGCCACATTCAGTAAGATTTCTCTCTCTACGCCGCTCTGCGCAGGCGCTTGGATTTCAATACGAACCTTCATCTCCTATTCCATCTCCATGCTGGTCGAAATCACAAAACCGCTGGAAGAAATGTTTCTTCACTTATTATCAAGTGCCTGATGCCTGAATACGAAATTTCATGGTTCTATCTTCGAGAAAGACGAACTTCCATACATACTATCATCCCCTATTTCAACCCCCTTGCAATAAAAGGTAGCCTATATCCTTCCTCAAGCTCTAGTTTTTCTCTGGACCAAATTTTATCAAAAACGATTGAGAGGTTTAGGCGTGAAAGCGTAACAAAAAGCCAGACAGAGTGACTTTCGCATTTATAATATTATTATATATTATATATTATATATATATATATATATATATATATATCATATATTATATATTATATAGTAAGGATTCATTGATAAATTCCTATTTCATGACTTCACTGAAACATTCTGCTTGACAAGAATATCTAAAAATAAAAATTACTAGGTACTTGTCGACCACATGTAGACGTGAATAATGATTCCGTATGAAACTTACTGTAAACTAATAATATGACAAAATTTACATTAGCACAAGTAACGTTTGATATGTTATCAACAGATTAAAATTGCTTGAGCGCGATTATAATAATATTTGTGGATTAGACACGTTTTAATTAGCAAGGCGGTAAGATAACAAGGTTTCACCTACTTGCGCAGTAGGTTTCTACATTAAAAGATGCTCACAATTACTCATTCTGAATACATTTATGTAATTATTCAATTAGCCTCGATAAAATATTTTGCTGATAAAATTGGTCCATTTTTCAGAAAATTATGTTCGGGACCCAGGCCAGCTGCCGCTCTTGAGGATATAGCGCCGGGGTGCCATGCACCCCTTACATTCCCGCTCGAAACGCCCCTGCTGGAACTATTTAGATATACTTATTGAAATGATACTCAAAATCATCTTTTGGTAACCAAGAAAAAGTGGCGGTTGTTATGGTTGCTGTCTTTCTCATTGACACGTTGTTGATAAATTTATTTTTCAAGCAAAAATCATTTGAAACCATTCCAATTATAACTGTGCGAGCTTCGTTGGATTAAGAAAGTGATGTTGAAGTTCTAGCAGAGATAAATGAGATTGCCAATGTTGAAAATAATATTCTGTTGCCCATAAGATCAAAAAATCAATACAAGAAGTGTTATCTCCAATTTTGCGAATGGTGCGGGAGAATAAAAATGTGCGAAGTATCAAAAAATATTCTACTAGTCTATTCTAGGAGAAAGTCAGTGAAGATAAGGGCATCAACATCATGGTCGACTATTCTGATGTGGAAGGCTACACTTAACATCAAATAGAATATAGATCTAAGAAAGTTGTTTAAATTGGTGTAATATTTGAAAAATAAAACTGCTGGGTATCACATTGAGATATGAAAAATTTCAAATAGGAAAAAAAAATCAGAATTTATTGAGAAAGCTGATGACAAGACATCATTAATGGAGGTATAATAGTTTGACGAGGGACAATAAATGTGAGCTAATGGTCTTCAAGTGGTCAAAATATCGACTGTAACTCATTATATTGTTGAATCTGAGAATTGTTGAACTTGACTTCTCGTCCCCGAAAGTTCCAGGTCCAATTTACTTCTGGAATAGGAATCACTAGCTGCCATTTAATATTTTAGAGGGATTGCCCCTAATCTCGTTCATTGGAAGAAGGGAAAATCGTTGAGCTTTTACTTCAGACATTTTTACATTCGGTGCAAAATTGATATTGTTCCTGAAGTTTTATTCAAATGGGCTATTCTGTATATGATAATAGATTTCTGCACTCCATCACTATATTAGTGCTTCGAGTATTTTGAGTCCCACATGCTTTCGCAAGCGCGGTATGAAATTTCTCTTCTAGGATATTGAAATGAGTTATCCTGTATATGATTTGAACCCTCTGCACTCCTTCTCCATATGAACTACAAATATGTTTAATGTTTCATTCCTTCGTAAGCGCGGTACAAATTTATCTCTCCAATAAAATTAAAATAGAGCAGCTCATATAGTTTCAGCATTCTACACTTCTCCTCCATGTTAACTTTAAGTATGCCAAACGTTAGATTCCTTAGTGCGCATGATACATTGTTTCATCTTTGCTTAGAATTGGAATAGAACATCCTGTCTATAATTCCAGCTTTCTGCACTCCTTCTCCATATCAATTTAAAGTATCAAAAATGTTATATTCGTTCGCGCACGCGATACAAATTTTTTCCTTCACATATATTCGAATGAGACATTCTGTACATAATTTTAGCTTTCTCCAGTCTTTTGCCCTATGAATTCCAAGTTTGCAGGATGTAACATTCTTTGTGCGCGAGTAACAGAATATTCTCTTCACGTGAACTCAAAATAAGATATTCTCTTATATAAACCTCAAGTATGCAAGATCTAGCATACCTGTGTATTATTCTCGTTCTCTGCACTCCTTTTCCATATAAACGTTAGGTATGAGGAATCTTACATTTTTTTGTGCACGTAAAATGGTCAAAAAGGGTTTTTAAGTTTTCTTTCCACGTATTAGTATATAATAAAATAGAAAATCTGTATAATAATGATAATAATAATAATAATAATAATAATAATAATAACAATGATAACTCGTTTATTCCTTGAGACAATACATCTCATACAATGAGGTTGACAACAAAAGTAAAATATAACCCATCTCATTCAATGACAGTGCAAATACAACCCATCAACAATAAACAGTATATTGAATAACAGAGTATAAAAATATAGTTTTTTCTCCCATTTTTCTTGAAAATCTAATTAGGTAATAGTTCAATGTGTGAAAACACTTACAACGGTATCATATCCTATTTAGTTGTTGAATGTTCTCTTTCGAGAAAATATATAATGAGGTGTGACATAAATTTTGTCCGTTATTTTTTATGTTACATAATGTAAATATTATGCTATTGAAAATTGAAATATTGTTCTACCCATTGAAATAAAAGCTTCTTATTCTGAAGGCATTTATGATATAATAGAAAATATTGTTGACTTTCCCAGTATCCAAGTTGTGTAAAAGCATAAAGATGTTTGTGTCATCTTCAATACCAATTATATAGTTTTTCAAATATATGTTTCTAAAGGCTTTGAAGATATGACAGGCGCAGAGAAAATGACACAACCTTTAAAATTCAAGAAGATTGCATTCAAAGTACAGATATTGGCTGCATCTAGCTCGTATTTTATATTCTTGCATATTATCCTTAATCCTCTATTACATGGAACTCTCAGCTGACAGATAGCTCGTTGCTTATAAATTGATAACTCGAAAGGCAGGTAATCATCATTAATATTGTCAAGTTTTAATTGTTTATAGTATTGACCATATCTTGAGTAAATTATTCCAGGGAGATCCTCGTTACGGAGCTTATTTTTATAAGTACCAATAATTTCAAGGATTTTATTTTCTCTTATTACTTGTGATTTCCAGGTTTCATTTAAACCTTGTGCGTCTAGAAAAAGTTCAATTTGTGAGGTTCAGTTACAGTCTATTTCATTTGTTGCTGAATTTGAAAGATGAACCAGGCGATTATAAATTTATTCCTGTATTCTATCATTTTTCATGCTAATTAGTTTCCTCCAAAACTTTAGAGCTCTGTTCCAAACGGGCACACCTAGGCGCGATACTCCTGTTTCTGCTCTCATTACATAATTTGGTGTGTTTCTTGGGCATTGCAATATATTTTTTAAGAAAGTCAGCTGTGCTTTTTCTATTCAGTTGCATTGTTGTAGACCCCATACCTCGGTGGTATAAAGTGCTGTAGCATTTGAAATAGTGTTCAGTAGCTAAAGTTTTTCAGGCCATCTATTCGATTTATCTTTTATAAGTATATTTTTAGTTACTTGAGTTGCTATTAATGCCTTCCTTATACTTTCTTTCGCTGCTATAGAGAATTTTTCGGAGCATGAGAACATAAATTCAAGATAGTCAAACTTATTTATCACTTCAATTGATGTATTATTATATTTGAAACTCTCATTGAAGGATGTGGTTCGTCCTTTATGAAAATTTTAGTTTTCTCTTCGTTGACTGTTAAATTGTTTTCTGAGCTATATTGATGAAGTATATTCAATTTCCAATTGACATCAACTTGACTATCACAAAATATTATATCGTCAGCGTGAGAAAGTAAGAGTAAGTCATCAAAACCATCTATATTCAAACCTCTTGCCCATAATTTCTCAGAAAAATCATTTATATCATTAATAAATAAAGCGAATAGCAACGGTGAGAAAAATTCTCTCTGTAGTGCGCCTTGAGTCATTTTAATTATTTTGGGAAGCTGTCCCTTACTTTTAATTTGTAAAAAAGTGTTATTATATAAACTGCACAGTATTTCAGCTATTTTAGTCGATACTGCAGAATTAAACAGCTTTTCCCAGAGCTTTTTATGATTCACTGTATCAAATACCTTACTATAATCGACAAAAATAGCAAACATTTTGTTTCTTTCCAATTTTAGTTGAATATTTACAGTAGATGGAAGGCAAAATATGCTTTTGACTGTTCCTCTATTCTTCCTTCACTCCATCTAATATTCATGAAGTATTTTATTGTCTTCTAGCCAAAATTGTAGGCGGTTGTATAGAATTTGTGTGAATACTTTGCATAGCGTCTTGAAAAGGGTTATGAGTCTATAGTTCGAAGGATCTTTTTTGTCTCTTTTTTTATAAATAAAAATAGTCTGTACGTCGCACCAAGATTTTGGGACGTTTTCTGTGTTTGAAACTAAGTTAGAGAGGTTCAAAGTGTAATGCATCCATGCTGGCGTTAGGGAAATCTGTATATAATTTTTCTTTCTGCTCTTCTTCTCTATATAAACTTTGAGTATATCAGATCTTACATTCCTATGTGCATGTAATATGCATAAAGAAGAGGTAGAAAGTTCTCTCTTCACGTACTTTAATAAAGATTTGCTTATTTCACGTTGCTTTAATAATGAGCGCTACAAGCGAATACCGACGCGATGAACTCGTCAAAATGTTGACCGACCGTATAGAGAATGAAGGTACTGTTCTAATCGTGAAAATGCCTCATGGTGAAACTCATTGAGAGCAAATTTTTGCAGCTACAAATGCAAAGTATATTAATAGTTATTTGTGTATCAAGGCCGTAAAGGTTATCTTTTTTGGTCGAATCTGTTGTTTGCAGCCGAAGCGCAGCTGAGGCTGCAATTCAGGTGAGACCAAAAAAGAACTGTAGGCCGAGGTGCACACAACGTTTTTTAGACGATCATTATGAAATAATCCAAAATCACATCATTTTATCTATTTATTTCTAAGACATTGCCATTGTGAATCTTAGTTGTTGTTGAAATTGTTTTATTTTATTGTCTCCTATCAAGTTGACATTTAACAGAAAATGCGTATTTATTTTTTGAATTGCAAGAACTACAGAGGTTGACAGAAGAATATATGTACTACTTAAGCGAAAACTGTTTCTCAAAGAGTTCATCAAGCTGCCCATAAAGGTAAGTATAAAGTGTTTATGAAATATTTTTTGACAGATCAGTCCCAAAAAGTAATATTTGACAGATCAGTCCCAAAAAGTAAAATTTGACAGATCAGTCCCAAAAAGTAAAACTTCACGGCCGCAAAAGGATCCATAAAAACATCTTTTTTGTCATGATCGCCTTAAAAATATTATATGAAAAATAAGTGGCTTTGTGGCCAAAACACGCTTCAAACAAAAGATTGTTTTTAGAATACAACAATGGTGGATGCGTTGGATTGGATCAACTATGATGGAACGGATTCCCGTTTATAATGCGGCCCAACTCAGTAAAGACTCACCCAAGGATTAAACCGCCAATCGCTTCAGGAAGATTTCTGCTACTCTTTTAGTGAATGCCAAGGGTGGTAAAGTTTCTCTAAAACGCTATCGCGGGTGGAAATCAGCTTTAGTGGCAGAAGATTACGTGAAGTAGTATTTTACCAACAAAATTTATACTTTCAACAAGATATTAGATAGTCAGACTTCTGCTACGGCAACAACATCGTCAGAAGTTCGATTCAAAAATTGTAATAAGAGAAAGAAATAACTCAAGTGTGACAAAACACATGAATTAGTAAGAATTTTTCAATAAAAAAAACTTGTAATTCCTATTCACACTGTTTTCTGAATTTATTCAGTTACCAATTTCGATCACTAAGTGACTATCTTCAGTCTACCGAAGGGACTACAAAGAAAGAAATATGATAGAATTCGACATACGTACAAGAAGATGAGATTTCAAAAGTACAAAAAATGATCTTGCCTAGATTCATAAACTCAGCTATGCCTCATATATAAAACTCTATTCGCGTCAATAAATCTTTTATTTTTTGCCTAGTAGAACAAATAACCATCATAGTCCAATCTGTTATTCTTAAATGGAAACTATAACTGGAAGAAACTCAAAAAAATTGGGGTTTCTAAAAAATCTCGTCAAAACCAACTATGTAAGCAGTGAATGCAAAAATTAATACATAAGTGAGGTGTGTCTGAGGTTCCTTCGATAATTCAGACTATGATAAGCATAGTTTTCTTAAGACTTCTCAATCTCCAAGTTTTCCAGATAATCAAGGATCTCACCATTCTTGCGTATATGTGAAATTTCAAAGTTCTTACCAAATCCTATCAACAATTGTACTAATTGTACAATTCATTCCCATATTACAAGTGATTAGATTTGAATATTATTTCATTAGTTGATGAGTAATTGATTGTCTTATTGTTATTTCAATACATTGAATCATTTAGATCTATCAATTATCTATTCTCTAGAAATTTACTGGGAAAAAAGAAATCCACAATACCATTATACTCTTATGGAACTTGATAGTCTGTTATGTTGTTATTATGGATTGGAAAGAGTAAATCAAATAGTCCATACAACACACAATAGATGAACAATAAGTTTGTTAACCAAAGCATGAAGGAAAATCTCCATTCAATCCAATGTTCATGAAGCACTATAACTTTTTGCAAGATTATTCACAGTTGACAGAGTTTCCAAACTTTAGTTACCAACTTTTGCGGCAATAAAACACCCTCAAAACACTATCAATGGGTATTATTTATCGGATCTCTTCCCTATTTGCATAAAAAATTGAACTTTGTCGCCGAGTGAGAAGAGCCTTTGGCGACTGAATCGGAGTAGCAACATTGCTTCACGCTTAAAACCATCTTGGTCAGCGACTGAAATACCGCAGATGTTTTATAGCCCTCCGGCGGTCTTACTTATGTTCTAGGTTCACGTATGCTCGTCAGATTCCATGGTCATACAGCTGGATGTATTTCCTGCACAGTTTTTATAGTGTTCAGTTTGATCTCCGACGAATGGATTTTGTTTTTCTGATCAAAATGTGCGGAGCAGAGGATTCTCTTACTCAGTCAAAAATAATATTTATCCTATCGGAAATCCGTGTTCTTCATAATTTATCACAAGATACAGTTTCATACAGAACAGAGACAGAGGATTGAATAGAAAAATTCAAGATGTGAAATTACGCAGGCAGTCCAGGATGTAGTAAAATAGTATATTCCGATACAAGTGCGGAATGGAGATCATTCCATGCGAATGTGAATAATTCAGCCACAAGACGAAGTCGAGTGGCAGAATTCACATGAGCATGGTATGATCGATTCGCACGAGTGACGGATGTTATTTTTTCTACAGTCAAAGGTGTCCGCGTGAATATCTATGACCAAAGTATACCGTTTTCTAAGAAAGAATTTGCTTCATTGATCTTATTCCAATTCATCAAATGTTGATAAAATCACTCATATTAACTCCATTTTGAAGATGAGTAAAAAGAAAATCAAGGAGAATTAAAATTATGACAATAATGAAACAGTTTTTCCGCGACGCCACGCGGCTTTCTTATGAATCCCTAAGCGTGCGGAATGACCCCTATTCCGCACGCTACAGCGTGTGGAATGGGTATCATTCTATAGTGACTGTAGAAAAAATAAAATATGTAATCGTATTTATATCAATGAATCGAATTGATTTGTTTCCTCACTTTGGAATTTCGCAAACATGTTAGGATCTGGGAGGGATCTGAATGATCTAATACGAAAGTAGACTCCAATTGTCGGGAAAACTCTCACTTATAGGAAATAATCGTAATGCCTGAAACTCACAAGAATATACTATCGCAATGTGAAAATGCTTGGTCTCGTTCGAAGAAACTGATTGTTCTCTTTGATTGATTGTTGAAACGAACGCGAATTCACTCTCAAATTTGTCGAAGATTATCCAGGCGGTCGCAGATGACGAGAAACTTTCTATACGGGTGGAACCAAACTTGCTCCCTCGCAGTGATTCTACGTTAATATGGTTCGATACTGTGAAGTCACCAGGTGACTCCTCCAGCAGTGCTTCTACGTAAAATAATCAAACGCTACGAAATCACGAAGACTTCTTCAGCGGTGCTTCTACGTTAAATAATCGACGCTTTGAAATCACGAAGACTTCTTCAGCAGTGCTTCTA
This sequence comes from Dromius quadrimaculatus, assembly GCA_963989225.1. Taxonomy (NCBI): domain Eukaryota; kingdom Metazoa; phylum Arthropoda; class Insecta; order Coleoptera; family Carabidae; genus Dromius; species Dromius quadrimaculatus. The sequence continues at coordinate 46,893,617 of OZ022329.1, forward strand.
CGTTCAATAATCCAAAAATATTCTAAGTTTAAAACAGCAAAAATATTCTAGGTTCAAAACAGCAAAAATATTCAAAGTTCAAAATAGCAAAAATATTCCAAGCTCCTTTTATGGACTTGGAAAAAAACAAAACAAACTCACAAATCGTGTCGGACGTTGTGCTCACGGACTTAGCACAAAAACTTCACTTGGACGGTACACACTTTGTAGATGACGCTCGGTATCGGAACTGGTAGCGCACTTGGAACGGCTGCTCAGAAGACTTGACTTACAAAGAAGTGACTTGAGTTGGCCCGAAGGCCGTATTTATACCCATATTTTAATGAAACATTACCTAACATGTTTTAAAAATTAAATCCATATTAGCGCTAGCAATAATATGAAGAAGAAGTACAGAAAAACAGAAGAAGTAATTTTTCGAATACAAATTTCATTACAATAATACATTCCTTATTACTCTCCTGTCGAATACATCCTTTTCTGATTTTATTTCCTTAATATTAAAATTATTCTAAATACTTCCAAGGTCGGTAATAAAGATTATGTCGGTAAATTGAAATGTCGAAATGTCAGCTGTTTGTATTCGGGTATTTGTCAGCGGTCACGAACATAACATCAAAAAATATATAATATACAACATCTTTACAGGATAACAGTGGATTTCATTCAGACTTTATTACGGTGAGACATAAGACATAAATTTAGATCACACGATCTCAACTTCTTCTAATCTCAGGTGTTTTTAAAAACCTAACCTTATTCGTCCACATGTGAAAGATAGTAAACGGTATTGGAAGCAGCTGAACACGGATGAACGAACGGTAAGTGATGTCGTATGTTGATGCAGAGTTACTGAATTTAGAGCTTACAGGCTGCGCAAGAAGTGAATAAAATTGTGATGGACTAAAAAATGTTTGACGGCAACAGAAGGCTCTGGGATGTGCAACAGTGACGGATTTTGGGGCCTAATTCGTCACACAATATTAGTGTCAACTGTCAATTATTCAGTCAAACAAGTTTATGGTCTACCTACGATATTGTATCAGACTTATTAGTGGTGACATTGTCTCCGTCCGACTGACAAGAACAGAACGAGCAGTTTCGAAAAATGAATAAAAATTTGCTGAATTATTATTCACCAGTGCTTTGAGATCAACGATTACAAACCAGAAAAAAAATTATCAGGTGATTGAACTATATGTATATGAATAGGAACAAAAATTGAGAGTATATGGGACCCTTGAAAAAATAAATAAGAAATAACCAAAGAAATTCTTCGAGTAATTCATATATAAACCATACTTCCACTTTCCAGAAATGTATTGGATATAGTGAGAAACTAACAATGAGTGTGCGGTTACATTCAAAGCGAGCGTGTGCGATCTCTTAGACAACAAGCGCGTATGACGTCGCCGGCGAGAACTAACCTGTTGATATGAACATGTATGGTTACATTACAAACGATTTTGATTGACGTGCTCGTATGCTATCGTACGACTATCAGACCTGAAAAAACTGGTCTGATTTATTTGCGTTGTTGTGCGAGCCTATCTAGGCCATTCCAATTCAAAAATGGATATTTAAAAACTAGTTTGTTGTACTGAGTCAAAGAAACCATTATGAAATCAAAACTCTTAAGAGTGCCATGAGAGGATTATAGTTGAAAAATTATGTGTTTGTCTCTGTGAACTGTCATTGTGGATTTTAAACGCGTATATTATAGTCCAGTAAGCTTTTGGTTGGAAAAATACTATCGTCAAAGATATACTATGGAGTTTTGTGATGGAAGAGCCATCAGATCTCTGACAGTCAATTTAGTGATATTCATGATCTCCGGTGACACCTTGAAGATATTTTCCCAGATATGCTGATCGAGAGGATGTATAAATGGACTCTGAGAGAATGAGAGAAACGAGTTATCTGGCTTTAGGAGATTGTAAATGGAACATATGTTCAATACAGCAAATTGATGTATTGTTTCATCAATATACAATCGTTTGGTGTGGTTCGTTGAAGCTATTCGAGCTTGGCTTATGGTTTTGGTACTTCAATGTCCATTTTGTTGTCTATATAGCTATTTTGTGGATCGAAGCACATGATTTCTTCATAAATGTTGCTGTAAGTAGAGTTGTTTATCCTGCTATGATCGTCGTTTCATACAGCTTTTCGTATAGCCTGTTCATCAATTCTCCCAGAGCTTGATGTAATTTTACATAGCTTTGCTGATTCTATACATAAATATTTTTTAGCTGGGTCACTCAATTTGACTTTGAAATATTACGATCACTTTCATCAAGCAACACTGATTTATCGTAACATACTTTCAGATATCGTTGTGAGTTCATCATCAATAATTTCTTCTGATAATTCAGAGCTGATTCAAAAAATTGCACTTCCAGTTTTGGAAGATTAGTTTTATTTCGAAATATATGGTTTGACGTAAATTTGGATCAGTCTAAGAGGCTTTTGGAGAAACCAACTTGGATTTTTGCTAATTCCTCAGTATATTGTGAGCAGTATATCCTCACTGCATATAACAGTGTTGGAAGTATGACTGTTCTGTAGAGATGAATCCTTACATTCCATGGTGTCTCCTTAGTCTTGATCATTGGGTTTCTAATATAACTCACCGTGTTTCCTGCTTTTCATAATGTATTTGCTTTTTTTGAATAAGTCCATGCTGGAAAATTGAATCTCTAGTTACGTATACTTGGTTGTCTCCTCTATAACATTAATTATATATATATATATATATATATATATATATATATATATATATATAAATGATAAATTTTCTATTTTTGGAAGATCGATGAAAAATATTTAATTTTTAATTTTACTATTTTGGTAACACTGAGATCTGACAGATGAATAATTTGTGTGAATCCAAAATAACTCTCGACAGTTATTTCAAGGAGTATTGAGGATCCAAAAATTATTATTCCATGAAAAAGGAGGCCATCAGGGATCCGTTGTGTATATATGTTTATTTATTTGAAAAACAATAAAGAACGTTTTGGACTTATTTTGATTTGTCCATCATCAGCAGCAGGTGTTACCAGAAATACGAAAAAAACTGTGTCTACTTCAAACAGTGGCGTAGTCAGGCCATTTTTATACTCTGGTCTTCTTAGATCATTTTTTACTTTAATTTTAAGCATGTTTTTCACTACAATCTGTAGTTTGTCTGTGAACCAAAAAAAAATTTTTGTATTTCTACTAACACCTGCTGCTGATGATGGACAAATCAAAATCGAAACATATTGAGAATGTCTCGGCGTGAGTAGACGTGTATTTGCTCGTACGGTGGTTTACCGTTGATCAGCTTGCTTCGCTGGCACATCAACTTACTGTAAGCCGAGTTCGCATCTCTAGTAAGGCGTTTTAACGTTGACGGAGCTCGCTCCGCTTGCATGACGACTTATTTTTGACTAAGCTAGTTTCGCTCGTATGGCGAGAAAAAACAGTCGATAGGACCTGGAAGTTCCAAATTCATTTCCAGGTCCTATCGGCTATTTTTGTTCGTTTCTCCCTGGGGCAAATCTTATGAGCTGAATACGATGAATAAGTTCTCAAGATATCATCAAAAAATCTGTTTTATACAAAATGTATGAGAGAATGATATCTCTCATTCCGATTTTGCAATACATATTCTGCTATTCTGGATGGAGACAAATCCAAAAAATCAAAGATCATGAAAATCGGTCATGCCGTTCTTGATTTATGAATGGTGTAAGTGACCTGACTTTGTCTTATATAATTTAACTGATATCAATCTAATTTTCGATAACTTTGATGAAGTAATAATAATAATTAATTATTTGTGTATTGAGTCATTCATAATATACATTCTTTCCACCAAAGCAGGAAAATTCATCAGAAAAATAAATCATTTATATATAGATTTTTTGTGCCACAAAGCGTGTCGTACGTCCCTAGAACACTCTATTAAAGTTTCACCACAATCTGATCAACGTTTTCGGAACGCATAAGGTACAAACATACAAACATTGATATTTATTTATATAGATGCACATAATACTTTATTATTTTTATTCTTCTGGCAATTGGAGCAGTTTATCTGTCTCTCTTGGATACAGCACTGTTAACTTAATCTACTTGTATCTGTTTGTCATTCTTCAGCACTATACTAATTAATTTGCGAGTTTAAACATTATTTGTTCGTTTACATAGAGTATTTGAACATTTTATTTTCTTCTTATATTTGTACGTTTACATTGGCACATAAATATTTATTATCCAAATGTTCGTGGGTTGAATACTAAACTAGAAGATTTTTATAATAATTCTTTAATAACAAATTTTGATATTATAGCTTTAACAGAAACTTGGCTTACTGATTCGGTATACAGTGATGAGATTCTGGATTCATCTAGATATGTTATATATAGTAAAGACCGTGAAAATGCTAGGATGGGAAAATGTAGAGGTGAAGGGGTGTTATACGCTATTAGTACTAAATTTAAGTCATCTCTTATAAAATTAAACTTGGATTTGCGTTCTATTGCTGATATTATATGTGTTCGTGTTTTGTTGGGATCGGGCAGGAGTTTGATTGTTGCTGTTGTTTATTCGCCACCCCCTATTTCTGTTGATCAGCATAACATGATTCATGAGTCTTTTGAGTCTTGTCCATCTATAATGCAGGCAGATTTTATTCTGGCTGGTGATTTTAATATAAGTAAAGTGGTTGACCGCTATGACCAAGGGCTTATTAATAACTGTGTCACCAATTTTGAAAATTTTTGTAGTTTGCTTCATGCCACGCAACAAAACAAAGTACTGAATGATGACTTACGTTTGCTTGACGTGGTTATATCTAATAATAATTGTAGTGTTTCCCGTAGCAATTAAAACTTAATACATGAAGACTCGTATCATCCTTCTCTAATAATTTCCTTCAATGTATCTCCGTCTTTCACAACTAATTCTTCATTTAACTGTAATCTTTCTTATAACTTACGTTTGTCTAACTTTGAGCTTATGAACACTCTTCTTCGGGATATGGACTGGGAGATCTTACAGACTTGTGATAATGTTGATATTGCTCTTAGTAAGTTTTATGAAAAGTTGGATTGTGTGTTCCAACAATGTGTACCGCGTACCCGAAGAAAGAAATGTCACTATCCTTCATGGTTCACCAAAGAAATAATCTCTGATAATAAAGCAGAGGATAAATATAGAAAATTACATAATAAAACTAAAGATGAAGCTCATTATTCTAATTTTAAAATGCTAAGATCAAAAATAGAAGCTAATAATAAAATAGTTTATGAAAATTATGTATGTCATTCTGAAAGTGCTATCGCTAGTGAACCTAGGAAATTTTGGTCATTTGTTAATCAGAAAAAGAACTCGACTTGGATACCTGGAGACATGTATTGGAATGATATGCAGTATAGTGATACTTCTTCTGTTGTGCAAGGGTTTGCTGATTACTTCTCCAGTGTGTACTCAAATAAAAAGGTTTCAGATTTTTTGCGCATTTATAAACCTATATCTGTAAATGATCATCTAACTATGTCAGAAATTTCTGAATGCGACATTGTTTCTGCAATCAAGTCCCTAAAAATATCTTGTTTACCTGGGCTTGATGGTCTCCCTGCATATATTTTGAAAGGATGTCGTGATATTCTTGACAAACCATTGCACATATTGTTCAATCTTAGCTTTCGCACAAATAAATTTCCTAATGTTCTCAAAGAGTCTATGATATGTCCAATCTTAAAATCCGATGACACTTGTGATATTACTAACTATCGACCTATCTCGATTCTCCCTAATATTTCCAAATGTTTTGAGATGATAATCTATAAATACGTTTATCAAGCAGTTGCAAATAAAATTACGCCCATGCAACATGGTTTTATGAAAGGTAGATCTACGGTAACCAATTCAACCAACTTTACTGAATTTGTAATCAATGCCTTTAATAACAACTCACAAGTTGATGTTATTTACACTGACTTTGCCAAGGCTTTTGATACTGTGAATCACAATGTTTTGTTGTATAAATTGCAGCATCAGTTTGACTTCTCTCCAGATCTATTGCAGTTGATACGTACATATATCATAGACCGCAAACAATGTGTTAGTTATAATAACTATGAATCTAAAAAGTTCAACTCGCATTCTGGTGTTCCTCAAGGCTCAAATCTAGGACCATTGCTTTTCATATTATTTGTTAATGACATTACTGAGTGTCTACAGTCATCATTCTCATTACTGTACGCAGATGACCTGTAGTTAGTCAAATTTGTTAATACTGATTCAGACCATTTACATCTCCTAAGAGATATTGAAAATCTTCTGGATTGGTCCTCATCCTCACATCTGTATTTTAATATTTAAAAATGTAAAATCATGTCGTTTTCAATAACACATAGTTTATCTACATTTTCGTACTGGATGGGAGGCCACTGTCTCAATCGAGTCAAGTTGAACAAGGATTTGGATGTTTTATTTGACTTCAGATTGCATTTAGGTCCGCATTGTGAGTTCATAGTTGAAAGTTCCTACAGTACGCTAGGATTTATCATAAGAAATTCAAATCATTTTACGAGCCTATCCACACTCAAATCTCTGTTTTACTGCTTGGTAAGATCCAAACTTGAGTATTGTCTCGTTGTCTGGAATCCAATATATGACGCACATAGCATTCAAATTGAGTGGATACAGAGAAAATTCGTGAGATTTTGTACTCGTAGAACATCCTTGCTTTTAACACATTTAATTACAGCTACACTGAATCTTTGATTAATTTAAATATGCATACATTGGATTTCAGACGCAAGTTATGCTCAATGCTTTACCTGTTTGAATTACTTAACAGCACTATCGATGATATTACAGGTTCAAATAATAATAATTTTAACATTCCACGCTTAACATCCAGAACGAAAAAAACATTCTACATTCCACACATTAAGAAAAATGATGATCTTGAAGACCCATTCAAAAGGATATGTTTAATTTTTAACGATTTTGAAATGAAATGTAATCTTAAAATGGATATATTTAACTGTTCATTTTGTCAATTTGAAACTCTCATTATGAAAAATGCTCTTGTTTTGTTTTAATATTGTGCTTTAGTTGTATACTTAGATTTAGAAAATTTTGTTTTGTCCTAGGATACGTTTTGTTAACTATGTTTATATGTTCAACCTCTCTGTAATTGGGATACTTGTTATCCTGTTGAGGAGTTGTGAATGAATAAATGAATAAATAAATAAACATACAAGTCCGAAACATCCTTTATTGTTTTTCAAATAAATAAACATATATACACAACGGATCCCTGATGACCATATATCCAATGGTATATATGATCAAACACAAAATCACATCGTATTAAATATATATATATATATATATATATATATATATATATATATATATATATATATATATATATATATATATATATATATATGTATATGTATATCCAATGATGTTCTGGAAGTTGGCGGTGATACTGATATTGCAAAGATATGAGACCCATTCACATTCTCGTCTTCTTTTATCTCATTATCCTCCGCTTATTGTAGTAGATCAATGGTAGATGAAGAGTGAGTTGATTTTTTCTGATCCATCACACGATTACTATGTATTTCTTCTGCTTGAATCTCTAATTGTCCCAAAAGAAATTTTCCTCCATTAGCAACAAGAGATGAGTTTTTGTAAGCTGATGAACTTCCTGTTCTTATCGCTTCTTAGAGGTGAGATGATAGTTTGGTTCTTATATTCATTTGTGTTCTTCTAGAATCTTCTTCAGTTCAAATATTTTATTCTCTCAGTTATTTTTCATGTGCCAAAATTTCATTTTCACAGTGAAACAAGAACGGAGCAAGCTCTGTGATTATTATTCAGGTTGAATCGGTACAGCTTTTCTATATCTTCATTCCTCACCTCAACTTTTACTTATTTTCTATCAAGTTGAATACTTTTTCGCGGAGCTTGCTTCTAGACTCATTGGCTTCTTCTAGAATACCTCCGATTACTGGGTTTCTACTTACTTGTACAAAGTACAAGAAAGTATTGTGAAACCGACAAAATTTACCTATCGAAATTTTGATGGAAATATCCGTTTTGAGCATCCCTGAATTCATTTTGACTATTTTTGGCTTGATGTCGGTACGTATGCTCGTGCGTGCGTGCGTAACTCGCAAATCTCAAAACCGGTTGAACGTATTATGATGAAATTTTGTATTTAAGGCTGGTATAGGGTTCAATTGTGCATCTCGCCTCATGGTTGCAATCGTCTGTACCGGAAGTGCACTTTACTTGAAACTTTTTCCGAATTTTTCTGATAAATCCAGAATGACCAACCGTAGGATGTTTAAGTTCAGCATTTGGAATTGCTGTGGCATCCAAATGCTTATCTGTTCTATTTATACCAATCTGCTTGGCCGAAGAAGCACTTTATATAACAGACTTTTTGATATTTGTTACGTGCCAATTTGGCTTTTGGTCACTTTTTTTGCTGGGTTGGATTCTAAAATATAATCTGGGTTATTTGGGTTCAATTTCATTCACTTTATGTACTTACTTTTGGTTTAAGATATTTTTAGTTTTCAATTCAATAATTTCATCCATATTTCAATCTATAGATCCATTTCTTTCTCTTCTCAAGCTCAGTTTTTTCTTGGTTATAATAGAAGCATATTTATTGTTTACTTTTATTAATTAATAATAGTTCAAGATTTTGTTTTGAATTGTCGCTGTGGTGATGCGCGCGCTGCAGGCAGTGACGTTACGTTTTTTTTTGAGTCTCAGTACTGGGGCGCCCGCTAGGGTCTTTTTTGATAATGAAAAACGGTTAATTTTCAATTAAGTCAAACCGACCGGATTTGACTTAATTGAAGACAGTCAGCCTTAAGTCCTCGTATAGGATGGACGTTTTATTGCTTTTTTGTTTTTTTACTACTACAATTTTGTGGGTTCTCCCAAAGTTTCATTGCGTGAGCAATCCAAAGTTTGGGGATTCTTTTGGGGAAAACCTGTGCTCCGGCCGAATATTTTAAGGCAATTTGGCCATCGGTTATTTGGCGGAGCAGCCCACGTATTGAAGATTATTTTAAATTGTGAGTGGCCGTTTTGCTAAAATCGCTACCATCTGCGATAAAACGTTGTCGTCGTCCGAAACCAAGGCACAACACTGTGGGAGTACCTCACTTCCACCCTGGCTTTCCTGACCATCCGGAATCCAGCCCAAATTAGATCCGAGGCCGAAATCCAGACGCCAGGCAGATGAGTCAGTAAGAATCTATAGCGACGTCGCCAGCTAAGAGGTTCAGTTTTTTTATTCAGACTTTTTTTGTTGGTGCAAATTTAGACATTAGCCACCTCGTGGCTTCACTACGAATTTTTTCCATTTTTTTGTGTATAACTTTTGCTGCAGTAGGCATTCGTTTTCGCCTCTCCTTTTTATGCTTTTTTTGTTACCTTATAAACGCTACGTCCGATTGTAAGCCAGGTCGATCAATCTTGGGCCTGATTTTCATTTCTTTTGTACCTTTTTTTATGGAGTAGGTTTATAAGTGTTTGTTCAGATATAGATTCTGTTAGGACTTGCTGAAGTCTACGTTAGGGACGCGAATCGCCACCATTTTGTTTTTCTGTTATTTTACTTTCAATATTCACTTTATTTCATCATCTTTGGATTTACTTCATTAAATATTTACTATTTGGGTAAATTTGATTATCATTTATTTTGTGGAAAAGAATACCTACCACTTTAATTTTCAGATAGTGATTTTATTTAGTGTTTTTTTTTTTCACAGCTTGTGGGCAGTGGTGCCTTATCCATTGGGCTAAATGGGCTATAGCCCAAGGGTGCCTCAGAATTTAGAGAATAAGATTTTTTAGTCTGTTTTATTCAAATTTCCATGAAAATTATACAAATATTTTCATGATAACGATTGAATTTCATCAGGCCACAACACCACAAGTACATCGTGCACTACAGCGAGTTTGTTGGAGGGAGTCTGCGGGGGTTAGGAAATGAAGAAAAGGAAATTTGCATACGATAGTGTAGCCTCCAAATTTGAATTTTTACTCTATTTAGAAAATTCAGACGAAGCGATAATAAGAGGAAATGCAAATACATTATCTGATAAATATGAAATTGATTTAGAGCCAGGATTAGTCGAAGCGTGATAACACACTTTCAAAAGCTACAACTTTCAGAATATTCTTGAGTATTGCGTGTATCAATTGTGGTGGAGAAAGATCATTCTCAACAACAAAAAGAATATAAATCTGATATAATAGACCATACAGATGTTGATTAAAATATTTTAATATTTGCAGAAGACAAGTGGCGCGAAAAATAAATAAATCAGAAAAAGTTTAATGTATGTTTTGAAATAAATTTTTTTGCAATGATTTTTCATCCATGTAATTTGCCTATTTATCAAATAATTGGACTAGAGCGCCAAAATTTTTCAGTCCAAGGGCGCTCAAGTATGTTAAAGCGGCCCTGCTTGTGAGTAAGTATCGCTGTTTGAGATATTGTTTTATTTTATGTTCTGTGGCATCTTGATCAACGCCGACAGATCTAATTGTCCTACAACCCATTATTTTCGCAGTTGTGTGCCTGAGGACGAAAAATTAGCAATTGCGTGGCGCCCTTATTTTCTGTTTCATTTAAAGTTAGCCTACGTAGCGTCCAGTAGGTTTGTTTGGGTAAAGTTTATATTTTTTTCTCAAAGCTAACCTCACTACCACACAGTCCGACCCTGGAATTATTTTGTTTAATTTTATTTTGGTTACTGAGCTAGTCAGTTTAGAAGGGTAGGGTCGCTGCCCTAGTTTTGAACGTAATAATTTTCCCCATAAATTTGGAACAATCGGTCGTAGAATATTGAAATTTTGTATTAAGGACTTCTATAACATCTATAACATGATTGCGATCGGCTGAACCGAAAGTGCAGTTCACTCGAAACTTTTCTTGAATTTTCCGCATGAATCCAAAACGATTGAACGTAGGATATTAGAATTCAGTATTCAAGACGATAGTACCGTCTTCTAGAGACTTATATCCTATTCTCATTGAGATCGACTGAGCCGGCAGTGCACTATTCTCGACAATCTTTTGGAATTTTTCGCATTAATTCAGAACGATCATCTGTAGAATATTGAAATTTAATATTCCAGTCTGCTGTAGCATTTGCATGATTGGCTACTATATTCATAGCATTATAATAACTGGAAGTGAACTTCAGTTGGAATTCATTTTTCAATTTCAAGTATAAATTCGGAAGTGTGAGCCGTAGAATCTTGGAAATCGGTATTTAGGGATGTTGTAGCATGAGAATGATGATCTACTGTTTCCATAGGCTAAAAGCGCATCCAACATAACAGATTTTTGGAATTTTTCGGATAAATCAAAAACAATCAGCCGTGGAATGATGAGATTTTTTGTTTGATTATATATATACAATGATGTACAAGTAAGTCACGTGATGTCCACGTCAGATTTTTTCTGCTCTAGTTGTCTTCTTGAATTTTTTTTGTTGTTGTCTTTCTCTCCGTTGGCTGCTTTGAGCATTCTGTTTTCGTTCTGAGAGCAGTATTTTCTTCGTTGGTTTGTTTGCTGTAGCACTTGTAATATTTTTGTATTTGCTTCATTTATTGCTTGCACAGTAGTTGTTTTGCTTCCTTCAATTTTGCTCAGAGATATAGTCATTCCCTCATCATTCATATTTTCTAGAATGTATTTGCTGATACTATATATTTTCTCAGGCCTTCTCAGTATCATTGGCAACCCTGATATTCAAATTTACTTTTAGTGCGCCGGTTTGTCTACTCAAGTTGAGTACGATTAAAATTAGTTTTGTTCAAGGTAATTAAGAATTTCATGTTCCTACCTCATGGCTAGGTATTTCATATGTAAGGGTTTCCCACTTACAATAAATTTATGTTTTGGTAGATTGGGTTCTTTGCTGAACTGTGAGGATATTATATTTGTACTTATCTACTCTTGGAATACTTCTGAAAGGGAAGAATGACTTGCACAGGAACTTGGAATAATTTGCACGTTTAACAAATAATAAAATATATTAAAGAATAATAAAGAGTATAAAGATTAAATTACCAACTCCGATTGATCACCGGCTTTCAAACTACATTTATAAATATCTTACAAACTTCTAACTTCTCAACACACGCACTAACTAACTTATCACTAACTAACTATCCAACTACTTCTTCTACTCACTTACTCTCTACATCTTCCTTGACTAACTATCAACAACTTTTCTTCACTAACTATCGTAACTGACTTATAACTTGACTAACTATGACTTGACTCATAACTTGACTAACTATCGTAATTCCCTCTTGACTTCTATATATAAAATCCAAAATGCCAATATAACAATATTCGTTGTTGACGTCAATCGTATTTACAAATAGTTCATATACCTCTATTGCTTGCTTGCAAGAAAGCACATTTCTCAATTCCGTCAGAGTTCAGCAAACTGTGAATTTGCTGACTCTTACACATATGAGAAATTCTAATAAGCTTACGTTTATTACCCAGCTTGATATACATTACACAAAGTATCACAAATTATCTTGCACTTCTTATTATGTACTTGAGATTTTCATTTTTGTTCCAGAATCAGCAGTTTTGACTCAAATCAGTGTTGCCTCCACTCTAGAAAACAGATAGCATATCATGAACAAACCAAATAATTATTACTATAATATACATTATTTCCCATGAAATCCCATCATTAAATTCTTCTGGAGCAACTACAAAGTTATTAGCACCAATTAAATATTTTTTGATTAAAATACATTCAAGCTGTATACATTATTTTTGGAACAAATCACGTTTTTCAATTACAGCGAGTTAAAGAATAACAGCAAAATATGGAAATTAAAACGAGAAAAACGAAAATGATCAAATATATATACATTACTAATGACCAGTTCCATAAAAGACCAAGTAAATTCACTCTCAAAATTAATTCATTCTACTTAACAAATTCTAATCGTCCTGAATTTCTTTATGACAACAGAATAATTGCTGTCAAAAAATCGACTGTCATTTGACAGAGTGAATTTTATTAACTCTGGGAGTAAATCACTCTGCTCTTTATAAAACCAGGCATTAGAATAGAAAATATTATATGAGAGAATTAGTAAGAGGGATTGATATTTCGAGCTCCCAGATTTTTTTTTATTGGATAAAAATTTGGATATATGTAGCTGATATGATTTTCAATGATATATCAGAGATACTGTCACGTGAAATGCCAGGAAAATTCTGGGAATGCTGTATAAGACTCAGAAAAGTAGTTTTTTACGAATAGCTTAAGAAATATCAATTTAGGGCAGAAAAAATGAATACTAGAGTTGTAGCTGACATCAATTTACACATTTTGATTATTGATTGGCTGCTCAGCAAAAAAATTTGCTAAGCTAAATCACTCATGGGAGCAGAACTTCTAAAGTTTTTCAAATAGAGGAAAAAGAAATTCATAGTACCTATATGATGAGAAAGTTAATGAATTGTTTGATCAATCGCAATGGCAAGCAGAGATATAATTCTACTGAAATGTCTTCTACTATAATGAAGCTGGAGTTGCAGGCTAGAAGAAATACAGGACACACTTTATAATAGATTTTATCCAATTTTGACGTTTTAAAGCTACATTATTAAATCCATAGCAAGTCATAAGTAAATCTTTATTCACTAGTGATTTAAAACGAAATATCAGTGATTTAAAAAAATTTAAATCACTGTTGGAATACCTTTTCATAAAAAGATTCCTATTTCTGAGGAATAATTTTCTCAACTGCAGCGGCTGCTTCGTTCAAAATGGTATCGGGGACGAGAACATTGTTTTAATCACTTTCTTCCATCATTTCAGACAATACTTCTCACAATTATAACGCTTCAATTCAAAATTCACAAAACTGACAGTTTACTGACAGTCACACTCCCGAATGTTTGGAAAACAAACACTCGTCGCGATATCAACGAAGCTTCCTTGCAACTGCAATTGAATTTTTTTGAATTTTGTTCCTCAGTTTCATGATCCAGAAATTTACGCAAAATTGAATAAAATTATGTATACAAACACGTGAATTGAACCTCTTTATTTGCTCAAAGAATTAAACCACTCGCGCTGATCGCGCTCGTGATTTTGAACTTTCTTCTCGCAAATAAACAGTGGTTTAATTCACTTGTTGTATAAATAACTATTATTTTCTTTCGACACAAGTAACATTGTGTATAAAACACGTTTTTTCTTTTATTCATAGCTCTATGTTAAAACTGGTCTGTAAGACCAACCATCAACTTATCTCTAATATATCTTAATACTACATACATGTCTGCTAGATTAGGTCCAATGACTTCTTCCAGTTTGTTCTATTGCTCTCACTACTACACTATCACTCTCGCACTGTGCTCTGCTTTTGACACAACACTACACAAGCTCGAATGGTTTTGTTCTCTTCAGTCTTCGGACCAACTGTTGATTATCCAGCAGCTGAAGAACTTCTGCGTTGTCGTGTAGGTGAAGCCTTCCCTCATGCTTCTTTGCGTACCTTTTAATTTCTTCCTTAACAGTTGGGATCCCAAGATCTCTATGAATATCATCATTCCTAACATACCATGGTGCATTCACCATGGCACGCAGGACTTTATTTTGGAATGTTTGTAATACTTTAATATTGCTGTCCTTTGTACACCCCCAGAGTTGTATTCCATACAGCCAGGTTGATTTAATAATCTGATTATAGATCAGAGTTTTATTGTGTAGGGACAGGCTGGAATGTCTTCCTATGAGCCATGCATATTGTCTAAATTTCATGTTCAATTCCTCTTTTTTCTTTTTCACGTGCTCCTTCCATCTCAGTTTGGCGTCTAATGTCATACCTAGGTATTTTGCCTTGTTTTCATGAAGAACTGCCATTTCGTTTATTAACAATGGCAGCGAGTTGTTCAAGTTTTTATTCGTGAAATTGATATGGACTGATTTTTCTTCATTTAGTTTAATTTTTCACTTTTTTGTCCAGTCATATATAGTATTACTTGCTTTTTGTAACAATCGGGTAGTGGTAACCTCATCTTCACCTACTACTAATAAGGCTGTATCGTCTGCAAAGGTAGCTTAGTCAAAAAATATGATATAAAATATGGCAATTAAATATAAGAGGAAAACATCAAAAAGTAAGCTATTATAAATACTCAGTAACAGAGTGGAAACTATGCTGAATCAGATATAATTTCATTTCCTTCTTGAATGATTCAACATCCGGCACAGATTTGATACTCTCAGGTGAATTTCTGTAGATATATAGACGATAGCTTGGAATATAATAACTTTTTTTAAATCTAATATCGTGGTCATGCTTCTCTTCATTCAATAAGAAAAGTTTTCTGTCCATATATATATATATATATATATATATATATATATATATATATATATATATATATATATATATATATATATATATATATATATATATATACATATATATATATATATATATATATATATATATATATATATATATATATATATATATATATATATATATATCCAATGATGTACAAATAAGTCACGTGATGTTCAGGTCAGATTTTTTTCTAATTAATCAGCATCCTAAAGATGACTAAGTAGTAATCGAAACCGTCGACAGAAGTGTTTCATTGAATATATTTGACTGAAGTTCCGAAGTTACACTCTCCAAAAATCCCAACAGTGAACCATTCCAGCAGCACAGTTATTTTATTACCTACAAGTTCATCGCATTTCTGCAAATAACATTTATGGGAAACAAAAAATATCTGTGGTGTTACCTTAATACCAAATAAATTACATGTTATTCTCAAAGAACTATTATCCGATTAAATTGAAGAAAATGGTATAATAAATGCAATGATCTAAGATATTGCCATGATTTTCGATGCTTTTCAGGAGACAGAAAACACATAAGCTACAAAGGTAATCAAATAAAATTTGGTGAGTGAATTAATAGTTCTCTGAAAAATTAGATGCAATATCACGTGTTTTGTAGATTAGTTCACAAAGAAACACATCATTGAGACGACCAGAAAGTTTGCAGTAAGTATCAAAGAAAAAAAATCAGAGTGAATTTACTCTACACTTTGACATTCATAAATTGATTCATTTGCGTTATCTCAAATTCTTGACTTTTCCTACACTCGATACGCACAAATACTAGAATATTTATCCTGGTATCAATTATATCAACAATCACTACCTATGAGTTGAGCCATGATTGGGATAAACCAAATACTGTGCAACCGGGCCGTGGAGTATTTCTTTCATTATGTATAAGTAGACAAAATTTTCACAGGGAATTCCTAGCCACAATAATCATCTCATTCACCATTGATTGCTTCATGCTTGTTAAATCACTTCTAGCAAAGGTAGGGATTTCTACAAATTTTTACTTCTGTGATCTTTCCTGTCAGAATTTATATGACGGAGGTAAAAGCTCACATTTGTAATAAATTGTTTTATTGTTATTGCTACTGAATCCAATTTTAATGGGATATAGGAAAATATTTTCTCACCACGTGGGCAATATGCTAAAAAGCAGTCGTCACGCAGCAGTGATTAATTTACGGCATTATTTGAACTAAGTGATTGCTCCTAGGTCAGAGTTTCGTAATCAAGACAGATTCCAATGAAATTCAATGCCCTCGTTAGTCTTAAAACTTATAACTCGTGTCAAGGGGGCTGTGGGGGAAAAAATATCTGCCTCATTGATAGCAGGATGACTTCACATAGCTTATCAGATTTTATTCGCTCAACTCTCTTTAGATATTTATATTGCAACAAATTTACTTACTTGCTGTCTGGAACATTCAGGATAAACTCTAGCATTTTCTCTGAATGCAGAACACTTAAGGTCTGACGTAGATAATGAAGAAAGGAGAATGATATAATTGATTTTATCGGATTTAATGTTAATTGCGATATGAAAAACTCTATATCTGTTGGCTGATATTCCAAACAAATTTTCAACAGTGCACCTGGTTCTTCTCAAACTATAATTAAAGATGCGCTTATCTGGTGCTAGGTTTCAGTGAGAGAAGGGTTCATCTATGTGTCCGTGCTATGCAAAAACATCATCATTCACCAATACAGAATTCATGTTTTCTGTAGTAAATTCATTCATTGGTAGACCCATCTTTCCTTGCAACAGCTTATCATGGAAACTGGTCGTTCCCAAAATTTCTCCATCAGATGCTCTACTATTACAAGCAACACTGACATAAATGAATATATAATTAGCTTTAACAACAGCTATCAGGACTATGCTGTCATAACCTTTGTAATTCTAAAAATAGGAGCCACTTTGAGCAGGCTTGACCATTCTAATATGTTCTCCATCAATAGATCCCTCACAATTGGGGAAATTACAGTCACTCTGAAAGCTCTTCAGTATGTCTTGCTATTCTTCAGATGTCTTCTGAAACCGAAATTATTATTATAGCATGATAACCAGGAATACAATAGTTAGTGTGAGAATTAGAAAATGGAACAGTGTGATTCTGAGAACATGAGATTGAATTTCTATTGATTTATCAACTAAAATGAGAATGTATCCTCTTCTGTCCCTTGTATACTGTGTGTGCACTGATCAGAAGTGTCTCCTGATATTTTGTACTCTCTAGTAACCCAGCCAATTCATGTAGGTTATTAGGAAGTCTATTTACGTTATATCCTCTCTTTCAAGATACATTCAATAACTGATCCAAGAAAAATTTCAATTACTGGATGGTTCTTGAAATATTGGTTATATCATCATGGACTTCGATTGTTGTTGACAAGGTCGTTATTTGAGCCTAAGGGTGAAATGGAAAATGTCAATAGTCCTGCGTATTTTGGTCATGGTGACTCTGAAGACACGAATATCACTCACATACCAGTGAATTCTCCTCAGACTTTGCTTACGGAGACTAATAGTAAAACTCCTTTACAAACATCAACAACATGTACTAGAATTTGTGCTTAAAGAAGACAGATAACAGAACAACGGGAAATAATTGAGAAAATTTGTTTCGCACTGACAGAGAATGGCAAGTCTGATAAGTTTGATACAATAGGAGAAAACGTTATTCACAAGTTCCGTCGAATGAATAAAGAAGAGAGAATGTACGCAGATCATTAAAAGTGTTATTTTATGCCATTCAAAATAAATTGAATAGAGACCCTGATGTTACTCAATAGTACTGTCAGAAATTGCTCATAATTTGAGGTATCATACCAACCAGATACCACTTTCAGATCAGCCACGCGTTGCCCAACCAAAATAACATAAATGGTTTCCAGTTGAAGGAAATATCCAAATAATATTTCCAGTTGCTTTTTATTTGTGTTACGTTCATAGTTTATGTTTGAACAAATTGATTAGGGACTTCTGTGTGATAATTTGAAAGAGGTGGACTTCATTACAGAGTTCATATTCATTTCTGTATTCAGGTGCTTTATCTGTGCAGCATTATTATGATTGGAATGGTGAAAAATTCATATTCTATTTTTGGTGAATACAGTGGATACCTTACAGGATCTATACTTGAGGCTTTTCATAAGATAGATCCCTACAGAGGATTAATTATGGGTGAGGATTAAGGAGATGTAACACTGGGACAGTGTTTCTGATTTCTGTATCAAAAGATAAGTAAAATAAGTGATTTTAGCACGATGGATTCAGAATAAAACAGGATAAGCGAATGAAGTTAATAATTTGTATTTGATAGGCAAGTCCTTCTCAAATATGAGAAGAATAGTAATCTGACGTGGACAACACGTGACTTACTTGTACATTGGAAGATAATCAGAAATAAAATTTCATCGTTCCACCGTTAATTGTTTTAGATTTATCAAGAAAATTCTGAGATGAGGTCATTATTCTTGTGCTACAACATTCCCGAATACTGATTTACAAGATTCTAGAGCTAAGAGTTATAAATTCATGCACAAAATTGGAAACAAGTATTTAGCTGAAGCTCACTTTCAATTCAGTCTATTTTTATGAGAGTAGTAGGCTATCATTAAGATGCTTGAATAGACTGAAGTACCAGATCAAAATACTCTAAGACCGATCGTTTCGAGCTCATGCAGAAAAATTCCGAATACTGTTGAGTAAATTGTTCTTGTGACATAGTCCATCTCATTAAAAATAAAATATGAGCATCAAGATGGAATATTCGACTGGAATACTCAATTCTAACATTCTATGTTATATCGTTTTGGATTTATACGGAAAGTTCTGAAAAGGTTCCGATCATAATGCAAGGTGCACAACTAGATATTCCAATATTCCATGATAAATAGTTTCTATTCTATGCGGATAATTTGATAAGTCTGTTATAAGAAGTACATATTTCGGCTCAGTCGATTGGTACAGAAATAGTAGATAAACATTTATCTGCTTTATGCGGAAAATCCAAAAGAAGTTTCCAGTGAAATGGACTTCCAGTACAGACGATTGGAATGATAATGCGAGGTGCACAACTGAATCAGTCTTAAATACAAAATTTCAACATTATATATTTTCTGTACTTTGAACACAAGTGAAAAACAGAACTATTCCAACATCATATCTCCATTGATATCCAGTGCAAATTGTTGGTATATATTCATCACCAATCGATAAAATTTATTGTAAAGCATACTAGCACCTAATTACAGACTGCGTTTGTGATACAATGTTGGTAGTATGATGCTTCCATGATTTGATTAACGACGATTTATATTTCAGGAGACAAAGTCGATTATGTGAACAGAAGATAGTTATTTACATTACAAGATGCGGAAGTATACTTTTTTGTGTGAGGTGGTATTTGAATGGCCGAGATGAAGCCGAGGCCGTTCAAAACCTCCGAACACCTGAAAAGGCTTTCGCATCGTGTGAT
Organism: Dromius quadrimaculatus; assembly: GCA_963989225.1. Taxonomy (NCBI): domain Eukaryota; kingdom Metazoa; phylum Arthropoda; class Insecta; order Coleoptera; family Carabidae; genus Dromius; species Dromius quadrimaculatus. Next base: position 46,913,556 of record OZ022329.1, read on the forward strand.
GTATTAAATTTTTTCTGCTACTGTTCTATATAGATAATAATATTTAATAATGATTATTATATTTGAAATAATGTTATGGAGGTTATTTTACCTGTGTAAAATTATCCATAGCAACCGTTTATTTACAATGTTATCTGTCATCAGCGCCTGTCACAGATTTTGAGTTTCAATAATTTAGTGAAACATTGCATTTGACCGATTCAAAATGTTAACAGAAAATGAAAATGGTATTCAAGAGGCAGCTAACAATGCATGTGCCTCACTTCTTGCGGATAAATCCAAAGAAAGGTACAATCGAACATACAGCATGTTTTCTAAATGGCTTGCTGATAAAAACTTCACTCGAATTAACGAAAATGTAATGCCTCGGGTGCCGATATTTTGGATTTAAGAGCGGATATAAGTCTTCTTCGTAAAGTAATGAAATTGAAATTTCTAAAAATGTGTTACATGAAATTCACATTAATATTTTCTCAAATAAATAAACAGTGACAAATATGAATTTTGACGTAATTTAGAATGATAAAAATCTTCCAATACAAAGTGAAGAAGTTGATAATTCGAATAATATTCCTACCTTGACTTTTTCCAATTGGTCAAATTGCATAATTACTTAAAACCAATAAATAGATAAAATAGATTAAATAGATTGGATGAAATCATATTATTGTTATAAACTACTTATTTATTTGAATAAATATTGAAATTTCCAATATAATTGCATTTTTTCAAACTTTTACTTTTTTGTCCTGGCCCCGAAAGTATTACTTTCGTAGCTAGCAACGCATAGCAACGAGGTAACACAAAGGTTCGCTTTCATTATCATTCGAGTTGCCAGGGCTAAAAAGCTCACTTATTTATACAGTAGCAGAAAAATGGATTTTTCACTTAATGGAAGTAATATGATGTCCCTGGCGGTCACGAACTGCACTCTGCTTGTTAGTAGACTCAGGACTGTGGTCTTGTGTCATGCATTTAAATGTTCCCGAAGCAGACCGTGTAATATATTACAGCACAATTGTTTCAGAATGCTGATGCAAACATTTGTTTTGTGGTGAGATAATGTATATTGTGATATAAATTTTGGTTAGTCCTGCTTGTCAGTGAGTTGATTATGCTAATTTTGGAAGACTTGTGATATGAGTTGAGGAAAATCTATAAAAAGCTATAAGTTTCATGTAAAAAGTGACAGAAGATGAACCTAAATTAATAAAATCAAGTGGAAGGAGCTTGCACGTCCGATGTGTAGCTTCTTGGCTGAATCAATTTAAGGAGCATACGATTTTCACGATGAATAATAATTTAATACAGGGTGCGTAGTAAAGCAATACAAGATTTTTAGGCAGTTTAAAAAAATCTGACGTGGATATCACATGACTTACTTGTACATCATTGGATATATATAATCAAACACAACATCTCATCGTTCCACGGCTAGTTTGTTGCTAAGGAAACAGAATGTAATCATTCTTATGTCACAACATTCCTAAAAACTGATTTTCAGGATTCTACGGCTAACAGTTCTAAATTTATGTGCAAAGTTCCAAGATCGTCAGGTATAGTGCACTTACGACTCAGTCGATCTCAATGGAAATAGAATATGAGCATCTAGACAGCACTATCATCTTAGCTTAGCCGATCACAATCAGAATGCAAGGTGTACAACTAGATACTAGGAAAGTGCCTAATACGGAATCTCAATATTCTGCGACTGAGTATTTGAAATTTATGAAAAAAATTCGAAAAGTCTGTGAAATGAACTGCACTTCCGGCTCAGTCGATTGAGACGAAAATAGGAAATGATCATTTAGATGCTACAGCAATTTCAAATACTGAATTCCAGTATCCTACGGCTGATTATTCTAGATTTTTGCGGGAAATTCAAAAAAAGTATCAGGTAGAGTGCACTTCCAGTACAGACGATTGCAACCATAATGCGAGGTACACATCAAGATCCTAGAGCCTATACTAGTCTTTTATACAAAATTTCAGCATTATACGTTTGACGAATTCTGAGATTTGCGAGTTACGCACATACACACATACATACGTACATACGTACCAACATCAAGCTAAAAATAGTCAAAATGGACTCAGGGATGCTCAAAACGGATATATCCATCAAAATCTCGATATGTGAATTTTGTCGGTTTCACAATACTTCCTTGTACTCTAATACCATCAGATAGTCGTAGATTTCAGTGCCTCATTGTGTTCTTCATGCCTTCAAGAGGTTTGATGAGTATGTATATTTAGAGTTCAAAAATGCTGAAATTGAAAATAGACCGTGTGACCAACATAATGAAAACTAATTTTGGATTCGTATGGAAAAGCATGTACTGATCCAATTTTGTCGCTTTTGTCATGCCTACAAAATTAAATTTAGGGTAAAATATTTTGACGTTTAAAATGTCAAACAAAATTGAAAAATTGACAACAGACTGTCATTGCCTACCTTATCATTTCAATTAAACTGATTGTTTCATACAGCAAATTTTGGATGTCTGTTATATCCATAAACTGCACTTCCGGCTTAGCCGATTGATATAAAAATAGTAGATAACTATTTTATGCTACATCAAGTTCAAATACTGAATTTCAACATCCTACGGTTGATCATTCTGCATTCATTAGAAAAATTCGGAAGAAGTTAGAAGTGAAGTGCACTTTCGGTACAGACGATTGGAATCATAATGCGAAGTGCACAGTCTTGAATACAGAATTTCAACATTGTACGTTGAACCAGTTTTGAGATTTGCGAGTCATGAACGGATGCACGAACGCACATATATACCGACTTCAAGTGGAAAATAATCAAAATGAATTCCGGGATGCTCAAAACAGATATTTATATCAAAATCTCGATAGGTGGATTCTGTCGGTTTCTCAAATCTTCCTTCTACATAGATCAAATAAGTAAAATTATGGCCTGATTTGATATGAACCTAAAAAGGCACAACAATAGAAGGTGGCGAAACCAGCGAAACAGATATCAGTTGGGTATATGAATTATCCAAGGAAGGACTGCAGCAAGAGCTGCGCCGTTTGGGCAAGAACACGGAGGGTACGGTCGCAGAGCTACAGGAGCGTCTAGATGGGTTCACCAAACAAGCTACCGAGAATCCTCCAATAAACACTGTCTAAACGACCGATACTTCACGATCTCCAGACTGAACTACAAGCCAGCTACCAATCGAATCACAGTCAACTACTGAGCGCTCTCTCCGAATTACTGCGAGGCAACGCCACTTTGTGGTATCGTAGCAATTAGAACCACTTCTAAACATGGAACCTCAATCGGAAGAGTAAATAGCCCAACGCACTCACAATATCTAGGAACGTTATTTAGCTTCAGACGTTATTGACGCGTCATGACAGCTTCGACGCACAACAAAAACTGTACTGACTGTACACAAACCTGCGGCCTGTATACGGACAACACATCAGACGCCAGGACTGCCCCATACAGACAGAAATTTCTACCACAGCAAAAGCACAGGAAGAGGCCGAACGACCCAGGTGTGCGCAGGTGATGTCATCCTGGGAAGGAGGGACAGAATTTTCTTGCGCGGTAGGGAAAGGGGACATTTACGGCGAAATTTCCGAGACCCCGCTCGCATATTCTGTTCTCGATGTAGACGACCTATTATTATGTCGAAAGTGCCCCTGTCCACCTCGCTAGGAAAACAGGGGGCTGGCCGGTCAGTTAGGCGGAAGCACCCGCCTGCGTGCTCCTCCGTCACCGCTCTAGGACATGACCACGACAACCGACCACGCGTAGATATCATCTTGACAGGGCACACCGTATCTGCCCTGGGGGACACCGGGTCTACGCTATCATATATCAACCAAGCAGCTGCTGCAAGCTGCCATCAGAGTAGGCTGAAATACCTGCAACTTTCCTTAGTACATGCACAAATGGCCAACGGGAAATATTGAGGATAACCAAACAAATCGAGGTCAATTGTCAGCTCCAAGGGATCGGATGCACCCTGAACCTGCTATGTCTACTAAATTTTGCAATGCCAATGATTTCGGGCATGAACGCGATCCACCAGTTCATGTTGACCATCAGTCCAGGTTCCGGAACGAAAATGTATGTCACCGCTGCCCTTGCCCCGTTAAGCATGATCAATACTCCATGCGACCAGCAAGGGTCATTGCAAGAGATGCTGCACACGGAACTACGAGAATTTCATCAACTGCAGGATATAACTCCACTGGCTAAGTACGAAATAAGGTAGAAAAACGACCACTGATACAACGGTATCAACCCCGAAACCCGAAGATGTAGACTCACATCAACAGAGATGTGGACAAGATGCTGACTGAGGGGATCATTGGAAGATCTCGCAGCGCTTGGAGCTCTCCAGCCGTATTTGTGAAGAAAAAAGATGATCAACCATGTTTTTGCATCGACTTTCGGCGGATAAACGATGTCGGCGAGAAAGACGCGTATCCTCTGCCGTACATCAATAATATCCTACAAAAACTACGACAAGTCACCGTATTAAGCACTCTAGACTTGAAGCAATGCTACTGGCAGATACCGCTTACAGAACGGGGAAAACCGCCTACTGCGTTTGCAGTGCCTGGCCGGGGCCTGTTCAAATTCGAAGTTATCGACACCCCCATCGAAAAAAGTTGTAACTCATTTTGCATGGTTCTGAATAAAATCCAAAAAGCTGAAAACTCAGTATTGAAAAATTCATTATGAAAAAATATGCAGTTTCATTTCTTGTTGGGTAACTGCATCCGACAAAATGGACTATTTGCCGCTCTTTATTATATTATAGCGCTTCTAAGTGCAAAGGAATATAAAATTCAGTGAGATACAACCCTATGCTGTAATTAGATTCTTCGAAAAACAAGGTTGTAACTAACACTTACGACTTTATTATAACCCAAAAGAATCATAAGTCTCAAGTTCTGTCATTCGAAAAGACTTGTCTTTTTCAAACACATAACAATATTTGATGGAATACATATTGCAGGTTCAAATAAAATTACGAAAATACTAAGTTAGTGGTTAATTCACTGCAAAAATAACAAAATACCCGTACATACCTACAGACGAAAAAACAACTGAATCTTGAATGAATAACTTTAAGAGAATATTAAAGTGATTTTTATGCTGATATTTGTTTCAAAGTCAAGATGGATGGAATATCAGACCTCGATTCACTCTGAATCAGACGAATATTGTAGAGCAGAATCATAGTAACTCAAATTTTTATAGAAATTATGGTATAAATTGGGGATAGCTTTAGAGAAGCAAAGACTGTTTAAGTCCTTATACTTTGCTTTTGAAAAGGTAATTGAGCCTTTGTATGCACAAGGTATAACAATATCGACGACTGAATTTTCTTCTCCGTTTACTGATTTTCTGGTGACATGTGTAAGCTGTTTTTTCTCTAAATCAATGAAGTAATTAATGTCCGGTAAAAGATCAAAGTTCAAGTATATCAGTTTTGGGCTTTCGCTTTTGATGTTTGAATGCTCAACTTTATTCCATATGATTTTATTGTTCTCCGTGCCTAGCTGAAAATTGCTTTGTATATCCATAAATTTTTAAAATTGATCATTTCACTTTGATTTATCTCATGTACAGTATACTATTGACCTGATGTTTTTGCACAGCGAATTATTGAAATCCATTGTTTGGGATCATAAACAGTTTGATGTTGAGATCGATTCATTTTCTTCACACTTAAGCTTACAAGAACTCAAGAACAATTTTCACAAATGAAGCTGAATCATGAGCTGACAACAGTTTCATCTAAGAAAAAACCGAAAATAACTCAAATGAAGTGATTTCTGGTGACAGACAATGAGTTGTATCTCAAGAAACGATGTGCATTTTGATCTTCACAGTAAGAGCCATGAATGAAACAAGGCTGTATCTTGTATGACGTCCTTATAACTGCTGAAAGGCAAAAATTGAATGATAATGAAGAAGACGATACATATGTTACAACCATTTTGAAGCTGAAATCATTTTTTCAAGTCGATTAACGCCTTTGTACTTTTGCGTATTTTCATAACGGTGAGATGTAGAGATACGTCTGTAGTACTGCCATGTACGTCATTTTTTGCTGTGTATGCCCGTAATGGAAAGTAAAAATGAGTCTAAGTTGACTTACGGCTTTGTTGGATGGGGGTGTCGTTATGAAGTTTGACCTACATGCCACCCCTGCTACATTCAAGCGATTGTTGGATAACATAATTGGCCCGGAGCTAGATTTCTTTGCAATTCCATGGTTGGATGACATCATTCCCAACTAGAACAAATAGTCGTCGGAACGTGATAGCAACTACATTAGGAACTTTCATGGGTCTTGTCACTAGCCATAGGCACGTATTAGGAACGTTCCTATTACGAAAGTACGACCAAAATGGGGAATAATTTTTGGTTCTGGCTACGTTCCAACTACGTTCCTGGAGCTTATTCGGCTACGTCCCAGAAATGTAATGGCTCCGTATCAGCGTCGTAGCTGTATAGTTTTCGCGAATTTCTTGGAACTTTTCTCCCACTATTCCAAGCTTGTTGCTTGCTTTGTCTTGCAACTAGTTGCATCTTTCTCATGTTCCACTCTAGTATAAGCCTGTCTATAACATTTGTTCAACTTAGAAAGAAAATGAAATACTCTATAAAAAGAATATACGAACGCAGTTAATTTTTAATAATTCCCTATTTTCTAATCCGAATGACCAAAAAATTGAAACAGTTGCAATTTTACTGTTTAATATAATGATTATAAATCTGAGTCTGACATGCGCCCTCAAATTTGTCAATTTTTATTTGGAATATAGTTTTTCAAATATTTTTTTGTGAAAGAAAATGACGCTTGAACGTAAAAATAGTATATTGTACAACAAGTATAGAAAATTACCTATTTCACACGAGGTGTGTAATTTTCAGCACGAGACGGAGTCGAGTGCTGGAATCACACAAGTGTGAAATTGGTGATTCTATACGTGTTGTACACTATACTTTTTCTACGATCACAATTTTTTATGAAATATATAGGTGAATCATTCGTATAACTGAGATTTTGAATCAATTTCCACAAATATAAAATAATTTAGGCATTTTAATTGTTTGCTCTGCTTATTCATTGTGATATTAATTTTAGTTATGATTTGGAACATTATTGATATATTTTCTATCAGTTGATTGACATTTCATTGTTGTGTAGTCTAATTGTTGCAAACTACGGAAAGATTGTATCTGATTGGCTCACTCTCACCAGGCGACCTTCTGATTGGTTCATTAGTTGGAGTTTTCTGTGATCTGGGGTAGCATGTTTTCTAAATCTTCGTCACTAACCATTTTCCAACTGCAGTAATGATATTTGTGGATATCTAATTTTGGTTATGATACAATAATTACATACATAATTTCTCGATTTCAACAGAATGTGATGGAACGTGTTCTGTCTGCTTCAATTTGACAGTTGTGATTCGTAGTGTTACCAACCTTCGGAATATATATTACAAGAATAAGAAAATAATTCCAACAGAACTTAGTGCAATCTCGTTATTTGAATGTGGCTTATAAAAGAGCAAACAGAGATTTATATCAAGTCCGTGATATTTATCAATAATCTTGCTAAATATATTATATATATATCACCTAAAGAATATTCAGAATGAATTATTAATATTTAAGTTGGTCAAACTGGTGTGAGAAATGATTTCTCACGACTTTTCGCACAGCTGTGTGAAATTGTAAGTTTTCTAGTTGTGTTTTGTATGAGAAATATGTTGTTTTCTAAAGTGATCGTAGAAAAAATACTTTCCTTCATTCATTATTTAGAGCATATAATTAATTATTATCCATTAAATTGCTGCATGTAGTGCCAAATTCATGAGCTCGTCCAAGTTTTTAGTCATTGTGGTGTACAAGTTCTCATTTTGTAGTAATGGCGTCGCATATTCTGCTACTAAAAATGGCGAAGTTTGGGAGAAATCTTTTTTAAGTCAGAATTACTAAAGAATGCAACATGAAAGTAATTACGACTAAATGATAGTTGTAGGAACCGAACGAAAACTGGAAGTATGGAACTTCAAAGTTTATTTACTACAAGGTATTGCAGTGCCACTTCCAAGTTGCGACAAAGTTGCGACTATCACTGTGTCTGCTCAGTGTTGTCAGGTTCTAAAGGAACAGAGCATGAGATTCAGGAAAAAAAAAATGAAATTGCACAAATGTAGCCCTAGCTCCTACTTTCAGCAAGATGCATTTTTGATCCAATTTTAAATATTTTTGTGGACCTTCTATGAGAATGTTACTATATTCTTAGCTGATCTACCAGAGAAATTTGGGATATGATAGAATTATTAGGTTCTCCATCATCATACAAGGGAGTAACGTCGTCTTCCGTAGCATATATGACTCATGAAGAATATCGATTTTTGATGGTGACGCTTGCACAACACCAAAATATTCTTCCAGTACACCATTCGCTTTCAAGCCTTTCAATTTCGCGTGAAATGCTGTGGAATGTCAATTTTTTTTTATTTCATGCTTGCTTTTAATAACAGGCGCCATTATGAACCAACGAACCCTCATACAACTATACGAACACTAAGAAATGATGCAGAGCATATGAATGTTCTGCGAACTACATGGTGAAATTTTCTTCATGGTGACTCCAAGAGGTGATACAAACTTTGTAGTAGCCATGCGCAATGACGTTGAATTTTGCATGTCGCAGTCACGTTACTCACACTTATAAATATCACTCCAAAGTTTCAAGAATTTGAAATGATCCTAAAGATTTCCAAAACCTTATGGAGACTTTCCAAGTTACTTTAAAGTAGTTGCAACTTTCAGGTCGCATTATAATAGCATTGAATAGTCGCTGCTACGATTGTTGTTGCTGTCAAGTTATTGGAGCTTCAAAGTGGTACCATTGGTAGCTACGACGTTTCCAATACCAGAGAAATCACAATGAAGTAATATAACTATGAGGTAAATATAAGTGGTAAATTCTACGTGATTGCGATTGTAGATTTGAAAAATGAAGTTATCCACATATTGAAGTTGAAAAATTAGTGACAGTTACGTAGCAACTACACATTCGAGGTTTCCGTCTCGGTTACGATTACTTCGGTGCTAGTTGGGTTGTGGCGATTCGGAAAATGGAAGAGCATATAGAGCACCTGAGAGAGGTTTTTAGACGACTCTTGACTGCAATCTTATGGTTAAACCCGGAGAAGTGTGAATTCGAGAAAGAAAGCATTCGATATCTGGAGCATATTGTAAGTTCAGCTGAAATCAAGACTGATCCTAAGAAGCGGAGGCAATCTCCAGAATGGCAGCACCAAAAACTATAAAACATCTACGACAGTTCTTGGCCGCTGCATTCTGGTAAAGGCGACTTATACCCGATTTTGCAATCGTCGCATTATCCCTAACAAGACTCCTGAAGAAAACCTGAAGATGTTATTGGGGATAAGAGCAAGAAAGAGGGTTCAATCAACTCGAACAAGCCCTGACTTCTGCTCGTGTGAGGCATCAAAAAAATGAGGCCACACTGTGGCTCAATAGGCTAAAAATTCCGCCAGGATGACTGAGTGGTTGAAAAATGTTTCTACAGCAATTCCAGTTCAAAGTTCAATACCAGAAAGGAACACTCAATCGACTTGCGTATGCACTATCACGGCAATTGATTCAAGAAGGAGAAAAACGAGTCCCACACCACAATATTGAGGCCATATGCCCCTGGTACCAGGAAAAGAGAAACGCAATAGCAGCCCGACTTCATGAATGGCCTCAATACGGCATTCAGGACGACCGCCTATATTGCATAACTGAGACACAAAACACCTTCGAAGAAACCAATTGGAAGTTGTGTGTCCCAAAAGAAGAACGTACGCGACTACTACAGGAGAACCACGACCTTTCAGGAGCAGGGCACAGTGAAATAAGAAGTAACATGAAAAAGTGCAGGAACTGGCTGCAGTTCAAATTCTTCCAGCTTGACACCTATTCGTACTCCAAAACCGCATGACCGAATAGGTCTAATACTAGGCACTGAGACGAGCTACAGGATATGGATGCCCAAAGATTGTCATTTTGGCTTACAGTACCGAGTTTTTCAACCGCACGCTAAGAGAGGTCTTAGCGACCCTGCGAGTCCGACACATCCAAACTCCTCCGTATACTTCGCAATGCAACCCAGTAGAACGTGTCAACCATGTACTGGAGGTGATGATCAATCAGTATTGCCAGGACAATCAGCGTGATTGAGACGAACACCTACCCGAACTCACCATGGCGATCAGGACTAGTCGGCATGAATCCACAGGTTTTTCACCAGCCTACCTCGATCACGCGCGAGAACCTCTAATTCCAGGGCTATTTTACGAGACCACTTAGAACGCGTTGAACAAAGAATTGAGGGACGAGAACGTCTTGCTGGAAGACTTGAAGAAACGGTTGGTCAAACTGACTGAACTTCGCGACCTTGCGCGAAATCATCTATCCAAAGCTGCCCAACGGCAGTGTCACCAGTACAATCTCAGCCGTCAAGGCTGGCAGCCACAAATAGGCGCGAAAGTAATGCGGCGCGAACACCCTCTGTCGGCTGCCGCGCGCGGCTTTGCAGCTAAACTTGCTCTGCGATACTCCATGATCAAGAGGCGGTCTGCAAGCGTGTTCAAGGACGCAAGCTACTCCAAATACATATTAAAGACCTGAAACATATTCCAGTAGATGGTTTTCAGAATGACTTTGAGCGGAGACCGCAGCACCATGGATCCGTCGCTTAACTCGACCAGCTAGGGTGGAGGGTGAGGCAGCCAACAAGCACATTATGTTGCCCCGGTCGTGTCGAGTTGTCCCAGCATGCCGGACGAAGACCAAGATCAGGTCCATAGTAAAAATTCTATCGAATATTCTCATCCGATCATCCTGCACTACACGGCCACCGCCAGCATCAGCCCTTTCCAGCTAGAGATGGCGATCAGGCCCACCAGAAGGTTTAGGTTGCCTGGTTTGGTGCGTTTCCAGGCACCAACCGAGCAGTTCGCGCTCAGAGGACGATGTTATTGACCTGACAGCATCTCCCATCTTGTTTGATCACAAGTTTGATGGTCCGGAGGATGCTCGTCTGAGGTTCTCACAGTAGATCCGACCGAAAGAGAACTGGGGCCAGGCAACCTTGAATATGACGCCTGGCTCCAATCACTCCGCCCTCCTGGATATCCCCCAAATTGTAGGCTGCGGCTCAAGCTGCCCTCAGGACGTCGCGTCTTCCTTCCCCCGTGCAGTGTAGTCCGCCCTCAGTGAACTTAAGTTAGGCTTAAGTGATTCATTCAAGTAGAATGTAAGTTAGAATATCTAAGTTTAGCTAGAAGTAAGTTGAGCATAGGTTGTTTTTTTGTGTGATCAAGTTTCAAGTCCATGTTTCAATATTTCGGGGATTTGTATATATTTTCTATTTTTTGTATGGTGGTTGAAATCCTTAGTTACGTTCTCCTGTTCTATCGCGGAGTAACCAGAGGATGTAACAAAGTGCATCGTCAAAAAGCGGTAAACCTAGCCCTCCAGACAAGTAAGGATGGTGAACGGCATCTTTCCTCCCCTTAACACAAGCTAGATAATTCATATACATATACAAAAGTTCGTTCTCTAGTAAGCGCAATCGAAACACCCAGTATCTCGCACCTAACAGACAAGTTGTATCAAAACTTACCAAATATTTCCGCTCAATCAGTCAGAACAGTATAAAAAGTGATTCAGAATCTCTTCAGATATCAGTTGTTCGATTCTGACAATCGTAAGCTATCCGAAGTGCCTGACGTAAACAACTGCAAGTTTATCTGCTGATCCCGTCATCAGCGAGCACTAGGTGAGCGTTTTCACCTACCGTACTTTTCCGTCCTCCGTTCATCCGTTACCTTCATTTCCGAAAGCATCGCACACATAAGATTTGTGAGGTTTCTGAATCTTAGTGTGCTCGCAGTCATTCTTATAACCAGGAGGTGATCCGACGGTACTATTTCGTATATGATATCCACGATTGATCTAGCTTGTAACTTGCAAGTTATCCCAGTTACAAACTAGCCAGTCTGATCTGGAAAAGCATATTCGAAGGCTGAAGACAAATCCGAGGGTGACGTTTTCTGTGATTTCGTGAGTTATCCAAATCACCGCGATCGGAGCCGTGGATATTTGTCTACAGCGCTCGTGATTTTTCCAAGTAAACATCTCCAGTTAATCGAACTGGAGAATCAGCACCACCCGTTAGAGAATACTTAGAAGTCGTGTTTGCTGTGATTCCGCGAGATTTCCGAATCACAAGGGGACAAGGTTCCCGAGAACCTCTAACAAAAGCTGCCCCCGTCTGCGACTTGTGAGTCATCCAAGCATCCTGTCGTTGAATCCATCGTTTGTTACTCAAGAGTTCTCATGTTATATTGAACCATTTGACCCGTCTCGACCTGCGAGTAATTCAAGCACCCATCTTGAGGCCAACGTTTGTCGTGTCAAGTACCAGTTTGTTGTCAAACCGTTCCCCCGTCGTCGAACACTTACGCAGCTTGCAAGTTATCCAAGCACCTGTCTTAACGTCGCCGTTTGCCGCACTCAGTATCCGTTTGTTGTCATACCGTTCATCTGTCAACGAACACTTACGCGGCTTGCGAGTTATTCAAGCATCCCGTCTTAAGGTCGCTATGTACCATGCAAAGTAGTCGTTTATCATCACCGTTAGCTATCGCCGTTTACCGATCAGGATATCATCCTGTTGAATCATCGTCTACCATAGGATCATCCTCACTTCACTATACCACCAATCAGTAACAGTGTTACGCCTCGCTCTGGAATATCTTGGATCCCAAAATAAATGAAAGAGCTTCTGCCTATAGTATTGCTTTTTTTTGCAAAGACCCTATTTTCTTCAACCTGCTACCTGACCGTTTGGTGCCCGAGCAACTTCGCGCCAACCTCTGTGCCGTACCCGCAAAGTACGTTTTAATAGATACAGAGTGCTGTATTGTTTGACGTTAGCTTCACTCATCAAACATCCGCCCTCGGATCATATATAGTAGATAAAATAGATGAAGCTGACTGGATGAGTGAATTTAAGTGAGTAAAAAGTCTTGGGAATTCAGTCAATATGTTTTAATTTCTTTGACTGAATTTTCACACTTTGTTTTCTTCATATCATCTAACAGTCAGCATTATCCACTATTTCTTTTGTTATGTCCGAACTGCGCACAGATCTTCAAGAGGTGGTGATGGAGTGACTCTTGCAAGTAGATTCGTAGATGAAAATAACTTGAAATTATCAACCGATGATTGGTAGCAATGATCGATTAAGTTCACGGTATTTAAATTCAAACTATTCGGTGATTTTTTCATTTCAATTGCTTCTCTTGTAAGCCTCATGAACCAATTGCTCTCTCTAGCCAGAAGCTTCGTTTTCTTGAATTCTTTTCTCAAGAGGCTTATAAGAGAAGCAATTGAAATTAAAAAATGGAAGAATCATCTAGATGATGAAAGCGCATTTTTGACAGCTCATGAATGCTTGTTACTTCAGAGATTTCGCAAATTACCATCTCTCACAATTACTGAGTTTGAATAAAGCAATTTGGGCAAACTTACGAAACAGCAGCTTCCATTTAGTACTAGTTTCAAGTTGACTATTTGATAGGTACATAATTTATGCATGTACAAACTCAAAAATACCTTTTAATCTTCATTGTTTAGTTATTGACTGACGGGAGGTCAAGTGCTGTACCTTAAAATGATAATTTGATCTTTATCAAAGCTATTTAAGAAAAATACACCAAAAGTAAACAAATTTTCATCCAATAATAATAATTCATTCTAATAAGCTTCAAATTCGCGTCAAACAAGTCATTGAATTAATCCCTGACAGATTTGACAACTGTAAATAATAATAGTGACAAACGCGGCGAAAGTTGTAACTAAATTTTTATCTACTTTAATAAATTTTAGTTGCCATATCCCTAATGTCATTGTTTGGCACTGTTTCACTTGAAACAAGTAATTGGATAATTCAATCTTCCACAATCACTGAGCTTGAATTAAAGCAATTTGTGCAAACCTACGAAATAGCAGCTTTCATTTAGTATCAGTTTCAAGTCTGTAAATAGTATAGTTGCCGAGATCTCAGCGTCACGCCAGCCAGCCAGCCAGCCAGCCAGCCAGCCAAAGTGAATATAATAGCGCTTTTTTCGGAAAAATGCGCTAAAAATCACCGAACAATTTGAATTTGAATACCGATCATAGACTTAATCGATCATGGCTACCAATCATCAGCTCATAATTTCGAATTATTTTTATCTACGAATCTACTTGCAGAAGTTACTTCATCACCACCTCCTGAAGATCTGTGGATGGTTTAGTTATGTGCCAAACAAAAAAGAGTAGAGCCAGATTGACCTAGAACTACAAGGAGTTGACAATATCCCTATTTAGAACTTCATTATTATCTCCTGTAGACCTGTGGATATTGGATCATCAACCACAGGCCGAGCTCTATGATTCTAGTAATTAATATTTCAAACTAGTCTAGTTACTATTTGTACTTTTATTTTTGTTGTCTTGAAAATTTTGTTTATTCATTTCCATATTTCTTCACGCTTGAAAAAGGCAGCACTTTGCTGTCGAAACGTTGTGTTTCTAATCATTTTCATGTACAGAACTCATCCAAATGAAACGTATTCATCAAAAAATGAGTTCTGAGAAGTTTTTTATTCCATTAGAATAATATTAGTACCTAGAGAGACACATTTCCAAAAAGACAGGTCGTTTCCGTGCAACATTCTTACTGCCAGGCGATGAAGAATATTATACATGAGTGCGAGTGAGTAGAAACTATGGGTAAGTAAGAGTGTGAGAGAGAGCGTATATCGGCAGCCTGCTAAGAATGAGTCGTAACGTAACATGCTGCGGCGCCATTGGCACTTGTAAGACCACGTGACCCATAGTACATTATTCAGTTGTTAGAAAAAATGAGAGTACCTAGTTAAAAGCTTCTCATTATTTCTCATTATTAGTATTATCTCATTCCATTTAGAATTTTTATATATTCAATATTGAATTGAAAAGATATGATGTACTTGTCTGTTGATACGCAAATAATTTTTTGTATCTTTCCTCTGCTAACATCAGTTGGTTTTTATACAATCATTGTAATAAAACACAACGGAATACACGAATGAATGAGTACAAAACTAAAATCACATAATAAAATTGTGGAGAATGAACTAATCATACAGATCATTATTATTCATCATCAGTATTTATTGCTTCTTCATCATCAGCAAAATCTTCATACCTCAGCCATCTTCAGAAGCGAAAAGAACTTTCTTCTCGCTTCTGAAGATGGCTGAGGTACAGCCGAAACTGTAAAGCCTGCGCATTGCAAATTACAGAACTGTATGGAGTATCATCACTAGAAACGATCTGAGGGTCCATGCTCAGAATGTATACAAGATTTTTCATCAGGAATCATCGTGCTATTGTCATAAGACATATCTAACGTTAAGAATCGATGGAACAGCATCATTTTTCAGCCTCGGATGTTTCAAAGAAACCAATAGAAAAAAATTGTATTATCTGAATAAGTCACAGTATATGTATGTGTATTCATGATTTATTTATTATACGATTTGAAGGAAATATAATACGATAGCGTTACTTACGTCAGCAATAAACTTTCCTACCTGATCAGATTGTCGATAATCTTTGATGATATCATCAGTTTTGGAATGTCGCTCTCAGATGTATTTGATATTTGTTAACCTCTTATTACTTGGGATTACAGCTTGCCATTCTTCAATTAATTCTTTAATATTCAGGTACTTTACAACTGAACGTTTCGGTGCAAGATGCTTTCGCCTCGTTTTACATCGTGGTTTGATGCAACAGTCAGGCATATTCTATTGATTATAACTATATAACTAATACACCGAAATCTGGTAGACATTTTTGGGTAGATATTTGAAGCACCGTGAAAATCTGTATAATACTTCTTCTGTTATGTCCGAACACCAGATCCAAGACCTGGCTGAGAGATAGTGGGACCTAACGGATCATTGAACTTCCAGCTTTGCGAATTTTTATTCGCAAAAAGTATTTTTAAGGTATTTTGAGATTCAGATACCTCCAGGTTTAGTATTTGATGAATTGGAGAATTAAAAAGTCAGATCATTTAGTTGGATCCAAAGTTCTGCCAGGCGTTTTCAAAATTGTGTTTCATGAATGTCAAGAAAAATATATTTCAGTCACGTTGAACTTTGGGCAGAATATTTTTAGTACTTAGAGAAACATATTTCCAGAAAGATAAGTCATTTACGAGGAATATTCTATCTGCCAGGCGCTCGAGAATGTTATACATGAGTGCGACTGAGTAGAAACAATGGGTAAGTAAAAATGCGATAGAGAGCGTATATCAGCAGCCTGCTAATGATGGGTCGTAATGTAACACGCTGCGGTGTCATTGGCTCTCGCAAGACCATGTGACTTATAGACATTGTGCAGTTATTATAAAAAAATTAGAGTACCTGGTTAAAAGTTTCACATTATTAGTATCATCCAATTTCATTTGGAATTTTCATATATTCAATATTGAATTGAAGAGATATGATGTACTTGTCTGCTGATACGCAAATAATTTTTCTTTATCTATTCTCCGCTAGCTTTCATTTGACTTTTTTGATCATTGTAGTAAAATATAACAACATAAGCGAGTAAATGAGTACAGAAATAAGATCACATAATGAATTTGAAGAGAATGAACCAATTGAACCGTAATTTTTATTTATCATCAGTATTTGTTGCTTGTTAATCATCAACGAAATCTTAATCAGAGCTTGAATGCGGTATTTCTTCCGATTGTTCTTTATTATCTGGAAATGATAATGCATCAATATTCAGTAACTTATAGAATGAATAATGCGATTGTAAAAAACAAAAATTGCTCAATCCCACTTGTAACATTTTTATTGATATATTCGGGTCTGTTGAATGTTACTGATGGGATCAAACTATTATTATTGTCTTTCATTACTGTATTATTTATTTTATTAGTCACTGAATATGCATGTATTATTATTTCCAGATGATGAAGAGCAATCTGAAGAAATAGAGTGAGTATTCAAGCTCTTATAAAGATTTTGCTGATGATGAAGAAGCAATAAATACTGATGATGAATAATAATGATCTGTATAATTAGTTCATTCTCCACAATTTTATTATGTGATTTTAGTTTTGTATTCATTCATTCGTGTATTCCGTTGTGTTTTATTACAATGATTGTATAAAAACCAACTGATGTTAGCAGAGGAAAGATAAAAAAAATTATTTGCGTATCAACAGACAAGTACATCATATCTTTTCAATTCAATATTGAATATATAAAAACTCTAAATGGAATGAGATAATACTAATAATGAGAAATAATGAGAAGCTTTTAACTAGGTACTCTCATTTTTTCTAACATCTGAATAATGTACTATGGGTCACGTGGTCTTACAAGTGCCAATGGCGCCGCAGCATGTTACGTTACGACTCATTCTTAGCAGGCTGCCGATATACGCTCTCTCTCACACTCTTACTTACCCATAGTTTCTACTCACTCTCACTCATGTATAATATTCTTCATCGCCTGGCAGTAAGAATGTTGCACGGAAACGACCTGTCTTTTTGGAAATGTGTCTCTCTAGGTACTAATATTATTCTAATGGAATAAAAAACTTCTCAGAACTCATTTTTTGATGAATACGTTTCATTTGGATGAGTTCTGTACATGAAAATGATTAGAAACACAACGTTTCGACAGCAAAGTGCTGCCTTTTTCAAGCGTGAAGAAATATGGAAATGAATAAACAAAATTTTCAAGACAACAAAAATAAAAGTACAAATAGTAACTAGACTAGTTTGAAATATTAATTACTAGAATCATAGAGCTCGGCCTGTGGTTGATGATCCAATATCCACAGGTCTACAGGAGATAATAATGAAGTTCTAAATAGGGATATTGTCAACTCCTTGTAGTTCTAGGTCAATCTGGCTCTACTCTTTTTTGTTTGGCACATAACTAAACCATCCACAGATCTTCAGGAGGTGGTGATGAAGTAACTTCTGCAAGTAGATTCGTAGATAAAAATAATTCGAAATTATGAACTAATGATTGGTAGCCATGATCGATTAAGTCTATGATCGGTATTCAAATTCAAATTGTTCGGTGATTTTTTAATTTCAATTGCTTCTCTTATAAGCCTCTTGAGAAAAGAATTCAAGAAAACGAAGCTTCTGGCTAAAGAGAGCAATTGGTTCATGAGGCTTACAAGAGAAGCAATTGAAATGAAAAAATCACCGAATAGTTTGAATTTAAATACCGTGAACTTAATCGATCATGGCTACCAATCATCAGTTGATAATTTCAAGTTATTTTCATCTACGAATCTACTTGCAAGAGTTATTCCATCACCACCTCTTGAAGATCTGTGGATGGTTCAGTTATGCGCAGTTCGGACATAACAAAAGAAATAGTGGATAATGCTGACTGTTAGATGATATGAAGAAAACAAAGTGTGAAAATTCAGTCAACAGTTTCATTTCTACTCTACTCATAGTAGAATAGAAATAAAACTCTTGACTGAGTTCCCACACTTCGTTTTCTTCATGACAAAAGAAGTATTATACAAATTTTCACGGTGCCTCAAATACTCACTTAAAAATGTCTACCAGCTCTCGGTCTATGATTCACAATTATTTACAAGCCAAATCTTGAACTGTTTTTATTGCAACCAAAGAGCAGACAATATTCAAAAAAGTGACAAATAATTTTCTACTGTTTTTCCATCTGAAGATCGCTGCTCTCTAGATCAACTCTCTTGAAGCAAATAATCGGTCTGATTCTCTAAGCAAAGTTGTTACCTCAAACCATTACTTTGAGTGGCTAATTCGAAGGTCAGTTGTTAATTCTCTAATTGGTATTCACTACATTTAGAATTGTTATTCATCCAACCACGAATCGTTAATATTAGTGGTTAGGCTGACCACTTCTATATGACCGTAGCCAGAATTTAGGCACTGCCAAAATTCTATCAAATGGCGCTTGGTTAGGGCAATGTATTACTCGGGTCTCAGATATTTGATGAAATTGATGAATATGAAAAAAGGTAAATTGTATTTCACATAAGTTCATTACTTTATTTACTTTTTTTATCTATTTATAAATTTCTTCAGACAAATTATCAGACTGGAGTATCGTCAAATGAGAGATGCAAGTAAACCTTTTGAAATTCCGGAAAAAATATCAGAAAATTTTTCTGATTTAATCGCAAATTAGCGTATTTTTTGTGTTTAAGATTAGATCGCATTTTAGGACAACCAATAAGGTCAACATGTATTCCAAATTATCAGATGATTCAATATTGAATAATTTCGAATTACATATTCCACAAGCATACTTTCAATTCAGGTTCTATCAACAATAAATTATACTTTGCTTTTATATTCCGCAAAAGTCTAAATATGGAAAAAAAAATCTAACAGTCAATATTTTCGAAAGTCCGTCGCCGAGCATGTGCAGCTTGTCCGACTTTTACGCGCTCACAGTTTGAGAAATTTTAAAATTTTGTCACCCTTTTCTATTGTTCTGGAGTTTTTTGAGCACCTTCTATAAGTATTCGATTTTGCTCAGTGAAATTTATCATTTGAGTATATTGCTCCGCAGAGCAACGGGCATCGCGTGTTTTTCTATTACAAGACATTTCATTAAATCTTATAGTATGTAAAAGAATGAATATAACAACATAACCTCAAATGTTTGACATTTGAGAAGCAAACGGGAGAGAATCGACATATGTTATCATTGAATGCACAAGCTCTATACCTGCATTCACGTTAGTCTGTAGCGACAGTTGTTGCATCTTAAATTTTTAATAACTTCGTTATCAAGTAACATAGAGAATGCAAAAATCTGGCAAGTCGTTAAACTAGTCTTCAAAAATCGTTGTTATATTCTAGTGGTTACACAAAGACTGAATAACAACTTTGCTTAGAGAATCAGCCCGATAAACTGAGCTTAGCTTCAATAAGAGTCACTACGCCACAAAGGTAATGGATGCAAGTGTCAGGATCAGTGTATAAGACCGTGTGTCAAATTGTGTAAATAACAAGAAACATTGGTTGTCATCAGGGAGTACCTGGTTGCTATATAAATGACAGTTCATCTGATATGTCATATATGTATGTATTCCTGATAATTTCGCATAATTATCACTATTAATAGTTTTTGTATCAAAAATACGGCATAAGATATACGAGTTAAAAGTGATTTTATTTTGTTCCAAAGTATGCGCCACTCCGTTGTGCGTAATGTCCCAAACTTCCCTTGTCGAAAAATAAAAGGACACTTTTAACATTTATATCATGAATAACTATTATGGCTTCCATTTGATTTTGATTCTTAGCTCCGTCAAATACCTTTACTTATTTTGATTTTTAACTCTATTTACTATTCAATAGTTTCCATATTCAGGGCTCGGACAGAGTATGTATTATACTCATAGAGGTATTTTATAGCTTTCATTTGATTTTCATCTAAAATTACATATAATATTTCCACACCAGTCACACGCAACCTGATCCACGCAGAGTCACAGACAGCCGACATCATCTTCAGGGCAAATAAAGCTGGTGCTGCTAGTATTGCTGTGAGTACTACTTATCTCACTTAGAGGTAATTTTCATTCAAACTCAGACTCAGGTACAAGTTCTGAATCGGACTCCGATCACGAAGATCGTAATCAAATTGATCAAATTCCCCAAGCAATTCCAATTACCCTAAGACAACCAATTTTACAAAATTTAACAAGAAATATCACAATGGCAAATGAATTAAAAAGAGAATATCTGGACATGATTCCAGAATTTCGCGGCGAACGCAAATTGTTACCAAGGTTCATAGAAATATACGAAAAATTAGTCAATAAATTTTATATTGCAACAAATCCCGCAGACTTTCAAAATGAATATCTTAGGAGTACTAGATCAAAAATTAAAGGAGAAGCAGCTGTTAACATATCTGGTGGTATTAAAAACACTTGGCATGATTTGAAAACCGCTTTGAAAAGTACATACGCGGATAAACGCGATAGTTATACTCTTTGTATCGAAATGGCAGAATTAAAGCAGAACGAAAGAGATACCGTGATTGAATTTTATAATAAAATACAGCATGTGCTAAATTTACAAATATAATTTATTCAAACTAATTCCGCTCCTGGCGAAGCAAATGCATTAATGAGATACTTCCAAAATTACGCTTTAAGAATCTTGCTAAGAGGGTTGAAAGAACCGATAGGACAATTAATGCGAGCTGAGAATCCCGCTAATTTAAATGAAGCATTGGGTATGCTGACAAATGATTTTCAATTCAATAATGTGCCGAAAAGTCAGAAAACATTCAATAATCCCAATAAACCACAAAAATATGTTCAAAGACCATTTACACAAAACTTTACTCAATCAACTTCAAGATACACGTCACCACAATCTAGTAGGCCGCAACCCATGCCACAAAACCAATATCCATTCAATAGACAATCAAATTTCAACCTGATCGCACAAAGAAATAATTTTGGAAATCAAAACAGAAGACCATTCAATAATTTCTAAAGACCAACCCCAATGAGTATATCTACTCAAAATACAACACAAAATATGCCACTCAAAAGACCTAGAGTAGGAACTGTAATGCAGAATCAAAACTCTCAACAGAAACCTTACTTTGAATTTGAAGAGTTGTATAATATAGATAAACCTGATTGTCCAGAAATTAATACTCATCCAGATTACGAAATAGTCGATAATTTCGAACAAATACAATTAACAGAATTCGAATGTACAGACAAAACTCCGAATGACGAGAATGATTTTTTAGAACGAAACGCCTCGGAACAGAACTAAAATTTTCAACCCATTCTAGGTTGATGAATTTAACAATCAATCAAAGTAAACTTCCAATTAAAATATTCCCGGAGAATAATTTCAAGGTTCTCATAGATACCGGCAGTACAAGATCGTTCATTAAACCTAACATGGCGTTCAAATTCTATAGAAATCATATTACTCGAGATCCGTTACAGATTACAACAGTTCATGGCACGTCCACAGAGTTGTATAGTACAAAAGTTCCTATCTCAAAAATATTCAAACAAGACAATAAAAGTAATCTTAATTCAAAATATCATTTGTTTGACTTCCTCGATCAATTCGACATGTTATTTGGTACGGATAGTTTGAAAAATTAAAGATATTAATTGATACTCCAAATGATTTAGTTATTTCACCTAATTCAAGAATAGAGATACATTATTTTGAAAATCCAATTGATATAGACCATATAGCTATTTCAAATAGTAAAGTGGAATGTTTTACAGTTACAATTGAACCTAAATCAGAACAGATTCCAAAAAATAAAATTGATATTGATAATTGCACAATATTAGTTCCACATATTAAATTTCAAAACGCATTTATTCTAGAATGTGTTTCTGACGCTAAAGATTTCCACTGTTCATGCACTGTTATAAATCCAACTGATTTAAAGTTGAATTTTAAAATTCCTGAATTAATTATTGTAGAAGAAATTGACGATTATGTAACATTTTCTAGTCCAAATTTCAATTGTTTTCAAACATATAGTAATAATTTTGATCATTCCAAAGTACTTACCGATCATATGAATTCAGAGGAGAAATTTGAAATATTAAATTTAATAAAGAAATATTCTGCTATATTCCATCTTGAAAATAAAAAAATTTCTTTTACAAATCAAATTAAGCATAATATCAGAACATCTGATGAAGTCCCTGTATAAACAAAGTCATATAAATATCCAAAAATACATAAAGAAGAAGTCCGTTCGCAGATACAGAAAATGTTAAATCAAAATAATATTCGTCCATCCAACTCGCCATGGTCCAGTCCTATTTGGATTGTTCCCAAGAAGCTTGACGCTTCTGGTAAAAGAAAATGGCGTATCGTTATAGACTACAGGAAATTAGATGACAAAACCATAGGTGACAAATACCCTTTACCCAACATAACAGACCTTTTAGACAAATTAGGACGCTGTCAATACTTCACGACACTTGACTTAGCATCTGGCTTCCACCAGGTTGAAATGAACAAAGAGGACATACAAAAGACCGCCTTTAATACCGAAGATGGTCATTACGAGTTTCTTTGTATGCCATTTGGCTTAAAAAACGCACCTGCGACATTTCAGAGAGTCATGGACAATATTTTACGGGGTTTAACACATAAAATATGTTTGGAAAATCTAATTTCAAAATTCAGTTGGACATGTCAGAATTTTTGAAATAGGAAGTCACATATCTCGGTCACATAGTGACTCCAGATGGCGTTCGTCCTAACCCAGATAGAATCATAGCTATTCAAAATTACCCTATTCCAAAGACTGTTGAACAAATAACAGGATTTTTAGGTCTTCTGGGTTATTATAGAAAATCCATTAGAGACTTCGCAAAAATAACCAAACCACTAACTAAATGTCTGAAAAAAGACGCGATTATAGACATAAATGATTCCGACTATATTCAGTGCTTTAACACATGTAAAAATTTATCAATCAATGAATCTTTGTTACAATATCCAGATTTTTCAGAAGAATTTTATTTAACATGCGATGCAAGCAACGTTGCAATCGGAGCCGTGCTTTTCCAAGGTAACATCAGCAACGACCTTCCAGTAGCTCATGCAAGCAGAACATTAAATGATTCGGAAATCGATTATTCCACAATAGAAAAAGAGCTTTTGGCAATTGCTTGGTCCACTCAGTATTTTAGACCGTATATTTTCGGCCGTAAATTCAAAATTTACACGGATCACAGACCATTACAATGGTTATTTTCATTAAAGCAGTGAAGTCAAAAATTGAGCCGCTGGAGATTGAAATTAGAAGAATTTGACTATGAGATTATTTATGAAAAAGGTAAACTCAACACGAATGCGGATGCATTGAGTCACATTCCTTGCGAAATGTATGAAAAAATTCAAAATTTATTAGAAAAACCTGAATCACAATCTCCATTAGCACAATATCAACAATACTTGACACACAAATTGACGAATACTGTTACAAACAATAATATACTAGGAATAGAAGGTAATTTATTCGACGCTCCACCAACAGATTCCCTAGCTCATTGTATTAGTAAAGATTTCATATGAACGACGGAATAGCGAAACAATTTAAAGAGAAATATGAAAATACAGAGAAACTTGAAGCACAGAATCCTAAGCTTCATTCTTTAGTTCATTTGAAAACTAAATTCAGATATATCATTTATTTAATAACAAAAGAGCGCTATTATGATGAACCTGATAAATAGGATATATTCCACAATTTTGTGTTTAAAATCATTTTGTATGAAAAATAATATGAAAAATTCAAGTATACCAAGAATTAGTTGTGGATTGGACAAAATGAATTGGACAGAAGTAAAATGGATGCTTCAATATACTTTCAATAATCCTGAAATACTTATCTCAGTCTTTAAATTGCCGGATATACAAACATTTGAGCTAAACGTGAATGACTTGGATAATCTCCACTCCTTCATGGAATACATGGAGCAGTTTAATAAGGAATTTGGAGACACTATACAGATGTTACACCCTAAATTGGATATAACTAAGAATAGATGAGTTCTTGCTGGATGGAGGGTAAAGGTTATTGTAAATATAAAGAATGCCAAATTTGTATAACAAATCAATATATTAATGAATAGATAACAAAGATAATAATGACGAATGAATATATAAACAAAGTATGAATATTATAACTTACGACTAGTCGGCTAGGTGCGGGTGGAGCTCTTAATTTCCCTACATTCTGATGCCTCTTGACTTCTACTTCTTCACTCTAACTGCCTTTACTCTACTGCCTTACTCTATATATATACTGAACAAGTGCTGATTCGTGACAATATCAATCTTACCTTGGAAGTGTTGCAATAACGTTTATCATTAATACAAATACAAATAACGTAATTTGGAATACTGACTCGACAATTATTATGAGTGTCTCTTGCATCACGAATTAGCTCTGTTACATTGCTCCCTTCCTAGGAATTTGCTTCCGAAAGGAGCACAGTTTCCCTTTAATAAAATTACACTTATAAGTCCCTAAAGAACCACTCATTCACTGGACTTCATATGTTTGGTGCGGCCGTAGTCGCAAATGGATCTTCTTTCCGTCTCCCGCTGTAGTTGTCCTGTGTACTGCTGGGCCGTATCCCTTGATAGTCAGTTGCAACATTTGATGATCCGTGAGCCTGTTCATCTGATCTTACTAACATGAATAAACAATTATTCAAAAAAAACTAGCTACTTGCATCAAATTCCGTTAACGTCATTGTTCAGCTTGATTTCTTCAGTCGCAGTCAGATCCCTGATTGTTGATGATGTCTGGTATCTCGTTATTTCCATCGCTCACTTTATTGGTGACTATGGCTTTCTCCTCCAGTCTACTTCCTGGTGCTGTTGCTGTGTTCCTGTGGTCTACTGTGGCTCTATCTTGAACATCTGTTCCTTCGGCACATCTTGGACCTCAAGTTCCCAGCTTTGCCCAAGTTTGAACTGGATGGAAGCTGCTTGTAGCCCAAATAGAGATGAGGGAGACATCTGTTGACTGCAGTCTACTTATCTCGCTTATCCTGGCTAGTGAGCGTTAACGAAATTATATGACTTTTCCCTGAATACCCTGTCTGAATTTCAAATTATATACTATATAGCTTATTCAGCGGGGCAAGAAGCTTTGAGAATCGCAGCATGTCTTTGTACATGGTAAAAAAAAATTAAAATCAATATTACCTAAAATGATAGACATGTTGCTTTGTTTATCTTGCCCTACTGATTTTTCCTGTTTCTACCGACTCCACCCGTACTCAGGTTACATATTCTCATGATTTATTTTTCTGTCAATGAGATTTGAAATTCTTATAATTTTTATTCCGAATCAAAAATAAAATGTACCCTCTCAATCTCATCTAGAGAACAAAATTCTAGCTTTCAACATTTCTATCTTTGATTAATTTACATATTCTAATTTGATTTCGAATTGTTCCAAAAAGAATCTATGTGGACTTCAAAAGTAAATTTTTGCTGAATAGTTTTTTTTTCCAATTTTGTAATCAAGAGGTCCCAATTTCCAACTGATCAAGTACGAACCTGTCCACAAGAGGAAAAAAATTCTCTACATTCCTTCATTTACACTGGTCTTGTGTGAGTGAACTGTTTCTTCTACCATGTCTGTCATAATTGCTGAACGCTGTCCTCCCCTTGTCACAGTGTGTAATTGTACTTGCAAGTATCCTGATGCAAGGTCCAAACTGTGAGCAGAGGTAGCGTTCCCCAACTGATCCAAGGTCTCTTGTCCATTGGCAACCCACAAATTGACTGATTGCGTGATTCGGATCCTTGAATGTCTTTTATACAGATGGTCTCTGCTATCGTCGCTTCCCGTTTCCTACGGAACTACCATACCGGTGCCGACCTCGGTATATCTGAGAATCACTCTATAATTCTCATACTTCAACATTTCCTCCAGCTTCTTGTCTTCACTGACATCTGGCTGTACAGGACTCGATACTACGTCTTCACTTCTGGTTTCTTCATTAAAACTCTACAAATCTTTAACTTATCAGCACTCATCCTATAAATGCAGAATACCCTGCCAGCGGATTCCTCCCGCTCTTCCCATGACTATATCATACATGCGTTATCAACATTTTAACTTCCAAATTCTCAACCCTGGAATTGCTATGACACGCACTGTCATAACCCAAAAAACTTGATTCCCTTCGGCTCTTACCAAGATATTCTGTACAGAAGTGACCAATTCCTGTGCTGATAATTTCTTGATAAAAGCTGAAACTCCAAGTGCTGCAACTTTCTTGTTTTGCAACCATACTGACCTAATTCAGTCTGACGTCTTGTTATTATTCGTCACGATGTTCGGAAAAAAGGTGACGTCTGCTTTTTGCTTATACTTTTCGCTGATATCGTATATAATTTTCAAATTTTATTGATACTATGATTGAAGTTATTAGTTTTTTTAAAACATTTCTGTGATAGAAAAAACAATAACGGCCAAAAATACTCTTAAACAAATCCTTGACTGATAAAAATTTAGTGTCTCTTCTTTGATGATCGTTTTCATCGTTTCTATTTCGATTAATCATTTGCTCCCCGCACCAACTCCGATTTTATGGTATCTGGAATGTTACTGCGTTCTTCAAGATCAGAGCATAGTAAAAAATTATTCCAATTCATTTCTCGAAGTCTACTGTAACTGAACGCTAGAACTTAAATATTTCATGAACTTCTCTACAATTGTCGTATATACTAAACAAAAACTTTGAATATCTACAATAAACTATGTCTCCGCGAATGAGCCAGATATACTAGTCACTCTGGTCCAGCATGAATTTCCCTAAGCCGCTGCCACCATTTGTTACACCCTAAATTGGATATAACAAAGAATGAATGAGTTCTTGCTGGATGGAGGGTAAAGGTTATTGTAAATATAAAGAATGCCAAATTTGTATAACAAATGAATATTTTGAAGAATAGATAACCAAGATAATAATGACGAATGGATATATAAACAAAGTATAAATATTATAACTTACGACTAGTCGACTAGGTGCGGGTGGAGCTCTTAATTCCCCTACATTCTGATGCTTCTCGACTTCTACTTCTTCACTTTAACTGCCTTTACTCTACTGCCTCACTCACACAAGTGCTGATTCGTGACAATATCAATCTTACCTTGAAAGTGTTGCAAATATTATGTTTATTATTAATACAAATACAAATAACGTGATTTGGAATACTGACTCGACAATTATTAAGTGTGTCTCTTGCATCACGAATTAGCCTTGTTACACAGAAACAGAATGATAATCAATCAATAATCGTAGAAACAGGCGACCAGAATAACGACGACGACGAGACTCCTAGTAAAAGTAACATTACAATTCATTCCAACAAAGAGAATCCAATAGTAGGCATCCCAATAGCAGATTGTCCCGTGAACCATGGAAAAAATCGAATAATTATTTCAGAAACAGAACATAGTCCGAAATCGGTCATTATATCAAAATTACATGAAAATATGAAACAAAGATTTTTGGTAGAGTTTTCAAAAAATATTTGCGAAAAAGAAATGTTCAATTTTGTTAAAAAATATATCACACCTAAGGTGAAATATAACATTTACTTCGAATGTGAGCTGTACGAAACCCTCAGTTTGAGAATTCAGAAATAAATTTGATTAAATGTACACAATTCCTGACAGATGTAACAAATGAAGATGAAAAAATTGAGATAATTCGTAATTTCCACGAGAGCAAAACAAATCATTGTGGAACTGAAGTTACTGAAATACGCATTAAAAGAAATTATTATTGGCCAAACCTACGAAAATCTGTACAAACTTTCATAAATTCGTGTGAAATATGCCAATTGACAAAATATGACAGAAAACCATTGAAATTGAAACTCAATGTAACACCCACTGCCTCAAAACCCTTCGAAATTTTGCATATTGATAGCATAACATTGGAGAAAGCCAAATTTTTCACTATCATAGATTCATTTTCAGAATATGCTCAAGCTTACAAATTGAATTCTTGCCAAGGAATTAAAATCGTTTACAATTTAATTAAATATTCTACCCATCATGGCATTCCTGATCACATTAAATCAGATAATGAATTGGAGTTCAAAAACTTAATTGTGACGGAGTTATTGAGCCTTCACAAAATAGATATTAATTTCATTAGCTCTCAGCATCCTGAATCTAATGGAATGATCGAGCGTTTCCATTCCACACTTATAGAACATATTAGATTACTTAATAATCAAGAAATTTATAATGAAGAATCAATTGAGGTCAAAGTCAACTATGCTCTTCTAGCATATAATAACACCATACATTCTGTCACAAAATTGAAACCATCTGAAATAATTTCTGGTCATATTGACACGAAATCTCCATTTAATATTGACATCGATAAACAGTTAATAAATAATTACATCGAAAACCATAAAAATAAAACAAAATTATTATACGAGTCAATAAAAAGTAAAATTGACCGTAATGAAGAAAAGGTTATCGGAAAGTATAATGAAACTAGGGAGGAGCTTTCAGATATCCCGAATAAAATTTATGTTAAGAATAGACAAAAATAAATTTGAATCTGAAATATTGAAAGAAATAGACAAAAATTTGGAGACAGGTAAATTAAAAACGACACATGGTAATACAGTAGAGAAGATTCATTTATCTAATATAAAACGTCCAAGAATAAAAAATTATGAATTCAAAATTCTTCCAGGTACCTCACGGTAAGCGACGGATGAATCATCCGAAACATAACAGAGAATTTGGGAATAGTTCCTATTAAATTGGGCTCGGTAAGACTCGAAAGAACAACTCACACTTTTGTTCATCATTATAATTTGGAACCGCTTTTCCAACAATACAATGACTTAAATAGACAGTATATAGATTCAAAAATTAAAATTTCAAACAATTCGCATTACGTTAATGAGTCACAGAATTACGAAAAGATTATAGAATTTGTAGAAAATAGTATTGACAATAAAATAGTAAATATTGGTTCCCATTCAACCGCCTTAGCAAAGAGAAATAAACGAGGTTTGGAAGATGGATTAGGAACGGTTTTTAAATTCATTTCAAGGAAATTAGATGCCGAAGACGGCAAAAGATATAATAAAATACTATCCGATTTACAGAAAAATGAACATAAATTGGAAAATCAATTGAAATTATCATATTCAGTTAATAATCAAATAATAAAGAGTTTTAATAGTACTTTACAAGATATACGTCATAATGAATTCATTTTAAAAAACAAAATAATACAATTATCTGATATTATAAACAAAATGTTTGTTGAAGAATTCCATTATGCTAAAATAATATTGGATCAATTAATTATGCTCTACAATTCTATTTTGAACATATTGCAAGATATAGAAAATTCTGTAACTTTTTGCAAATTACGAACCCTTCATCTAAGCATAATTCAACCAAATGAATTATTATTAGAAATTTAGAGAATTTCAAAGTACTATAAAACTGGGTTGCCGTTTGAACCAAATTTTGAAAATATTTTAGAATATGAACAATTATTGAAAGTGAATTGTAAAATTGAATCCCTACAGATCATTTATTTAATATC